>OY755240.1:48218047-48843047 GCA_963576725.1 Azorinus chamasolen
TGATAAATAGAGCATTTGCTCCTATAGGAGCAAATGCTCTATTTATCACAATGGTTTCATAAAGTGACTTTTATAGATGCGCAAAAATGCGTCACCAGGGGATAATGTGTTAAGACCAATTCTATTGTATTACTGAAAACAACATTGTAAACAGGTTAGGTCTAGATCACGAGGCAAAATATTAACTCTTCCGTCTGTTAAACCCATTCCCTCATATTGACGCCTTTTGACGCCTCTGTAAAAGTAACTTTTTGAAATCACTGCGATTTCCTATGGAGCAAATGCTCTATTTGTCATAATTGTTTCAATACTACATAATTCTAAAAATACATTTTTTCTTTCTTCCGTCTGTTAAGATTATCGTCTGCTTCATATTTCATATTGGAGTTATCTTCAATTTCTGTTTAAAAAACGTAATAAAAGTGCCAAACAGTTTGGATCCTGTTGAGATGCCGATTTACTCGGCATCTCAACAGGATCCAAATTGTTTGCATAGGTCATCACTTTATCGCCGTTGGCGGTAAAAGTGTTAATTGCAAAGTACAGAAGGTGACTCTCTCGCTGCCAAGTACCATCGTCCGCAAAATTGGTCGTCTACTTAAATGTTCATTGTTAATTGTTTTTGTGTGTTTAAAAGACAAGTCTAATCACATAATCACATCAAACAGTCTGGATGCCGATGGGACGTCAAATTACTCGAATTACTCAGTTTCTCATCAAGATCCAAACTGATTGCAAAAGTGATAGAGTCAGCTCTCGTTACAACGATCATGTTCACTCCAACAGAAAGTGTCGTTGTATTGGAAACGTCATTGTAACGAACATTAATTAAAGATGTATTATGCGCATTTTTCGTATTAATCAATCAACACCAGAAGCTGTACACGTATACATACAATGAAAATAATGCTTACAACCCATTTTCCGACAGGATTTATTTGTTCAGCTAAATATTATCGCTATCTGAATACTTCTGTATTTAAATTTCGGTTTAGCGGGGTTTTAATGTGTACATTTCCAATATTCGTGTCAGTATAATGAATATTTCGTTATATCGAATGTCGTTATAACGAGTGTTCACTGTATCTGGTTCGTGACTGGCAGCAAAAAGCAACCAACGAGAGTTCCAGCCCATATACGACCAGCTTGTGTACCATGGAAATAGTTAAAACGAGTTAACCCTTTACCTCATGAACACTGAAACCGTGAATATTAATTTGATATTTTTGTATTATGGCATTATGGCCATGGACATATTTTTATCATAGCAGATAATGTAGAACTCTATCTATATTATTTCATAGGCAAACGGAGAGGACTCTGATCAGACGGCGCTTACAGGAGTTTGGTCTGAGACTACTCTGTTTGCAATGGCGTGAAAAGGCGTTTATATGGAGAAAAGGCTTAAACTACAGTTTAATTTTATCATATAATCTTTTATCGAAACGATCTTGCCCATTTATAATGTTTAATCATTGGAAAATTTACGTACTGACGGGGACTCAAATCTGACCCAATGAAAGTATTAAAGTGGTTTCAAATATTAATACGCGAGATATGCGGTCATTAACGCCTTTTCACTGCCAATGCCGCATCTGTGATAACAGAGGCAAATAGTTTTGATCCAGATGAGACGCCGTGTAACTCGGCATCACATCAGGATCCATTTTGTTTGCTACTGTGGTTATGGTTTTTAAAGGGGAGAAAAAGAAACAAATGAAAATAGTAGCAGACGACAATATTTGGCAGTGAAAGAGTTAATGGTGACGCTGTTTCATGTACGAGTGTTCTAGATAGTGGTGAAAAAGTCATCCAGAAACTATGTCAGTATATCATGGTCTAGTTATCAGAATTTTGCCTACTGAAATGTGCATATTTTATAAAAAATACATTTCTTTTAAAACACATTTCTCCTTCTTTACCCATGCCCGGTTGTATAATTACATATATCTTCACTGTGTACAAGTATTTCGCTGTGCAATCACTGCTGTGGAGTAAATAATCACTTGTAAATAGTGCAGACCCTGATGAGACAGCTCCTGCAGGAACTGTCTCATCTGGTTCTTCACTATTTACAGGTAGGTGTATTGACGTTAATAGCAAGCGAAGGGTTAACCCTTTAGTACATGAATGCCCATGTAAGAAATGATGATGGCAACGCATGAATATTAATTACTGTAGACTAACTGTTATAATAGCACATGAACATGGGAAATTTTGGCCAAAGCAGAAACTGTAGAATCCCATTGAATCCCAGTATATCATAAGCAAACAGAGCAGATCCTGATCAGACGGCCCCCACGGGAGCCGTCTGATCTGGGTCTACTCTCTTTGCAAAGGCGAGGAAATTTATTTATAGAATAAAGGATTAAATGAATACAACTCGAACCCTGATACAAAAGAACACTCCTTGCTTAAAATCTGATCTGTACAATTGTCATTTACTTGAGTAATTAATGTGCGTGTATCAAATAGTTTGGATCCTAATAAGACGCCGATGAACTACTCGGCATCTCACCTGGGTACACAGCTGTTTGTAAATGCCAGCCAGGTCGCGGTTAGCCGGATAAGTGCTAACTGAAGTTCGATATCTCGATCTCGGATAACTCGAACTTTCGAGATAACTTGAAGTACAAGTTCGGTCTTCCAAAATTTACAATACAGAATGGTTCTAGAATGTATCACTACGCATATCTAGAAACATATGTGACAGCTTAATGCATGTCGAAATAATGCTGACAGCTCCCGCATGAGCGTTCAACATTACTTTAGACCTGCATTAAGCTGTGAACTTTAGAAATTGTTCTGATTAGAAATCGGATGGCTCGAATCTCTGTTATCTAGAAGCAATTTGTATGGTCCCTTGAAATTCGAGATGTCGAAGTTAAACAGTACATTACAAAACATCCACATGCAGGTGTATCGCAAAATAATCCACAAGATGAACTGATGTGCAACTGCACACCCAATACCACAGCCATGGCACAGATACCAGTGAACCACAGCTATGGCTATAGAGGATTAACCCTTTCAACCAGGGGCGCTGTATTTGAAAACAGTGCAGACCCAGATCAGAGGGGCCCTAGAGTCCACTGATCATTGTCTGCACTATTTGTCATTCGAAATCCTCTAGCAAGTTTAAGCCTTTCATAGTTAATGCAGTCTGTACCCATTCCGTTATATTGACGACTTTTGACGACTCTGTAAAAGCCACTTTGTGAAACCATTGTGATAAATAGAGCATTTGCTCCTATAGGAGCAAATACTCTATTTATCACAATGGTTTCAAACTACAAAATTCTAAAATTTTCCTTTCCTCTAGTTAATGCTTCTTTTCGGTAGGTTTATTTAAAGAGGGTTGATTTAAAAATAGCCTATGAGGTAATGGGTTAAACACTGAATGGATATTCCACTCAGAAAAGTCAAGATTGAAAGGGGGTAACCCTTTGCCTGCTAAGCGCGACCGAACTGGGATTTGCAAACAGCTTGGATCCAGATGAGATGCCGAGTAACTCGGCGTCTCATCAGGCCCCAAGCTGTTTGTCACTCGGTCAGTACAGTACAACCTCTCTATAACGGCCACTAAATTGTGTTAAATAGTTGGTATTTAGGGCAGGTGGCTGCTTAAAGCAAGGTGAAAGTAAAACAGAACGCTCCAAAATGGTCACCATGTAAAGCCTAAATATGTTTCTCACTTTTGTGAATACTCAAGAAAATACAGCGAAGACTGTAATTTTAAACTGGTTCGATTCGCCTTGACTTTGCAATATTCAACATAGTCGTAGGTCGGTTGAATTTTAATTGGATTGGGAAGAAATGGCTCACCATGTTAATGGTTTCTGAAAGGTTTCATGGACACGCTGTGAAAACTGTATAAGAAAATCACTGCTCGATTTTAAAAAGCCCACCACATCAACAAAAACAAGAACCGACAACTGACATCTACATTGATTTGCCCCACTTCAAAACGTCGTCTTCCAGGGTGAAATAAATACGGAGTCTTTTAACCCATTCCCTCCTGGACTACTTTTAGACTCAGCTTCTACTAAAAATGAGCATTTACTAGAAAAAAAGGAAAATTTAGACTTGTTTAGATTGGAAACTAATGTGATGAATAGATCTGGGTTCATGCTGTTTGCATATGATATCACAGACCGTCTTCATAGCACTGTATGGGTTAATGAAGAAAACAAAGTAAAGCAGAATGTAAAGACTACAGACAGTTCTCTTGGAAACGTTCGTCATAACTTTCGTCCTGCTTTAAACTACAACTAGTCTTGTTTGCAAAGAAACAAAACTTTATTGAACCTACCGCTGTAAGGAGGTTCTGATGTGCCAATGGCCATTTGGTTTATAGGCTTGTATCACAATCAGTAGTCTACAGTCAGGGTCTACACTGTTTGTCACTTAACACAATACAGTAAAACCTCTCTATAACGGCCACTAAACTGTGCTAATTAGTTGGTATTTAGAGCAGGTGGCTGCTTAAAGCAATGTGAAAGTAAAACAGAACGCCCCTATAGGAGCGTTCTGTTTTACTTTCACCTTGCTTTAAGCAGCCACCTGCATTTAATACAAAATACTTACTGTAATTTAGTGGCCGTTATAGAGAGGTTTTACTGTATCTAGTAATTTCTCCTGTATCTTCCACATACAATGTGAAACTTGGTCCGATTCCAGATCAAAGAAGTAACGTCTGATCTGGATCTTCACTGTTTGAAGTTTAATTGGAGCCCTTTTCACAGTAAGCTCCTCAAATTTCTACAGAGGCGAATATTTCCTGGTACAAAATTAATTATTTCTCTCATCGAAGCTTGCATAATCAAGCAATATTATTATGTGACTTGTTGGTTTCAATTCAATGTAACCCTTTCAGTGCCAAATTTCTAATTGTCGTCTGCAAACCACTTTTGTTAAATCATTTGGTAGAATAAGGAAATGAGATAAATAATTGCAAATTTCAAAGGAGTAAAGCACATAATTATATAGAAATAGAGTTTGAGACAAAAAGTGAAGTCCCTGATCAGACGCCGCCTTGAAAAGGCGGCGTCTGATCTGGGACTGCACTATTTGTCGTGGTGCATTTATGCGACATCGGCGGTGAAAGGGTTAACCCTTTCCCTGATAGAAACAGAGTAGACCGACCTAGATCAGACGGTCTTAGAAAAGCCGTCTGATCATGGTCTGTTATGTTTGCTTATGGAATTATATTCGTTTGATTCTACAGTTTCTGCAATACCTAAGTATACAGTATTCAGACACCATTACAACAAATGAGCTACATGTTATTAAAATTTATGACGTCATTAGTTTTTACATAAATATTCATAAGGGAAAGAGCCATAACGTGTTACGCAATGTAGCTCTTTGACCTTTACCCTGTTTGAATATTCATGTAAAAGCTATTGACATCAGACATACTGAATAAATTGGCTTTTGCGTACAGGATGTTTGGCTCAGGCAGAAACTGTAGAATCAGATCTATATTATACCATAAGCAAACAGAGCAGACCCTCTGATCTGGGTCTACTCTGTTTGTAAGTGCGTGAAGGGTTTTATATGAACTTTTTCAACGCTGAATTAACTCTTTCGCTGCCAAATTTCAAGTGTCGTCTGCAACATTTGTCGTCTGCTGCAATTTTCATTATTTTTTTTTTACATTTTTTCATTGTTTATTTAAAAAAAACATAGTTACAGTAACAAACAGTTTGGATCCTGATAAGACACCGAGTAACTCAGCGTCTGATCAGGCTGCAAACTGTTTGCACGGGTAATCATGAATGCGACTTCGGCAGCGAAAGAGTTAACAGAGACGAATTGTCCATCAATTAATTAACCTTTAGCCTGCTATAGGCGGATGAGTGAATGCCTATGCAAACAGTTTGGATCCAGATGAGACGCCGAGTAACTCGGCGTCTCATCAGGATCCAAACTGTTTGACACATTGATTGCATTTTGTCAGACGAATTTATTATAGCATGAATTTTGAAAATGTAGTAGGTGGAAATTTCTGTAAAAATAATTTGCTCAGCAGGCTAAAGGTTAAAAGTAGATTTCATTCAGTATGAAAGTGTATAATCTGGGAGAGGATTTTGAATAACAAACAGTGCAGATCCTGATCAGAGGGCTCTCCAAGGAGCCCTTTGATGTAGGTCTACACTGTTTCCAAATGACAGCCAACTCGTAAACTACATTTAAAGGTATACACCGTGCAGGGCCGTTTGTAATAAATTGTTGAATAAATTAACTTGTTGATATTTGAATATGTCGACTGTATAATTCACTAACACAATGTTACATTGTATATACAGTAAACCCCCTCTAAACCGGAATTTTAGTAGAGAAGAATTTAGATACTTTTAGGCAGGTGGCCACTTAATGCAGGGTGAAAGTCATACAGAAAGCTCCTATAAGAGCTTTCTGCATGACTTTCACCCTGCATTAAGCTACCACCTGTCTCTAAGACCGATATCTATACTAATGTGTTCGTCCGGTTTAGAGAGGTTTTATTGTAACTATTAACCCAATCCTCCATAGGCTATTTTAGACCCAACCTCTTTGAATGAATCTACCCAAAAGGAGCATTTACTAGAGAAAAGTAAATTGTGTAGTTTGAAACCATTGTAATAAATAGAGCATTTGCTCCTATAGGAGCAATTCTCTATTTATCAGAATGATTTCATGAAGTGGATATTACAGAGGCGTAGAAAGGCGTATTTATGGAGGAAAAGGAAGGGGTTAAATTTCCAACAACATAATACAGCACGACCTTTCTAAAGCGATCGGTTAATTAATTAACATGGGAGTCTGTAAAACGGATACGTTGTACATAATTTTCATTCTGCATTAAACTACCATCCGTATCAACCCATTCCCTCATAGGTTAATTTTAGATCCAACCTCTTTAAATGAATCTACCGAAAAGGAGCATTTACTATAGAAAAGGATTTTTTTGAAGTGTGTATTTCTGAAACCATTGTGATAGAGCCTTTGCTCCACGGAGCAATGGTTCAAAAAGTGACTTTTACAGAGGCGTAGAAATGCGTATTTATGGAGGAAAGGGTTAAAATCAAGATGTTCGTTTCTTTGGGGTGGCCATTATAGAGAAACCCTACTGTAACGCTTGTAGATTAAGCTGTATAGTAACACTTGAATGAGCTTGGCATTTAAGCACCACCCAATATTCACTGGGCCGTTAACAGACATAAAGCTGCACACTGATCAATATGATTGAAACCAACACCCAGACATAATTATTGTCCTTAGTGTGTTTTTGCTGTAGGATCTCATTTTTCACTTTCAGTTTTATTTCAAAATTATGCAAAGTCTCACTTTATGTAGCAAGCATTTACATCCAAATTTAGCATACAGTAAGTAATATAGCCACACATTCATAATGAAGGAAAACGGGTTCCTACAAATTTCATATATGGAAATAGCATATTCTATACAAAAAGGAGAAAGAGAAAATAATATTAATAATATTTTTTTATAGATAGCTCATTTTTTCCATCTCCTCCGAAAAGAAACGAGTGGATAAAAAGAAAGCCCTGAGAGGTTGTATCACATACTTAACCCTTTCCCTCATATAAACGTGTTTTCACGCATTTGCAAATAGAGTAGACCCAGATCAGACGGCTCCTAGAGGAGCCGTCTGATCAGGGTCTACTCTGTTTGCTAATAGAATTTGAAAGATCTGTGTCTTTGCTTTCTAAAATGTCGACAATGTTCCAACTTCCACATTTCAATATAACTATTTTGCCCATAAATGTTCAGTAGGTATTGCCATTTGTAATAAATATAGAACAGGGAAAGGGTTAAGAGATGCCAAAAAGGAATACACTAGCACTGTGCAGTAGTCGCAATTGTCGAGTAGCTGATATCCCTAGTCACCTATTTCGCGACTAACAACTCCCACGCGAAATCATATCATTCTCAGGTCAAAGACATTGTGTGATGACATTTCTAGGAAATTTATTTGAGAAGTGGGATGATGAAGAGCTTGATACATGTAAGCACTATAAACATATAATAATGATAATAATTATAATAAAAAATAACTTTAAGAAAAGTACCGGGATCTGAGACAAACCCGGATCTGAGACAAACCCGGATCCAAGACAAACCAACCCGGATCCGAGACAAACCCAGATCCGAGCCGGATCCGAGACAAACTCGGATCCGAGATAACTCGAATCCGAGACATACCCGGATCCGAGACATATGTATAGAAACTAGAATAGTTGTCTGAACTATTGGACTATGAATATATAAATTATTGAATAAGGAACTCAAGTCAAAGTAAAAAGTCCTGGAGAGGACTTACATAGGCTATGCCTGTTGTCCAATCCTTTTCTTCAATGAATAAAATATTGTTGAAATCAAAGTAAAAAGTCTAATGGGGTTGGCATTAGAATCATCATCATCATCATCATCATCATCATCATCATCATCATCATCATCATCATCTGCAGCAGCAGCAGCAGCAGTATTATCAACATCATCATCAGCAGCAGCAGTGGTAGCATGTTTCATTATTACCATCATCATTTTCATTATCATCGTCATCATCATCATCATCATCATTACCACCACCATAACCACCACCACCACCATTATTATCATCATCCTCATCATCCTCGTCATCATAATCATCATCACAATCATCAACATCATCGTCATCGTCATCAACAACGTAGTCAGTATCATCATGATCATCTTGTCGAATTGGCCAATCCGTTACTCTTCCTCTGATCTGGATCCAAGATGTTTGCCCAAGCCACTCATGCAGTAATTACATGTAGGAAGTTAAACCTTTCACCGCCAATGTCGCATAAATGCACCACGACAAATAGTGCAGTCCCAGATCAGACGCCGCCTTGAAAAGGCAGCGTCTGATCAGGGACTTCACTATTTGTCTCAATCTCTATTTCTATATATATGCTTGATTCCTTTGAAATTTGCATTTATTTATCTCATTTCCCCATTTTACTGAATGATTTAACAAACTTGGATTGCAGACGATAATTAGAAATTTGGCGCCGAAGGGTTAAAAAGAAATGATTGTAACATTTCTGAACAATTTACACCGTTGTAAAGTGTGACATTGCAAACTAATCAACCGGCGTAATTCCAATGCAGAGTCAGATTAAGTTCTGCGGTGTTTTCCACCTCTCAAATGTAACTACAGTAAATCCCATCTTTAATTTTAGAAACCGGACGTTAAATTTAGCATAAATATCGGTCTTGGAGACAGGTGACAGCTTAATGCAGAGTGAAAGTCATGCAGAAAGCTCCTCTAGGAGCGTTCTGCATTACTTTCACCCTGCATTAAGTGGTCACCTGCCTAAATGTATCTAAATTCTTCTCTACTGAAATTCCGGTTTAGAGGAGTTATGCTGTATTATACTACTGCTGTATACAACACAGACCCATATTGGGTTGATTTGTGGCAACACTGTTTTAAACTTCAGGGAAACTATAAGCACGTGATATGTAATCAATAAATAAATGAATTAAAGAAAACTGCCGGACTGAAGAGTGAATGAATGAATGAGTAAATGAATGAATGAATGAATGAATGAATGAATTAATGATTAAATGAATAAATGAAAGAACGAATGAATGAATAAATGAATGAGTAAATAAATGAATAAACGAATGAATGAATGAATGAATGAATTAATTAATTAATGAACTTTTAATTAATTATTTTTCATAATTCTAATCATAATTTTAATTAATTGAGAATTCATTCATTCATCTATTCATTCGTTTATTCATTTATTTACTCATTAATTTATTCATTCATTCATTCATTCATTCATTCATTCATTCATTCATTCTTTCTTTCATTTATTCATTCAATCAATAATTCATTCATTCAGACTATTATTTCTTAATTCTGTTGAGAATCTAACAGTATGGAGCCTCATTGCAATATGATTGTTGGTCTGGGTCTACAGTAACTTAAAACGCCCCATTTGCTTGTTCCAATTACACCTATTAAGTGTACATCTCAATCTCACTAATAATCTGCTTGGAGTAATATTCAAAAGCAAAAACCAAAGGTAAAAGGCAAGTTTTAGCGAGATTTTGGGTGTTTCATGGACATTTTATTCAAATTAACGCCTATAGCGCGTGTCACGGGTTACTAATGTCCTTTGCAAGCAGTGAAGACCCAGATGAGAGGGCTCCTAGAGGAGCCCTCTCATCAGGGTCTGCACTGTTTGTCATGTTATACTTTTCTTTAGAAAAATCCCCAAATGTCCACTATAGTCTTGACCGGTTTGAATTTTGGAATAGTCCGTTTGAAAATTCAGCATTGTAAGGGTTAGATCGCAATTTGTATGTATGAATCACGACTGACTCAGACAGCGTTGACGGTATTCCTACATAAATTAACATGTGTTATCTTTGGTTTGATTGTTTGACTTGTAATATGTTATCAGAGAAATCGTGAGTGCACGTGCAAACAATTTGTATCCAGGTGAGACGCAGAGTAACATTCTTATCACATTTGAGAGAAACACATCAAGAAAAAACCCCAAAATAAAACGGAAGTAGACATATGTTACAGAACAGGTTTTGCTTAGCATGTTAAGTTTTGAAATTGTTTTAACCCTTTCCCTTATGTAATCGCATTTTGACGCATTTGCAAACAGAGTAGACCCAGATCAAACGGCTCCTATAGGAGCCGTCTGATCAGGGTCTGCTCTGTTTGCTTATGGTGTAATATAGATATGATTCTACAGCTTCTGCCTGAGCCGAAATGTCCAGTGTTTATATGCCATTATAAAAAATAATCTTATTAATATTCATGACGTTATTATTTCCTACATGAATATTCATCAGGGAAAGGGTGAAATATTGATGTGCCGGACGGTTATGATTTAATCCTTTTTCTAATGAGCATTTATATGTGTATGAAGTGATCACCTGATGAATATTCATGAGCTTGATTTTTATAAGGTAGCCTTTTCAAGAGAAATTTGGCCAAGTCAAAAACTGTAGGATGAGATCTATAACATTTCAAAAACAAACAGAGCAGACCCTGATCAGACAGCTCTTGTATGATAGAAGGATTAATTGGGGCAGCAATAAGCGTTACTGATAAGCATGGTATAGCCCTTTCCCTGTTCTGTATTTTGGCCAAATTTCAATACCTAATGAATATTCATTAACAAAATAGTTATAAAGAAATATGCAAGGTGGGCCATTGTAGACATTTTAGGAAGTAAAGAAACAGATCTATCAAATTCTATTAGCAAACAGAGTAGACCCTGATCAGACGGCTCCTCTAGGAGCCGTCTGATCTGGGTCTACTCTGTTTGAAAATGCGTGAAAACACGTTTATATGAGGGAAAGGGATAGACCGCTTACTGGGCAACAATGGGATGCATGTAATTATAGACGGGTGTGTGCTTGTTACAACAAAAACATACATGCGGGGGCGTAGCGTATCAAAATGGAACAAACATAGAAAGCTATGGGTAGGGGAGGGGTAGATTGATAAACGCTTTGTCTTGTTATAGATTAACCCATTCCCTCATGTTGACGCTTTTTGACGCCTCTGTAAAACTCACCTTTTAAACCATTGTGATAAACAGAGCATTTGCTCCTATATGATCAAATGTGCTATTTATTTACAGTTTACAGTTTATTTCACTCAGAACATGGTTTGACATGTTATAAGAGGTTAAACATATATATCAAGTAATGCTAGTTTGGCAGGCTATATAGCAATTGGCGCAGTTGCATAGGTGAGAAACATATGCATCTACGCTCGCACATACATACAGATTTACAATGGTTTCAAAACTGCACAATTCTATTTTCCCCCATGCTCCCGGACCCCTATAGCCAGGGTGCGTACATTACATTTAGATTCAGCTTTGCTCTTGTACATGTATAACAGGGTTGAGGGCGAGTAGAAAGACTTTATCTTTAGCCTTCCCATAAACGATAGGCACGAACCTTTCCTTACCTTTAGAGAGGACCATCCCCTAAACATAAAAACGATCATAACTTAAAAATGACCTGCCCCTAAATGTTAGAGACGACCATCCCCTAACTGTAAAGACGACCATAACTGTTGAAAATGACCCCCCTAATTGTTATAGACAACCATCCCCTAACTGTAAAGACGACCATAACTATTAAAAATGACCTGCCCCTAAATGTTAGAGACGACCATCCTCTAACTGTAAAGACGACCATAACTATTGAAAAATGACCCCTACCCAAATGTTAGAGACGACCGTCCCCTGCACGTAAAGACTGCCTAATGGAAGACCATGTTAAAGATGACCTTCTCCTCGGCATTAGAGTCGGCCTTCCCATAAACGTTAGAGACGACTCTCCTTTAAACGTTAGATACGACCTTCCCCTACACGTCGGAGACGACCCTCCCCTAAACGTTAGGGACTTCCCTCCCTTAACGAACGGTATAGACGACAACCCTCTAAATGCTGGAGACGATCCGAACGGATGACCTCCCATCCTCCCCATAACACTGGAGACGACATTCTTCTAAACATTAGGGAAGACGGACCCTCCCCTTAACACTGAAGATGACCCTAGAGACCAACCTTCCCCTAATGGTTGGAGACGATCTTCCCATAAACGTGAGAGACGATCTACCTATAAACGTTAGAGACGACATTCCCTTAAACGTTAGAAATGATCTTCCCCTAAACCTAAGAGAATGAATGAATGCATGAATGGTGTTTTACGGCCCATCGACACTGATGGTCATTTAGAGCCGAATGAATAATGTAAATAAAAATATAAGATGACCTAAGAGACGACATTCCCTTAAACGTTAGAGACGACATTCCCTTAAACGTTAGAGACGACATTCCCTTAAACGTTAGAAATGATCTTCCCCTAAACCCAAGAGACGACATTTCCTTTAACGTTAGAGACGACATTCCCTTAAAACGTTAGAAATGATCTTCCCCTAAACCTAAGAGACGACATTCACTTAAACGTTAGAGACGACATTCCATTAAAACGTTAGAGACGACATTCCCTTAAAACGTTAGAGACGATATTCCCTTAAACGTTAGAGACGATATTCCCCTAAACGTTAGAGACGACGTTCCCTTAAACGTTAGATACGATATTCCCTTAAACGTTAGAGACGATATTCCCTTAAACGTTAGAGACGACATTCCCCTAAACGTTAGAGACGATATTCCCCTGAAAGTTAGAGACAATATTCCCTTAAACGTTAGAGACGATATTCCCCTAAACGTTAGAGACGACGTTCCCTTAAACGTTAGAGACGATATTCCCTTAAACGTTAGAGACGATATTCCCTTAAACGTTAGAGACGACATTCCCCTAAACGTTAGAGACGATATTCCCCTGAACGTTAGAGACGATCTTCCCTTAAACGTTAGAGACGATATTCCCCTGAACGTTACAGACGATATTCCCGTAAACGTTAGAGACGACATTCCCCTATACGTTAGAGACGATATTCCCCTAGACGTAAGAGACGACATTCCCCTAAACGTTAGAGACGACATTCCCCTAAACGTAAGAGACGATATTCCCCTGAACGTTAGAGACGACATTCCCTTAAACGTTAGAGACGATATTCCCCTAAACGTAAGAGACGATCTTCCCCTAAACGTAAGAGACGACATTTCCATAAACGTTAGAGACGACGTTGCTTATTATGTAATATATATATGATTATATAGTTTCTGCCACGACAAAAAATTCCAGTGTCGATGGGCTATTATGACAACATAAATGGTTTTCCCTGTTCTATATTTATTCCAAATTTCTACCGAATATTCCATGACAAAACATTCATAATGAAATATGGAAGATGGAACATTGTAGCCATTTTAGAAAGTAAAGAAACAGGTCTATCAAATTCAATAAGCAAATAGAGCAGACCTTGATCAGACGGCTTCTATAGGAGCCGTCTGATCAGGGTCTAATCTGTTTGCAGATGCGTGAAAACACGTTTATATGAGGGAAAAGGTTAAACAGTTTAGATCCTCGGTAACCAGGCGGTCTGAAAAGATTATAACGGCCTATCAAATTCAATAAGCAAACAGATCAGACCCTGATCGAAACGGCTCCTATAGGAGCCGTGTGATCTGGGTCTACTCTGTTTGCAAATGCGTTAAAATGCGTTTATATGAGGGAAAGTGTTAAGCAGGTGCCTGCTCATTCACTGTGCTTATTCACTAATTGGTTGCTTCAGAGAGACTCTGCAGTAATAAGTTTAGACAGCAAACACCGTGCACTATTAACCCTTTCCTTCATACAAACGCATTTTCACACGCATCCTCTAGGAGCCGTCTGATCTGGGTCTGCTCTGTTTGCTAATGGGATTTGATAGGTCTGTTTCGTTACTTTTTAAAATGGCTACAATATTTCATTATAACTATTTTGTCCATGAATGTTCAGTAGGTATTGAAATTTAGAATAAATATAAAACAGGGAAAGGGTTAAAAGTACTCTTTGAGGTTTCACCGATTTGTTAGACAAACTAGTAAAACATGTTTGAACAGATAAGCAGTGTACAAATGTATTATGCATAACTTCATGTCCCTCGGGGACCGAGCCTATTGAGTTATTGATTAAATGTTTACAAACTGACACCTACATGTACATGTATTTGACACTTTTTACAAAAACAGTAGACCAAAATCAGACGGCTCCTATATGACACGTCTGATTTGGATCTGCTCTGTTTGCTGATCTAGTTCTACAATGTCTATCAAACTTTCTTGTGTTTACATGCTATTATAAATAAATAACTTTTTCTTAGATGAATATTCATAAGGAAAGGGTAATGCTGAAACATCGCAATACTGGATCCAAAATAACACACCGAGTAGCTCGGTGTCTCATCAGGATCTAAACTGTTCGGCATAACCATTGTGCTTTCAAAGGAAACATACAAACTTCAGCCCTAGGCGTTAAATACGGCGATTAAATTCGGCGATTTAATTAAATGCATAAAACATTGGTTATTGGTTTTATTACACTGTATGGTGATAAAGCTTATTTATAAAACGCATGAGCGCTGTCAAATATACGCCTAACCTGTGTTTTCAAAGTACAGTAAAACCTCTCTATAACGGCCACTTAATTACACCAAGTATTTAGTGTTAAACGCAGGTGGCTGCTTAAAGCAAGGTGGAAGTAAAACAGAACGCTCCTATAGGAGCGTTCTGTTTTACTTTCACCTTGCTTTAAGCAGCCACCTGCCCTAAATACCAACTAATTAACACAGTAGACTGGCCGTTATAGAGAGGTTTTACTGTATTGCTTCAACGAGAATATGCCTCATAGTATTACCAAACCACAAACCTGTGTACAGCAGAACCTGTCCTAAGCGGTCATTCATTTAATGAAAATATAAGTCTTAAAAGCAAGTGGATACTTAATGTAGGTCAAAAGTAATGCAGAAACTATAGGAGCTTTCTGCATTACTTTTGACCTGCATTATGCTACCACCTGCATTATAGACCCATAATCAGACATCTTTAGATGACTGCTTAAGACAGGTTCTACTGTACAACGACTGTCACTCAAATTAAGACTATTTCTGGATTTTAAGACAGATGGTCGACATCTATGCCGAAAATTACAATAAATTTTCAGAAATTGCTACATTATTATACCCCCCTTTTGAAAAAATGGGGGTATATTGCTTTGCACATGTCGGTCGGTCGGTCGGTCGGTCGGTCGGTCTGTCGGTCGGTCGGTCGGTAGATCGATGGTTTCCGAACGATAACTAATAAACGACTTGGCCTAGAATCTTCAAACTTGCTGTGATGGTTGGTCATGACAAGTAGATGACCCCTATTGTTTTTGAGGTCACTAGGTCAAAGGTCAAGGTCACATGACCTAAAATGATGAAATAGTTTCCGATCAATAACTGCTCAAGGGTTTGGCTTGGGATCTTCAAACTTGCTGTGGTGGTTGGTCATGACCACTAGATGACCCCTATTGATTTTGAGGTCACAAGGTCAAAGGTCAAGGTCACCATGACCTTAAATGGTTAAATGGTTTCCGATCAATAACTGCTCAAGGGTTTAGCTTAGAATCTTCAAACTTGCTGTGGTAGTTGGGCATGACCATTGGATGACCCCTATTGATTTTGAGGTTACTAGCTCAAAGGTCAAGGTCACCATGACCTTAACTGGTAAAATGGTTTCTGATCAATAACTGCTCAAGGGTTTGGCCTAGGATCTTCAAATTTGCTTAGGTGGATGGTCATGACAACTGGATGAGTCCTATTGTTTTTTTAGGTCACTAGGTCAAAGGTCAAGGTCACCATGACCTTAAATGGTTAAATGGTTTCCGATCAATAACTGCTCAAGGGTTTAGCTTAGAATCTTCAAACTTACTGTGGTAGTTGGTCATGACCACTGGATGACCCCTATTGATTTTGAGGTCACTAGGTCAAAGGTCAAGGTCACCATGACCTTAACTGGTAAAATGGTTTCTGATCAATAACTGCTCAAGGGTTTGGCTTAGGATCTTCAAATTTGCTTAGGTGGATGGTCATGACAACTAGATGAGTCCTATTGTTTCTTAAGTCACTAGGTCAAAGGTCAAGGTCACCATGACCTTAAAGGGTGAAATGGTTTGCGATCAATAACTGCTCAAGGGTTTGGCTTAGGATCTTCAAATTTGCTGTGGGGGTTAGTAATGACCACTAAATGACCCCTATTGTTTTTTAGGTCACTAGGTCAAAGGTCAAGGTCACCATGCTCTTAACTGGTCAAATGGTTTCCGATCAATAACTGCTCAAGGATTCGGCTTAGAATCTTCAAACTTGCTGCGGTAGTTGGTCATGACAACTGGATGACCCCTATTGTATTTGAAGTCACTAGGTCAAAGGTCAAGGTCACCATGACCTTAACTTGTAAAATGGTTTCTGATCAATAACTGCTTAAGGGTTTGGCTTAGGAACTTCAAATTTGCTTAGGTGGTTGGTCATGACAACTAGATGAGCCCTGTTGTTTTGTAGGTCACTAGGTAAAAGGTCAAGTTCACCATGACATTAACTGGTGAAATGGTTTGCGGTCAATAACTGCTTAAGGGTTTGGCTTAAGATCTTCAAACTTGCTGTGGTGGTTGGTCATGACCAATAGATAACCCTTATTATTTTTGAGGTCACTAGGTAAAAGGTCAAGGTCACCATAACCTTAACTGGTGAAATGGTTTGCGATCAATAACTGCTCAAGGGTTTGGCTTAGGATCTTTAAACTTGCTGTGGTGGTTGGTCATGACAACTAAATGACCCCTATTGATTTTGAGGTGACTAGGTCAAAGGTCAAGGTCATCATGACCTTAACTGATGAAATGGTTTCCAATTAATAACTGCTCAATGGTTTGGTTCGGGATCTTCAAACTTGCTGTGGTAGTTGGTCGTGACCACTAGATGACCCACATAGTTGTTGAGGTCACTAGGTCAAAGGTCAAGGTCACCATGACCTTAATATGTGAAATATTTTCAGATCAATAAATGATCATTGGTTTGGCTTAGGATCTTCAAAGTTGCTGTGGTGATAAGTCATGACCGCTAGATGACCTCTAAAGTTGAGGTCACTAGATCAAAGATCGGGGGGTCTGGGGGTATACATGTTTTACAAACATCTCTTGTTTTCGTTTCGTTTGGCATTTAAGCAGCGATCCCCTTGTTTATTATACCACAATAAAAATAATATTCATATAGTCATAAATTATTACATAATTAATTATATATCCATGTTATAAAGAGCTAAATACCACACACATTCATCCACTATGTGATCAATATACAGTAAAACATCTCCATAACGGCCACTAAATTGTGTTAATTAGTTGGTATATTAGGGCAGGTGGCTGCTAAAAGCAAGGTGAAAATAAAACGGAACGCTCCTATATAGAGAGGTTTTACTGTAGTTTCTGTTGTTTACAGTACAATCTCTCTAAACTGGGTGTTAAATTTGGTATAAAAGTCGTTCTTCGACACAGGTGGCAGCTTAATGCAGGGTAAAAGTAATGCAGAAAACTCCTCTAGGAGCTTCTGTTCGACTTCACCGTACATTAAGCAGCCACCTGCCTACAAATGTATAATTTCTTCTCTACTAGAATTCCGGTTTAAAAGGGTTTTATTGTTACTGACTACGTGTATATAGATCCTTGGTCAAACGAATGTCCTTGTGGCGATAAAGATCCGTGGCCAATCAAATATCCTTGTAACGATATAGGTATGTAGACCAAACAGATGTCCTTGTGGCGATATAGACCCGTGGCCCGACGAATGTCCTTGTGGCAATATAGGTACATGGACCAATCTGATGCCTTGCGGTGATATTGATCTGTGGCCAAACGGGTGTACTTGCGGCGATAGAGATCCGTGGCCAAACGGGTGTACTTGCGGGGATATAGATCCGTGGCCAAACGGGTGTACTTGCGGCGATAGAGATCCGTGGCCAAACGGGTGTACTTATGGTGATATAGACCCGTGGACAAACATAAACCATTGTAGTGATATAGATCCGTGGCCAAACTGGTGTCTTTATGGTGATATAGATCTGAGGCCAGACGGATATCCGTGTGGTGATGAAGGTCAAACCAAATTGATGTCCTTGTAATGATACAGACACGTGGTCAATGACCTTGTAGTGATATAGACCCAAGGCCAAACGTGTGTCTTTATGGTGATATCGATTCATGGCCAAATGGATGTCCTAGTAGTAACATAGGCCTGTGAACCAAATGGATGTCCTTGTAGAGATATAGGTTCATTGACCGAACGGATGTCCTTGTAGCGATATAGATCGGTGACCAAACGCACGAACTTACTGTGATATAGATGCGTGGCCGAACGGATGTACTTCTGGAGTTATAGATATGTGGCCTAACGTATGGACTTGTTGCGATATAGATCTGTTTCCGAACGGATGCCCTTACAGTGATATAAATCCGTGGACGAACGGATATTAATGTGGTGATATAGATCCGTAGCCAAATGGACGAACTTGCTGAAATATAAATCCGTTTTCGAACGGATGCCCTTACGGAGATATTTATAAATCCGTGGCCTAACGGACCCCCTTGTGGCAAATTAGGCCAATGGCAAAACGGGTGCACTTGCCGCGATAGATTTGCTCTTGTGGTGAAAGAGGGCCATAGCCTTCATAACAAAACGGATGCCATTTCGCTGATATAAATCCGTTGTCGAACGGGCGCCTATACGGTTATAGAGATCCGTGTTGATTCGGCTTCAGTTTTGACCCCGTCTTTGTCCCAAAAATCATAGTCATAGCAACAACCACTTTGGATTCTGATGAGACGTAATTTGCATTTCTCCATGTATCATCTAGGTGCATGTAAATTATTTGCAGAAGTAATCAATGATCTTCTATTGGCAGCGCCTCGTCAACTCAACTGACTTTCTCTCTGATATGTGTGCACAAAATTAACTCTTTCACTGCCAACTTTTGTCGTTTGCAAACTTTGTCGTCTGCTACAATTTCCAGTTTTCATTTTTTCTTTACTTTTGTTTCATAAAATAGTAACAGTAACAAACAGTTTGGATTCTGATGAGACGCCGAGTTACTCGGCGTCTCATCTGGATCCAAACTGTTTGCATATGTTTTGACATAAGCGACAATGAGTTAAAGCAGATGTTGACACCAGCAATCTCGCACATACAACTTTTTTTTTATTTCCACAATCCCATTACTCCAACGAATATTTATGTTAGAAGTAATCACGCCATGTATATTAATGAACTGGTTTGTTACAGCACTAGAAACAAAGGATTTTTTCATGCAGAATAAGTACAATTATACCTATATTAACTAACACTCCTACAGGAGCCGTCTGATCTGGGTCTACTCTGTTTGCAAATACGTAGAAAGGCGTAATTATGGAATAACTCTTTACCTCATAAATACGACCTTCCATGCCTTGGCAAACAGAGTAGACCAAGATCAGACGACTCCTATAGGACCAGGGTCTGCTCTGTTTGCTTGTGATATAATATAGATATGATTCTATAGTTTCTGCCATGACCAAAACATCATGTGTCCATGTGCTATTGTAAGAATTCATCTAATTGATATTCATGATGTCATTATTTCTTACATGAATATTCATGGAGTAAAGGATTAAAACTATTCTGCTCAGTTTACAGCTTCTGTCGTTCTAAAAGTATATTTAATCCAAGAAAACATGTTTGAGAACAGTTTTGAATCTAAAGCCAGAGAATGGGTTGGTGAATTAATTCATTCCCTCATAGGTTATTTTAGAACCAACCTCATTTACTAGAAAAATGGGAAAAATTAGAATTGTGTAGTTTTGAAACCCTTGTGATAGATAGAGCAAATGTTCTATTTATCACAATGGTTTCAGCAAGTGTCTTTTACAGAGGCGTAATGAAGGAATGTATAACACGCCGGAACTTAAGACACGCTTTAGTCGGACGAGGTACCGTACAGTAAATCCCCTCTAAACCGGACGATAAAATTTGCATCAAAACCGATCTTTCAGACAGGTGACAGCTTAATGCAGGTTGAAAGCCATGCAGAAGGGTCCCAAGGGAGTTTCTGCATGACTTTCACCCTGCATTATGCAGCCACCCACCTAAAGACCTAAATTGTTCTTTAACTCTTTCGGCGCCAAATTTCTAATTGTCGTCTGCAAACCTCTTTTGTTAAATCATTCGGTAAAATAAGGAAATGCGATAAATTAATGCAAATTTCAAAGGAATAAAGCACAAATATAGAAATAGTGTTTGAGACAAAAAGTGAAGTCCCTGATCAGACGCCGCCTTTTCAAGGCGGCGTCTGATCTGGGACTGCACTATTTGTCGTGGTGCATTTTTGCGAAATTGGCGGTGAAAGGGTTAATGAACTTCAGGTTTAGAGGGATTCTACTGTGTTCAATAATACAATACCAGGTAGGTTTGAAAATACACACGACACGCATATTCGTTACATTGATTGTTTATTGATATTTTCTTCCCTTAACAACAACGCTTATACACAAATGTAAATATACATGTAAGCTCTGTCAGAGACCCCTATAATAAAACCCCTGTTAAGCAACCATTTCATAAATAAGCATGGGCGTCTCTAACAGCAAGTGACTGCTTAACCCTTTCCCTGTTCTATGTTTATTCCAAATCTCAATATCTATTGAATATTCATTGACAAAATAGCTATAATGAAAAATGGAAGGTGGAACATTGTAACCATTTTAGAAAGTAAAGAAAACATACATATATCAAAATCAATAAACAAACAGAGCAGACTCAGATCAGACGGCTTCCATATGAGCCATATGATTGAAGTATACAAATGGTTATGGCAATTTAGCCTTTAGCCTGCTATGGGTGGATGAGTGAATACCTATGCAAACAGTTTGGATCCAGATGAGACGCCGAGTAACTCGGCGTCTCATCAAGATCCAAACTGTTTGACATCCTGATTGCATTTTAGTAGACAAATTGGTCATAGCTTGAATTTTGAAAATGTAGTAGG
The DNA here is from genome assembly GCA_963576725.1 of Azorinus chamasolen. Taxonomy (NCBI): domain Eukaryota; kingdom Metazoa; phylum Mollusca; class Bivalvia; order Cardiida; family Solecurtidae; genus Azorinus; species Azorinus chamasolen. Next base: position 48,239,566 of record OY755240.1, read on the forward strand.
TGAAACGTTATGTAAAAATAATTTGCTCAGCAGGCTAAAGGTTAATCATTATGTAAGGATAGCGATGATACAACACTATCCCTTTACTCCATGAATATTCATGAATCAAATAATGACATGAATATTCATTGGATTGATTTTTGAAATGGCATATACAGTAGAACCCCTCTAATGCGACCACTTCAAAAATAACCGTAGCTGTCTTAATAAGCAGGTGGTTGCTTAATGCAGGACGAAAGTTATGCAGAAAGCTCCTACAGGAGCTTTCTGCATAACTTTCGTCCTGCATTAAGCTACCACCTGCCTTTGCCACCCAGGAGTATGCCCCGTTTTGGTGGTCGCATTAGAGGGTTTTTTACTGTATTAACATATGAATATTTTGCCAAAGCACACGCTGTAAAATAAAAAATATATCCCATAATCAAACAGAGCAAACCCTGAACAGACGGATCTTACAGAACCCGTCTGATCAGGGTCTGCTCCGTTGCAAAGGCAGATAATGGCGTAAAGAGTTAACCCGTTTACACTCGTATTATTTAAGGTAAGCTCGTCCAAATTGAATTTTGAACTCGTCCAATTTTCATGGGTGCCGCAAACGAAATGGTATAAGCCACTAAGATCGACTGGAGTAGCAAACAAAGCAGAATCTGACCAGACAGATCATTCAATAATCCTCTGATCTAGGTCTTCACTGTCTGTCCTTTGTTCTGTTCATGAGATCGCGAGAGTAAATGGGTCAAAACTCGATAACTGGTTCTACAACATGCAACATGACAAGGCAGTGTGAAGCTTCATTTCTATATAACGGGGTCTCTAGCATAACGCTGTATCTAATGCCCAGGAGTTTTTTTTTACCTGCATATACAGTGCAACCCCTCTAAAGTGACCACTTAATGAATAATTATACATGCATGTGTCTTTGTAAGCAGGTGACTGCTTAACCCTTTACTCCATAAATGCGCCTTTCTACACCTTTGCGAACAGAGTAGACCCAGATTAGACGGCTCCTATATAGGAGCCGTCTGATCAGGGTCTGCTCTGTTTGCTTAGGATATAATATAGATATGAGTCTACAGTGTCTGCCACATTATACCTTCGTAAATTTATCCGGAGATTACCGACGATAATGAACGGAATATGCATGAGTCTCAGGTCAAATTGGGAGAGTAATACCTGTCTGTGCCACCCAGAGTTACACCTCAGGTTTGTTGGTCACGATAGAGGGCTTTCATACTAAATGTACACACACTCGATATAGAAAAGTATAACATGATTGAATAGAACAAATAGCAATTCAGTTGTTTCCCGGGCTAAAGTGAGTCAGGTAGGCGTATATAAAATTGTGTAATTAAAACCATTCACCTAGAGTAAATTTGGATATCGTACAATTTAACCATTTTCCTGTTTAATAGTCATGTAATAAATAATGCCATCATGAATATTAATGAGCCAAACTATGTTAAAAGCATTAATAACAAAGGAGTATTTGACTGCGATAGAGTGTGTAGAACCAGGTCTATATAATTCCATAAGCAAACAGAGTAGATCCTGATCAGACGGCTCCTTCAGGAGCCGTCTGATCTGGGTCTACTCTGTTTGCAAATGCGTGAAAATGCATTTATATGAGGGAAATGGTTATCTACAGCAGCATCTGTCTAAAGCGACCAATAAAAAGAAATCTGAATGTAGATACAGTAAACCCCTCTAATGCGACTACAGTTACCTAATGAACAAACGTGGCTGTCTTCATTAGCATGTGGTAGCTTACTGCATAAAACTTTCGTTCTGCATTAAGGTACCACCTGCCTTTGCCACTGTGAATTGTGCCCCTTTTTGGTGGTCGCATTAGAGGGGGTTTTACTGTATTTAAAGTGAAGCTTCCTGTATTACGTTTGCTCTACAGTAAGCAACCACGTGCTTTCAAAGAATCCTTTGGTTAATTAATGAATGGTCGCTTAAGACCGGTTCTTCTGTTTCTCCTTTGAGAAACCATTGACCGATTTGTCAAACAGCTTGGATCCTGATGAGACACCGGGTCACGCAGCATCACATCATGTTTCAAACTGTTTGATATACACTGGCTCACAACACATTTATCATTAACTCTGTACCCCATATATACGCCTTTCTACGTCCTTGCAAACAGAGTAGACCCAGATCAGACGGCTCCTGCAGGAGCCGTCTGATCAGGGTCTGCTCTGTTTGCTATGATATAATGTAGATATGATTCTGAAGTTTCCGCCATGGCCAAAATGTCCCGTGTCCATTGCCCTTTTGAAAACATTTGCATGTAATTAATATGCATGGTGTAATTTATTTCTAACACGAATATTCATGAAGTAAAGGGTTAATTATTTGTACACTAGCAGAGAATCTCTGATTACCTGTGCAAACAGTTTGTATCCAATAATGTCTCATCTGGATCCAAACTGTTTGACATTTTGACCATATTTTTTTTACCATATTTTGGCAAAGAAATGAGAGAACACTTATTTTAAGACATGAAACAGACGAAAATTGTTGCAGACAAAAATGCAAAGAGTTAAACCTTTCCCTAATTAACATTTATGCCTGAATCGATCACTGCATGAATGTTCATTAACTTAAATTTTAGAATGTAGAACTTTACCGGGAAAATGTTTTGTTTTGATAAAAACTGTAGGATCATATATATATAATTCCATAAGCAAACAACACAGATCATGAACAGACGGCTGAACAACAGAAGTCATTTTTATCTGGATCAACCGTGCTTGCAAAGACGTCAAAAAGCTTTTGTTTTGGGGAAAAGGTTAAGCTTATATAAAGTATTTCCTTTGCAAATTAACCCTTTATTCCATAAATACGCAGTTCTACGCCTTTGCAAACAAAGTAGACCCAGATCAGACGGCTCCTATAGGATCCGTTTGATCAAGGTCTGATCTGTTTGCTTATGATGCACTATAGATATAATTCTTCAGTTTCTGCCAAAGCCAAACTTCCAGTGTCTATGTGCTAATATAACAAATTGACCTATATAATTAATATGTATGACGTCATTATTTCTTACACGAATATTCATGGAGGAAAGGGTTCATGAGTAGCCCTTATACTGGTATGAACATTATCGTCTGCTCAAATGCTCGTCTGTTGTTTTTAAACCCTTTATTCTATGAATATTTATTTAAGAAATAAGTGCACCATGAATATTAATTCAATTGTGTGTTTTATAATGGTGTGTGAAGACAGGAATGTTTTGCAAAGACAGAAATCGCAGAATCCGATATACATGTATGTTATTTAACCCTTTCCCTGTTCTGTATTTAGGCCAATTTTCAATACCAGCTGAATATTAATTAACAAAATAGTTATAAAGAAATATGGAAGGTAGGACATTGTAGACATTTTAGAAAGCAAATAAACAGGTCTATCAAATTCTATTAGCAAACAGAGTAGACCCTGATCAGACGGCTCCTCTAGGAGCCGTCTGATCTGGGTCTACTCTGTTTGCAAATGCGTGAAAACACGTTTATATGAGGGAAAGGGTTAATAAGCAAACAGAGCTAAGCCCGATCAGCGGGCTCCTACAGTAGACGTCTGATCTGGGTTCCCTCTGTTTACGAATGCGTAGAAAAAGCGTATTTATGGAGTAAAATAGGTAAACAAACATGCGGTCGTTTGCAAATGCGATGGAGACCCTTCGGTTGATTATAAAATTTAAAACGAACTCGTTGCAACTCATACAACTCTGTATGGCATATCGGTCCACAGTTGACAAGTACATGTACATGTAAAACGAAAACCGAAGAGATTAATCACAGCCAACAGAAGTGACATCCCATTAATTAACCCTAGTCCTCATATTGACGACTTTTGACGACTCTGTTAAAGTCACTTTGTGAAACCATTGTGATAATTACAGCATTTGCTCCTATAGGAGCAAATGCTCTACATGTATTTATCACAATTGTTTCAAACTACAAAAACCAAAAAAAATCATTTTCTCTAATTAATGCTCCTTTTCGGTAGATTAATTCAAAGAGGTTGCATCTAAAAATAGCCTACGAGGTAATGGGTTAATGATCACATCGTCATATAACCTGACCAACACTTTGTGTGAATAAGTTAATCATATTTGAAAACAGTTTGGATCCAGATGAGACGACGAGTAATATATTGGCATCTAAAAAGGGTACACCCGAAGTTTGAGTATTAAAGCAATGTCAGGTTTTATGGTGCGTTTTTTTTCTTCAAATTAACCCTTTCCCGGTTGTATATTCATGTAAGAAATAATGACGTCAAGAATATTAATAAGTTTATTTTTTATAATGGCATATGAACATAGGACATTTTGGTTCAGGCAGAAGCTGTAGAATCAGATCTATATTACACCATAAGCTACACCTATAGGAGCCGTCTGATCTGGGTCTACTCTGTTTGCAAATGCGTGAAGAAACATTTATATGAGGGAAAGGGTTAACCTACTGTAAACATTGACGTCTACACAAACTCATATGATAAACATCACATCTGACTTTCGGTTCGTTCATGATTTTAACAAACTACTCACCGAAAGTCAGACAGCCTGTATCTTGATGAGACGCGGCATTACTCGGCATCTCATCTGGATCAACACAGTTTGAAAATGCCCCCTATAGGTTGCGAGCAGCAAGACATGGCTAAATAACATAACATAACCAATCTACATCACAGGTGCCATTCGCATGCTATTTCTCAACAACAACAGCTCCATCACAAATACATTATTTTTTTTAATCACATGTCATTAGTATCTAAAACATACCGAAAGATAGTTTTCTGACCCCCCCCCCCCCCCACACACACACACACACAAATAATAATAAAAAATAATAAAATAAATCAAAATAAAAAAATAATAAATAAAAAATTCGCGAACACCCCTGCAGAGAGCAGGGTGTTCGCGAAAGAAAAAAAATCATTTATTTTTCAATTATTTATTTAATTTTTTTTGGTTGGGGGGGGGGGGGGGGAGGGGTTGGGTTCAGAAAACTATCTTTTGGTATGTTTTAGATACTTATATGGCGTGATTAAAACAATAATGTATTTGTGATGGAGTTGTTGCTGTTGTTGTTGTTGATACATAGCATGCGAAGGGCACCTATGATCTACATATTAGCCGTTAGATCTGACATGTCGTTTTTATTTTTAGATAACCCGTAGATTGGGATAATACCACTATTGTATTAGGTGAGCTCGGCATTGTACCGACTATTTCAACTGATACTATTTAATTTAATCACTACAATGTGTAGGCAATCGGACTTCGAATCTAACCAGCTTCACGAGAAATTTGTTCGTCAGTTTAAGCAAAACCCTTTTATATAGAATGGAACAGTTTGGGAAAAACAAATCTATAAAATGAAAACGACAGGTCACTCTTACTTGCTAATATATACATATATCCTCTCTGCAGCGACATTTTAACTCTTTATCCATAAACACACCTTTCTACGCCTTTGCAAACAGAATAAACCCAGATCAGGCGGCTCCTGTAGGAGCCGTCTGATTAGGGTTTGTTCTGTTTGCTTATGGTATGATATAGACCTGGCTCCACAGATTCTGCTTTAGTAAAAAAATCATGTGTTAAGATATAATTATTCTACTTAATATTCATGATGCTATCATTTCAAAAGTATCTGTATTATTTTAGTTCCTTCTGAATTAGATCCAGATTTAGACATGATTTAATACGGTCATTGCTATATACATGTAGTACTGAGAGCATGAGCTTGTAGCTTTTTACAAGTTGTTTTTATCATAACTTAGCAATAAACATTGGGAACACATATTGAAACGTACACATAATTGTTTGCAAATAGTGTAGACCCAGATCAGGCACAACGTTACAACACGGACTCAGATTAGGGACGACTCTCAATGTTCGGACGTCGCCTTCTTGCCACACTAGCTGACCTGGGTCCACTGTACAGCAAAACCTCCCTAAACCGGAAATTTTAGTTGAGAAGAATTTAAATACTTTTGGGCAGGTGGCTGTATACTGCAGAGTTACAGTCATGCAGAAAGCTCCGAGAGGAGCTTTCTGCATGACTTCCATCCTGCATTAAGCTGCCACCTGTCCCCAAGGCCAATATCTATACCAAATTGAATGTCCAGTTTAGAGGGGATTTGGTGTATTCTGTAACACAGTTTACTGTATTCACAGTTTTGGGGCCAATACATGTACAGTAGAACCCCTCTAATGCGGCCTCTTGAAAAATAACCATATCTGTCTTTATAAGCAGGTGGCTGCTTAATGCAGGATGAAAGTTATGCAGAAAGTTCCTGTAGGAGCTTTCTGCACAACTTTTATCCTGCATTAAGCTACCACATGCCTTTAACCCCCATAATTAGACCTACTTTTGGTGGTCGCATTAGAGGGTTTTTCTGTATTATGTAACATCCTATGTATACACATGTTTGGGACCAATACAGTAAAACCCCTCTATACTGGACTTTTAATAAAGAGGAACTTAAGATATTTTAGGCAGGTGGCTGCTTAATTCAGGATGAAAGTCATGCAGAAAGCTCTTTTGGTGACTCTTTGCACGATTTTTACTCCGCATTAACCCTTCGCTTGCTGAATTTTAAAATACACGTTCTCCTTCTTTACCTATGCCCTGTTGTATGATTACATATATCTTCACCGTGTACAAGTATTTCGCTGTGCAATCACTGCTGTGGAGTGCACTGGTTGCACAATCAACTTGTAAATAGTGCAGACCCTGATGAGACAGCTCCTGCAGGAGCTGTCTCATCTGGGTCTTCACTATTTACAGGTAGGTATATTGACGTGAATAGCAAGCGAAGGGTTAAGCTGCCATCTGTCCTACAGTTCGGTGTTGAAACTGGCTTAACCCATTTGTTCCCACAATCCCTTATATGGGATGTAGACCAACAGTGTAGACTTTGCTCAGACGCCGCATAATGCGGCGTCTGATCAGAGTCTACACTGTTTGCTTGTAGGAATTTCAATATAAAACAAAAGAAAATTGAAGATTTAGGCCAGGCATCCCTTAGATAAAATATGGACTAATCTAATATATAAACATGGAAGAATCCACTAGGCGCAAAGTGGTTAAACGTCAAGTTTAGAGTGGTTTCACTTGTATGTATTTTCTGACAGCTTCAAACAACTAGAAATAAAACGCCATGGAAGTGATAACGATAAGCTTGAATATAAACATACATATTCCTGACACAATCAAGTAATATTTACCTAAGTATAGCACCCCTGTGATATTTTATATACATGTACATAAATGTTTGTTTGTTTCTTTTAAACTATTTGTGAGTATATAACGATATATGTTGAGCATTATGTTCATATAAACGTATGTAAATATTACAAGTACAGTAAAACCTCGATTATTCGAATTTTCGTTATAGAAGAATATAGACCCTTTTAGGCAGGTGGCTGCTTAATGCATGGTGAAAGTCATGCAGAAAGCTCCTAGAGGAGCTTTCTGCATGACTTTCACCATGCATTAAGCGGCCACCTGTCTTAAAGATCGGTAATAATACGTATTTTAGTGTTCGGATAATCGAAGTTTTACTGTATTTATACAGATATTCAGAGCAACATATAAAGGTGCTTACTCAAATGCTAAAGTCTCCATGCTCCATCAAACCCTATGTTGTGATCACTCTCTAGAAAATCTCTTCGGGGCGATTCTAAAGAGTGGTCAAAACATAGAGTTTGGTGGAGAAATAAGGAATTTAGTATTGAAAATGTTTTAATTTACGCATCTTATTTAGACCACTGGATATCACACATACGCACGCACACATACATGATATTTCAAAGCAAATAAATGTGCTTACTTAAAATGTCCTGTATCCCAAGGAAGATATTCCAATCAAAACACAAGGAAATCACATGAGAGCGTTCCGACATTACCTAGTATTGTTCGGTGTGGAACTCTTTAGGAAGACATAGTTTTCCTTTCAAATGTAAAACATATTCAATAATTTCTCTCATGGGAAAAATATCACTGTAACTTTGACTAATATTTTCTCGTTGAGTCATCCAACACACCGTAACTGCTCATCGGCAATATGCAAATAATCCATATAAATATGATAGTAGTCAACTTATTCATGGCCATGTTATATGCAAGATTACTTTTTATTTATAAGGAAGCATACAAGAAATGTTTGCGTTGTTGTGCAGCTTGAAGATTTGTGAAATTAACAGTGCATACTCAGACCAGAAGGTTCCTGGATAAGTTATCTGATCTAGATCTACATTATCAGACAGTTTCCACTGTTAATCATACTATATATATTTGGCTTACAATGTTAAATTTGGAGTACGTTACACACATTTTTTGTTTTAAATTCGCACCGATCGCTTTATTAATCAATCTTGTCAATGATAACAACATTTTGTTCAGTATTGAATGCAGCCAGTTCCTCCGCATTAAGCAGAATGTCTTCGTCTCCTGCCTTGCGATTTGTGATTTCCTCAAGTTCTTGTCTCACGTCCTCATCGTCTTCTTCATTGTGAAGGTCGTTAATGGTTTGTTCAATTTCGTCCATATAGTGTACACGTTTTTCGTCCCCGTTTGAACCATTGCCAGCTTCGTCTTCATGGTATCGATATGCATGTTCTTTTTCTATCGTTTCTTTATCAGCATCTACATCGGGCTGTCCGGCATAAGATTCCCACAGACCGTCCTCAGGGGTTTCAGGTGGTTGTCCATTTTCTACAACAGTGTAGCGTATCCCGCCATTTGGTTCTCCGATAGATGCCACACCTTCAGATCTTATATGATACACCTTGTTGCTGTGGATTTCTGTTCTTCTGTCTACGTTGTTCGGGTATTCTTCTCTTGCTATTGCGCTTTTGTAGACGTCTGTGTCAGCTTTAATAACGACAACATTATCATCTCCGCTGTATGTGGTTACATTGTTAGTGTAATGTGTGTCAACAACATTAGCCCTGGCTGTGTTGTCAACTACTATAACCTGTGGCTGTCTTACACTGGTGACCTTTTCAACAGTAACTTCATTCGCAAAGTCTGTATTCTCATACACATGTCTAATTTCGGGATTTAAAGACTGATGCTGCTCTTTGGTTAAGATTTCCCTTTCTTCGATGAACTGTTTAACATTTTCTTCTGGGGGATTGACAAGGATTGTTGAAGAATGGGATTGAGGGCTGACTTTGAAATATTCTGACGATGGTGTCACCGATGGAACTGCTCGCAGCCTTAGAGATGATCTGTTCTTATACACGTCTTCAATGTTCTTCGTCACTACATCGCCGTGATAAGCGAAAACAATCTCTTGGGATCTTGGTCTGGGCTGAACCTTCTGTATGTACCGTTTACTGGTAACTGTTGGTCGGTGTTGCTGAATGTACAGTCTGTCACGTTCTAAGGTTGGATTCGGAGAGTCGTACACCCGTTTTGTGTATCCTGAATGTACTGACGAAGTTACCGAACCCCTACTTGAAAAATGCCTATTTTGAGGAACCCTTTGCACCACTCTGACTGTATCAGAGCGGAATCTTCTCTCGGGTTCATTTGACTTCTGCTGTACAACGACATAGCGTTCAGGTTGATGCATGTGCGTGGCAGTTTTGTTTGTTGTAGTAGTAATAGTCGGCTGCTCCAGCAAGTATTTGTAGTGTTTTTCAAACGTTTGCCGTCCCTGCGATTTGTTCAGCATCGTTTTTATATCTCTCACTTCGTCAGCAAGGTGGTGAAGCTCATATCTCATAGCGTCGTCTGTGACCACCACTTCTTGTTTAGGCACCGGAGGCTGAACTGTTCGAGTTGTTGTCACAATTCTTGTTTCGCCTTCTTCTTTCTCCGTGTTGATCACCGTCACACCGCCATTTTGGGTGGTTCTCGATTGTACAACAGTTACATGTCCGTTCTCTGGCTTCGCTTGATCTGCCATTTCCTTCTGCTGTAGGGTCCAGTTATTTCCTGCTGGTTTGATATCCGTATTATATCCCTCTCCGCTCAGTCGTTGCTTAACTTTCCCGAAGCCCTGGATGATGTCCCCTGCATCTCTATCACAAGCGCAATGGAACACAAATATATAGTAATTCCTGGGAACACCGTGCTGCACGATCGCATAAATACAGGTTGCTGTGTTCTTGCTCGCCGCTATGTCCACTACATCCGTTAATGGAACTTGATCATTTCTGATACGTTTCCCTTTTGTGTCATAGATCAGAATATCCAGTTTCTCTTTCGTTAAATTTAGTATAGATGGGCTTCCCTTTAACGCACTCTTCTTCTTTTTCGCATTTTGACTGGCAATCTGTTGTAAAAGCTGGTCGCTTACGGTCTGTGACTGCCAGACGCCAGTGTATAGCACTCGCTTGGAAACGTCTGGTTGTGCCATCATAGAACTGTGAAATCTTCGAGTCTTTCCGTTTCTAGTTCAGTCCACGTATCTTTCAACTATCAGAGTAGTGAAGTTAGCCAACAGTTTTACATTATTGAAACGAGCACAGTATATTAATATTTCCCTACTGAACTATCAGATGAAAGTAAATTTGTTAAAGCCTCGCTCGGTGAGTTATCAGGCAATCTCAATGGCTCAGTTATTTTCCCATTGATTGGCGTCGTGATGCATAGAAACACCTCAACCAGTAGGTATAAGTCTGCCCATATACACCATGAGTATATCAGCCGTGCTTTGTATACGTAAATAAAGTTATCAATTAAATAAGCGCACTGGACCGTGAACGAAGGTGAAATTATCCCTTATCCTGTTGTAAAAATATTGTCTGCTTAATGTTCCTTTTCATTCAGACTTATAAAAAACTGTTGCCTGGGCGTCAAATAGCTTGGATCCTAATGAAATGTTAAATACAAATGTAGATTGGATCCTGGTGAAAACAATTCACCTGGATCCAAGTTCATTGCGAATGACAGTCAGATCATGCGTAAACAGGATAAGGGCTAGACTGTCAAATCGTTCCGAACTGCTGGTTTCTAAACATTGCGTAGGTTGTTGAAAGGATTTATAAAATTTACACACACACACACACACAAAGATATGAGCGGATGTCTCGATCATTATTGCTGAAAATAGGTATCATTCGTCTGTGCCATCATATCAATACAAATAGAATTAACATACCGCTCTGCAGTAGATATTACCAATATCCGTGATATACGAAAAGCATGAACAGCCAAACAGACCCCCTTACAAACCGAGAAGACACTACTCGTACAAAATAATTAAGCGCGTTCGAGGCCATCACATGGCATGTAAAAGGTAGCCATTCAATACGGTCACGCGTAGTTGAGTTTATATAGGATTAGACCTTTAAGTATGGATATCGAGTACAGATCACACATCTGCAAACAATGTAGACCATATCAATACACTTATGATGGATCCCTTTGATCTGCATCTTCATTGTTTGTCATAATAACAATTTTCTTTAATGATAAATTTTGATAAAAGTGTTTTTGCTTTATTAATATTCAGAATGGGTGAGCTAGTTTTATACTGTCAGCAGGTAATGGGTACGTGTTTGAATAAAGATCTTTTACGTGTAGCTTGCGTAAGACCGGTTTTGCTGTATTTACACTTGTGGCGGTGATTCAACCCTATTCATTTCACCGCGGTGTAATTAGCCCTTTCCCTGTTCTATGTTTATACCAGATTTCAATCTGTTTCTATTGAAATTCCAAATTTCAATATCCTACTAAATATTCATGGACAAAATAGTTATAATGAAATAACTAGAAGGTGGAACATTGTAGCCATTTTTGAAAGTAAAGAAACCGAGCGTTCAAACAGATTAGCAAACAGAGTGGACCATAGCAAACAAATCAGACCCTGATCAGATGGCTCCTAAAGGAGTCGTCTGATCTGGGTCTACTCTTTTTGCAAATGTGAACGCGTTTATATGAGGGAAAGTGTTGACCACAGTAAAAACCTCCGTACAGCGACAGGAGTCAAATCTGCGTATTAAACCCTAAACACTATGCATATTCATGTTGAAATAATGACGTCATAAACATTAATTAACTGAATCTCTATAATTGCACAACGTACAAAAAAAAGTTTCATCATAACAAACTATGTAGAATCATCTATATCATAAGAAAACAGTGTAGACCCAGATCAGACGGGTCCTACAAACGGCGTATTCATGGAGTAACGTTCAGAGGGGCACATTTTATCGCATTGGCAAACAGAATAGACCCAGATCAAGGGGATCTTGCGGGGACGTCTTATCATGCCAAATTATGATATATTTTATCTGGATCAAGGCTGTTTGCACGGCTCAGTTGGCAATGCTCAAGGCTGTTTGCACGGTTCAGTTGGCTTTGCTTTTAAAGTTGGATTATGTGCACGATCTTAAACCTTCGCCAACTTTTCGTGACAAAATAGCTTTTGCAAACAGTTTGGATCCAGATCAGATGCCGAGTAACTCGACGTCTAATCCGGGCCATGTTGTTCGGCACTCGGTCCATTGTTTCCCAACGTTGGGTGATTTCGGACACTTTTGAAATGAAGCAGACGAGAGTTTCAGCAGATGACATTATTTGCAGCAGGCGAGGGGTTAATTATTCCATGAATATTCATGTCAGAAATAATGACGTCATGACTATCAATTAGATCATTTTTTATACAGTAAAACCTCTCTTAACCAGACGTTAAATTTAGTATAAATATCGGTCTTGGAGACAGGTGACAGCTTAATGCAGGGTGGAAGTCATGCAGAAAGGAGCTTTCTGCATGACGTTCACCCTGTATTAAGCAGTCACCTGGCTTAAGTATCTAAATTACTCTCTACTAGAATTCCGGTTAAGAGAGGTTTTACTGTATTAGCACATGGACATAGTGATTTTTGGCCGTATCAGAAACGGTAGAATCATATCTTTACAATATCATAAGCAAACAGAGCAGACCCTGATCAGACGGCTCCTATAGGAGCCGTCTGATCTGGGTCTACCCTGTTTGCAAAGGCATAGAAATGCGTATTTATGGAAGAAAGGGCAAATAACTTGTCAATTCTTAACAGTAAGAGTCCCGATTGAACTTATTTCCAATACTGATTGGGGTTTTGTATATCGTATTTTATTGTATACGTTTATATGTTTCGAGGGCCTTATGGTAGATTGACCTGGTCAAATGAGGTCTCTCGTTAAATAAAGTCGTTATTAATATTATTATAATCAGGATCAGCTCTGTTTGCTTAAAGACTTACATAGATCCGACTCAACAGTTGGTAAAATGGCCAAAATTTTATGGACCACTGGTCATTGTAATAATTCAGCTTATTAATATTCATGATATCATTATTTCTAACATTCGTGGAGTAAAGGGATAACCCTTTCCTTCCTATAAACGCATTTCCACACCGTTGTAAACAGAGTAGACCCAGATCAGAGGCTCCTGTAGAAGCCGGTTGATAGGTATCTGGTCTGTTTGCTTATGAAATTACAGTTGAACTTCGATAACTCGAACTTCAAGGGACCGTACAAATTAATTTGATATAACAGGAGTTCGAGTCATCCGATTTCTAATCTGAACGATTTCTCAATGCCACAGCTTAATACAGCTTAATACAGGTCTAAAGTAATGCTGACAGCGGAAGTGTCAAATATGTCTGGATCTAAATGAACCACTTATTAAATCCTTTGGATCTACATTCTTTTGCAATCGTTATCAACAATTCATCTAGGCCATTCCAAAATTTAGCTTAATTAATTAGCAATTCTAATGATACGGAGTTCAGTTACAATTTAATGTTTTATTAAACTTGATAAACAGTTCTTTAAAATTGATAATGATGTATATTTATGTGGTGTTTATATCTAGTGTGAAAATATTGATTCATTTATAGATAAACAAAAACCTTTGAGGCGTGGCGATATTTACAATATTGAACCAGTCCTTGAAATAGGGGTGACAGGTGTTTACTTACATTTTAAGATAATATTTTAGACTCTCACAAATGTTCCACGTGCTACACGCTCCAACCTTTTGAAATGGAATCATCCAAATGTCATTACTCAGAGGTCGTGGTCCAACTACTGTATACAGTAAAACCTCTCTATAACGACCACTAAATGGTGTTAATTAGTTGGTATTTTGGGCAGGTGGTTGCTTAAAGCAAGGTGAAAGTAAAACAGAACGCTCCTATAGGAGCGTTCTGTTTTGCTTTCATCTTGCTTTAAGCATCCACATGCCTTTAACACAAAATACTAGATGTAATTTAGTGGTCGATATAGAGAGGTTTTACTGTAGTAAGCATACAGATAAATTCTGAAAGTGGGAGATCCTTGGAAAGCAAAAGTAGCAATGCGAAAAGAGAATTGCAGACTTGGTTTTATTGAGTCTGTTTATGAGTAGTCACGCCCCTTAGCACCGGGTTAAGCAGTATTCATTTTTTCAAAACTAAAAACATCAAAACTAGTGATCCCGAAGGACCAGAACTTATAACAACAATGGTGTGTCCTCGACAGAAAACTTGACCATTAACAAAGACTGAGACATATGTACAGTAAAACCCCTCTAAACCGGACGTTCAAATTAGTATCAATATCGATTTTTAAGACAGGTGGCAGCTTAATGCAGGGTGAAAGTCATACAGAAAGTTCCTCTAGGAGCTTTCTGTATGACTTTCACCCAGCATTAAGCAGCCACCTGCCTAAACATGTCTAAATTCTTCTTTACTAGAATTCCGGTTTAGAGGGGTTTTACTGTACATGTAGTGTGGTCAATTACGTTCATTAAGTTCATAAGTAATGGCATCAATTTATTATCATATCAGACATCGTAGAAATAAATTTAATTTAAAAAAAACCGTCGCTTCGTCCATCCCTCTCTCTCATTATTCTGGCGGGAGATGTAGACATGAATCCCGGACCAGTAAGGTATCCCTGTGGACAGTGTGGAAAGGCAGTTGCTAGGACACACAGGGATGTAATGTGTGATCAGTGTCAATCAGGGGTCCATATCAAATGTGGTGACACAACTCCGTCACAATACCAACACCTATAGTGCTCTGACGACACATGAATCTGTACTAAATGTAATATCAGACTCAGCAATGTTTTCAATTTTCTGAATCATTTTTTTCGAACCCAGGATGAGGAACATATGGTGCAACCCTCCACTCGTGTGATCGATCAGAATGACTGTAATAACTATGAACATATTAATGACAGCTATATTCATCCCCGGATCGTTATGTTCACCCCCGGATCCTGAAGAAGATTTGGGTAGAATACCATCAATGTCAGATAGCATTAACAGTACACCAAACGTCTCAACCCTTAATATTACAAACTCTAGTATGTCATCAACTACCAGTGAAAATCATTATATGATGTATTCAATGAACTGCAAAATTTAAGGCAGCAAAATAGGAAAAGACCAATTTTTTGTTATCTAAATATCAATAGTATTCGGTATAAGTTTGATGAACTCCGACAAGTACTTGGTCAAAAACTAGTTGGCTTACTAATCATATCAGAAACCAAGCTAGATAATAGTTTCGATGACAATCTTTTTTTCAGCTCAAGGCTATAAGACAGAGAGAAGAGACAGGGATGTCTAATGACATTTGTGCGGTCGGATCTGCCGTTCAAGAGAATTAAGACTCTTGAAAGTGAAAAGGTAGAATCAATATGTTTTGAGTTATCAATGGCCCGACGCAAATGGTGCATCCTTGGCTCTTATAGACCACCATCACTTAATGATAAGATTTTGAGGACGATATGACCAAAGTTCTTGATAATACTATATTCATTAAATACGATAATTGTCTGTGTATAGGTGTTTTGAACTATGATCTACTAAGAGATGACAAATGCCAGACTCTCAAAAATGTCAGTTACCGTTTTAACCTTGTAAATCTTGTGCAAAAACCTACTTGCTTCACTAAGCATGGGGACGCAACACTTTTAGACATAATTTTAACCAACTCAAAATTTTTATTCTGTAATGTTCTGAATTTTAATTGTGGACTTGGTGACTGTCATAATATGATTGCTATTTCTCTTAAAGAGTCTTGCAGTCCTGTCAGCAAGAGGAGAGTGACGTTCAGAAGTTATAAGGACTTTTGCGAGGCAGAGTTTGTGGTTGACCTCTCTCAGGTACCTTTCCACGTCGCTCATATTTTCGACGACATGGATGATGCATATTGGGCTCATGACACACTTTTGATGGAGGTCATCGACAGGCATACACCGCTGAGAACTAAAACTCCGAAAGTAAACCCTCCCCCGTATATGAATGCCAACTATCGGAAACTGATATATAGAACTAAACATGCCCGAGATGCATACAATAAGAACACAACACTGAAACACTGGGGTATCTACAGACAGTATCGAAAATAGAAAACCATAGTAAAAAGGCAATCTATATCTGTTTATTTCCGGGAAAAGTGTGGTGGACGGCCAAAGTCGAACGATTTTTGGCCAACCATCAGACCTTTCCTGTCACAAAAATCTACTGTCTGATCAAACAAAAGTCTGTAAAACTATGAATACCCTTTATATAAATATAGCAAAAGAACATTGGAATTTATAACAATATGCCTGTAGATAGCGAGCACCCAGGAATAAGTAAAATAACAGCAAATGCTCCAGATCAGACATTTGAATTTAGGCCAATAAATGAATCTGATGACATAAAATGTATCAACAAATTGAACGGTAGAAAAGCTACAGATGTGGGTGCCATTCCTCCAAAAATAGTTACGGCTGCAGCTACAGCTATCTCCAGACACACTGCAAGGTTGGCCAAGGAGATTGAGAAGCAAAGGGCAGTTTCCAACCCAACTTAAGAAAGCTCAAGTAACACCAATTTTTAAAAAAGATGACCGTTTCACTGAAAAAAAAAATATCGCCCTATCAGCATTTTAACCACCTTCTCCAAAATATATGAACCTCATTTTAGCGACCAATTGACAGAACATTTTAACACTATATTTCACAACTATTTGCTTTTAGAGCCTCTTTTGGGTGTCATACTGCCTTGCTCCGTACCATTGAGGACTGGAAGGATGCCTTGGACAAAAACGTGTATGTTGGAGCTGTTTTGATGGATTTGTCCAATGCATTTGACTGCATCCCCCATGATTTGTTATTGGCCAAGCTCCAGGATTATGGTGTTTCGGCCGAGGCCTGTAATTTATTACATAGCTACCTTAGGTCGTCAGCAGAAAGTAAAGCTAGGTGACTGTTTTAGCAGAATATTATCAAAGGGGTACCCCAGGGATCCATTATGAGACCTCTTATTTTTAACATTTTCATTAATGAAATCTTTTATTTTGTACAAAAGTCTACACTTTACAACTATGCTGACGACAACACCTTATCTTTCTGTTGTAATGTGGAGGCACTGAGGTTAACATTGGAGCTGGCTTGTCACACTCTGATAGACTGGTTCAAATTTAACCAAATGCAAGCAAATCCAGAAAAATTTCAAGTCACAGCAGTTGGCAAAACTCTCTCAGCAAACTAAAAAGCTTCAATATAACAAACAGTTCTATTCAGTGTGAAGAAACAGTTAAACTTTTAGGCATAGATATTGACTTTTTATGAAACTTCAATGAACAGATCACTAAAATCTGCCAGAGAGTGGCAAGACAGCTCAATGTGCTCAGCGTCGCAGCAACCTTTTAAATACTGTAAAACAGGTTTTATTAGCGACAATATATATTTCGCGCTAATTCGCGAATGCGTTGCCTCGCGAATTCAATGTTTTCGCTAATAAATCAGTAACCTTTTAAATACTAGTACTGAGAATAGACTTCTGGTTTTTATATCCTTTATTAGTTCAAATTTTAATTATTGTCCAATCATCTGGCATTTCTGTAGCAAATCCACTACAGAAAAAATGGAAAAACTCCAACATAGGGGCCTGAAAATTGTTTTAATGACTTACTAGCCCATTTTCAGACCTGTTAAATAGAGTGGATCTACCAACACTGCACTTAGGGAGGCTTTATTCCATTGCTACAGAAACATTCAAATGTATCAATGATATGTCACCTATCTATATCAGAGATTTAGTTAATCTTAAACCATCTTCTTATACTTTCAGGTATAAAAATACAGTTCAGGTATCGACAGTTCGGACTACGACATATGACCAGAGATCCTTCCGCTTCGAGTCAGCACGTGTGTGGAACAGTCTCCCGAATCACTTCAGAACAAAATTAGACTTGAAAGAGTTTAGGAGGCTGCACCGCACCTTGGCTGGACCTAGCTGTGGCTGTGCCATATACCGTGGTTAGTCTGTCTTGTATAAATGTTTCTTATATTGTATGCTGCTGCCAAGTGTTTGCATGCTTTTATTACGACTGTAAGTGTGATGTGGTTTTCCCAGTCTCACCGAGGCCTGTCTTATCTTTAACTACAATGATTTGAAGAAAGACAGTGGATGGTATGATACTGAGTGTAGGCACGCTAGGAACGTGTACCCAGAGACATATACATGTATATCTCTGGTGTACCTCAATGTTTTGTGTAGATACAGTTGGTATAGTCAAACAACTAGGTCTGACGGGTCACGGGTTCGCCGAGTCCATTTTTAAGGGAGATCAGCATTTCGGATATCCTCGTGTCATTTTTAAAAGAAACGTTTTAGTGATAGGTACAAACAATGAACGGATTATTTATCGGAAACTTAGCGTAGTGGATAAGTCGTAAGGCCATAAGGTAGTATAACTAGCGGAAAATTTTATTAAGCGCGGGTTCGAGTCTTGCATCAACCTAAACTTTTTTTGGGGCTAAACAACATTAAGGATTCTATAATTACTTATATTTTGATTCATTTTTACATTTTCTTTTGTTTTCAATGGTTTTATTTTTTACCCTTTTCTTTTGTTTTCAGTGGTTTTATTCTTTTATTTTCAATCTCATTTCAACCATCTCATTTCAACCACATTGTAATATATGTACAGTGAAACCCTTTCCCTGTTCTATGTTTATTACAAATTTCAATACCTACTGAATATTCATGGACAAAATAGTTATAATGAAATATGGAAGGTGGAACATTGTAGCCATTTTAGACACTAAAGAAACAGGTCGATCAAATTCCACAAGCAAACAGAGTAGACCCTGATCAGGCGCCTCCTCTAGGAGCCGTTTGATCTGGGTCTACTCTGTTTGCAAATGCGTAAAATACGTTTATATGAGGGAAAGGGTTAAGACAGGCGGCAGCATAATTCAGGAAAGAATTAATGCAGAAAGCTCCCTTAACAAGTTTCTCCCTCACTGGCAGTGTCCGTCTCGGATTCGTCAAATTCATTTTCATCGGTATCTGACGTCAGATCTATTACGAAATTTTCAATCATTTCATCTATAGCAATATCTGATGCCCAATATGTCTTTTCAAGGCATTCTACGTGAATAATACACTTTTGCCAGTCATTAGCTGAAATCGAACGCAAACCCTCGTCGATGAGTGATTTCACGTTCTCCATTCTGAAGCCAACGTTTCTTCTCGCAATAAACCCTGAAAAAGCAAATACATGGGTATACGTATATATCTAAACATACAGATTTTCGAAGAGGTCTATTCGCTTATACATGTAGTATACTTTAGAGCTAGTTCTCGAATCAAGGCATGCTTAATACTGTTAGATCTAGATCATAAAACTTCTCTTAAGTTATTAAACTTCGAAATGAAAACAAGGTATAACGGCTATGACGTACCCAACTAAATAATATAATCTAGCATTTATATTTAAGTGGCGTCAACGGAAACGTGCCAAATACGACGTTACGTAACCGGCAATTGACAGCAATACCTTTCAACAGATTTTACCTTTAAAATTTGCCCAGATCAGCTCGATTGGGTTAAGGTCGGCGTGGTAAGGGGGCAGACGCACCGCTAGGTGTCCATGTCGTTTGAGCAACTCATCAACTACATATACACGCTGGGTCTGATGTTGCTTTACTAAAGCCAGTAGTTCTGTCTTTAGCATGTCGGGGCCACGCTGCACACCATGCCGCTCCAGCCAGCCGATGATGTCGGCCTTTCGGGTTGCCATCGTTGGCGCCTTATCCACCTGTATATTGTGGTACAGTGGTAAATACGCTATTCCTACCCATTTACCCGTTTTTCTACGCGTAAGAAACGGGTAGTGAACGGTTAACGAACGGTTAACGAACGGTTACGGGATAAACGGTTTACACGCGTTAAACGCGTAAAGAAACGATTATACCAAAGAAGTTGCGGTAGGTGCATAAATTTTCCGTTTCATGCGGAGATTTTGGATCTTATCGATGATAGCCGTTTTCAAAAATGTCCGAATGAAACGGGTTAGCCAAAATAAGAATCGATTCGTCACTCAACGAACGTTTAGCGGTTCCATCCCGGCTAGTGTCGACGATTTGCTCATTTAGGTGACGATATGTTCTTAAATTTTGTTTGTACAAAGCTATCATATCAGATATCCACTGTATATCAAACAAATGTATTGAAGAATTTAGTTCTTTTTGAGTAGGTTTCTACATTTCAGATAAAAAACTGTCACAAAGTAAACCACCAAATTTTGGATCTAGAATGAAGAAACCTACTAAAGAATTTAGATCTATTCTATTTCTTAACCCTTTCCCATTTGAGTATTTCTGTCAGAAAAAAATGACATCATGAGTGTTTAATAGATCTTGCTGAATTTAACAACGGTATAAGTGCACACGCCTTTTTGATATTTGTAGAAAATGTAGTCAACTCTATTAATTTATAATTTCATAAGCAGAGTGGGCCCTGATCCGACGGCCGCTACAAGAGCCTTCATGTCTATGTTTACTCTGTTTGCAAAGGCGTTAGAGTATTATATCCATGTGTATGTAATGGGATAAGCAAATAGTGCAGACCCAAGATCAAACGGCTTCCACGCGAGCAATCTGATCTGAACCTATTACGTTTTCAAAGGTGTTTTCATCATTATGAGGTAGATCTAAAGCGCTTTAAACAAATACAGTAAGCATATTTCATGCTCACATATAACTATGAAAACGTTCTTATTATTTTGTTACTTTGTGAAGATTAAACCTTTGTATGCCGAAATTTAAAAGTGGAATGGCCCATCATATTCCATTCACTATTACCAGGCTTATATTTGCTAGATGATTTCAATTAGGCCTATGAAAATACTAGTGAAGACCCTGATCAACACCCTGATTTTGTAGCTATATTGTCTGTGTTTACACTGCTTTCAAATGTCAGTACTTTTGTTCCCCGCATTCAAATATTTTAAAAATACTAACTCGAGCTATAATTGTTATGAATGCATGAAAATAAATTGTCTTAGTTGAAGACTTTATGTTTTCCCCTGCCTAAATATACGATCAAAGCTGCCAGATGCATGGTCAGTAAATCCCCTAGCTATTTTCTCAGCAGGGGACAATGGTCTTGACAGTGATCACACCACTGCTTTCTTATCAACAAAGTTGCGAAGTATTACGTAACAGAAATACCAAATAATGTGCCCATGCAATGATCTAAAAGTATGTTTTTTTAGCTTCTCCAAAATACAAGAAAACCATGTTTTGAATAATTGTAGATCTATGGCTCAGCACAAATATAAATATTAAGATTAATATAAATTCTAGTTTTAAAGATAGTTTAGAATGATATGATCTAGATCTGTTGTAAAATACTTCTACTATATATTCTACGGTACTGTACGTACAGTAGCAAAAAAGACATTTAACAACACATAGATGAACGCAACGAAAATGTAGATCTATATTTTAATATAGATCTAGATCTAGCTAGATCTTATGGAAATGAAACGAGAATTAAAAGTTTAAATACTGTTAACCCTTTCGCTGCCAATGTCGGATCTGTGATTACCTTTGCAAACAGTTTGGATCCAGATGAGACGCAAAAGGTTTTGGACCCAGATGAGACGCCGAGTAACTCGGCATCTCATCGGGATCAAAACTGTTTGTTACTGTTACTATGTTTTTGAAACAAAAATGAAGAAAATCAAAAGAATGAAAATTTGTAGCAGACGACAAAGTTAGCAGACGACAGAGTTTGGCAGCGAAAGGGTTAATCTTAATTTTACATATCAGGAGTGTCCAACAGGTAAATGAGAATGTCCACCATTTCAAAGAAAGGGCATATCAAGGATTACCCCCCTTTCGTCCATGATTACTCCCCTTTCATCCGGGCACTTAAACGTTTAGGAAACGCGTTAAGATACGCGTAAACAAACGGTTAGAAACCCGTTTAACGAAACGGCTAAGAAACGGGTAACGAACGGTTAGGTAACGCGTAAGAAACGCGTTAAGTGGGTAGGAATAGCGTATTTACCACTGTACGAAGCGTTGTCCATGACGACTGCTGACCTAGCCGGAAGGTTAGGTATCAGCTTCTCCTCCAACCACTTAGTAAAGTTTCGGCTGTTCATCTCATCATGGTAGTCGCCAGAAGAAGAGTGTGCTTTAAATACCAACTCTGCTCCTGGTATGAAGCCATCTTTGCCACCAGCATGGAGCACTATCATTCGCTGTCCTGAAATGAAAGGTTCTTATACAAATATCTGTACAGTGGTCAATAAATACAAAACACTGAGAGCCCTATAGACAGGTTACTACTTAATGTAGGACAAAAGTAAGCCTTAAAGCTTTAACGCGTACCTAAATTACGTTTTCATTCATAATGTTTTACATTTTAAGGATACATTTATAGTAAGCATTACCTTTTGAAAATGGAATTTTATGTTCAATGTCCTCTGCAGCCCAACACTTAGGGACAGTGTGGCAACTATGTACGTATGTCTCGTCAGTGTATACTATGGTATAACGTTCGGCACGTAGTTGCTTCATCCTTCGAAGGTACGTCATACGCTGGTTCGTTACGTCGGGACGTTCCATCAACACCTTCCGGTTCGTTCTGCATTTGCGGTACGTAAAACCGATCTGTCGTAGTTGTTTGCGTAACGACTCCCTTGAGCCAGAGTAGCTGATGTTTTCTTTCAGTGCAGCTAGGATGTTGTTGAGAGTGGGCAGCATCTTTTGGTGGGTGTACATGGTCTGGATTGTTCTACGTAGCACGCCCTTGTCAAAGTCATCCAGATCGACGGACTTCGTTTTCTTTGGTGCACATGTACACTGGTCAACTCTTGAATTTGATCTACACACTCTCTGAATCGATGATACGCTGACCCCAGTCATTGCTGCCATGCGTTCAGTTGACTTGTTTAAATCAAACAACAGTCCCTCATCTTTTTCCAGTGTGCAAAACCACTCGACATTTCTTAAAATCGCCTTCGCGTCTTCGCTTAATTTATTGGCAATCTTCTGGCTCATTTTGTGTAACTGAACTGACCAACTTTTCTAATACACTTCGTCATACATATAGTGTATCACGATAATAGCACGAGTTATTCGGGCTCGTGTACAAGAAAATTGCGAAAACTTTTGATATTCATATTTTGTCATCGATATGGAAATTTTGTTTGGCTAATATAGGACTCGAACTCAAACAAAGGCACTTTCCCTAACATTGGCGAACACGCGCATAAATGGTCATTACAATTATTATATCATGGAATAAAATAATGGTTTACTATTCATTCCAGATTTAAAAAAAATATGGTTCACGTGGGATTCGAACCCACGCTAAATAAAAATACTACTATCTCAACGCCTTCAGCTACCTCGACTTTACCTACTGCGCTAAACTGCTGACACCTATTTCGCTTTCATTTTTATCAGATGTACTAAACTCGGCTGTTAAAAAAATTGGTCCGAGAACATGCGGAATGCTGCTCTCCCTAAAAAATGGACTCGGCTGACCTTTGACACGTCAGACCTAGTTGTTTGACTATATAGTTCGAGTTTGACCCGTGAGCTGTGACCTTTAGGACCAGTCCACCCGTAGAGGTAAAACGCGTCACAAACCATGTATTTGTTCCGGAGTTACCTGTGGTTGTACGACAGACCCCCAGCAAAGCTATTGAAAAAGTGTCCTGATAACGGTTGTAAGTAGACACTTTTGTACGCACGTGATTTTTGTGGTTAAAACCTATCTACCTAGGATCGAGCCCGTGCATTTGGAAGTATCGCCCAATGTCACGTGCTCCATGCTGTGTAGTAACAACGTAACACGATTGTCGCTCCACTAATCCCGATCACGAGTGTAAACGGGTCTGCTAAGCATGTCGTCTGCAGCTTTCTTTAACGCCTCCACTTGTATAAATGCAGACTAAACATGAACTATCTAACTGCTTAGAGCCAGCTCAGAAGCCGAATCGCTCAACATCTGATCTGGGTTAAGCAGGTGTAATGAACAGTTTTGAACACCAGCTATACTAGTACACATGTGATACATGTATGTTGGAAACACGGATCACGATTTACTCGTGCAGGGTACTGCTCGAGCCACTATGTGGCCGGTGGCTATTTAGAGATCAACGACCGGCTTCTTTGTAATTTGAATTGGGTGAACCAAGGGGAAAACATTTTGTACTAATTTGTGAAATATTCATTTTTATTCATTTTTAATCAAAATTAAAAGTCTACAACGTACTGTCGTACAAGTAAGATACATGTACTCGTCTTACTACCAAAGTGTCTTCTTACAACCGTTATCAGGACAGTTTGTTCGCATGACCTCAGACAAGTGTCTTCGGCTACGCCTCGGACACGTGTCTTCGGTCATGCGAACAAACTGCCCTGATAACGGTTGTAAGAAGACACTTTGGTAGTAAGACGAGTACTGTATCTATTACTTATACAGACAAGTAATAAGCATATGCAGTAAAACCTCTCTGTAACGGCCACTAAATTGTGTTAATTAGTTGATATTTAGGGAAGGTGGTTGCTTAAAGCAAGGTGAAAGTAAAACAGAACGCTCCTATAGGAGCGTTCTGTTTTACTTTCACCTTGCTTTAAGCAGCCACCTGCCTTTAACACAAAATACTTTATGTTATTTAGTGGCCGTTATAGAGAGGTTTTGCTGTATATACTAATACTGCACGATTACTACGAGCTTCTTGTGACAACCATTGTCCACTTACCCATAAATTAGAATGGTTGCAACTTCTATAAATAGAAAAGGGCAGTCACGGCTCAGCACTGGAAATCGAACTATAGCTCGCCACATGATTTGCAATGTAAATTAGATAAAATATAAATTTCTAAGAAACTTGGGGATTAGAAGTAAATTGTATGAAAACAAAAGTAATGTTTTTAGGAAGAGGGGTGGTTTAAAGGAAAATGAAATTTAGTCATACGAGGGCGAGATCCTAGAAACAGTAAATTATTTTAACTACATTGAAACAGCTTTTAACTACACTGGGAGTTTTGTTTTAAATCAAGGGTTTATAGTAGGTAAGGAATTGAGAGCATTTCAACTGCACTCATGGCCAATATCAAAGGTTTGAATCTGAAATGTAATATCACCTGTCAGTTATTGGATGCATTTGTTAGTTCTGTTTTGAATTATAGCTGTGAAGTATGGGATTATACTTAATCTTAAATTATAGAGAGAGTACACCTAAACAGTCGCAAGCTGTTATTACACCTGAAATGGTGTATACATATCGACAAACAGTATATATGGCGAAATGGGTAGATATCCCTTGTACATAAATCGACATTCTAGAATTATTGAATATTGGCTGAAACTAGTTTCATCAGAGAATATAATACTATCCTCTGTGTACAATACATTGTTTGCCGATTGTAGAAATGTCGACTTAAACTGTGAAAAAAATGTGAAAATGTTACTAGAAAATAATGGTTTTGCTGATGTAAGGATGGATCCATTGACTATAAATCCGAAATCCTTCCACCAAATATTTAAACAAAGATTAGTGGACTGTTTTATTCATGGCTGGAATGAGAATATCAATAATAGTGGTTTCTTAACATTTTAACCCTTTCGGCGCCAAATTTCTAATTGTCGTCTGCAATCCAAGTTTGTTAAATAATTCAGTAAAATAAGGAAATGAGATAAATAAATGCAAATTTCAAAGGAATAAAGCACATATATAGAAATAGAGATTGAGACAAATAGTGAAGTCCCTGATCAGACGCTGCCTTGAAAAGGCGGCGTCTGATCTGGGACTACACTATTTGTCGTGGTGCATTTATGCGACTGCGGCGGTGAAAGGGTTAAGAGCTACTTTGGATTTGAAGCATATTTAGATACTTTATCATATAAAGTTTACCTTGCTAGACTGCGTTTGTCTTCTCATTCAATAAATATTGAAACCTGTTGGAACTATCCATTCAGGTTCCATGCCAAAGGTTCAAATCTGACCAATCAAAAACTTGAGAACGAACTCAGACTCAACTAAAAAGTTTTATGAGCATGGATACTGGTCTGTTCAGGTTGCTTATGGAATTATACAGATTTGAATGTACAATTGCGTGTTTATAAATAGCCATACATGTTCACGGTGTCATTGTATTGTTTCTTACATAAATATTCATGAGATAAAGGGTTAAGAACTTTTTGCATTACTTTCTTTCTGTATCAAACCTTTGCTCCATGAATATTCATGTAAGAAATGATGACATTATGAATATTAATTAGATTTACGTTTGTTATGGCACACGGACACAAAGGTGTTCTGACCATATCACTATAGAATCACATCTAGATCATTTCATACGCAAGCAAAGCAGAACCTGATCAGACGGCTCCAACAGGAGCCGTCTGATTTGGTTCTTCTCTGTTTGTAAAAGAGTAGAGAGGCGTACATCTGCAAACATCTGCTCTTATAGAACCGCATCTTTTTCCACTTGATGGTCGCTGTAGAAATGATTTGGGAACGTGCTGTATTTCAATATTTTAGTATAGATATAAGAAATAGTACTACACTGTGTTCCTTCAAGAAAGCTACAGTAAAACCTCTCTATAACGGCCATTAAATTGTGTTAATTAGTTGGCATTTAGTGCAGGTGGTAGCTTAAAGCAAGGTGAACGTAAAACAGAACGCTCCTATAGGAGCGTTCTGTTTTACTTTCACATTGTTTTAAACAGCCACCTGCATTTAACACAAAATACTTGATTAATTTAGTGGCCGTTATAGAGAGATTTCACTGTATTTGTAAAGGATCAAACTTGATTATCTTTCCATGTTATTTATTCAGGGATACATATAAAGGTGCGTACTGAAATAATAAAATCGTAGTAACTAAAATGTTGTGACCACTATTTAGAATCGAATCATCCCAAAGATACGGTTCTAATAAGAGGTCACAGCCTAGGGTTTGGTGAGAAAATAAAGAATTTTTATTGAAAATGTTTTAAATTACGCATCTTTTTTGGACCTCTGTTATAATCATTCTGTTGAAAGATTTTTATCCGTTTTAAATTCGATAAGTAACTGGGTTAATTTAAAGAATGATTTATTTTATATCCATCTTAAAGATATGCTTAGCATCGTATTTTCTAAATGTAGATTTTTCCAAGAACAAAGTGTTCACTTATTTCATGCCACATGAAAGTACCGTGCCTTCCGCTGAATTCGAATATATTATTGTTGGGCCACCCTGAACTCAGTGATGACGAAAATAAAACAATTTTTTAACAGTCCAAGCATTGACTAAGCACTCAAGGAGATTCTGAGAAATGTTCACCAGGTCACCTTGCCATTTTGCTTAACCATTTACTCCATAAATACGCCATTCTACGTCTTTGCAAACAGAGCAGATCCGGATTAGACGGCTCCTCTAGGAGCCGTCTGATCAGGGTCTGCTCTGTTTGCTTATAATATGATCTAGATCTGATTCTACAGTTTACACCATAGCCAACATGTCCTGTATTCATGTACCTTTGTAAACAATAATCTAATTAGGATTCATGATGTCATTATTTCTTACATGAATATTCATGGATTAAAGAGTTAATTGCAAACTTTCTTTTTCTCACCTCTGACCACGATAGAATTATCTCTGTCACTGTGTTTCTCTCTCTCTCTCTCTCTCTCTCGCTCTCTCTCTCTCTCTCTCTCTCTCTCTCTCTCTCTCTCTCTCTCTCTCTCTCTCTCTCTCTCTCTCTCTCTCTCTCTCTCTCCCTGCCTCTCTGTGTGTTTCTCTGTGTGTCTCTATGTGCCCGATATCATCAACTCAGATGTAGTTCTCGAAGGATCTATGTTAACTCTTTCGCTGAATTTTGTCGTCTGTAAACTTTGTCGTCTGGTAGAATTTTCAATTTTTATTTTTCTACATTTTAGTTGCGTAAAATAGTCACAGTTACAAACAGTTTGGATCCTGATGAGACGCCGAGTTACTCGGCGTCTCATCTGGATCCAAAATGTTTTCATAGGTAATTACAGTTGCGACATTGGCCGCGAAAGAGTTAAAGGTCTAAATTAGGAACATATCCGGTACCTGTAATTATACAAAAATGAATTGCATTTAAAACATTGAACAAAGGGAGTAAGTACAAACTCTATTAGTAGCGTCATTACTTTGATTCTGTATATAGCGGCTACTGCTCTTAATTTAATCTGCTGAAACTGTCTGGTCAGTCGTAAACCATTTTTCTTCATTTCTTTTGAACACATTTGTGTGTCAAAAAGATTGGGTCATGACTATGGTTCGACAAACGTTGCAATATATGATTTCACATTTTTCACTTGATAATTTTTTTATCCAATATTTTCTTTTTCTCATTCGATGTTTGATTCTTCATTCAATGTTAACGAACACATTTCATTCGATAATATGCCTCATGGGATAGGCTATTAGATGGAGTTGTAAGCTCGGATTTCATTGGACGAACAAATCACTCAGCTTCAAAATGGCATGGTTAGATCTTTAACACGGACACTTATTGACAAAAGAACATAATTCATTAACAAAATCATTTATCAATAACGCATGTGTGCTCAAGAAATATATAAAATAGCTTCTAGTTAACCGTTTTTCACTTACCAATGTATTGGCGAACCTTGTGATATTTCTAGCCATTTTTATTGTTCCAGGAATCTCGGCCAATAGAAATCGCATTTATAACTCAATCTAGTAGCCTATCCCATGAGACAAATTATCGAATGAAATATTTTTTCGCTTTTTTTTCGAAACATCAAATGAAATTTGTTCGTAACATTAAATGAAGAAAAATGTTCAAACATCGAATGAGAATAAGAAAAAAAAAGGATAATATTTTTTTATCAAATGAACAATGTTCAAACAGGAAATAGGAAATATTATTATTTTTTTTATCAAATGAAAAATGTGAAATTAAATATTGCAACGTTTGTCACGCCATACATGACGAGACCTGGAGTTTGACCCAGGTGTATATCATTTGCATAAGTACAAATTCGCCCTAAATAAGTAATGAGCCATGTGTGTCAACAATTGGTTTTAGATGTTGCAGTGGTGGAGTCTTCATGTAATCTGACACTAATGGGCACACTGTAATACAATATAATGGATTACAATTACTGAAATAAAATAAATATAAGCGAAATTAATTAAGTTTAAGTGAAGAAAAGTGAACTGAATAGACATGAAATAATATAAATTGGAATGCATCGAAAGAAAAAAAGAAGTAACATTTAAAAATGAATAAAATAAATTAAAAGCCTATTTGACTACATTGAAAGGTCCATGGACACCATTGTAAAAAACCCAAAACAGTATAGACATTGATCGTAACAAACAGTATCTACATTGATCGTAACAAACAGTATAGACATTGATCGTAACAAACAGTATCGACATTGATCGTAACATACAGTATCGACATTGATCGTAACATACAGTATCTACATTGATCGTAACAAACAGTATAGATATTGACCGTGACAAACAGTATAGACATTGATCGTGACAAACAGTATAGACATTGATCGTGACAAACAGTATCGACATTGATCGTAATAAACAGTATCGACATTGATCGTAACAAACAGTATAGACATTGATCGTAACACACAGTATCGACATTGGTCGTAACACACAGTATAGACATTGATCATAACAAACAGTATAGACATTGATCGTAACACGCAGTATAGACATTGATCGTAACACACAGTATAGACATTGATCGTAACACACAGTATCGACAATGGTCGTAACAAACAGTATAGACATTGATCGTAACAAACAGTATAGGCATTGATCGTAACACACAGTATAGACCCAGACAGAAACAAACATTATAATATTACACAGTATAACCTACATGTATCCTGAGCGACTATTCATTTATTGAATAGTGGAGTCTTAAAAAACAGGTGATTGCTTAAGACAGGGCAGTGGTAATACTAAAAGCTCCTATAGGAGCTTGTTGTATTACTTTTTGACCTGCATTAACCCATTTGCTCCCACGATCCCATATATGGGACGTAGGCAAACAATGTAGACTGATCAGACGCCGCATAATGCGGCGTCTGATCAGAGTCTACACTGTTTGCTGATAGGACTTTCAATGTAAAACAAAACGAAATTGAAAATTTAGGCCAGACACCCCTTAGATAAAAAATGGACTAATCCAATATATAAACATGGAAGAATCAACTGGGCGCAAAAGAGTTAAGGTACCACCTGCTGTATAGGCCCATACTTACATGTATACCCCTGTTTCAGGGCCGCTTAAGACAGGTAATACTGTACCTTGATCGTGACAAACAGCACGTTACTATTACCACTAGAAATTATATCATTAAATTAAAGGTTTTATAAGAATAGTACACCTATGAATGTGTGACTCTTTAATTTTTGTTGCGGACTTGTATTCAAGGGCGGAAAAATCTTGCAGGAAACTCACAATTGACTGTTTAGGTCATGAACTAGTTTCGCGACCGATTTCTCCGCCTTTGCTCGATACAAAAATGGAATGGTAAAATATTGATATGTAGATAGAGTAGAATCTCGATTATTCGAACGCTAAAATACGTATAATCATAGATCTTTAGATAAGACAGGTGGCAGCTTAACGCATGGTGAAGGTCATGCAGAAAACTCTTCAATGAGAGCATTTCACGACTTTCACCATGCACTAAGCAGCCACCTGCCTAAAAGGGTCTAAATTCTTCAATACAATTTTTTTTTGAATATTCGAGATTTTACTATAGTTATAAAATCTTATTTTATAACCAAATCTAAAGTGGTAATAATATATTTTAGCATGTTAATGAGTTTCGTGAATATGATTAACGGAGTGATTTACAACATCAAACACCAATATCCGCCTTTAACCATTTTCCTCATATAAACGTGTTATCACGCATTTGCAAACAGAGTAGACCCAGATCAGACGGCTCCTAGAGGAGCCGTCTGGTCAGGGTCTGCTTTGTTTGTTCCACCTACCATATTTCTTTATAACTATTTTCTTAATGAATATTCAGTAGGTATTTAAATTTGGCCTACATACAGAACAGGGAAAGGGTTAATCCTTTACTCCACGAAAAGTTATGAAGGAAATAAAACACATCATGAATATTTTTTTTTTATAATGACACATTAGAAAAGGAATTTTGGCCATGTGCAGAAACTGTAGAACCATATCTATATAATGTTACTTAAGCAATTAATGTAAGAAATAATGACATCATGGATTATAACAGCACATGAAAACAGAGATTTTGATCATGGCAGAAACTGTAGAATCATATTTATATTAATGATAAGCAAACAGAGCAGACCCTGGCCTGACTGTTCCTAAATACGGAGAAGTCCTATCTGGGTCTATGTAAAGGAGTAGGAGGGCGTATTTATGGAGTAAAGAGTTAATATAATCTAAGACTGACCTATATCAGAGACTTAAATTATCTAAGAATAAATATCCCCAGAGCGGTGTTTCTTAACCATTTCCCTAAAGAAGATTTAGTAAGAAATATTGACATCATGACTATTAGTTGGATGGATTGTTAACAATAGCAGTATTGCCAATGAAATGTATTGACACGACAAACACTGTAGAATCATATCTACGTCTTGTATATAATTTTATAATGAAGAAAATATTCCAAAATAGGGAATTAATATAATACATAAATACTTGAACTGCTCTGATCTAATATTTCGACCACTAAGGGCCTTTTTCAAAGATTATCATGTCAAAATACACGTCACATTTTTGTTACATGCATTCAGCCATAACATCAAAGAGAATAATGATTTTATGGCTGAATGCATGTAACAAAAATGTGACGTGTATTTTGACATGATAATCTTTGAAAAAGGCCCTTAGTGGTCGAAATATTAGATCAGAGCAGTTCAAGTATTTATGTATAATTTTATAGGCAAACAGAGCAGAACCTGATCAGACGGCTCCTAGAGGCAAAACCGTTAAAGGTGTTATGACGGAAATGGTTTTAGAGTGAATATTCCCTACCTTAAAATGCCTTTTTACAACACACTTGCAAACAGAGTAGACCCATATCAGACGGATCCTATAGGAGCGTCTGATCAGGGTCTGCTCTGTTTGCTAATGGTATTTAATAGATCTGTTTCTTTACTTTCTAAAATGGCCACAGTGTGACACCTTTCATATTTCATTATAACTGTTTTGTCCATGAGTATTTAACAGATATTGAAATTTGAAACAAACATAGAACAGGGAAAGGGTTAATTTGTATATTGGTCAATGAAAATGTTTGGGGTTTTGCCATTTAAGAAGCTGTAGAATAATTTCTTTATTATTCCATAAAGAAATAGTGTAGACTCTGATCAAACGTCTCCTACAGCAGATGTCTGATCTGGGCTTACTCTGCAAAGGTGCCAAAAAACTTCTATATTACGGAAAGGGTTAAGGGAGATCACCGCGGTGTGTGGATTGTATTCACTATCGCAGTTACCTCCCGCATAATACTGACGGGGTTCGTTAACTCACTGAAGAAATTAAAAGTACGTCCGGTCATGTGTTTTTCAAGTCATTCAAAGTTAACCGGTAAGGATATTTCATACTATATAACAAACGGAAAAGTAAAGTACTTCGGGTCGAGTGATTTTCATGTATGTATGCCAATGTTGTCTCGTGTTACCGAAGAGAGGATGTTATCCTCTATAAAAAAGATGGAGAAATATTTAATTAATACTATGTATTTAGTTATTTCCTTATTTCATCCGCTATAAAAAGTTTTTTTTTTTAGAATTGTGTAGTCTTGAAACCATTTTGTGTAGTTTTGAAACCATTGAGATAAATTGAGCATTTGCTCCTATAGAGCAAATGCTCTATTTATCACAATAGTTTTAAAAGGTGACTTTTACAGATGTGTCAAAAGGCGTCAATATGAGGAAATGGGTTAAGAAAGACGGCGGAACAATGTTTGACGAAAGTAAGGCAGAAAACTCTTTAGAGGACTTATCAATCAGATACTCGAGGATGATCTCAGACTCAGACTCAGAAGTTTTATAACCTTGGGCCCCTGAAGAGTTTGAGAATACAGTAGGACCTGTTTTAAGCGGTCATTAATTTATTGAACATATGTGTCTTAAAAGCAGGTGGTTGTTTAATGCGGGACAGAAGTAATACAGAAAGCTCCTATAGAAACTTTCTGTATTAACCCTTCGCTTGCTAATCGCGTCAATATACCTACCTGTAAATAGTGAAGACCCAGATGAGACAGCTCCTGCAGGAGCTGTCTCATCAGGGTCTGCACTATTTACAAATTGATTGTGCAACCAGTGCACTCTACAGCAGTGATTGCACAGCGAAATACTTGAACACAGTGAAGATATATGTAATTATACAACAGGGCAAGGGTAAAGAAGGAGAAATGTATTTTAAAATTCAGCAAGCGAAGGGTTAATTTTGACCTGCATTAAGCTACAAGCTGCCGTACAGACCCATAATTAGACATCTTTTTTTAGCCGCTTAAGACAGGGTCTACTGTACTTCATTATTTTACATCAGTACAAGGCTTAACTCTTTTCGCTGACAAATTTGGTCGTCTGCAAACTTTGTCGTCTGCTACAATTTTCCATTGTTTTTTCTTTATTTTAGTTTCAAGAAACATTCACACTAACAAACAGTTGGGTCCTGGTGATACGCCGTGTTACTCGGCGGCGTCTCATCTGGATCCAAACTGTTTATATTATATGTAATCACAGATGCGACATTGGCAGCGAAAGACTTAAATACAGATGCGTGAAGAGTCAACTTGCCCCCAAGATACGTTCAGTATGCAATTAGTGTAAAATTAGTTATCGCGCCGTATACGAATTAATTAAAAAATTGAATTACACATTCATGTGCAACAACTTTAACTTTTTTTGTCGTCTGTATAATTGATCGTCTGCTAAACTTTTCGTGTGTTAAGTTTTCCTTTCCCTTTCTTTTAGAAAACAATACCACAGTGCTAAAACCCAGGTCCCATCTAGATCAAAACAGTTTGCATTGGCAAACACAGGTGTGACATTGCAAGCGAAAGCGTTAACCATTTCCTCCATATATACACCTTTCTACGCCTTTGCAAACAGAGTAGACCCAGATCAGACGGCTCCAATAGGAGCCGTCTGATCAGGGTCTGCTCTGTTTGCTTATGAAATTATGATATATCTGACACTACAGTTTCTGCCAATATCAAAGCATCCTATCTACATGTGCCATTATAAAACGCTGGTAATCAATATTCATGATGCCATTATTTTTCACATAAATATTCATTGTGCATTTTGGATCCAGTACCAGACAGAACGCCGGGTAATTCATTGTTTCATCAGGGAACAAGCTTTTTTTTTTTTAACTTGGTTTTAGAAAATAAATAAAAATGATTTCGATTTTCGACAAGCACGATGCCGGTTTTGCAGACGACATTTATCTCTGCTATCTCCCATTACCTCATAGGCTATTTTTAGATACAACCTCTTTGAATAAACCTACCGAAAAGGAGCATTAACTAGAGTAAAGGAAACGTTCAGAATTTTGTAGTTTGAAACCATTGTGATAAATAGAGCATTTGCTCCTATAGGAGCAAATGCTCTATTTATCACAATGGTTTCATAAAGTGACTTTTACAGAGTCGTCAATAGTCGTCAATATGAGGCTTAACGCGCCCTGACCAGCATTTACAAACAACTTGGACCCTGATGAGATGTCGAGTATTTACGGCATTTCATCAGGATCCAGTCTGTTTGCCACTAGGTTAATAATTTCCAAATTAAATAAGAGAACATAGATGCTATTTCAAAATGCCGTTGGCGAGTCTAAACAGACGTGCAAAAGATTAAACGTCCTTTTCATAATTATGTTGCCTTTGGCATGAACTCTTTGCACGCTAGGTAATTCTTTCGTCTGCAACAAATGTGTCGTCTGCTTCAATTCTTAAATAAAATTACACGTACTCTCATTTCTTTGCAAAATATTGTCAGAGTGTCAAACAGTTTGGATCCTGAGGAGACGGCGCATTATGCGGCGTCTCATCTGGACCCAAACTGTTTGCATAGGTAATCACGGTTTTGCCGCCAGCGTGCAAAGAGTTTAAACATAGACATGTCTTTATTACATCACTGTAGTATTTATCTTTATCATTAGTATATTTTCTAATGTTTGTTCATATACACGTTTGTATAAGCAATTTCAATAACTGAGCGCGTGCTATCCGTGTATTATATGTGTATGTGTGTGTGTATGCACGTGAGTGGATTAGTAAACATTGTCGCTGACATGATTGGATCTGTGATAATTTTATAAATGAGTGAAACTGTTTGATTGTGTGGTATTATGATCGCTTTCCAACGGTTGAAACCTGGGGAAGCGGCACGTCCAGCCAGTTCTGACCAGTTTACCAGGTCACCACTCATTCACACATGGCATGGGAATACTCGTAAGCACTTTACGCAATTGAGGTACCTTTTAACACCTTTGCAAACATAGCAGACCAAGATTAGACCGCTCCTGTAGGAGATGCCTGTACAGTAAAACTTCCAACTGATTTCAGTGTGATCTGGTAAAACTGTTCACCATGTAAGCATAAGCGATTACCATGAACAGACGGACTCTTATATTGAACAGCAAAACGTAAACACTGAACACACGTGCAGATACGCGCACGTGAACATACCCTGGAAAATGGGGATATTTAGTGAAGCTATTCGGAAGCGAAGGTTGCAGCAGAATTTGCCGTTTCTGGTTTGTCTGGTGTTTGTTATGGGTAAGTAGCTAATGATCTCCAACCGAATGTCTCTGTGAAAATTGACGTCGGCTATATCTTTAAGTTATTTTCTGCTCAGTTTCGTGAATATTTATCGTGAAAGTAATGTTTACTCTCTCTCTTCCTCTGTCCCCCTCTCTCAGTCTCTCTCTTTCTGTCCCTGTCTATGTATCTCTCTTTTCTTTTTCCTCTCTCCTCTCTCTATATCTCTCTGTCTGTTTCTGTCTCTCTCTCTGTCTCTCTTTGTCTCTTTCTCTGTCTCTGTGTCTCCCTGTCTCTCTCTGTCTGTCTGTTTCTGTCTCTCTCTCCGTCTCTGTCTCTCTCTACCCTCTCTGTCTCTTTCTCTCTGTCTCCATCTCTGTCTATGTCTGTCTGTCTGTCTGTCTGTCTGTCTGTCTATGTGTGTCTCTCTGTCTGCCTGTCTTTGTCTGTCTCTTTGTCTCTCTTTCTCTCTGTCTATGTCTCTGTCACTCTCTCTCTCTCTGTGCAATGTTTGTGTTCGTAAATATCACATTATTGATGTGATTATTGTGGTCATCTCTGTTAAGTACTTTCAAAGACATATATACCATTATGCTCATACTGATGAGAGCACATCTCAACGAAAACTATTTTAGGTTAAATACTAATACAATTTTTGATTGCAAGTATCCGGGTTTCTTTTTATCATAATGTGATTATTATGGTTTTTTTTTAATTTCTCAGTGTATTATACCGTGACGTGGCCTAATGACCCGGATGAAGAGATTCACACGCCTAAATTTAACCTACGAACAGATTTGATCATATCATCTTATATAAGAGGTAAGATTAGAGTTGGTTTACAATTGAGAAAATGCACTAAATAACAAATGCAAAAACTGTAATGTCATAGGAAATACAGATAAGGGGGGGGGGGGGGGGCTCTCACTACTGCTGACTCGACCTTTAATATATCAACTGTAATGGCATAGGAAGTACAGTATGGGATGCTCTCACTACCTCTGTCTCGACCTTTAATATATGAACTGTCTTGTTCACTAATGTTGACGCAACCTTACAGCGGAGGTGTCCTATCACTAATGTTGACGCAACCTTACAGTGAAGATTTCCTCTCACCAATGCTGACTTAACCTTACAGTGGAGGGATCCTCTCACCAATGCTGACTCAACCTTACAGTGGAGGGATCCTATCACTAATGCTGACTCAACCTTACAGTGGAGGAATCATATCACTAATGCTGACTTAACCTTACAGCGGAGGAGTAATCCCACCAATGCTGACTCAACCTTACAGTGAAGGTTTCCTCTCACCAATGCTGACTCAACCTTACAGTGGGGGGGATCCTCTCACCAATGCTGACTCAACCTTACAGTGGAGGGATCCTATCACTAATGCTGACTTAACCTTACAGTGGAGGAATCATATCACTAATGCTGACTCAACCTTACAGCGGAGGAATCCTATCACTAATGCTGACTTAACCTTACAGTGGAGGAATCATATCACCAATGCTGACCCAATCTCACAGTGGAGGGGTCATGTTCACCAATGCTGATTCAGCCTTATAGCGGAAGAGTTCTCCCACCAATGCTGATTCAGCCTTACTGTGGAGGGATCCTCTCACCAATGCTAACTCAACCTTACAGTGTAGGGTTCCTATGATTAATGCTTACTCAACCTTACAGTGGAGGGGTCCTATCACTAATGTTGGCTCAACCTTACAGTGAATGTTTCCTCTCACCAATGCTGACTAAACCTTACAGTGGAGGGATCCTATCACTAATGCTGACCCAACCTTACAGTGGAGGAGTCCTCTCACCAATGCTGACTCAACCGAACAGTGGAGGAGTCCTTTCACCAATGCTGACTCAACCTTACAGTGGAGGGTTCCTATCACTAATGCTGACTAAACCTTAGAGTGAAGGGGTCCTATCACTAATGCTGACTCAACCTTACAGTGGAGGGTTCCTATCACTAATGCTGACTCAACCTTAGAGTGAAGGAGTCCTATCACTAATGCTGCCTCAATCTTACAGTGGAGGGTTCCTATCACTAATGCTGACTCAACCTTACAGTGGAGGAGTAATCCCACTAATGCTGACTCTACCTTACAGTGAAGGGATCCTATCACCAATGCTAACTCAACCTTACAGTGGAGGGCTCCTATCTCTAATGCTAACTCAACCTTACAGTGAAGGGGTCCTATCACTAATGCTGATTCAGCCTTACAGTGGAAGAGTCCTCTCACCAATGCTGATTTCAGTCTTACAGAGGATGGATCCTCTCACTAATGCTAATTCAACCTTACAGTGAAGGGACCATATCACCAATGCTAACTCAGCCTTACAGTGGAGGGTCCCTATCTCTAATGCTGACCCAATCTCACAGTGGAGGGGTCATGATCACTAATGCTGATTCAGCCTTACAATGGAGGAGTCCTCTCACCAAAATGCTGATTTCAGCCTTACAGAGGATGGATCCTCTCACTAATGCTAATTCAACCTTACAGTGGAGGGATCCTATCTCTTATGCTGACTCAACCTTATAATGGAGTGGTCATGTTCGCTAATGCTGACTCAACCTTATAGTGTAGGGTTCCTATCTCTAATGATGACTCAATCTCACAATGTAGGGGTCATGTACCCCAATGCTGATTCAGCCTTACTGCTGAGTGATCCTCGCACCAATGCTAACACAACATTACAGTGTGGGGTTCCTATCTCCAATGCTAATGCTGATTCAGCCTTACAGTGGAGGAGTCCTCTCAGCAATGCTGATTAAGCCTTACTGCTGAGTGATCCTCGCACCAATGCTAGCACAACATTACAATGTAGGGTTCCTATCTCTAATGCTGACTCAACTTTACAGTGTAGGGGTCATGTTCACTAATGCTGATTCAGCCTTACAGTGGAGGGGTCAATTCACTAATGCTGACTCTGCCTTACAGCAGAGGGGTTTATCTCTAATGCTGCCTAAACCTTATAGTGGAGGGGTCATATCACCAATGCTGACTCAATCTCACAGTGGAGTGGTCATGTTCACTAATGCTGATTCAGCCTTATAGCGGAAGAGTTCTCCCACCAATGCTGATTCAGCCTTACTGTGGAGGGATCCTCTCACTAATGCTGACCCAACCTTACAGTGTAGGATTCCTATCGCTAATGCTGACCCAACCTTACATTGCAGGGATCTCTCGCTGACCCAACCTTACATTGCAGGGATCTCTCGCTGACTCAACCTTACATAGCAGGGATCTCTCGCTGACTCAACCTTACATTGCAGGGATCTCTCATTAATTTTGACTCAACTTTTAACATGCTTAACATATTTTTGTCGATAAAATGTCATCTACTTAAGCTTCCGAAACAGATTTTCTTCCATTTGATCAAAAACCGGATCTGCACTTTCTCGTATATTCATTTTGTGAAAAGTTCGAGGCACATTCTTACGTTCAGGTGGAGGAGACTTGGTTGGTGAGGTGTTAGGTCGCCGCGAGGACACATTTTATACATACGAGCCACTGTTCGTGAAATCCACGTGGAAATACTACAAGGATAATGCAACAGTCTGCAAGATTCTCGATAATTCTTGGTAAATGTCTATTAATTTATTCTGTATAAGTTCATTTAATCATTTACTCCATGCATACGCCTTTCAATGCCTTTGCAGAGAAGGCCAAGATCAGACGGCTACTATATGAGCCGTCTGACCAGGGTCTGCTCTGTTTGCTTATGCTATAATATAGATATGATTCTACAGTTCCTGCAATGGCCAAAACTTCCTGCGCTGATGTATCATTATATAAATTAATCTAGTTAACCCTTTCACCGCCGAAGTCGCATAAATGCACCACGACAAATAGTGCAGTCCCATATCAGACGCCGCCTTTTCAAGGCGGCGTCTGATCAGGGACTTCACTTTTTGTCTCATTCTCTATTTCTATATATATGCTTTATTTTTTTGAAATTTGCATTTATTTATCCCATTTCCTTATTGTACCGTATGATTTAACAAAATTTGGATTGCAGACGACCACTAGAAAATTGGCGCCGAAGAGTTAATATTAACCCTTTCGCTGCCAATGCCGGATCTGTGATTACCTATGCAAACAGTTTGGATCCAGATGAGACGCCGAGTAACTCGGCGTCTCATCAGGATCCAAACTGTTTGTTACTGTCACTATGTTTTTGAAATAAAAATGAAGAAAATCAAAAAATGAAAATTTGTAGCAGACGACAAAGTTAGCAGACGACAGAGTTTGGCAGCGAAAGGGTTAATGACTTCATTATGTCTTGCATTAGTACTCATGGAGTACATGTTTATGTCCAAGCACTGATTTCTTGAACACGTAACTATCCAGTAGTATTTTCCTATTATTTCACACAACAATTTTACTAAGTTGAATGGAGGTCGTAGCGAAAACTACCACAGCTGTCTTAATAATTAAAAATTGACGTCTTCTCCATTTCTAAAAGTTTATATTAGTGAGTTTTCGTTCCGTACATGTAGAATTGTGAGTTTCTTTGTACTTTGTATGTTGATTAGTGAGTTTTCGTAAAGCGTATGTAGATTAGTGAAATTTCGTACCGTGTATTCAGATTAATGAGTTGTATGCACTATGCATGCATAATAGCCAGTTTTCGTACAGTGTATGTCGATTAGTGAGTTTTCGTACTGTACAAGTATAATAGTGAGTTTTCGTACTGTGCAAGTATAATAGTGAGTTTTCGTACAGTGTATGTTGATTAGTGAAATTTCGTACCGTATGAGTTGTATGCACTGTGCATTTATAATAGCCAATTTTCGTACAGTGTATGCAGATTAGTGAGTTTTCGTACAGTGTGTGTGTGTGTGTAGATTGCAAGTCAAGTCGGGCTAGGCGGGATATACGAGTTACATGCTCCTGACAGTCTTACGAAAGTTGAACTGAGGATGCAGGGAAAACTACTGCATCTCTGTCTTCATCTCTAAAATTCGACGTTTTCTTCAATTCTAAATGTACCGTGTAGAAGCCGTCTGATCAGGATCTGCTTTGTTCGCTTAGGATATAATATAGATAGGATACTACAGTTTCTGCCATGGACAGAAAACCCTATTATATCCATATGCCGTTTTAAAAAAAATATTGTTCATGATGTCATTATTTCTAACATAAATTTTCATGGAGTAAATAGTTAATGTAGTAAAACAAGTACTGTAGCACTCCTCCATATGTTCTGATAGACACCCTCGTGTATTCACCAAGTACTCGCCAAGGAGATGTTTTACAATGCATAATATATTGTTTGAGTGTTTATTTCCCCATTGACTCAAATAATTGGCTTTTTTCAGCGTTGAAACCGACAGCCTGGAAGTCCAGAAAGCCATGGAGTTGGTGCCCTTAAGTTTCAGCTGCAAGACATCCGTTTTAACCGCTCAGTTTTACCATCCTAGATGGGATAACGGAGGTACAGTAAACCCCCTCTTAACCCATTCCCTCATATTGACGACTTTTGACGACTCTGTAAAAGTCACTTTGTGAAACCATTGTGATAAATAGAGCATTTGCTCCTATAGGAGCAAATGCTCTATTTATCACAATGGTTTCAAACTACAAAATTCTAAAATTTTCCTTTTCTCTAGTTAATGCTCCTTTTCGGTAGATTTATTCAAAGAGGTTGGATCTAAAAATAACCTATGAGGTAATGGGCTAACCGGAATTGTAGTAAAGAAGATTTCAGATACTTTTAGGAAGGTGGCTGTTTAATTCAGGGTAAAAGTCACCACCTGCCTTAACGACCCAGAATTAGACTTCCTTTTTATGGCCGCTTAAGACAGGTTCTACTGTACATGTTACCGGGTTTAGAATCGGGTATCTGTCTTAGCTCTTCTCTTGCTGAATTTTAAAATACATTTCTCCTTCTTTACACATGCTCTGTTGTATAATTACATATATATTCACTATGTACAAGTATTTCGCTGTGCAATCACTGCTGTGGGATGCACTGGTTGCACAATCAACTTGTAAATAGTGCAGACCCTGATGAGACAGCTCCTGCAGGAGCTGTCTCATCTGGGTCTTCACTATTTACTGGTATGTATATTGACGCGAATAGCAAGCGAAGGGTTAGGACTGAAACTACCGTAAGGTCTGTCTTACGACTATCGGAACTTCAAGTTGCTATCGTCTTTGGTAGAAATTACAATAAATGTAGTTTCTTATGTACGAATTCAGCCGAGATTGTCTTACGAAATAATATGTGATGGTTTCGCTATACGAGCAGTAGCGATTGTTTTAACCCTAACAATGCTGATTTTTTAATGGACTATTCCAAAATAGGTCACAGGTCAATCTTACGGTGTTTTTATGGATTTTTCTAAAGAAACGTGTAACACTATTTGCAAAGGACATTAGTGACTAGTGTTCCGCACTGTAAGGGAATGTTTGGTCGTATATGACCTTTCATAAGACCGGCCCAAGACCTGACAACATGTTACGCTGCATCAAAAAACATAGAATGGTCTATAGTATTTGCAAAGCAAACAGGAAAGCAAACAGTTGATTCTGACAAAAGCAAAAAGCATCGTAGATGGAGGATCTATTAGGGTCTGATCAGGGTCTACTCTGTTTACTTATGAAATTATAATAGATATGACATTACATTTTATTCCAGTACCAAAATATTCTGTGTACATATGCCATTATAAAAAAATAGTTGATAACTATGATGTTGCTATTTATTAAATGAATATTCATTGAGTGAAGGGATAATACACCGAATACCAATTACATAACGTATTTCTGGTTAAAACACAAGACTAATAGTCTATAATGTTCGGAAAGCAAAAACGTAGAACTTTTTTTACTCTAACAGCACAGTTCACTTTCCTTCACAGGGCCGCCATGGCGCTTGTTTCACCAGTGTCTCCGAGATGGCAAAGACGCCCTCTTCTGTAACAGAATCATCCAGGGCTCGTGTGAGCATGCGTCGAATAGAGTCGTTAAGACGAATCGGGTGTCAGTGCGTCTGTTGGGTGACCTACTTAAAAGTAACGAAAGTATAAAAGTGAGTGATTAAAGGATATTTTCGACTGTGCAATTATTGTTTGACAAAATTGATGTAACTATACATGTAGGCTATATACTGTTGTATTATTGACTATGCGCTGAGAGAGAGAGAGAGAGAGAGAGAGAGAGAGAGAGAGAGAGAGAGAGAGAGAGAGAGACCAATACAGAGAGAAAGAGAGGGAAATAGAGATAGAGAGAGAGAGAGAGCGAGAGAGAGAGAGAGAGCATGTGCCGAATAGAGAAGAGAGAGAGAGAAAGATACAGACAGACAGACAAATACAGAAAGAGAAGAGAGATATAGAGAGTGGTAAGAGAGAAGACAGACAGACAGAACGATACATACATAGAAATAGAGAGCAAGACAGAGAAAGCGTGAGCAATAAGTCGGGCAATCATGAAATAAATGTTTTGTAAATAATGTAGGCCCAGATTAACTTTGTTCACAGATGTTCATTATGTTCTTATTTCAGCTGCAAATTCGTACATCTAACGACAATGTAACATTATTTTAAATCAAGTTTCTATACATGTATATTGTAAATCTTGTAAAGCAAACAATCACATAGTTGCCAAATATGGTCTGAAATACAGCAGAACCTGTCCTAAGCAGGCATT
Source organism: Azorinus chamasolen (assembly GCA_963576725.1). Lineage (NCBI taxonomy): Eukaryota > Metazoa > Mollusca > Bivalvia > Cardiida > Solecurtidae > Azorinus > Azorinus chamasolen. The sequence continues at coordinate 48,283,264 of OY755240.1, forward strand.
CATTTATATAAGAACCGTCTGATCAGGGTCTGCTTTGTTGGATAATGGAATGTGATAGATCTGTTTCTTTAGTTTCTAAAATGGCCACAGTGTTGCACCTACCATATCTCATTATAACTATTCTGTCCATAATATTCAGTATGAAATTTGGAATAAACATAGAACAGGGAAAGGGTTAAAAGCTTGAACGAATGTGATGCAAGTAAACATGCTTCAGATATCAGTCTAGGGACACACTCTTTTGCTGCAGGATATGGATTTAACCCTTTCACCGCCAATGTCGCATAAATGCACCACGAAAAATAGTGCAGTCCCAGATCAGACGCCGCCTTTTCAAGGCGGCGTCTAATCAGGGACTTCACTTTTTTTTGTCTCAAACTCTATTTCTATATCTGTGCTTTATTCCTTTGAATTTTACATTTATTTATCTCAGTTCCTTATTTTATCATATGATTTAATAATATAGGATTGCAGACAATAAGAAATTTGGCACCGAAAGGGTTAATGAACTTCAATTACATGTAATGACAAAACTGAGTGTATCCGCTCTGTTTTCAGGTAATACATATTTTTCGGGATCCAAGGGGAATAATTAATTCCAGAATGAAGACGTCTTGGTACCCAGGAATTACCTCCCCTGAAAGTATGAAATCCACTGCAGAAGGACTTTGTAATCATATCGAAGATGATATAACCGAGGGACAACAGCTGTTACTTCAATATCCGAATAGATTTAAGCTAATTCTATTCGAGGATTTTCAGGTAAAAGATATACTCGTATGCATGACAGTTTTATCTAAATGGATGTATTATACAGTAAACCCCAATTAAGTTAAGATATCGGTCTTGGAGACAGGTGGCAGCTTCTCTAGGAGCTTGTTGCATGACTTCCACCGTGCACTAAGCAGTCACCTGCCTAAACGTATCTCTACTAGAATTCTAGTTTATAGGGGGTGTACTGTATTTTTTTTTTAAAGAAAATAGTTTAAAAGAGTTTGGATTCTAATGAGACGTCGAGTTACGTGGCGCCTCGTCTGGATGCAAACTGTTAACCAGCGCAATCACAAATGGACACACACTGTAGAAAATATTAACCCTTTCCTCCATGGATACTTATGTAAGAAATAATGACACAAGGAATATTAATTAGATGCATTCTACAACATGGCATATAGGAAGTTTGGTTTATGACAGAATCTGTAAAACCATATCTATATTATGTCATCAGCAAACAGAGTAGACCCTGATCAGACGGCTCCTGTAGGAGCCGTCTGATCTGAGTCTACTCTGTTTGCAAAGACACAGAAAAGTGTATTTATGGAGTATAGGATTAAGCGCAGACAACGATAATTGTGATAATTTGTAATTGTTGAGCTGGAGGAAAGGTGCAGTTGCTATTTTTGTTCGACACACAGTACTGAGATCTAGATAAGGTGTGTAAATTAAAACCATTTTAAAGAATAACTCCTTTATTTCTCCACCAAACCCTATAGTGTGACCACTCTTTAGAATGGTCTCGAAGAGACGATTCTAAAGAGTGATCACAACATAGGGTTTAGTGGAGAAATGGCGATTTTAGTATTTGAGTACACATCTTCTGTTGCTCTTCACTATTAAAATGATTACATGACTGTTTTAATTGTGCTTGCCCTAAGAATGTGTAATTCATTTTACTAAAATACCATAAATAAGGTAGGCACAGATATAGGTGCGTACCCAAATAGTAAAATCGTCACTTCTCCACCAAACCCTATACTGTGACCTCAATTTAGACGAAGAGACGATTCTAAAGAGTGGCCACAGTAAAGGGTTCGGTGGACAGGCAAACAAATAGACATACGTTGAAACAAATAGACAGACAGGCAAACAATTATGACAGTAACGCTGATGAAATAATAAAGGACAGTCGTATAAACAAAGGAACGTACATTTGGAAATCCCTAATTGTGAATGAATTTGATATGATAATAGACAGATATTTTCCTGTCATTTTTTCAGGCCAATATAGACTATTCATTACGACAGCTCTTGCGTTTTCTCAATGTACGGTATTCCCCGCAAGAACGGGCTAACGTCGACGCCGTGATGACATTCGTTGAGAACAAGCAATATGATTCCGACAAAGAATCACCGCTTCGGGAAATTCCGGTAAACCACGAGGACAGTGACGTCACTGGTGTTAATCCGTTTGGATGGCGAGAGACGATGGATGCATCCAATGTTCGTATTATTGATGGAGTTTGTAGTGGACTGTACAAGAAACTTGGATATAATGTGTACGAAAACGACGAGAAGCTGAGGGATATCAATTGAGAGGTGGCCTAGCTTTGTAGCTAGTGGTATATCACCATTATAAGACTCGCCACTCGAACACGAGACATATGTACCGCATGGCTCGAAAAGACGCATTGTTGCGAGTTATAGAATGCAGGATTAAATGAATCAAATAGGACACAGTAGAACTGTGATAATAATATGTGTTTCTTTACTTGGATACATGTACAATAAAACACCTCTAAACCGGACGTTCAATTTTGTATAAATATTTAACATCTGGGAGATCTTGGAACTATCTGACAAGAAATCGTGTGTCATGTTTTAAACCATTGCTGAACTATATACTGTATGTATGTATTGTTTTGTTTTTAAATTCTACGTCACTTCATCGAAATAAAAAAAAATCTAATAAGTATATATGATGTCCTCATTTCTAACATGGATATTCATGGAGGAAAGGATTAACGCTTACCAGCAATACTAAGCATATAATATTCAACATGAAAACAGTGTTGAAACCGTTCATATGCCGCATTCGGGGTGACTAGTCTGGGTCTGCAGTCCACGAAGTGTTTATACCGTGTAGTGCGGTTTGTTTGATTAGTATGGGTTAATGACAAGAGCATGACTAGGTTGTACTAATTGACAGTACATTAATTAGCACGGGTTAATGACAAGAGCATGACTAGGTTGTACTAATTGACAGTACATTAATTAGCACGGGTGAATGACAAGAGCATGACTAGGTTGTACTAATTGACAGTACATCAATTAGCACGGGTTAATGACAAGAGCATGACTAGGTTGTACCAAATGACAATACATTGATCAGCACGGGTTAATGACAAGAGCATGACTAGGTGGTACTAATTGACAGTACATTAATTAGCACGGGTTAATGACAAGAGCATGACTAGGTTGTACCAAATGACAATACATTGATTAGCACGGGTTAATGACAAGAGCATGACTAGGTTGTACTAATTGACAGTACATTAATTAGCACGGTTTAATGACAAGAGCATGACTAGGTTGTACCAGTTGACAATACATTGATTAGCATGGGTTTATGACAAGAGCATGACTAGGTTGGAAAAATTAACAAAACATTGGTTAGCATGAATTTGCGACAAGAGCATGACTATGTTGGACAATAAGACAAAACATTGGTTAGCATGGCTTTATAATAAGAGCATGCCCAGGTTGGATCAAATAATAATACATTAATTAGCATGTGTTAAGCAAGGGACAAGATAATGGCTAGATCAGAACAAATTACAATACATTGACTAGCATTGGTTTGCGACAGGAACATGACTAGGTTGGACCAAATAACAATACATTGACTAGCATTGGTTTGTGACAGGAACATGGCTACATGTAGGTTGGACCAAATGACAATACATTAATTAGCATTGGTTTGTGACAGGGACATGGCTAGGTTGGGCCAACTAGCAATACATTAATTAGCATGGGTTAAGCAAGAGACAAGAGATTAGCTGGATCAGACCATATTACCATACATTGACTAGCATTGGTTTGTGACAGGAACATGACTAGGTTGGACCAAATGACAATACATTGACTAGCATTGGTTTGTTACATGAGCATGACTAAGGTGGCCCAAATGACAATACACTGATTAACATTGGTTTGCGACAAGAACATGGCTAGGATTGACCAAATGACAATCTATCTTTTCTTCGTAAATCATCATACTCTTTACAACAGGAGCATGGCTAGGTTGGACCAAACAACATTACCATGGGCATCCTTTCTTCGTCATCGTCCCCATCTTTATGACAATGTAACATTCTGAACAGCTGTGTAAATATTGTTATCATAATCGCATTTTAATCCTTTACTCCATGAATATTTATTAAGAAATAATGCATATTTGAATATTAATTAACTATATTTTTATAATGGCAATATGAACAAAGGAAGGCTTATCGGTGGCAGAAACTATAGAATCTTATCTATATTATGTCACCAGCTCCTATAGAAGCCGTCTGATCTGGGTCTACTCTGTTTGCAAAGGCGTAGAAAGGCGTAGTTATGGAGTGAAAAGTTAATCATGTTAATTTACACTTAGCCTGATAGAGACGCAGATTCACACATTTATTGTAATTTCTACCAAAAGAAGATCGCTTGAACTCGAACTATTTGATAGAGCTTACGGTAGTTTCAGACCCAAGACAACGACAAACTAACGCATCTGCGCATGCTCACAAAACACACATATTCACACGTTCTAGATATAAAAGATTCACACTACAACCATATAAATAGGCTGATGTCAGACGTTCCGCCTTTGAACACTCAGTGGCAGAACTATCACTGTTTTTTTAAACCATGGTTAGAGTACGCGTCCAACCTCGCACGTATCTATATTATATCATAAGCAAACATACTCATACAGGGGCCGTCTGATCTGGGTCTACTCTGTTTGCAGGGGCACAGAAAGGCATATTATCACCCAATTATACGAGTAATGTAATATAAATTATTATATAATATAATCGTCCAGCATTATCAAGTTCTAATGTTGTGATTGTACAATTATCATTTAATCGTATATGTCTGTTATTGTCGGATCAGAAATTATCTTTGATAACGGTTGGGTGGTTACCTTTGAAAAAAGGAATTTTTTTACTTTTAAAACAGTTGTGCATTTACTTTTGGAAACAGATATGTTATTACCTTTAAAACCAGTTTGTATTTACCTTTGAAAACACCTTTGTTATTACCTGTAAGAACAGTTATGTAATTACTAATTAGTAATACTAATTACCTTTGAAAAGAGTTGTGTTATTACCTTTGTTATTACCTGTGAGAACAGTTATGTAATTACTAATTAGTAATACTAATTACCCTTTGAAAAGAGTTGTGTTATTACCTTTGTTATTACCTTTTAACCTTTAGCCTGCTGAGCAAATTATTTTTACAGATTTTTTTCACCTACTACATTTCCAAAATTCAAGCTGGATCTATAATCAATTTGTCTACCAAAATGCAAGTAGGGTGTCAAACAGTTTGGATCCTGATAAGACGACGAGTGTATCGCTTGCGTAGGTATTCACTCACCCACCGATAGCATGATCAGGGTTAAAACAGTCGCTTACTTCATTCTCAGTTTTGTTATATTTTCTAGTCCTTCGGGATCATTAGTTTCGATGCTATTGGTTATATAAATGTAATGCAGCTTAAGCTTGTGCCAGGGCGTGAGTAAGTGTTACACTTTTAATAACTGCTCATGTATAGACTCAATAAAACCGAATCTGCAATATTCTCTTTTCCCATTGCTGCTTTTGCTTAACCCTTCGCTTGCTATTCACGTCAATATACCTATCTGTAAATAGTGAAGATCCAGATGAGACAGCTCCTGCAGGAGCTGTCTCATCAGGGTCTGTACTATTTACAAGTTGATTGTGCAACCAGTGCACTCCACACAGTGATTGCACAGCGAAATACTTGTACACAGTGAAGATATATGTAAATATACAACAGGGCATGGGTAAAGAAGGAGAAATGTGTTTTAAAATTCAGCAAGAGAAGGGTTAAGATGGATCTCCTGCTTTAAGAATTTGTTATTGCAAACATTAGTGAGTAGTAAGCAGTTGTGTGATTACCTTTGCTATTACCCTTGGAAACAGCAGTGATGTTATCTTTGTAAGCATTAGTGTGATTATCTATGAAAAAGGTTGCGTGGTTACCTTTGCAATCAGTTGTGTGCTTACCTATGAAAACAGTTGTGTGGTTAGCTCTGCAATCAGTTGTGTATTTTCCTATGAATACAGCTGTGTGGTTATATCTGCAATCAGTTGTGTATTTTCCTATGAATACAGCTGTGTGGTTATGTCTGCAATCAGTTGTGTATTTTCCTATGAATACAGCTGTGTGGTTATATCTGCAATCGGATGTGGGTTTACCTATGAAAACAGTTGTGTGGTTACATCTGCAATCAGTTGTGGGTTTACCTATGAAAACAGTTGTGTGGTTACATCTGCAATCAGTTATGAGTTTACCTATGAAAACAGTTGTGGACTTACCTTTGCAAATCAAGTTGTAAGCCTGAATAAGACACAGATTGCAGTTAAATGATATCAAGGGCGTAATTATCAAAATAAATACAATATTAGTCAAAATGTCAAGTGAACAGAAGACATTTGCTACCGACGGCAGATTCCTCAGTACGCAAAATGTTGACAAAAGGCACTAGAACACTTGCAAAGTTCCGACGATTATTTGTGTTGTTGTACTAACTGGTAACGTTTGAGTGTCATAGGCCAACTTGGTGAGCAAATGTTTACTTGCTCAAAAACTGGCCTGTTTCGTATTTAAAAACGCGAAGTTCCAGAGGTCCAGATATTATGCCTAAAGTAAAACGTTTTCATGAATAACTTCTTTATTTTTCTACTAAATCCTATGTTGTGACCACCCTTTAGAATCGTCTTGAAGGGACGATTCTAAAGAGTGGTCAAAAGATAAGGTTTGGTAGGGAAATGACGATATTAGTATTTGAGTACGCCCCTTTAACTATTGCTTTGGTGAACTACATTATCCGATTCTACAAACAATCATTCTGAGTGTCGATCAGTTTAGATTCTGGTGTAACGACCAGTTACTTGACGTCTCATCTGGCGCCGAACTATTTGTAATAACGATAACGACTTTGCCGGTAACATGCTTATTCTAATGACAAGGGATTCCGGATTTCGTTCTGGTAAAAATATGTTAACCTTTTGAATGATTTATTTTAAAAATCAAGTGGTCCATTATGTTTTAACGGTAGATTCCATTCATAATGGATGGGGTATATTTTGCGAGAGGAGTTTGAATCACAAACAGTGCAGATCTTTATCAGTGAGTTCCTCTAGGAGTCCTCTAATTGGGGTCTACACTGCTTGAAAATACCAATACACCCGGTAATCGTATTCAACGGATAAAGGCTATCCTTTCATCGCCAAAACTTACATAATTTTGTTTAGCAATGTAGACTTTGGTTCGTCTCTACCAGAGGAACAGATAAATGTGCGTACAAAAGTACTAAAATCGTCATTTCTCCATTAAACCCTTACCTGTGACCACTCTTTAGAATCGTCTCTTCGAGACAATTCTAAAGAGTGGTCACAGTATAGGGTTTGGTCGAGATATAAATGAGCTAATATTGAAAATGTTTAAATTTACGCATCTTCTCTAGACCTCTGTCTACCATTCAATTTGACAATTGTCTATTGCACCATTTAATATACTGAACAACAGTTGTTGGAAACAAAGAAAACAGTTCCAATTTTATGCAATTTACACTTTATTTAGACACTAACATTTTACAGAATCATTCGATCTATCACATTCTGGGAACAGTGTTGTTCGCTTTTATGTTCATTGATAGATGGAATAATTTTTCAAGCTTTTGCATTAATTATTTAACTCTTTCGCTAACTACATATTGCCGACTGCTCCGATGATTGCTCATTTTCTTCCCTTGAAGTAACTAAAGTCTCAAACAGTTTGGATCATGATCAGACGTCAGGATAAACCTATTCAAGCGGCGTCCTATCTAATTCAAAAGTAGTTAAATATAGGTTAAGATTTTCAAGGCGATACATGCATTGAGTTCAAAGACGTTCAGATTAGAAGATCAAATTTCAGTTCGAACATTACGTCATTTAATATTTTGGAGCCTGCCCAGGATATGCTGGAGGGGGATATGATGTCATCGGCTGAGGTGGGTAAGCAACGTTTTGTGGTGCTACGGGACTGTACTGTTGCGGAAGTGGTTGATTGTATCCCACTGGAGCGGATTGAGCATATGGAGGCGGATGTTGCTGCACATTGGCGGTTCTAATCGTCGTCGTAGTGGCACGAGCGACAGGGGCTCGAACCTAAAAATGATATATACACAGTTTTGATTGAAGTTAAGCCTTTAAGTACTACATCGATATGGAAATCAATAACTGTAAGGGCGTCGTATTAACATCACACGGTGTATCATCCCTGAGTGTATTATTACAATACGACTGCAACAACACGTCATAAATATTGCGTGTGCCGTGTGTATTTAATTATAAAGACATGCGCTACTTTTGATATTTTGTCACAGCAAGTTTTCAGTGCTAGGTCGATTTAAATAAAAACATTAAAATTTACCAGTTAAATTAATCTAAATTTGTAAAAGAAATCTAACTAACAAATGCTGCAGACTATAGATTTATTATATTTATCCGCCTACACGACAATGCGTTGTTTTCATTTGATCTGACACAAATGTTGGTAACATTTGATATTTTGTAACATGTCATAATTAAATGTATTTACATTCATACACGTTTGTTTGCTAGCTCGTGTTTACATATACATTGTGTATAGATCTATACATACAGAGCAACAGATAAAGGTGCGTACTCAAATACTAATCCGTTATTTCTCCACTAAAACCTGTTATGACCTCTCTTTAGAGTCGTCTCGAAGAGACGCTTGTAAAGAATGGTTACAACATAGGGTAGGGTCTGATGGAGAAATAAAGAAGTTAATCTTATCTAGACACCTGTAGATCTATATGTATATTTGGAGCCAACTTTAAATTGAAATATAATATACACTATAGATTGATCACAAAAAATACATGTTATGTTTAAGTTTGGTGTCTAAATCTTAAAACAAGTGAATTGCATAATTAATTGCTTATGTCAATATGTTAAACCTTTTTCGACGATAGATGGTACACATCTAGAAAACCCCAACTGTATAGATGATTTATATGTTTAGATTTGTTGGTGTGTCAACTACAAAACTGGACAATTACAGTTTAAATATTAAATACTAGAACTTGCACATGAGGCTAGAGCTCGCACGTGAGGCTAGAGGCAACTGAGGCTAGAGCTCGCACTTGGGACTAGAGCTCGCACGTGAGGCAGTGAATATAATTTATATTAGTATAAAACTTTAATTCTCATAATTCAATTTCCTGTGGTAACCGTAATGTTTTGTCGTGCATAGGTGTTTCGTGAGTGAAATTTATAAAGTAATTTTGCAAAATCAAACCCGGATGTCTACCTTTAAGCCTTATTCAAAATGGCTAATATCCAACAAAAAGATGACTTTTCTGCCGGTAACCTGATGCTGGTCCAAACAAAAGTGACACGATCTAAACATATTGTATTTGCAAGATAAATATCAAGACTAATATCTAATAAAAGATACATACTTTAACCTTTCATCTGATAGAGACGCCTGTAGGAACGGTCTGATCAGGGTCTGCTCGGTTTGCATATGCCATATTATAGAGCTGATTCTACAACTTTGGACATGGTCAAACTTTGCTGTGTTCATATGTCGTTATAAAAAATAACCATTTTCTCCACAAATACGACATTCTGTGTATTTGCAAACAGGGTAGACCAAGATCAGACGGCTCCAGTAGGAGCCGTCTGATCAGGGTCTGCTCTGTTTGCTTATGATATAATATAGAATATGATTCTACAGTTTCTGCCACGACAAAAACTTCCAATGTCCATGAGCTATTGTAACAATTTATCTAATTAATATTGATTATGTCATTATTTCTCACATGATTATTCATGGAGTAAATGGTTAAGAAACATGATTTTTAGGCATAATATTACCAGAACAATGCGTCGGCGGCGAACCACACACGCGACAACGACGACAATCACTATTGCAGTCACGGCTGACCCGATACTTATGCCGATGATTGTGCCGACGCTCACTGAGCAGTCAGAATTGTCCCCGCATGGGTTGTGTCCATTGCAATTCAGAGTGTTGTCTATGCATCTTCCGTTGGCACAGTCATACTCCCAAGAATCGCAGTTACCTAAACCACAGAAACATGAACACTTAAACCCCTATAAACCGGAAGTTAAATTCAGTATAAATATCAGTCTTAGAGACATGTGCCAACTTAATGCTGGGTGAAAGTTATGCATAAAGCTTAATGACTTTCACCCTGCATTAAGCAGTCACCTTCTTAAAATTATCTCAATGTTTCTCTATCAGAATTCCGGTTTAGCGGGGTTTTTACTGTACAACATATTATATCCCTTGAACATTTTTCACCAACAGAAAGTGTGTTTATATCGATTCTACAATTAGATAAACTACCGTGTAACTGGGTGCCACATCAAAATTTAAATATTGTGCAAACGTCATCACAACTTTCCACACAGCATGTTCTCTCAAAGACATTAATCACCTTTTAACCATTTCCTCCATAAATGAGCTTTTCTACGCCTCTGTAATAGTCACTTTTCGAATCCATTGTGATAAATAGAGCATTTGCTCCATAGGATATTTATCACAATGGTTTCTAAACTACAAATTCCAAAATGTTCCTTTTCTCTAGTAAATGCTCGTTTTTGTTAGATTTATTCAAAGAGATTGAGTCTAAAAATAGCCTATGGAGGAATGGGTTAAGACATAAAAAATCAGAAACTTTTAGGCTGGTGGTTGCTTAATGCAAGGTGAAAGTCATACAGAAAACTCCTTAGGAGCTTTCTATATGCCTGTTAACCCTGCATTTAGCTGCCACTTGTCTCCAAGATCGATATTTGTACTAAAATTAACGTCCAGTCTAGAGAGGGGGTTACTGTACATGTATCCATGTAAGATATAATAACATTGTGAGCATGTATTAGCTGACGTTTAATAGAGCATATCGAGGGATTGGTGCAAAACAAGCGTAACTCCTTCACAAAGTGAAGGAGTTACAATAGTTTTGCACCAACCCCTCGATATATACACAAGATGTTTTGGTATTGGTAGAAATTGTTAAATCAGATATATTAAACTTTCTTAAGCAAACAGTACAGACTCTGATCAGACGGCTCCTACGGGGGTCGTCTGGTCTGGGTCTACTCTGTTTGGAAAGGCATGAAAATACGTTTATATGAGGAATAGGGTTAAATAATGTAAAAACAATTGAAAGTTTGGCTAATAATTCTAATTTTAAATCGTTTATGTGTCGTGGTATTTTCTGCTGTTTTACGTTGTTAAGGCAACAACATGCAATGGGACGGGCGAGATTCTAAACATTTAACTAGCAAGCTTCCAAACATCAGTTCAGTTCCATTTGAAGATATTATAAATGGGTGACGATGTGTTAACTTTGCCATTACGTTTTACAGGGAGTTTGCATCGCCCCTCGGCGTTTGACCTGGATCCTACCTATTTCTCATGATTATATCTTTGCAGCGAAATGATACAGCCTCGCTGTCACATTTTGCCATCTTCAAACTTTGTCGTCTGCTACAATTTTCATGTTTTAGTTTTCTTCATTCTTGTCATAGTAACACACAGTTTGGATCCTGTTGAGACATCGGATTACTCGGTGTCTCATCTGGATCCAGACTGTTTGGAGAGTCACTCAAAGATGCGACATTGACACTGAACGTGTTAAAATAAAGTAAGAAGACATTGTGTTTCTATTTTGCTTAGCTCAGTGACCCAGAGCTACAAACACAGGTGCGTACCTAAATATTAAGATTGTCATTTCTCGAAGAGACGATTCTGAAGGGTGGTCACAATATAGGGTTTGTGGGAAAATAAAGAAGCTATTCTTGAAAATGTTTAAATTTACTCGTCTTATCAGGGTCCATGCTTATAAAACTTTTAGTTGAGTCTGAGTACGTTCTCAAGCTTTTGATTGGTCAGATTTGAGCCTCTGGCTCAAATCTGACCAATCAAAAGCTTGAGAACTCAAATCTGACCAATCAAAAGCTTGAGAACGAAACTCAGACTCAACTAAAAGCTTTATAAGCATGGACCCTGGACCTCTATACTACCAACAGCTGGCTGCTTATTACAGATCTGTAAAGGCTAAAAAGAAACTTGTCTGTGGCATTTACCTGTATGATAAGGTGTTATGATGATATCAAACCCTGAACCCTGAACTTTGTCGTCACTTTTGAAGTAAAGTGTCACGATATACACGGATGAGGTGTACACGGCGCTTGGGGTAGAGTTTCCACAGAACCTTCTTTTCCCTGTAAACCAAAATTGATATCCCTCCGATACCAAATACAGTAAAAAACCTCTAAACCGGACTTATAATCCTGAATAATCTAGATACGTTTAGACAGGTGACTTTTTAATGCATGGTGAAAGTCATGCAGAAAGATCCAAGAGGAGCTTTTTGCATGACTTCCATCCTGCATTAAGCTGCCATCTGTCTCCAAGACCGATATTTATACTAAATGGAATGTCAGGTTCATAGGGTTTTACTGTGTAATATCTTTAAGATAAAAATAATTATATTCTTAAGATACATAAAAATTAAAAAGGGATTTGTGTAAAGAACAATATCCTTACGAGATCGAAAACGTTATCCTGTAGTTAAAGTTATAGAAATAATTTCCCCTCGTTTACAATTTGAAAACAAGATATCTTTGTGAAACACTATGCCCCCGATTATCGCCAATATAAATTTGACCCGTATTTTGACCTTTGACCTTGATATATGACATTGACCTAAATAAGCCACCCCTAAAATGCATGTATGTGCAATGCCTACAAAATTATGACCAACGTTAAAGTTGTCCACAAACCAACCAACAAACCAACGGACCAACAGACAAACAGACAGATCAAACACAATATGACCCCCCTTTGATCGGGGCGGGGGGGGGGGGGGGGTAATAAAAATGAAATTCTTCAGGAACCAAATTTACAAAATCGTATGAGTTATGCAGATAGAACTAAAGATTCAGAAACGAAGTTGAAATTATTCACTGATTAATGTTAGTAGTCAGACAGGCAAATATTCAAAGTTGACCTTAGTAGTTGTGGTCTGTTTTCATACCGCGCCGCCTACATACGACTAATCAGTGTCTATATTGTCCCGTGTACTGTATGCATATTGTTAGTTGTACAATTAGCCTACAATGATTTTAGTGGGTTGTTGCCTTGAAAATCCCTGTCGACCGATATTGTACGTTTTGACTATCAAGTTTGAAAGTTAAATTAAAGAGGATTGTTGAGAAAAGATCAAGTAATGTGCTAGGTTACTCACCAATCACGTCATCTTGTCCTGGATCTCCGTTGTAAATGGCCAACCAGTCACTTGTGCATCCATCAGTGTATTCGATAGACAGATCTATGGAAATATTCAGATGAATTCGGTAAGACTTAACCCCTTCCCTGTTTTGTGTTTATTCCAAATTTCAATGACTACTGAATATTCATGGTCAAAATAGTTATAAGGAAATATGAAAGGTGGAAAATTGCAGCCAATTTAGAAAGTACAGAAACAGATCTTTCAAATTCCATTAGCAAACACAGCAAACTCTGATCAGACAGTTCCAACAGGAGCCGTCTGATCTGGGTCTACTCTGTTTGCAAATGCTGGAAACACGTTTATATGCAGGGAAGCCTGTTAGTGCTACATTTTAAGTTTATCCCTTTACTCCATAAATACGCCTTTCTACGCCTTTGCAAACAGAATAGACCAGATGAGACGGCTCCTGTGATCAGGATCTGCTCTGTTTGCTTCCGAAATTATATAGACCTCATTCTACTGTTTTTGTTATGCCTATACATTTCTATGCCCATGCGTTCTATGCACATGTAATCCAATCCTTTTCAAATTTGGTCAGAATAAATATTACCATAATGTCTCAGTCAAGATCAATAACCAGCAAGATTTCCCCAGATACTCCAGAATTATCTCCCCTTACTTTATGAATTTCTTTTGTTACCTGATATGGAGTAATAGCCTTTGAACTTCCGGACATTTGACGGGCGTATGTTGTGACATTTTGATACTCTTGTTCCTATTTTTACGATGTGTTAACGATGATGTTACATTGTACTATATAACGTATTCCAGATTATTATCTTATAAACTCGGATCTGCTATTCCATATGTATACATGTATGCAACCCGAATTTACCTACTAAATCAAACTAGCTAGTGAGTAGCATTCTTACAAAATCCCCCATTTTGATTGGCGTGCCTGAATGGTACAATACTTTCGGGCCATTGTTATCCGTGCGTGGTTGTAAGAGGATACTAATATGCGTTTATATGAATACCTGCACATTTTATTCTCCAGCAGAGTTTGAATTTTTGGTTACATATCTCATATTGTTTTCTCGTTTTATATTAGATGTGGATCCGGTAGTCTGCGCCTTGCAATGTTTAGTGTTGCGGTGCCATGACCCCCAAGTCAATTCAATTTAATTTTACATTTGGATAAATACCGATATCTCATTTACGTAGATGCTCGTTTTTCTCGAAGCATGCGATTAGTGTAGAAAGTGATATAGATAGAAAGATAGATAGATAGATAGATTTTATTCGGGAAAAGGGCATTTGCCCAACATATCACATACACAGATCATAGATACATGTAACAAACACATATCTCAATACAAGTAAATGAAATATATTTACATGTAATATACATAAATCAATCAATGGTCAATGGTGTTCTTAAATTCAAACATATATAGATCAATCAATTGGGAGATAACAAAATACATATACAATATTTTATTGAGTTATCCCCCTTTCAACGACTCGCAATATATAAATACACTCAGTATAAAACTGTATACTGAGTTTTACTATGCATCCAAGTTTTTACTAATAAGTAGCGATATCAATTAATATAATGTTAACTTTTGTAAATAATAAGTACTGTTCCTTATTCCAAATGCTTTAGAAATAAATAGCGCTAAGTTCCTAAGGGTATTTTCATTTTCAGTTTTCAACAGTTCAATAAATTTTCCATATTTGGTCGTATCCAGTAATACTGTTTAACATACAATTTTCTCAAATTAGCATACAAAGGACAGAAAGTGACGTTCGTCCTCTAAATAAGTGCATGACTACAGTGTATTATAGCTACTAAGTGCATTTAACCCTTTCGGCGACAACTTTCTTATTGCCATCTGCAATCCAATTTTGTTAAATCATTCGGTAAAATAAGGAAACACGATAAATAAATGCAATAGAGTTTGCGAAAAAAAGTGAAGTCCCTGATCAGACGCCGCCTTGAAAAGGTGGCGTCTGATCTGAGCCTGCACTATTTGTCGTGGTGCATGTTTGCGACATTGGCGATGGAAGGGTTAACTTCTATTTTTTATTATTTGTATTCAATATTATACATTTAGAATAAGACCATCTGTGTTTGCAATATTTGTTTTATTCAGCTGCAATAAGTATGATGTAAATGCAATGAAAAGACATTTGAATATTCAACAAAGAATGTTCATTTTCGATAAAATGTTATGTTAATGGAATTGTTATGAAACACCTGTAAAAGAGGATTGGTAATTTTTCTTTGCAATTATCCAGTTGAAATGTTTACCGCGAAAAGTGTATCCAAGCACTGTCATTTACATAAACTACTGTCTATGCAGTAACGTTATAGATCGCATTTTTATACAGCAGAACCTGTCTTAAGTGACCTTTATTGATTGCAAATAGGAATATTAAAGACTTGGTGGTTGCTAAATGCAGGTCAAAAGTAATAGGAGCTTTCTGCATTACTTTTGACCTGCATCACGCTACCATCTTCCTTACAGACCAATAAGTAGACATTTTTATGATAATCTACTATCGTATTGCATATAAATTAGATTGCATTTAAGTTTAATAGAATCTAATTGCACTGCTTTTTCCATTTTTTTGCTATGATGTACGGCTGTTTGCATTGCAATTCAATGCGTTTTGGTACGCTTTCACTTCAAATGCAGGTATGCATTGAATAATGGCTTCTTTCGTTCTGAAAGGCTTTCACTTTAAATGCGGGTATGCATTGAATCATTCAATGTTTTCTCTCGATCTGATGGGCTTTCACTCCAGATGCGGGTATGCATTGAATCATTCAATGGTTTCTCTCGTTCTGATGGGCTTTCACTTTAAATGCGAGTATGCATTGAATCATTCAATGGTTTCTCTCGTTCTGATGGGCTTTCTCTTCAGATGCGGGTATGCATTGACTCATTCAGCGGCCTCTGTCGTTGTTTGGTCCTGTGATTGCATAATTTGTATTAATGTGCATTTGCAACTCATATTGACTTGAATTCAATGAAGCACAGCCGTATGTCTCATTAGTTCCCTAGCGATTCGCAATTTTAATTTTGGTTGTTTAAAAGTCGACAAAAAATCAGTTTAAGAGAAACGGACTGAACATGTTTTTGAAATTGACTTTTGTTATTTTTATTGAAACGAAAAAGCAATGGAATACAACATATCAGAAACACTAGAACCTATCTTAAGCGAGTACATTATGAATAAAAGCAGGCGATCAAACAAGTAATCCAGAAATATCCTGTTGCATAACTTTCAGACTGCATTAAGCTTCCAAATTCTTTGAAACCAAAGAATTACACGTACTGTACTTTTGTTGACCACTTTAGATAGATTAAACTGTACAGTAGAACCTGTCTTAAGCGACAATTCATTTATTAAACTTGGAGTGTTAACCCTTCTCTTGCTGAATTTTAAAATACATTTCTCCTTCTTTACCCATGCCCTTTTGTATAATTACATATATCTTCACTGTGTACAAGTATTTCGCTGTGCAATCACTGCTTGGGGTGCACTTGTTGCACAATCAATTTGTAAATAGTGCAGACCCTGTTGAGACAACTCCTGCAGGAGCTGTCTCATCTAGGTCTTCACTATTTACAGGTATGTATATTGACGTGAATAGCAAGCGAAGGGTTAAAAAGTAGTTGGTTGCTTAATGCAAGGCAAAAGCAATACAGAAATCTCCTATGGGAGCTTTCTGAATTACTTTTGGCCTGCAATAAGTTACCAACTGCCTTATAGGCTCGTAATTATACCTCTTTTAGATGGTCGCTAAAGACCAGTATTACTGTATTACCATTGAACTGAATCATCATTTGCTCAGATGAGTCAAAGCCGGCATTGATGGTAAGTTGGCAGTCCATTCCAGACTGGTAACTGGTCCCTCTGGTTAACTTCACTCGGAGAGCTGTAGAATCGGATGCGTATTTCGCGTCGTCGCAGTTAGTGTCCATATAAACTGAAATTACGAAACAATAGTCTGATTTTCTGTTAAAAGCGAAAGTATTTAAGGATATTTAACTCTTTAGCTGACATTAGCTAATCTGTGGTAACCTAAGCACATGCTTTGGATCAAGATGACACATCAAGTGACTCAATGTCTCATCAGGATATAAATAGTTTGATGTTGTCGCTATGTTTATCAACAAAAAAGCAAGAAAATTCAAAACTGAAATTGCAGCAGACGATAAATTTTGCAGATGACGTTACGTAGCAACAAAAGAGTTACCAAGTTACATGCTACATGTTATAGCCGGCGTGATGGAAAACGGACACTGTGTAGATTATGATGAACCGCAGTAAGTAAAACCTCCTTAAACTGGAATTCTAGTACATAACGATTTAGATACTTTTATGCAGGTGGCTGCTCAATGCAGTGTGAAAGTCATGCAGAAAGCTCCTAGTTGATGTAAGTGGCTGTTTCGTGCAGTATGAACATAAATTTGCAGTATAACAAATTACACAACACTCCCATAATAATTGTACTTTATAAAATAACCTTCATATACCAAGAGTTACATTTAATACAAACAACATTTGATAAAATATATGCATTTTTACAAATGCTAATATAACAGTTCTAACCCGTATGAAGAGAACACAAGACTCGTTTGTCAAGTATAACAGTTCTAACCCGTATGAAGAGAACACAAGACTCGTTTGTCAAGTGAGAACACAAGACTCGTTTGTCAAGTGAGAACACAAGACTCGTTTGTCAAGTGAGAACACAAGACTCGTTTGTCAAGTGAGAACACAAGACTCGTTTGTCAAGTTTTAAGAACACTCGTTATAACTTAACTAGTTACTCCATATTTTCGTCTTTCTACAATTTTACAAAGCAGACCCAGATCAGACGGCTTTGCTCTATATGCTTATGGAATAATATAGATCTGGGTCCATATTCATAAAGCTTCTTAAGATAAATTTAACAAATGTCCTTAGTTTCTTTATAATTCTTTAACTCAAAAAACTGTTTCTTGAGGAATAAAACTTAATGAAGATAATTTATGTAATGAAATATTATGAGAGTCACTGATTGAAATTGTACTCAATAGTTTTGCTACATAGTTAGATAGAACAATTCCCCTTAGGTTGTCTTAAGGTTAAAAACATTCCCAACGAACTAATGAATATGAGTCCCAGTTCTATAATTTTTGCCATGGCCAAAAGTTCCATTTACCATTAACCTTTTCACCTCCGATGTCGCATAAATGCACTACGACAAATAGTGCAGTCCCAGATCAGACGCCGCCTTTTCAAGGCGGTGTCTGATCAGGGACTGCACTTTTTGTCTCAATCTCTATTTCTATATATGTGCTTTATTCCTTTGAAAATTGCAAATCTCATTTCCTTATTGTACCGAATGATTTAACAAAATTTGGATTTCAGACGACAATTAGAAATTTGGCGCCGAAAGGGTTAAGAATATTCCTCTAATTTATAGGCATGAACTATTTCGCTGCCATTGTCGCATCCGTGATTGGCCATACAAACACTTAGAACCCAGATGAGACGCCGAGGCCGAGTAACTCGGCGTCTCATCAGTATCCAAACTAATTTCATCTCATCCCCACTCTTTCATACATAGTAATATAATCATGATCATGAATCTTGCGTTACATGTTGAAATATGATTTGTATATAATTGTATGTACCTGTCGGGATAGCAGTTGTCGTGGAAACAATGATGAAAAATATCACTGTTAGTTCGAATTTCCTCATTTTGATATTCAGATATTCAACGACCATGGTTTGACCACTATGCTATCAATCCGGACACTGAAATATCTTGAACGACCCTTGCGTTATCTGCCATAATGATGGCCATATATTGAATCAAAATTTTATCAAATATTGGTGTTACATAAAATGTTTAGCCTGTTGAAAATGACCCGGAGGGTCATTATTCCACGACAGTCGGGTACGGTTTTAGTGTTTATATAAAACAATTTAATTTCCTTCTATGTTTGTGTTGTCGTAGTAACTGTATCCGACTAGATACATTTTACATCGCAAATTTGATCAGCAGAGATAGATAAACCCTCCTTACGGTGTAAAAAAGTGATGTATGCTCAAATTTAGATCTAGTCCCATTTTGACTAATTCAGATTCGAAAGGAGCGTTTAAAAAACTATTGACCAATTGTCAAACAGCTTGGATCCTGATGAGACGCCGAGTTACTCGGCGTCTCATCTGGATCCAAGCTGTTTGCAAATACAGGTCAGGTCGTGAATGACGGAATAAGGGTCAATGGTTATCTGCGGGTACATTAGTCATTCAATTTCATCGCAAGTTGATCATTGCCTATAGCTTAAGTTTACGTCAAAATAAGAAATATGAAAACAATAAGTATATATCTACTCATACGTAACTGTCATTATGTGTTTCGAGAGTTGAGAATGCAAAGGATTTGTATATATACGTATATGTATATTTGCAAGTATGTAGGAACAAACAGTGCCATTTTAGTATGGATATAACAACATATTAACCATTTTGTCCATATATATACGTATTTTGCACACAGAGTAGACCCAGACCAGACGGATCCTGAAGGAGCCATGTATATATATGCTCTGCTTACTTATGGAATTGTATAGAGCTGAGTTTACTGTTCCCCCTACGACTTACTATGCCTGTGTTCATTTGTCATTGCAGAATTAATCTCATTCATATCAATTAGCGCAATTAGCGCATTTTTTATTACATGAATAGTCATGGGTTAAAGGCTTAACCCATTACCTCATAGGCTATTTAGATACGGTCTCTTTGAATAAATCTCTCGAAAAGGAGCATTAACTAGAGAAAAGGAAAAATTTAGAATTTGTAGTTTGAAACCAGTATGATAAATAGAGCATTTGCTCCTATAGGAGCAAATGCTGTATTTATCACAATGTTTTCACAAAAGTCCGCAAAAGTCGTCAATATGATGGAATGGGTTACCTCAGCTACATTCCTTTCAATTTTCTTATCGATACAAACTATAATTTTAAAAACAAGATGTGTTTGTGAAACACTATACCCCCTCGATATGATATTTGACCCTGAAGGATGACCTTGATCTTGACATATCACCCCTCAAACTGTGCAGCTTCATGGGGTATACATGCATACCAAATATCAAGTCTGTATCTCTACTGGTTCAAAAGTTATGGCCAGTGTTAAAGTTGGTGACCTTTGACCATGAAGGATGACCTTGACCTTGACATGTCACCCCTCAAACTGTGCGGCTTCATGAGATACACATGCATACCAGTATCAAGGCTGTATATCTACTGGTTCAAACGTTATGGCCAATGTTAATGTTGGTGACCTTTGACCTTCAAAGATGACCTTGACCTTGAAATGTCACCCCCTCAAACTGTGCAGCCAAATGAGAAACACATGTATACCAACTATCAAGTCTGTATCTCTACTGGTTCAAAAGTTATGACCAATGTTAAAGTCGGTGACCTTTGACCCTGAAAGATGACCTTGACCTTGAAATGTTGCCCCTCAAAATGTGCAGCTTCATGAGATACACATGCATACCAAATATTAAGAATCTATCTGTATTGGTTCAAAAGTTATGGCCAATTTGAAGTTGGTGACCTTTGACCCTGAAGGATGACCTTGATATGACACCCCTCAAAATGTGCGGCTTTATGAGATACATGTGCATGCCAAATATCAAGTCTCTATCTGTACTGGCTCAAATGTTATGACCAATGTTAAAGTCGGTGATTTGACCCATGTGTTTGACCTCTGACCGTTCAAGATGAAATTGACCTTGACATGTCACCCCTCAAAATGTGCGGCTTTATGAGATACATATGCATGCCAAATATCAAGTCACTAGCTGTACTGGCTCAAAAGTTATGACCAATTTTAAAGTTACAGACAAAGAAACAGACAATTTGACCTTTGACCCTGAAGGATGACCTTGACCTTGACATTTCACCCCCGTAAAATGTGCAGCTTCATGAGATACACAAGCATGCCAAATATCAAGTCTCTATCTCTACTGGTCCAAAAGTTATGGCGAATGTTAAAGTCGGTGATTTGACCCATATATTTGACCTCTGACCTTGAAGGATGACATTGACCTTGACATGTTACCCCTCAAAATGTGCAGTTTTATGAGATACATATGCATGCCAAATATCAAGTCTCTATCTGTACTGGCTCAAAAGTTATGACCAATGTTAAAGTTGCGTTAAAGTTACAGACAAAAAAACAGACAATTTGACATTTGACCCTGAAGGATGACCTTGACCTTGACATTTTACCCCTCAAAATGTGCAGCTTCATGAGATACACAAGCATGCCAAATATCAAGTCTCTATCTCTACTGGTCCAAAAGTTATGGCGAATGTTAAAGTCGGTGATTTGACCCATATATTTGACCTCTGACCTTGAAGGATGACCTTGACCTTGACAT
Source organism: Azorinus chamasolen (assembly GCA_963576725.1). Taxonomy (NCBI): domain Eukaryota; kingdom Metazoa; phylum Mollusca; class Bivalvia; order Cardiida; family Solecurtidae; genus Azorinus; species Azorinus chamasolen. Next base: position 48,305,019 of record OY755240.1, read on the forward strand.
GGCACCCCTCAAAATGTGCGGTTTTATGAGATACATATGCATGCCAAATATCAAGTCTCTATCTGTACTGGCTCAAAAGTTATGACCAATGTTAAAGTTGCGTTAAAGTTACAGACAAAAAAACAGACAATTTGACATTTGACCCTGAAGGATGACATTGACCTTGACATGGCACCCCTCAAAATGTGCGGTTTTATGAGATACATATGCATGCCAAATATCAAGTCTCTATCTGTACTGGCTCAAAAGTTATGACCAATGTTAAAGTTGCGTTAAAGTTACAGACAAAAAACCCAGACAATTTGACATTTGACCCTGAAGGATGACCTTGACCTTGACATTTTACCCCTCAAAATGTGCAGCTTTATGAGATACACAAGCATGCCAAATATCAAGTCTCTATCTCTACTGGTCCAAAAGTTATGGCCAATGTTAAAGTCGGTGATTTGACCCATATATTTGACATTTGACCCTGAAGGATGACCTTGACCTTGACATTTCACCCCTCAAAATGTGCAGCTTTATGAGATACATATTCATACCAAATATCAAGTCTCTATCTGTACTGGCTCAAAAGTTATGACCAATGTTAAAGTTGCTGACAAACAAACAGACAAACAGACAAACAGACAGGGCAAAAACAATATGCCCCCCAGATCTGATCTGGGGGGCATAATAACAAGTAAGTCAAGTAGATGTATATGAAATTCAGTGACGTTCCATGTCTAATGGCAGTTTCTGAAACTATTGTTTCACGACAGAGTTACAGCTCATTATACATGTGTAGGGTGTTACAGCTCAATATAAAGGTGTATGTTTGCCTTTAGTATCTTACGGCTGGGTATGCATCTGCCTTGTAGTATTCTTCGCCGGGTATGCATGTTAGCCTTTTGTATACTGCGGCCGAGTATACATATGCATTTAGCCTTTGGTAAACTATAGCCGAGTATACATGTGTATTTAGCGCATTATTTATTACATGAATAGTCATGAGTTAAAGACTTAACCCATTACCTCATAGGCTATTTTTAGATATATCTCATTGAATAAATCTACCGAAAAGGAGCATTAACTAGAAAAAAGGATTTTTTTAGAATTTTGTAGTTTGAAACCATTGTGATAAATAGAGCATTTGCAAATGCTCTATTTATCACAATGGTTTCACAAAATGAATTTTACAGAGTCCGCAAAAGTCGTCAATATGAGGGAATGGGTTACCTCAGCTACATTCCTTTCAATTTTCTTGTCGATACAAACTATAATTTAAAAATAACAAGTAAGTCAAGTAGATGTATATGAAATTCAGTGCAGTTCCATGTCTAATGGCAGTTTCTGAAAATATTGTTTCACGACGGAGTTACAGCTTAATATACATGTGTATGGTGTTACAGCCCAAACTAAAGGTGTATGTTTGTCTTTAGAATCTTACGGCTAGGTATTCATCTGCCTTGTAGTATTCTTCGCCGAGTATGCATGTGCATGTTAGCCTTTTGTATACTGCGGCCTAGTATACATGCACATGTTAGACTAAGAGTATACCATAGCTTAGAATACATGAACATATTAGTATTAGAGTAATCTACGGTCGAGTGTACATGATTGTGTATGTTACCCTTACGTATGTTACGGCTGAATATACATGTGTATGTTAGCCTTAGAGTATGTTACGGGAGTAGATATGTGCATATTACCCTTTAGTAATATTACATATTACCTTTAGTCTACAACGGCCGAGTATACATGTGTATTTAACCTTTAGTATACTACGACAAAGTATACATGTGTATTTAGCCTTTAGTATACTACGGCATAATATTTATGTGTATTTAGCCTTTAGTATACTACGACCGAGTATACATGTGTATTTAGCCTTTAGTCTACAGCGACCGAGTATACATGTGTTATTAGCCTATAATATACAACGGCCGAGAATACATATGTATTTAGCCCTTAGTATACTACTGTAGAGTATACATATGTATTTAGCCTTTAGTATACTACGGCCGAGAATACATTTGTATTTAGCCTTTAGTATACTACGGCAGTGTATACATGTGTATTTAGCCTTTAGTATACTACGGCAGAGAATACATTTGTATTTAGCCTTTAGTATACTATGGCAGGGTAGACATGGGTATTTAGCCTTTGGTATACTACGACAGAGCACACATGTGTATTTAGCGTTTAGTATGCTACGGCCGAGTATACATGTGTATTTAGCCTTTAGTATGTTTTGACCGAGTATACATGTGTATTTTAGCCCTTAGTGTACTAAGGCCGAGTATATTTTAGCTTTAAAGCCTTCAATAGCCATAGAGAATCATCAGTTTACCTATCTACATCTATATCAGTTTTCTATACCTACGAGGGGATATCAAAAAGTTTTGAGCCTCACATAGAAAGAGCTGGATATTTGGAAGTTAACTGCTTAATTTTCGACAAAATCCCCTTCCAACTCCACACACTTGTTCAACCTAGTCTGCCATTCAATGAAACCTGAACTGTAGAAGTCAGCATCTTGGTCCCCTAGCCACTCCTCAACAGCAGTAGTCAACTCATCGTCATCATTAAATCTCCGGCCCCGAAGGATTTTTTCAGCCTGGGAAAGAGGTGGAAGTCGCTGGGGGCTAGGTCTGGTGAGTAGGGTGGGTGAGGAAGAAGTTCATAGCCACACTCGCGCACAGCTTCCATCGCAACTCGGCTGGTGTGGGCTGGTGCGTTGTCCTGGTGGAGCAGGATCCCACGACGGATTCCCCCGGTCTTTTTCCTTGATAGATTGGCGCACCTGCTTCAGTAGGTCGGCGTAATAATCCCCATTCATCGTGGTTCTGTGAGGCAGATAGTCAATGTGAACTACTCCCTTGCTATTCCAAAAGATGGTCGCCATAACTTTCTTGGTGGACCTTGTGGCTTTAAATTTCTTTGTCTTCGGAGAGGTAGCATGTTTCCATTCCATCGACTCCTGCTTACTCTCCGGATCGTAGTGATAAAGCCAGGTTTCATCACAGGTAACAACCCTAAAGTGAAAGTCATCTGGGTTGGCGTTATACCGAGTAAGCAAGGCTCCACTGACTTTACATACCCACCAAAATAGTATCTGGGAAACAACACCTTCCATGGTTAAATTCTGAAATCAAAGAATTGATGAAGAAACGGGACAGACTGCATGGCCAATTCAAGAAAAGTAGAAGAACCTCAGATTTCTCCAAGCTCTAAAAGATTAAAACTCTGAATCAAAAGAAAAGCCGACATTCTTACTGGGACTACATGAACAACATTGTTTGCAGTACTGCGGAAAATAAGCATGGTACAACGAAGTGTTTCTGGGGCTTTATAAAAAGCCTCCGAAATGATTCTTGTGGTGTTGCTCCTTTACGAGAAAACGGAATACTCAAGTCAAATGCAAGGGATAAATCTGAGATTCTGAACCGACAATTTACCTCTGTTTTAACAAATGATTCAGATCCTAGTTTACCTGATCTAGGTCCTAGCCCTTATTCAAGTATGCCAGACATCCATGTTACTGTAAATGGAGTAAAAAAAATACTGGCAGGCTTGGACCCATACAAAGCAGCAGGGCCAGATCAGATAAAGCCAAGAATTTTAAAAGAATGTGCAAATGAAATAGCACCTATTTTTACCTTTTACCATCATGTTTAATAAGTCTATTCATAGTGGAACTGTACCCTCTGATTGGCTGCAAGCTTATGTAACCCCTATTTTTAAGAAAGGAGAAAAGTTTCAAGCTTCAAACTACAGACCTGTCTCCTTAACTTGTATAGCTTGTAACACCCTTGAACATATAGTAGTCAGTAATATTGTGGACCATTTAGATCACTTTAATATCCTGGTTGACAATCAGCATGGTTTTCGTGCCCGGCGGTCTTGCGAAACACAGCTTGTAGGTTTTATTCATGACTTGGCAAAATCAGTACAACGGAGCCAGATCGATGTTGCCATTTTAGACCTCAGTAAAGCGTTTGATGTCGTTCACCATGATAAACTGCTACATAAGCTAGATCACTATGGTATCAGAGGCTCTACCCATTCATGGGTTGAATCATTCTTAGGTCATCGCACCCAAAGAGTTGTAGTAGACGGGGCAACATCTGATCTGGCTTCTGTTGTTTCTGGCGTCCCTCAAGGATTTGTCCTTGGTCCTCTTTTGTTTCTGCTCTACATAAATGACCTCCCTGATACTGTTTCTTCTAGTGTTCGTCTCTTTGCTGATGACTGTGTGATTTATAGGAACATTAAAACACACAGTGATTCTGTCAAATTTCAGAAAGACCTGGATAATCTATCTTTATGGGAGCAGAAATGGAGGATGTCCTTTAATGTAAGCAAATGCAATATTATGCACATTCGTAAATCCAGGAATCCTATGAAAACAGATTACTGCCTTCATGGTCAACCCCTGACTGTTGTGGACAGAGCTGCTTATCTAGGCATTGAAATAGCTTCAAATCTATCCTGATCCCCACATGTAAATAACATTACCAGTAAGGCAAGTCAAAATTTAGATTTTCTTAAACGAAATATTCATTTTTCTAGACCTGAAACTAAGGCAGCTGCATATAATTCCATTGTTAGACCCAACCTAGAATATTGCTCCAGTGTCTGGGATCCTTATCATCAGAAGGATATTGATAAACTCGAAAGTATCCAGCGTAGGGCTTCTCGATTTGTTTCTAATAATTACGGCAAGACCCCGGGCAGTGTCACCAACATATCGAATGACTGAAATGGAACTCGTTGTAATCAAGAAGGCAGTTCAGTAGACTCTCATTTTTCCACAAAATTATCAACATCAATATTTTCTAACACCTTACACAAGACAGTCCAGACACTACCACCACTTAGCATACCAAATACCATCCACCACAGCTGACTACTTCAAATGCTCATTCTTCCCACATACAGTTGTCCAGTGGAATACACTACCATCGGATGTAGTCAGTGCTGAATCAATCCTTGGATTCAAGTCAGCACTGGCTGCATCGATGTATCATCCATAGTCAAGTTCAAGAGCTCTTTTATCTGTTTTTAACAATACTAACTTTCTTGCACATTTCTTGTATTTAGGGATTTTAATTTAGTTTCTTGTATGTTTTTAGGTCTTTGCACCACCCAGTTTGGAGGTACCAAGTGGATTGAGTAGTGTGTGCCTCCAAACAGTCTATCTTACTTTTTAACCCCCGTGCATGGCGATAATACTCAATAGTGAGTGATAGCCATTATTATAGAAGAAGAAGAAGACCCTTGACTGCTTCATGTCCTCCGAAAGCATTCTCGGGACCCATCTTGCACACACCTTGGACATATGTAGTTTGTCATGAAGGATACTATGCATGAATTTATATGAAATGCCCGTTTATCCCTCTAACTCATAAAGAGTGATGCGACGGTTTTCCATTACTAATTTGTGTACAAGCTCGATGTTTTCAAGGCGGGTACTGGTGGTCGGCCGTCCTGATCGGGGGTCATCCTCTAAACTCTCTCTCTCTGCCACGTTGGAATTCCTTCACCCAGCGTTTGATTGTTGCAGACGAAGGGGAAGACTCTCCATAAACAGCCGTCAGTCGCTCTTCAACCTGTTTTGCAGACTGGTCCTCCAGAACTAAAAACTTGATCACCGCTCTCTATTCAGTTTTGACCATTTTTGCCAATTCACTAGGGATGTGTCTCTTTACCAATTCAATTCAATTCAACTTTATAAGCAAATCGGCAAAATATATTGCCTGTGGCCATTTACAAAATACAAAAATGCACATGGGTATGGTCAAGGCATGCAATACAATAATACATTACAGATACATGTAGTGTAAGCACATATATTATATTCTCTAAATTGCACTGGCAAAACAATCTAAATTTGTAGAGCATTACAACGAATTTTAAAGGCTTCTTTTATAAACTTCGCAAGGTTAATATAGTTTTAGTACTTGTTGATGACATAACTGAGGCGAATTTATTCACCGAAGGCCACGCCATGCTACCCAAATACTCTGAGCGCAGTTGCTTATATTTCGGACAACACATAATAAAATGATATTCTGTTTCCACGGCATGTTGATTACACAATTTACATAACGCATATCCCTATCAGTACCATTATACCTACCAAGACAATGAGAACTCAGTCGAAATCGGGAAATGTGTTTTCTTAAAGAATCATTCTTTATTTTGTCAAGATACTGTTCAAACTCATGCATTTTCTTTTACCGAAGTGCTGTGACTAAATGATTACAATAATCAAGATAATCCGTTATGCACTCAGTAGTTAACACACTGGTGCACATCAGGTGTGAATACATTAATCGATCTGAATGGAAAAATGCCCGAGGCTCGACACTTTTTGATATCTATATCAGTACTATATCGACCGTGGAAATGCACGTGCAGACAGCCGTAACATACTAACTGCTAACAGGCATAATCAGACCGTAGAAATGAATGTGTAGACAATAGTAACATGCTAACTGGTAACAGGCATAATTTGGACGTAGCACACTAAAGGTTCAATAAAACCGAATCTGCAATTTTCTCTTTTCGCTTTGCTACTCTTGCCTTTGAAAGATCTGTCACTTTCAGAATTTTTGTAGATTCGGCCGTAGCATAGTTGAAGGCTAACATGTACATGTATACTTGTAACATGGACTGTGTATAATCGGCTGGAACACAGTAAATGCTAATATGCTAAATGCCTGCATGCACATGCAAACGGCTGTAACACACTAAACACATGCATAATTCTCACTAAAGGCTAACGTGCACTTATAGTTTTTTGTCGTAGCTCACTCAAAGGCTACCGTGAGCATGTAGACGGTCGTAGGATACTAAATGCTAACATACACATAAATACCCAATCGTACCATAATAAAGGCTTACATAATAAATAAATATATAAATAAATAAATAAATAAAGTGGAATAAATAATAAATGACATAATAAATAACATACTGAATGTAAGCGTTAATAAATCGATCATAGCATACTAAAAGCTAACATGTATAAATCGGTCCTAGCATACTAAAAGCTAACATGCACTAATCGACAATAGCATAGTAAAAGCTGACGTATATATTGGCAGTAGAATGCTAAAAGCTAACATGCATAAATCGACAGTAGCATACTAAAAGCTGACATGCATAAATCGACAGTAGCATACTAAAAGCTAATATGCATTAATCGGCAGTAGCATACTAAAGCTAACGCATATATCGGCAGTAGAATACTGAAAGCTAAACATGCATAAATCGGAAGTAGCATACTGAAAGCTAATATGCATAAATCGGCTTTAGCATACTGAAAGCTAACGCATATATCGACAGTAGCAAACTAAAATCTAACATACATACATCGGCAGAATCATACTAAAAGCTAATGTACATAAACTGGACTTAGCATACTAACTATACTCACACATATAAAAAAGGTTGTAGAAAACGTACGGTTAACAGACACATGTAATCTCAGTCGTAGCATACTCTGAATCTAACATGCAATGTATATTGAGACATATCTAACTCTAATTCTAACATACGCATAATTACTCAGTCTCTAAGGTCAAACTGTAGAATTACGTGTATACTAAGCCGTTACATAGCGTATGGCTAGCATATACTCGTATATTCAGCCTCATCATAGCATAATACTAACAAACAGCTTATTTTCAACCGTAGCATACTCAAAGGCTAACATACATTTGGAAACTTAGTTGTAGCATTACAAAAGCTAGCATACACCTGTATCATACTTCATAGTGGTATCATACTTCATGCTAACGTGTACGTGTATACTCACTGGTATCATACTTACGGTTAACATTCAAATGTAGCATACCAAAAGGCAAAGGCCACAAGTGATTCTCAGCAATAGAATATTTCATGGCTAACATACACGTGTATACTGTGTCGTAGCATACTGTTCGGTTAGCATACACATATATACTCATACTTACTCATACTAAAGGCTATGATACATATGTATACTTGGACGTAGCATAATCTAAGGTCAACAATCACAATTATACTCAGTCGTAGTAAACTAAAGGCTGACATGCACATGTATACTCGGCGAAGAATACCTAAGGCATACAGATACTTTTCCGTAGGATACTAAAGACTAATATACACATGTGTTCTCGGCCGTATATTTCATAAAGGCTTACATGCACTCGTATACTCAATCATACCATACCAAAGCCTAACGTGTACATGTATACTCAGTCAAAGGCTAACATGCACATGTATACTCGGCGAAGAATACTTAAGGCATACATATACTCCTCCGTAGGATCCTAAATACTAATATACACATGTGTTCTCGGCCGTATATTTCATAAAGGCTTACATGCACTCGTATACTCAATCGTACCATACCAAAGCCTAACGTGTACATGTATACTCAGTCAAAGGCTAACATGCACATGTATACTCGGCATAGAATACTTAAGGCATACATATACTCCTCCGTAGGATCCTAAAGACTAATATACACATGTGTTCTCGGCCGTATATTTCATAAAGGCTTACATGCACTTGTATACTCAATCGTACCATACAAAAGGCTAATATACACATGTATACTCTGTCGTTACATCCCAGATGCTAACATGCACTTGTACAATCAGCCATGCCATCCTAAAGGCTGACATACTCGTACACATGTTGTACTCTGTCGTATTATACTAAAGACTTACATGTACATATATGATAACATATTGTTTCTTATAGGGTCATCATATTGGCGATAACGTAAAGGTGGGTCGAGATATCTCGATCATAACATACTGAACTTACAACTTTAGTGATCATACCATTTTCGTTGAATATATGAAGATCAAAATGAGAAAATTCGAACTCACGGTGATATTTTTGAGCATTATTTCCACGACAACTGCTTTACTACCAGGTACGTACACTTTTACCAAGTCATATTTCAACATGTAACGCAAGATTCATTATCATATATTACTCTGTATGCCAGAGAGGGGTTCATTAGTTCTAAGATTTAACCTTAGAATCAAAAAGTGGTAAAGTGTAAGCAGGAAAAGACACACACTTAAGACAACTTAAGAGGAAATGTTCTGTCTAAATATGTAGCAAAACTATTGAGTATAATTTCAATCAGTGACTCTCATAATATTTCATCACATAAAATCTTCATTAAGTTTTACAGTAAAACCTCTCTATAACGGCCACTAAATTACATCAAGTATTTTGTGTAAAAGGCAGGTGGCTGCTTAAAGCAAGACGAAAGTAAAACAGAACGCTCCTATAGTGGTACATTACATAATGTCGCGCGTTCAGATTTATCTCTGTCAATTTATAAACTACAGTAAAACCACTAAATTGTGTTAATTATTTGATATTTAGGACAGGTGGCTGCTTGAAGCAAGGTGAAAGTAAAAAAGAACGCTCCTATAGGAGCGTTCTGTTTTACTTTCACCTTGCTTTAAGCAGCCGCCTGCCTTTAACACAAAATACTTGATGCAATTTAGTGGCCTTTATAGAGAGGTTTTGCTGTACGACTAGAAGAAGCTGATGGTTCCATTGGTGTAGATAACAGTGGTGTCTATTATTTCTCGGTCGTACTCTATCTTGCTGATATTCAATATAATCACCTTTCTGGGGCGATTCTTTTGAGAAATATATTAATTAATGTACATGTGTATCTATATTTCCTAGAATCTGTCTTGAAGGTCCATAATAATACATTAACATATGTAAGTAAAGAGAGAAGAGCTGAGTTACTCAAAATCTCATCTGAGACAAATGTTTACCAAGGTAATCTGATATTCACATGTCCACTCTTATACAGCTTATCGCGATTTAAAATGCGTTTGCAAACAGCTTAGACACACAAGGAACACCTAATTATCCTTTTCACAATTTTACGGCAATGAACGATTAGATATTATTCACACCGGAATTAGACATAACTGCAGCTTACTATATTACGATCTTTTTCAGGTGTAATTTGATAAACGATCCAGTATGTACATGTGTATATCCGTGTGAAAATGCTTCACATTATACCTTCTAGAGTGTCCAAACTATGTTCCTATGCGGGAGATTCTATTCAGTGATATTATATCTATAACAACTGTCAATTTAGATTTTTTACTTTTTGGAAGTCCAAACCGTTCTCCTGAATGGAACAAAGTTCTTTTTGATGCAGTTCATCGTTACATCAGAGCCTCCAACCGATTGTAGATTGTGGAATTTAATCTAAGCATTTTCCTTTCTTCCTCTCTTTCTTTACTCTCTTTGCTATTATCTACATAGCAGTTTGTTTTCAAATTGCTATGTTATTTATACTGTAATTACTGATGTTCTTATGTTCATCTCTATTATTGTCATCTCACTGTTTTGTTAACCCTTTCACCGCCGATGTCGCATACATGCACCACTACAAATAGTGCAAATAGTGCAGTCCAAGATCAAACGCCGCCTTTTCAAGCACTTTTTGTCCCAGGCTGTAGTTCTATATCTGTGCTTTATTCCTTTGAATCTTGCATTCATTTATCTCATTTCCTTATTGTACCGAATGATTTAACAAAAATTGGATTGCAGACGACAATTTGGCGCCGAAAGGGTTAATATCTGGGGAGCAGGCATTAGATAATGTTGCAAAATATTGTAGCCCAATCCCCTACATGTATATTGTATGCAATAAATATGTTTAAACGAATTATCCTAATAGCTCGGCGTTTCATCCGGATCCAAAACTTGGTCAATAGTTTCTCAAAAGCAAGTTTCATGACATTTGGTTTAAATCGAATCGGAAGTAGTCACTATTGCTCCAAATCCAAATTTGAGCAGGGTTAACTCTTTCGGCGCTAATGTCGCCTGTTGGCATCATTGAAAACGGTGCAGTCCCAGGTCAGATGCCGCCTCTTCAAGGCGGCATCATCTAACCTGGGACTTCACTGTTTTCAGTATTATTTTAGCCCATGCATACGGGTTTTTAAAAACAAATGTTTTACTAATACACCTTTATCATTTAGTTTAGAATTATATTTAATATGAAATTATTATTGCAGATGACATTTTTAAATTCGGCTCCAAAAGAGTTAAGGGTCAAGATCAAAACTGTATGGATACTTTTGTTTTTTGAAAAAAAAAACTCCTTTTGGGAACATGAAGCGACGGACAGCATACAGAACATTAACCCTTAGCCTGCTATGAAAATGAAGCCTGCTTAAGCTCCGACCTGTTGCGGTTGACACTTACTTCTGATTCGTTCAAGCTTTTCAGATACTATTGACAGAGTGTAAAACAGCTTGGATCCTGATGAGACGCCGAGTTATTCGAGGATTTACATGTTAAAGGAGGGTTTACATAACATAACATAACATAACTTGGAATCATATCTATGTAATTCATTAAGCAGAGCAGACCCTGATAGAGATCTCCTCTTTTCAAAGGTATTTATATAAAGGCAAGGGTTAAATGCGAGATAAAGTATTCAATTTGGTTTATCATCCTCCACCAAAGGCAGAGGGATAACATTTTGGCGCTGTCCGTCTGTGCGTCCGTGCGTCCGTCCGTTTGTCTGTGCGTCCCGGAGAGATATCTCAGAAGCGGTTTGGAGTTTTTCATTGAAACTTTGTGTAAATGTTAATACCACAACAGTATGTGGACCTGCAAGTATCACTCACATATGCATTGGCGTTTGAACACCGGAGCTATGGCCCTTTGTTTGCCAAAAAATGTAAAGTTCTTGCGTGTCCAGAGCAATTTCTCAATAAATTTCATAAAAACTGTGTAAATATTAAGTAGCATAAGGACATGCGATTCTGTAAGTATCATTTATATTGACCCTGGAACACAAGAAGTATAGCCCTTTGTTTGCAAAAATGTAACCTTTTTGTGTGTCCGGAGCCGTGTCTCAAAAGTAATTGGAATATTTCTACGAAACGTTGTGTGAAACTGTTTATTAGCTTAAGGTCATGCGACTCTGCAAGTGTCATTAATATTTAAATTGGGACGCTAAAGTTATGACCCTTTGTTGCGAAAAAATGTAACCATTTTTGTCTGCCAGGAGCCATTGCTTAGAAACTGCTTTGATTCATACTATGAAACTTTGTGTAAAAGTTTAGACCCATGAGGAAATGCTACCCCGCCAGTAACACTTATATTGATTTTAGAAATTAGAGTTTCAGTCCTGGATTCAAATCTCGGAAATGGCTAGGATCTTTTCTTTGAAACTATGTTTGGAAACACCGATCTCCAAGTTTCACTCATATTGAACTTGGAACACCAGAATTATGATCCTTTGTGAAATACTTTTTGTTCGTCTTAGTTATATCGTAGAAACTGTTTGAACATTGGCAATGAAACCCCGTGCAAATGTTCAGTACCATACAGAAATGCAGCCATGCACGTATTACTCACATTTACCTTGGAACGCTAGAGTTATGGCACTTTGTTTGTGAAAAAACTTTTTGTCCATCTGGTTTAATAAGTTTAATACTGAGGCCATCACTTGTTTGGCAGGGGATATCAATTCAGCGAATTTACTTGTTAATCTAATATCAATGTCCAATATGATACACAGCAGAATGAATCTAAACGGACCACTTAATAAACATTGGCGTTTTTAAAACCAGGAGACTGCATTCAGTCTCTACTTCACGAATATTCATGTACGAAAGTGCGACATCACGAATATTAACCCATTACCCCATAGGCTATATTTAGATACAACCTCTTTAAATAAATCTACCGAAAAGGAGCATTAACCTGAGAAAAGAATTTTTTTTAGCTTGAAACCATTGTGATAAATAGAGCATTTGCTCCTATAGGAAGGAACAAATGCTTGCTCTATTTATCACAATGGTGTCACAAAGTGACTTTTACAGGGTCGTCAAAAGTCGTGAATATGAGGGAATGGGTTAAAATAGTTTATGTTTTATAATGGCATATGTACACTGGACATTTTGGAAATGGCAGAAAATTTAGAAGCATACCTATATATAGTATAGTATAATGTAAACAAACAGAGCATACCATGGTCAGAGGGTTCTTGTAGGAACCGTCTGGTCGGGGTCTAGTCTGTTTGCAAATGCGTTATAATGCGTATATAAGGAATAAATTGGGCCCTGCATGAAACTCCCATTTGCATTAGATATAAGGAATCAAATTTCGTTAATCAGTGGTCGAAATAGTGACACTTTTTACACATATAACTTGTACATGTCTTTTTAATTTAACTTATGTTCATAATTCATACATTCAAATACAGCTTAGATCAAACTGCAGTGTTTGTATGTAACACAAAAGGTTTCCCAGTACACTAAAACCCCCAACCCCTAAATTGCACGTTAAATTTAGTATAAATATCAGTCTTGAAGACCGGTGGCAGCTTAATGCAGGATGAAAGTCATACAGAAAGCTCCATTAGGAGCTTTCTGCATGATTTTCACCATGCATTAAACAGCCAACTGACTAAAAGAATATAAATCGTTTTGTACTAGAATTCCACTTTAGAGGAGTTTTACTATACTCCTTAATCTACACAGTCTGGATATATCCAAGTGTCCGTTTTTCCATGACGCCAACCATTACATGTAATGTAACTTGGCTACTCTCTCGCTGCATGCTATGTAACGTCATCTGCCAAATTTTTGTCTGCTACACTTTTCAGTTTGTTCAAAAACATTATCACAACCTCAAACAGTTTAGACCCTGATGAGACACTGGGTTGCTTAAGGTCTTATCTTGATCCACTGCGTTTGCTTAGGTAAGCATAGATTCTCCAATGACGGCCAAAGAGTTTTTAACAGAAAATCAAACGCATGTACAGTAAAACCTCTCCATAATGGTGACTAAAGTACATCAAGTATTTTGTGTTAAAGGCAGGTGGCTGCTTAAAGCAAGATGAAAGTAAAACAGAACGCTCCTATAGGAGCGTTCTGTTTTACTTTCACCTTGCTTTAAGGAGCCACATGCCACACAATTCAGTAGCCGTTATAGAGAGGTTCTACTGTAGTTCTTTTGTTTCGTAATTTTCAGTTTATATGGACAATGAATGCGGTACCATAAGAACCATATCAGATGCTACAGTTCTCCAAGTGAAGCTAACCAGATGGTCCAGTTACAAGTCTGGAATGGACTGCCAACTTACCATCGCTGGCTATGACTCAGACAGCCAACTGATGATTCAATTCAATGGTAATTCAGTAAAACTTTACTGTATATAATTTCCCAAGTTACAGTTTCATCTTTGATCATTTATTTATTGACCCTTATCCTGCTGTAAAAGTTGATGCCTGTTTTACCCTTTCAGAAAACTTGACATCAAGAATACTAATTAGATCATTTTTATAATAATATGCGGACACAGGAATGAATGGCCATAGCAGAAACAGTAGAATCAGATCTATATAATTTCGGAAGCAAATAGAGCAGATCCTGATTAGATGACTCCTACAGGAGCCGTCTGATTTGGGTCTACTCTATTTGCAAAGGCGTAGAAAGGCGTATTTATGGAGTACTGTAAAGGATTAATTCTGGCTTGCTGCAAGTGCCACTTTCATTGTAGCACCATCAGGCTTTCCTTCATATAAACGTGTTATCACGCATTTGCACACAGATTAAACCCAGATCAGACGGCTTCTATAGGATCAGTGTCTGCTCTGTTTGCTAATGGGATTTGAAAGATCTGTTTCTTTTCTTTCTAAAATGGCTGCAATTTTCCACCTTTCATATTTCGTTATAACTAGTTTGTCCTTGAATAATCAGTAGCTATTGGAATTTTAAATTAGCACAACACAGGGTTGTCTTATTAAATTCATCTAAATATTTCCATAGATCTGTCTATCGAATATGCTGATTCATGCACAAGTGACTGGTTGACCATTTACGACGGAGATTCAAAACAAGATGGCACGATTGGTGAGTAACCACGCACATTATCTGATCTTTTATCAACAATCCTCTTTCCTCTTTAATTTAATTTTCTAATAGTTAAACTATACAATATCGGTCGAGATCACGGGACTTTTCAGGGAAACAACCCACTAAAATCTTTGTAATTGTACAACTAACAATCTGCATACAGTGCACGGGACAATATAGATACTGATTAGTGTACGTTGAGTAGTCCACATATGTGTACTCTAAATGATGATATCTACGAGTAGCTACTTTCGGTTTGGACGGCAACCATTACAAATTTAGAATGTTGTCTTAACAGCTCATTGATGAGACTAGGCAGTGAGGTATGAAAACAGACCACAGCTACTGAGGTCAAGACATATACTAAAACTTTGGATCATTGCTTTTCTGTCTGTTTACTAAAATTAATCTGTGAATAATTTCAATTTCTTTTCTGAATCTTTAGTTTTATCTGCATAATGCATACGATTTTGTAAATTTGGTTCCTGAAGAATTGCATCTTTTTCAAATTGTAATTGAGTTCTATAACTTAACTAGAGGATACCGTTTTCACTCTCGTAGGATATTGTACTATAAAACAACCCATTTTCAGTGTATGTATCGAAAGAATATCGCTCTTTTTTATCTTAAAGATAGTATACATGTATTTGGTATCGGATGGATATTAATTTTGGTTTACAGGGACAAGAAGGTTCTGTGGACACGTTACCCCAAGCGGCGTGTTCAAATCATCCGGGCATGCCGTGACGCTATACTTCAAAAGTGACGACAGATTTCAGTACTCAGGGTTTGATATCATCATAACACCATATCATACAGGTAAATGCCACAGACAAGTTTCATTACCTTTACATATCTGTAATAAAACAGCCAGCTGTTGGTATGCCCGACAGAGGTCCAGATCAGATGCGTACATTTAAACATTTTCAAGAATATCTTCTTAATTTCCCCCACCAAACCCTATACTGTGGCCACCCTTTAGACTCGTCTCGATAGAGTCACTTTCTCCGCCAACCCTATACTGTGACCACTCATTATACAGTAAAACCTCACTACAACGGCCACTAAGTTGTGTAAATTTGTTGGTATTTAGGGCAGGTGGTTGCTTAAAGCAAGGTGAAAGTAAACAGAACGCTCCTATAGGAGTGTTCTGTTTTACTTTCACCTTGCTTTAAGCAGCCACCTGCCTTTAACACAATATTTGATGTAATTTAGTGTCCGTTATAGAGAGGTTTTACTGTATATGGTTAGGTACGCACCCTTATATGTAGCTCTGGATCACTGTGATAAGCAAACTAGAAACAAGATGTCTTCTAACTTTATTTTTAACTCTTTCGCTGCCAATGTTGCATCTGTGGTTGCCTATGCAAACAGTCTGGATCCAGATGAGACGCCGAGTAATACGATGTCTCGACAGGGTCCAAACTGTGGTGTGTTACTGTAACTGTGTTTTGAAACAAGAATGAAGAAAAATAAAACATGAAAATTTAAGCAGACGACTAAGTTTACAGATGACAAAATGTGACAACGAGGCTGTATCATTTCATTTCAAGGATGTAATCAAGAGAATGTGAAATAGTTTGGATCCAGGTTAGACGCCGTCACCCATTTATAACATCTTCAAATGGAACTGAATTGATGTTTGGAAGCCTGTTAGTTAAATGTTTAGAACCTCGCCCCATTGCATGTTGTTGCCTAAACAACGTAAAATAACACGACACATAAACGATTTAAAATTAGAATTATTCGCCAACCTTTCATTTTGATTTCATTTACGCTTGTTTGAACCCTTTTCCTCATATTAACGCATTTTCACGCCTTTGCAAACAGAATGGACCCTGATCAGACGATTACAGTAGGAGCAGGTCTGATCAGGATATGCACTGTTTGCTTATGATATTTTAATAGATCTGATTATACAATTTCTACCAATACCAAAACAAACCTCCTGTGTACATGTGCTTTATAAAAGAATCGCTACTAAATACTCGTGTTATTATTTCTGACATGAAGGTTAAAATGGGAGGGTTAAAATGTTTTGAAAAGAGCATGCTGTATGGAAATTTGTGATAAAATTTGCACAATATTTAAATTCTGTTGAGGCCCCGAGTTATTCGGTAGTTTAGCTAATCTAAGATCGATATAAACAAACTTTCTGCTGGTGATAATTGTTCAAGGGATATGTTTAATATATTGTACAGTAAAACCCCTCTAAACCGGAATTCTAATAGAGAAGAATGTAGATACTTTTAGACAGGCGGTTGATTAATGCTGGGTGAAAGTCATGCAGAATAGCTCCTAGAGGAGCCTTTTTCTTCATGACTTTCACTCCGCACTAAGCTGTCACATATCCCTAAGACCAATCTATATACTAAATATAACTTCCCGTTAAGAGGCGTTCTATTGTGTATGTTTCTGTGGTTTAGGTTACTGCTATTCCTATGAGTATGACTGTGCCAACGGAAGATGCATAGACAAAACGCTGACGTGCAATGGACACAACCCCTGCGGAGACAATTCCGACTGCTCAATGACCGTCGGCACAATCGCCGGCATTAGTATCGGGTCGACCGTGACTGTAATAGTGGTTGTCATCGTTGTTGTGTGTGTGGCTCGCCGCCGACGCATGGTTCTGGTAATACACTGCCTGACAATCAAGCCTCTTAACCCTTGTACGCCTTTCTACGCCTTTGTAAACAGAGTAGATCCAATGTCTGTTCCGTTTGCTTATGATATAATACTGATCGCATTCTACAATTTCTGTCTGCGACAGAAATATGCTTTGTTCATATGCCATTTCACAATAAACTAATCAATATTCATGATGTCATTATATCTTACATGAATATTCATGGAGTAAAGTGTTGACTCATTACCTGATGAATATCCATGTTAAAAAACCTATTGCATCATGAATATAAATTAGCTAATTTCTTTTATAACGGCATATGACCACGACAACGCTTGGCCATGTCAAAAGTTGTAGAATCATCTCTATAATATTCCATATGCAAACCGAGCAGACCCTGATCAGACCGTTCCTACAGGCGTCTCTATCAGGTGAAAGGTTAAAGTATGTATCTTTTATTAGATATTAGTCTTGATATTCATCTTGCAAATACAATATGTTTAGATCGTGTCACTTTTGGTTGGATCAGCATCGGGTTTTCGGCAGAAAAGTAATCTTTTTGTTGGATATTAGCTATCGGGAATAAGGTTTTAAAGCTTACATCGGAGATACTTTATAAAATTCACTCACGAAACACCTAGGCACGACACAACATTGAATTATGAGAATTAAGGTTTTATACTAATGTACGTTATACGAAGTAATTCACTGTTATATGTGCGAACTCTAGCTCCATGTGCGAGCTCTAGCCTCATGTGCGAACTCTAGCCTCACGTACGAGCTCTAGGCTCATGTGCGAGCCCTGTAACATTAAGTATTCAAACTGTAGTTGTCCAATTTTGTAGTTGACATATCAATAAATGAAACATAAACCACGAATAGGTATTGTCCTGTTTTTATTAACCTGTCAAACTTTAAATAATTATACGCTTGCTGAAAACGCCATATATAGTTTCGGTTGATATCGATTGTTTCCGCTAATTTAAGCTTTCCTACTTGGCTCATTCGAGTACTTGTACATTTATTGTGAATCTCGTGAAAAAACGTTTGAAACACAGATTTACCCAAGCTAAATATATCCTTTCAGTGACGTAGGAATATTCCTATTTGACAGGTCAATAAAACAGGACAATAATTGCAGTTAACTTCATTCCAAATACATGTACATGTAAATTGTTTATACGTCTGAGTTGTACCATAAATCGTCAAATAAGGGTTAACATAAGCATATGATTATACAATATACTTGCTTTAAGATTTAGACACCAAACTTAAACATCACATGTATATGTTTGCGATCAATATATGATGTAGATTTGATTTCAATTTAAAGTTGCTTCCAAATACAGTAGAACCACTCTAATGCGACCACTTAATGAATAAAAATAGCTGCTTTTATAAGCAGGCGACTGCTTAATGCAGGACGAAAGTAATGCAGAAAGCTTTCTGCATAACTTTCGTCCTGCATTAAGCTGCCACCTGCCTCTGTCACCCAGAATTATTCCCCCTTTTGGTGGTCGCATTAGCGGGGTTTTACTGTATATATATAGAGGTCCAGATAGGATGTGTAAAATTAAAACATTTTCAAGAATAACTTCTTTATTTCACATTAAAATCCTATGCTGTGACCATTCTTTAGAATCGTCTCTTCGAGATGATTCTAAAGAATGGTCATAACATTTAGTATTTGAGCACGCACCTTTATCTATTGCCTTGTATCTATAGATCTATATACAATGTATATATATAACGAGGGCCTGGCAAACAAACGTGTATGTATGTAAATCCATTTAATCATAAAGTTACAAAATATTTAACCCTTTCACCGCCAATGTCGCCAAAATGCACCACGACAAATAGTTTATGAGTTATAACTAAATTACGACTATTAAAATCTTCTAGCAAAGAACAGGCTCGAGCAAAGCGAATAGGCTGAGAAATGTAAACCCCATAAAATGTAGAACGGGGCACATCTCCATCTAGAGAAGGATAATTAACAATTTGGAAATCAAAATCTTCTCTTTTATCATACTTTATCATTAGTGATGGAAATATTCAAATCTAAAAAGTAAGTCATAATGTCGGGTCGATTCGCATTGTTTATAGTAAGTTATTTTGGGTAAATATAAGAAACCATAGCTTTAAAAAAAGGATTATCCAAATTCAAAATATCGTCTAAATACCTAAAAGTTTTATTAACAGCATTAACAATATCAGATTGTGTGACAGATTTTAAGCTAAGCATAAAATATCTCTCATAGTTCAATACAAAAACAAATTTGCAACCAACAAGAGGGGGGGGGGGCACAATTT
The DNA here is from genome assembly GCA_963576725.1 of Azorinus chamasolen. NCBI lineage: Eukaryota > Metazoa > Mollusca > Bivalvia > Cardiida > Solecurtidae > Azorinus > Azorinus chamasolen. The sequence continues at coordinate 48,324,871 of OY755240.1, forward strand.
GTTCCCATGGGTATACCGACAACTTGACGATATATGGCATCTCCATAGCGCACAAATACGTTATCTAAAAGAAATGTTAGAGATCTACAAGCATCAAGACAAGTCCACATTGTGTAATTTTTAATTTCTGAACATTACAAGCAAGGAACATTTTATTTTCTCTGGCAAAGGTTTATTCTATTAATTTAATCAGTTTATCCTTTATAAAATGGTGAGGTAGAGTAGTAAAGAGCGTAGAGAAATCAATCATAAGAGCTCAATGAAGAAATGCTGTACTGTTCATTTTCAGGTTTAGTTAAAATATTTGAAAGTTTTATTGACCAAATAAACATGAATACCAGAAGTGTCATATATTGTATTACTGTAACGTCGTAAGGCACGACGTCAAAAGTTTAGAGAGTTTAGTAGTAGTACAGCAGATTTAGCAATAAAACGCGCCTTATAAGGATTTTTATGTAGCTTCGGAATCAAGCACATAGTAGAAAGTTTATGATGGTTTATGTTAGGTCAGACTTAAAAGTATTGCACATATTTACATGTTCCGAGACTATATCTTTTTCAGGGGTTTGAACTGTAATATATGTTTGTGAATCAGTTAATTCCTTCTTCGAAACATCAACATAATACAATCTTCAAATAGTTATTACATTATTTGATGCCTTGTCAACAGGAATCCGAAACTCGAAATGTTTTTCTTCAAATATCGAAATATTACTCTAGGTCGAGGTGGTAATAGCTGGTAATTTGATTTACAAAAAGCAATACGCGTATCAATAATGTCAAACAATCGACAAAAGCTACATATAAGGTATTTCGTTTCATACATAAATATTTTGACACAATAGAATAGCCTGCTCTGGAGCCACTTTGACATTCGTGAATTTTGTTGTAGGCTTCAACATAAATTGTCAGGCATTTTGATAATATTGATATATAGACTTTACTCACATCATCTAACAGAGCTACCCCTCTGCAGTTGGTAGACCAATGCACATCATTTTTTTGTAAATGGGGACAATAGCAGTCTCAGTTCATTTATCTGGAAACATTTAATATGCATTAGTAAACATAATATAAAGCCAGCACTCAGAATATTTTGGCAAAAATTGTAAGATCAGCTGATCTTTATAGATTCATTAGCAAACAGAGCAGTCCCTGATCAGACGACTTCTACAGGAGCATTCTGGTGGATCTACTCTATTTACAAATGCGTGAAATTGAAATGGTTAAATAACAGTTTAAATTTTCCGTTTGTTTTACGCGAATTGTCAACCCCATCATGGGGGTCGTATGTCAACCTCAAGTCGGCCTGAGGTGACTTGTGTAAGGCCAGGGTGCCCGTAAGGCTACCGTGCGGCAATCCTTAACCCTTACAACGCTGGATTTTCAAATGGACTACTACACAATTCAAACAGGTCAAGCTTATGGTGAATATTTAGGAATTGTTTCTAAACAAAAGTGTAACATGACAAACAGTGCATACCCTGATGGGAGAGCCCCTCTAGAAGCCCTCTCACCTGGGTCTAAACTATTTGCAAAGGACATTGGAGACTCGTAATTGTTTAGGTGGTGCAAGACTAAACAGCCGCTCATGTTTGTGGTAAACGCACCGTCACATTACGGACCTTTTTACGCACAATGACAAGAGGACATAAAGGCACCCGCAAGGTTGGCGTATGGCCGACGTGCGGTACACGCACGGCACACGCACTACCGGTATTTATGACATGATGTTGCGGTCGTATGATAATACACTTAAGGATAATTTAAATACATGTACGGTCACCATGTGGTGGCAATACGACATCCTTATGGTTAATGATTTCGATGTAGCATTTAATCGCTTAATTTCATTGTGTATATATTATTTCTAGGTACGGGCCCCAGTCGCTCGTGCAACTGTGACGACGGTTGGAACCACCATGGTGCAGCAACATCCGCCCCCATATGTTCAACCCCCTTCAGTCGGATACAGTCAACCACTTCCGCAACAGTACAGCCACGTAGCACCACAAAACGTTGCTTACCCACCTCAGCCTATGACATCATATCCACCTCAAGCATATCCTGGGCAGGCTCCAAAATATTAAAAAACGCAATGTTCCAACTGAAATTTGATCTTCTAATCTGAACGTCTTAGAACTCTATGCATTTATTGCATTGAAAATCTATATTTATTTAACTATTTTTGATTTAGATAAGACGCCGCTTAAGCAGGTTTATCCCGACGTGTCATTATGAACCAAACTGTTTGAGACGTTAGTTAATACAAGGGAAGAAATTGAACAATCACTGGAGCAGTCGGCAATGTGTAGTCAGCGAAAGAGTTAAATAATTGATTGAAATGGTTGAAAAATTATTCCATTACTTAACTAGCTATGAACAAAAATGAGCAACACTGTTCCCAGAAGTTTATAGATCGAAATTCTGTCAAGTTTTAGTGTCGAAATAAAGTGTATATTGCATAACATTGGAACTGTATTCTTAGTGTTACCCAATATATTAAATGGTGCAGACAATTGTCAAATTTAATGGCAGACAGATGTCTAGATAAGATGCTTAAATTTAAACAGCTTCGGGAATAGCTCCTTCATTTCTCCACCAAACACTATACTGTTTCGAAGAGACGATTCTAAAGAGTGGCAACAGTATAGGATTTGGTGGAGAAATGACGATTTTAATACTTGGGTACGTACCTTTATCTGACGCTCTGGCAGAGACGAACAAAAGTCTACACTGCTAAACAAAAGGATGTATGTTTTGGCAGTGAAAGGATACGCCTTTATCCGTTGATTACGATTACCGGGTGTAATGGCATTTGTAAACAGTTTAGTCCCAAATCAGAGGACTCCTAGAGGAACTCACTGATAACGGTCTGCACTGTTTTTATTCACAATCCTCTCGCAAAGTATAACCCTTCCATTCTGAATGGACTGTATTATTAAAAAATAATGGACCATTTGACTTTAGAAAGGTTAACATATTTTTTACCAGAACGATATCCGGAATCCCTTGTCATTAGAATAAGCATGTTACCGGCTAATTCATTATTACATGCAAATAGTTTGGAGCCAGATAAGACGTCGAGTAATTAGTCATTACACCAGAATCTAAACTAATCGACACTCTGAATGTATGTTTGTAGAAGTAATGTATGTTTGTAGAAGTGGATAATATAGTTCACCAGAGCAACAGATAAAGGTGGGTACTCAAATACTAAATACTAAATGCGTCATTTCTCTACCAAACCCTATGTTGTGACCACTCTTTAGAATCGTCCCTTCGAGACGATTCTAAAGAGTGGTCGCAGCATAGGATTGTTGGAGATGTAAAGAAGTTATTCTTAAAAATGTTTTACTTTATGCAAATCATCTTGATCTCTGGAACTTCATGTTTTTAACCCGTTCCCTGTTCTACAGTACGTGGCCATATATATTTCATCAAAATGGACAACGTCATGACGTTTAAAATTTGAAACATAATTTTTGAACAAAAATAACTCAAATGTCCAAACTTCTTTCTTACCTCTGACTATCAGTACTTCGTTATATGACCTTTAGAAATTATCACATGCCTCAATCGTCTTGGTATCGATGCATATAGGCTCTGTATATACATGGGAGTAAAGGAGTCCCATATTTTCAGAACTTCGTGAATGAGGGTGTCTCTGTTGTGAATGTGATTTATTCTCTTCTGAAGTTTGATTTTGACAGTTCTCCATATATTTTCAATTATGTTTATGTCCGGGGACTGAGAGGGCCAATTTAGACAAGGGATGCTGTTTTCTCTTTTCCATGCCATAGCTCTTCGAGATTTATGAGCAGGGGCATTGTCATCTTGAAAGATATAATCAAAATTGGGGAAGTGTTTAGCTACTACAGGCCAGATATTGTTATCAAGTGTTTGTATGTACTTATCTGTGTCCATAGAACCCTTAATATCAACAAGTGTTCCAACACCCTTGTAGGCAATACAGCCCCAAAACATCACACTGACCATTGCCCCAGCTCTCACTCCAACACATTCCGGTCTATAAACTTCATCGGCCTTTCTCCACACAAAAACGTTTTTGTTGTTTCCCGCTACCACTTGGGTTTCATCAGAGAAAATCACCTTTTTCCAGTTTTGATTTAAAGTCCACAAAAGTTTACTTCGACACCAGTTAACCCTCTTTTTCTTATTCACCCCTGAGACGGTGAGTGTCTTACGAACTCGGCGTCTGCTGAACCCGTAGAATCTTAATCTTTTCCTGACAGTCCGGCTAGAAATCCTCGAGGGTAAAACCTCATCAACCATGTTAGTGATCACTGTCAAAGGTTCTCGTCTATACAGTTTTACACTCCTCAACAACGTTCGGTCTCCCCGTGGCCCTGTGATTTTCTTGCGGCCACTTCGTTGTTTGTTTTCTATCGAACCATGCATCAAAAATCGTTTTTTTAAATTTACTCACGGTTCCCTGATTTATTCCCATTATTTCTCCGATCTTTCTTTGATTTACACCATCCGAAAGTAGATTTAAAACAACCATTTTTTGTTCAGGGGTCATATCTTTTCCCTTTCTGGTCATTGTTTACAAACGCTACGATTACGTCAGAAATGTCAGAAATGACGTCACTTTTGTGGTCGTACTTATAGTAAACATTCTAAAAATTAACCATGCAAATTATTATGCTAATAAATTGAAATACTTTAATGATTGAAGTCCTTAAAGTAACTGGTTCAATTTTGTGTTCAACTTGGTCGCCATTTTGATGAAATATATATGGCCACGTACTGTATATTTTATTTAAAATTTCAATATCTACTGAATATTCATGAACAAAATAGCTATAATGAAATCTGTATGGTGAAACATTGTAGCAATTTTCGAAAGTGAAGAAACAGAAATTTCGAATTCCATTAGCAAACAGAGCATACCCTGATCAGACGGCTCCTATAAGTGCGTGAAAATACGATTATATGAAGGAAAGGATTAAATACGAAGCAGGCCAGTTTTTTAGCAAGTGAACATTTGCCCATCAAGTTGGCGTATGATACTCGAACGTTATCAGTTAGTATTGCAACAAGACAAATCGTAGTCGGCAATTTGCAAGTGTTCTAGTGCCTTTTGTTAAAATTTTGCGTACTTTGGGAATCTGCCGTCGGGAGCAAATGTCTTCTGTTCAGTTGTCAATTTGACTTGTATTTATTTTTATAATTACGCCCATGATATCCATTAGCTTTAATCTGTGTCTTATCTGGCTTACAACTGATTGCAAAGGTAATCCCACAACTGTTGTCATAGGTTATCCCACAACTGATTGCAAATGTAAACACAACTCTTTTCATAGGTAAACACACAACTGTTTTCATTGAACATCCCACTAATGTTTGCAAAGATAACGGCACAAGTGTTTTAAAAGGTAATAGCGAAGGTAATCACACAACTGTTTGGTAGTGCGGATGGATGGACCAAGATTGCAAGAGGCAAACGTCAGCATATCCGTACCGGTGGTGAGCGTAATGGTTTATTAACCAATGCCAGACTTCTGGCGTAAATATCCCCAATTCAATCGAGTTATCAACTGATGAAAAATTAACACTTATCCTGGAGAAAATGTCGGCAAACACGGAAAAATGTCTGTTCTGGAGCAGAAATTAGACATTGCGCTGCAGTCTAGTAAACGACTAAGCAAGTGGCAAACGCACACACCGACAGGCTGACTCTGCTAGAGTGCAGAACAATTGATTTAGAGGCACGTCATCGGCCCATCAAATGCGCAACAACCTGTTATATAAGAAATATATTGAATCGCACTATAAGGACTGCGAAGCCGTTATCAAGCAGTGTTTTTGGTCCAGAAACTTGGTCTAACCAAAAAGATTTCGATTGACAAGATTCGTCGTCTCGGTAAATATACCCCAGAGCGCCAGAGCTCATCATTGCAACATTTAGCTCACACAAAGATACCGAACTTACTTTGTCTAGCGTCTACAAACTCAAGGGGAGTAATTATGGTATTAGTCGAGACTTCACTTCTGAAATTACACTGGCTAAACAATCTATTTGCAGACTAAATCTTTCAGAGTAAAATACAGGTCGCGTACCCTGCGAAAATTGTAATAGACGACCGTGTAATACGGACATGTTTCCCAACTGGAACAATATTATGTGTGGCAATCGTGTTGATACATCGCAACTAAAGCGTCACGCCCGCTAAAGTAATCAGACAGTAATCTTGGTCATCTCGAGAAGCACGTGGCATAAATACCACAGCTCGTCAGTGAACGGTTGAGCGGCGCGCATACGGATTGGTAGCACCGCGTCAGTCTTCTTCGTTACGTACTGCGGTATCAGGGTACTACAATGCTCTGTTAGAGGACCAAGCACATCAGAGCATCGAGGGCTCGCTTCCATGTGACTCAGAGGTTTCCACAAATATACCTCGCAATGTTTCTGTGAATCCCACAGACATCAACGAAACTATCAATGTGAGAGCTAGTCAGAATGGTCTGTCAAGAAGCGTGTCAATGGAACGCACTGAACCGGACTTACAACATCCCCCAGACAAATGTTTCATGGCCCTGGTCAGTAAATAGGACAAGACAGTGACAGTGAACTAATGTTTGCGTCCCTTAATGTAAGAGGTCTGAAGCAGAGACTAAATTACCCAGAATTTGTTGAGCTGGTCAAGTCTTATGACATTTTTTGTGTTTTTTAAACAAATTTAGATGATACAGATTTAACTGATATTGAAGGTTACAATTTTAGCGCCAAAAACAGAAAACAACTTTATATCAGAAAATCAGTGTGCATTGGATTATTGTTAAAAATAAACTTTGTAAGTAATTTACATATTGTTGATTCTAACTGCGAATATATCATGTGGTGAAAAATTGGGAAACCACTGACTGATTTAGATGAGGATTTGTATATCTATCCACTGACAATTTTCTTACAGAAATGTTGATTTTGGACAATGATGTAGTGACCTTTCTAAATAAAAACGCGTTATTAGAAGAACTAAACTTTCCACTATGAAGGTGTTCGCAAGATCGTAAAAAGTCTGAATGATTGTAATAAATAATAATTTATTTACTTTAAATGGTCATGTTGATAGAAATAATGGTCCATTTACCCTTAGAGATAGCTCTGTTACTGACTATACTATAGCAACTGCCGAATGCTTTCATTTATTTTCCGACTTTTAAGTCATTGAAACCGATAATATATCTAAGATGGCAATCCGGTAATCCGTTGGTTGGTAAAATACCCATTCGATATTGCAAAAACGAGCCATATATCACAGGATTGCAATTCTGATAATATCGATTCCCACTAAATGGAAATCTCCAGCATGAATTTATCAATAAAATCGATAAAAAGATAAGAAATATATACCATCATTATTAAATACAATTTGCCTACGAAAGTTTTTTTCTAATGCAGCTAGTCTTGCATTTAGGAAAAAAGACACATTTCGTTGGAGAGAGACAATAAACCTTTGTTCGGACCCCAACGTCTTTTGGCATTGCTACTTTTGCTTTCGAAGGATCACCCACTTTCAGATTACCGGATATATGCAAGAAATCACTATCACAGTATGCGAACTACAGTATTCACAAAAATAATCATAATAAAACTAGATTAAACTCAAGGTTAATTAGTTATATCGACGAAAACGAACTCTTGAGAGAAAAACCAAGCGGGCTTCCGGAAAAGAAATTCTACTACATACCATATTTTTGTATTGCACTCGTTAATTTAACTACATTGTACTTAAAAAGAATAAAAAGACACTCTTTTGCGCCTTCATAGATTTTTCACAAGCATGTGATTCTGTTTTAGAGTAGGTCTTTGGCAAAAGCTTAGTTTGAATTTTAGTTTTGTCTTTTCCTGCTTGACTTTTCTACTTTTTCATTACTAAATTAATCCAGAAAATATTTGCGAGAGGAAAAACATCATTTCTGGTGTGCAATACTGATAAAGCTTTCTTTACTGACGAGTCAATGAAATATTACACCAATTGGACTCCGATGTTTGCGAATCACTAACCTTTCTTCTGGATAACATATTCATACGTTATGGGAGTGCCATATACCGTCAGCGGTACGAATTGTGCACCACTGGTGGCAGATTTGTTTTTGTACTGCTATGAGAGAGATTTCATGTTGAACTTGAACCCGCAATCTCATGCAAATGTCATAAAAGCATTCAATGAAACTTTTCGATATTTGGATGATATTTTCAATATAGATTACCCTTTCTTTGATAGAATGATTCCTGCTCTTTACCCTATAAAAACTCTACAGGAATAAAGCTAACCCTTCCGATACTTATGCAGCTTTTCTTGATCTAGACCTTTATTACCGGTATCTCTTCCAAACGTTATGACAAAAGAGACGATTTTTATTTTAATATTGTAAATTTCTCTCATCTTGACGGATATGTTCACCGTGTGCCATCTTATGGGGTTTACATATCTCAACCTATTCGTTTCGTTAGAGCGTGTTCTTCTGTTGATGAATTTAACAGTCGAACTGTTATTTTAACTGAAAAGCTGCTTAAGGTTCCACAGTATGTTAGAATCACAAAAAAATCATTTTTTATATTTTTGCATTAATGAATAGACATTAGTCTCTTTTATCCATTGCATCAACGAAATACCATAAAATATACCACGAAAGCCGTATAAACCCCTTTTACTTTATTACCATCGAGCTTTTCTCTGACTTAGCCAGTAAGCCATTTACAAGGAAGGCTTATCAGGGGCACCTAGGGGGGGGGGGGGACTGATAATTAGGGCACATACGTGATAAAGCAATAGGCGACTATTTATCCGCATTTCCCTCTCGGTAGCCTCAAACTATGTAGGCCACATGACTAGACAAGCTTTCTGATGGATGATTTATGGGAAACCGGCAATTAAATCAGCTTTTTTAATTGATCGGATGGAAGAAAGGGGGGGAGCTTAGTGGAAAATATCACACATATTATAAGCTCTCCATAAATTTGATTGAACGCTATAGATAATTATAAGATTACGCAACATAATGGGGGTCTTTCTATTCCTTTTCATGTTTTTGACAGAGGCAAATTTAAAGGAGTCGGCTTTTTAAACAATCATAACTTCTGTAATTTGTGTCCGAATTATACGCGGTTTGCGGCATATCAAAGAACATTGTCTTAGCCAGGGATCCGTGTCTTGCTTCGATCGTCTAAAATCAAAAGAAACGTAGCGGGAGGCAGAAATTTAGGGGTCTTAAAACTAAAATATTGCATAACTCCCAAACGGAGAGTTTTATCAAAAATATGTGACACGGTTCCCTGGACATGCTAATGATTCACATATTGGCCAATATGTTTAGTCAAAAAGATAACATTGTAATCGCTGTTTGAAAAAATTCAAACTGGCACATTTAATAGATTTGATAGGATTATCGATGTTTCTGATAAATAATCAAATAAATTAATGTAACTAACCAACTAGGCTCAGAAAAATGGCTCTAGGTAGTTTTAAATATGTTTTTCGATATATGGGGCTAAACTATGTCGCAACCTTAAGCAAGGATATAGAAATCATAAACGAAGAAAAACATTCTCTAAATTTTACCATCGAAATTAATGGAAATTATAAGTGCAGTATTAAGGCGCTCATGCGACACGGTATCTCACATCTGCAATTTTATGGTGATGAGATTTACAAACTTCGTAAAACTATTGGATATACATATTTTTTCAATTTATTCATCAAATATGTTAAAATTTTCATTAAAAAAGCGATATGATCCTACTGTACTACAATATACTGCATGTCTGATTGTCAACCCTTTTACAGTTGGCAAACACGTTGCCCACTTTTTATGTACACCGACAGGAAAGTCTTAGTACTCTTTGATATAAAGACACCCTCTGAAATCTTGAAACGGAAGGAGGACGCCGGATCTCGGTTTTTTGTACCCTTTATTACTTTTCTACCGTTACTCTGGTTGTAGCTCAATCATTGAGTACACTAGCGATATATGGATCCAGTTTATTTCATTTAGATATGTTTCGTTCTACATGCAATTTACCACGTTGTTTGCCATTGCGGTTGTTGTGGATTAGTAAGTGAGGGGATATGGTTTTTTTCATTGTTTGTCTTTGTGAGGTTGGGCGCCCCATAACCGGTTTAAATCCCCAGTGACTTTTCTCACTGACCGTTCCAAGGCGGTACTTAAATCTTCCCCCTATTGTTTGTTTGTTTTATCTTTGTGCGTCTCTGTGTTTTGATAGATACATGTACATTTTCTATGTTTTCTTGTTGTGTTGCTGTTCGGGTGGCTGTGTATTTTGTATGTGGTGTTTCCTGCATGACTCATACCTGTACTTAGAGGGGTTTTACTGTATTTCTTTTCAGACAATAGTCTAGTTTGGATCCTAATGAGACATTGAGGTAAGTGGCGCCTCATCTGGCTGCAATTGTAACACAAATAAACACATACTGTAGAAAAGGTTAAGCGCAGATCACTATAATTGTGATAATTTGTAAGTTTTGAGCCAGAGGAAAGGCACAGTTGCTATTGTTTGACACACATTAAAGAGATCCAGACTAGATGCGTAAATAAAAAGATTTTCAAGAATAACTCGTTTATTTCTCCACCAATCCTATAATGTGACCACTCTTAAGAATCGTCTCGAAGAGACGATTCTAAAGAGAGACCACAGCATATGGTTTGGTGGAGAAATAACGATTTTAGTATTTGAGTACGCATCCTGATCTGTTGCTCTGCCGTGACTGTTTAAAAGGAATTACATAACTGTTATATCGACATATAGAATCCCTAAGACTGTATTACTAATTTTACTTAAATTCCATAAATAAGGTAGACAAGAGCTGTAGATAAAGGTGCGTGCCAAAATACTAAATGTCATTTCTCCACCAAAGCCTATACTGTGATATCTCTTTAGATCCGTCTCTTCGAGAGTGGTCGCAGTATAGGGTTTGGTGGAGAAATAAAGACATTATCCTTAATCAAAGGCCTGAATGGCCATAATGGCGTTCGGGTTAGATATGGATGTTAAGTGTAAGGGGAGAACTTGCTGTACACGTTAATAACAATGCCTGACGTCTTGGAATTGATAAAAATATTAATTAACAACACGTGTTTGTGAAACACTATGCCACTGATTGTCACCAATATAAATTTGACCGTAATTTAATTTGACATTTAACTATTATATGACACAATTGCCAACATTAAAGTTTGAGCCAAGCCAACAAACCAACAAACAGGGCAAAATCACCCCCTCCTCATTGACTGGGGGCATACAAATATGACGGACTGAAACCAAAGGGGCCATCTGATGGTCTGCTGTTTATATATAGACATGCTTCTAGTTTCCACTATGGCCAAAAGAAGTATCTTATTTATATTCATGATCGTTGAATCGTTGAATTTAGAGCCCCAATTGGCTCGAATATTACTCTGGTAGGTGTCTAGGTAATTTCTTCACGGTAGTAATAATCACTCTGGTAAATTTGAAACTACAGGTACATGATGTCATTATTTCTTATATGAATATTCATGGAGTAAAGGGTCAATTAATGCTTTCATATCCAAAGATGATGCAAAAACTGAAGCACAACATCAAAGATATACAAAGGCTACCTATAATCTATAATCCTACATTTTTTGTTCAACTAATTCTTACACATTACATTTATTTTTCCATGTTCAGCACTCATTTATTTTGAATAACTGTAGTCTGCTTACACATTGAAGGTAGACTGGTTTTATTTTCAATTACTAAGTAGATCCATACTTACAATTACGGTAGTTGTTTGGAACCTGTTGAAACTCAAATTCAGAACTACAGTCTGAAGTAGAGTTGTAATCTGGGAAAGACATTTCAACAAATTGCTACCCACTTTCGCTTTTACACGACACAAACGCCTTGAGCAAAATGACAGTGTCGGCGGTTACACGATAAATATCAGAGGCTATATTTTCACAGTTATTATTGACACTGGAATATAATTTGATTGCATATGTGTTGAAAACCTTCTATGGATAATACCTACTTTGATAAGCCGATAGAACCCTGTGTTTTTACGGTTTTACTTCTTTTAAGAATTAGACTTCTCTTGACGTTGGGTGTTATTGTCAAAACACGCTGTTCGTTGCGTGATACATGTGTATATTGGAATTCCGAATTTCATTGGTTGATAATTTTAGATTTCTTTGACCTTGTCCTTTATGAAACTTCCTATTTTCTAATTTGAGTACGGGTCAAACGGAAAAGACCCAAACGACGCAAAAGGCAGTTTGATTGGCTGAAAATGTAGGTCTATATGCTAATCAGTTACGAATGTGTATAAAAAATGCAATCGGAAACCTCGGCGATATTCCTTCTACTTTAGAACGCCAAGATGTTGCGAAAACTACGGTAAAAATATTCGTTCGCGTCTTCTTTGGATTTTATTAAAAAATTAGTTTATCTTTGTGTATATTAGTATTAATTATCTTACATAGCGCAACATTATTAAATACACGAAGAGTAAACATGTTCACTAGAATAGTGAACACGTTGCCGTAAAGAGACCGACTGCTATATGGCGTTCCGAACGCCATAAAAATGTTTTGATCAACGCATCTTAGTTAAACCTCTGGGTAGGTTTTCATGCAAAAGACATTTAACGAGTATGACGTTTACTATCAATAAGAAACCATATTGAACAATAAGTATAACAACCTTTTAACAGTAATTTCATCACTTTGATTTGCTAACAACCCATTTCTCCAAAAGAAGTTGACTATTCCCTAAATATAGTTTATGAGCGCAAAAATATACAGTTAAAAGAAACGAAATTACGACACATCTCAGATCTACAAACTAAATAACAATCGAAAATAGAAATACAAACAAATAGACAGGCAGGTAAACAAATAGACATATATGCAAACAAATAGATAGACAGTCACGCTGATGATATAAAAAAGGACAAGCGTACAGTAAACCCCCTCTAAACGGGGCGTTCAATTAAGTATAAATATCTGACATCTTTGAGACAGATGGCAGATTAAAGCAGGGTGAAACTCATGCAGAAAGCTCCTGTAGGAGCTTTCTGAATGACTTTCATCTTGCTTTAGGCAGCCACCTGCGTACAAGTACAATGTATTTAAATTCTTCTCAACTAGAATTCCGGTTTAGAGGGGTTTTCCTGTAGTTTCAATGAAAGATGGCGTGTTACAATACGATTATAGTAGTTTTTACATTTTGACTTACTATTTCGTTTTTGTCGTACCCTTTATTACTTTTCTACAGTTACTCTGTTTGCAGCTTAATCATTGAGTACACTAGCGATAGGTGGATACAGTTTGTTCACTTAAATGTTTTCGTTATACATGCACTTTATCACTGTATTTGCCATCGCGGTTGTTGTAGATCAGTAGGAGAGGGGATACGTTTATTTACACTGTTTGTCTTTTAGGGTGGGGATGGAACAAGTGTGAGGTTGGGCGCCCATAAACCGGTTTAACCCCCCATTGACTTTTGTCACTGACCGTTCCAAGGCGGTACTTCCATCTTCCCCCTATTGTATGTTTATTTTGTCTTTGTGCGTCTCTTGATGTTTTTATAGTTATGTACATTTGCTGTTTCCCTGTGTTGCTGTTCGGGCGATTGTTTGTTCTGTATGTGGTGTTTCCTGCATGACTCATGTTTGTACTTGGGTGAAAGTGAGATAAGTGTGAGGTTGGGTACCCGCACATCTGGTTAAAGACCCATTAGCCATTTTTGGCTACTGACCGTTCCAAGACTGTACGTCTACTTCGTTATTCTATATGGTTAATGTTAAATGTTTTATGTCTTGGTATGCGTCCCGTCAGGTTTTGTCTTGCGTCTGTGCCGTTTCTTGTCTGATGGGGCTTGGTGTCGTGTCCTTTCGTGTGTTGCTCTCCCTGTTTGACTGTCTTTACACTCTTAACATTTATTTTATGAATTGCACTGAAAGCTACATGTATATCATTCAAACACGAAATTTATTCTCAATTGAACAACAGTAAACCAAAGGAATCGAATGTCATTATTGTTTATGTTTTTTAAAACCATGGTTTAAGTATATATTGAATGTATATACTGTTTTGTTTTAAATTTTACGTCACGATTTCCGAATAACGGATGCAAGCATTTACTCACACAAAGGTACATAAGTTAACAATGTAGACCTAGATTATTTGCTTCATTCAAATTGATTGGACATTTTGGAAGATGAAAATATAGTAAAACCTCTATAAACCGGACGTTTAGTATAAATATCCGTCCGAGATAGGCGACAGCTTAATGCAGAGTGAAAGTCATGCAGAAAGATCCTCCATAAAAGTATCTAAATACTTCTCAACTAGAATTCCTGTTTATAGAGGTTTCCCTGTATCGGGGTCGCCACTGTTTCCTGTACCAATAGATTCAAAACGTTTCACTGATAGGAACACCTTACATAAAAATGAAAATCGCGTGTTACGTTATCACACAAGCCAAACCAGGATAGTAAAAGGTCAACCGCTCGAAACTCTTATCTGCAAAATGTGTTGTCTCTTTCAATATTTTTTGTTGATTGTTCTTCCTTGTTTTAAAAATATAATCGCGATATCAAACCGTTTGAGTCTGCTGTGTCAATAAAGGGTCTATTCAGAGATAGGATGTGTTTTCTACGGGAAATAAATTACTAATATCCCTCATGTGCCGCGTCGTTCTATATCTTTCAACACGATTGCCAAACACCACTGTCCTATTTATCTTATCGCAAACTAAACGTTAACACACTTTTGTATATTCGATCGAAACATGTTAACTGCTAACAGGCATAATTCGGCCGTAGAAATGCCGTAGAAATGCACATGTAGATAGCCGTGACATACTAACTGCTAACAGGCATAATTCGGCCGTAGAAATGCACATGTAGATAGCCGTGACATACTAACTGCTAACAGGCATAATTCGGCCGTAGAAATGCCGTAGAAATGCACATGTAGATAGCCGTGACATACTAACTGCTAACAGGCATAATTCGACCGTAAAAATGAATGTGTAGACAGCAGTTACATACCAACTGCTAACAGGTATAATTCGACAGTTGAAATGAACGTGTAGACAACAGTTTCATACCAACTGCTAACAGGTATAATTCGACAGTTGAAATGAACATGTAGACAGCAGTAACATACTAACTGCTAACAGGCATAATTCGGTCGTAGAAATGCGCACGTAGACAACCGTAAAGGTATAATTCGACCGTAGAAATGCACATGTAGACAACAGTAACATGCTAACTGTTAACAGGCATTATTTGGACGTAGCAAACTAAAGGTTTCAATAAAACCGATTCTGCAATTTTCTCTTTTCGCATTGCTACTTTTGCTTTCGAAGGATCTCCCACTTTCAGATTTTTTGTATATTCGGCCGTAGCATATTTGAAGGATGCACATTTCTCACATACCTTCCCTTAGTGATTGCCCTACTTTTCCATCCAATCAACGAGCCGCATATTTGAATTTTTTCAGACTCTAATCCTCATAAATTTTATAAAATCGACTCTAACTTTCGAAGACAAACCTTCCAGTGCGCATGCGCAACAAAACTCCGCCCACTACTAGACAAATCGAACGAGTTGCTGTTATGACGCTATCGACACGTGAACGAGTATACACAAGTACACGTGTGTAAAACGTGGAGAGGAAGACTCTGTAAATGCAAACAACTGAGAGGCAGAATTATAGACCCAATAGTAATTGGGCAAATAAACTGAGAGGCAGAATTATAGACCCAATAGAAAACGGACAAATACATCACGAAACATCCCACCTGTTAAAGCAGGATTATATTGAAAAAGGACTAACGTAAATAAGCAAATAAATTAGGAAATAAGAGCAAACCTGTATTTGAAACCGTAATCCGTTCAACAAAACATAAACAATCGAACCTGTAATCTTTTGTAATTATTCTTATTTCAATATTCTGATAATAATATAATGAATATTTAATATCAATAAGCTTTATTTTTTATATATGGGGTTTCGGTAGCAGTAAATATTTAAATGTGTAAACCGAGTAGACCCTGATCAGACAGCATAGGGGATACCTTTATTTACAATATTTGTAAAGCTAGGGTGACTTTGAGAGAAGTGTGAGGTTAGGACGTCCGTAAACCGGTTTAAACCCCCAGTGGTGTTTTTGCTGCTGACCGTGTCAAGGCGGTACTCTCTTTGTCACCCTTCCTTTTGTTTGCCTTGCGTCTTTGTGCTTGTGGTTTGTTCATGTTGTGGAACGTTTGTCCCTGTTTCTTGTGTGTATTTTGGTGTTTTCTGTGTTCATTTCGTGTGTGTGTGTGCGTTTGGGTGTGTGGTTGTGTGTGTGTGTGTGTGTGTCATGCTGTCTATCGGTGTTTTGGTGGTGGTTGCGTCTTGCATGTGGCTTTGCCTGCTTGACTTTACTACTTTTCCATTTACAAATCTTCGTTAAATAAGTGTGCTAGCTCGGTGCCAGAGAGCAGGTCAAACGACAGATTGTTGTCAGCCATTATTATTTTGCCTCCAGAAAATTGCGTCAAACTGTTTTACACATAGACGGGGAATATTTGATTACGTGACAAAGCCAAATATGGCAATGTTTACAAGAAAAAGGCGCGAAATCAGTTTCACTGTGTCGGATTTTCAAAACATAAACACGTGAGAATATTAACAAAGACGACGTTTGTTTGATTGGTGGGTTTTCTGAGTATTTGCATTAACGGATGTGGGTTTTAGATGTACCATAATCACGTGACTATATACAAGTTTGTCATTGTTCAGTGGGCGGTGCTTATAAACTCAGCCTGTTGAAAAGTAGGGCAATCACTAAGTCGGTTAGAGCTTCGCTTCGCTCGCGTTATCGGCCGTCTTATTTTCGAAGACAGCATAATTCCACAGTTGTAAACTAAAGGCTAACGTGCACGTATATTTTCATCGTAGCTTACTCAAAAGCTACCGTGAGCATGTAGACGGTCGTGATATACTAAATGCTAACATACACATAAATATCAAACAGTACCATAATAAAGGCTAACATAATAAATAAATAAATATATAAATTTAAATTAATAAATGGCATTAAATAGATAAATAAGTATTGAATGTAAGCATTAATAAATCGATCATAGCATACTAAAGACTAACATGTATAAATCGGTCTTAGCATGCTAAAAGCTAACATGTATAAATCGGTCCTAGCATGCTAAAAGCTAACATGTATAAATCGGTCATAGTATGCTAAAAGCTAACATGTATAAATCGGTCATAGCATGCTAAAAGCTAACATGTATAAATCGGTCATAGCATGCTAAAAGCTAACATGTATAAATCGGTCATAGCATGCTAAAAGCTAACATGTATAAATCGGTCCTAGCATGCTAAAAGCTAACATGTATAAATCGGTCATAGCATGCTAAAAGCTAACATGTATAAATCGGTCCTAGCATGCTAAAAGCTAACATATATAAATCGGTCCTAGCATGCTAAAAGCTAACATGTATAAATCGGTCATAGCATGCTAAAAGCTAACATGTATAATTCGGTCATAGCATGCTAAAAGCTAACATGTATAAATCGGTCATAGCATGCTAAAAGCTAACATGTATAAATCGGTCCTAGCATGCTAAAAGCTAACATGTATAAATCGGTCCTAGCATACTAAAAGCTACCCTAGCATACTAAAAGCTAACATGTATAAATTGGCAGTAGCATGCTAAAAGCTAACATGTATAAATCGGCCCTAGCATACTAAAAGCTACCCTAGCATACTAAAAGCTAACATGTATAAATTGGCAGTAGCATGCTAAAAGCTAACATGTATAAATCGACAGCAGCATACTAATATCTGATATGCATAACTCGGCAGTAGCATACTAAAAGCTAACATGCAAAACTCGGCAGTAGCATACTAAAAGCTAACATGCAAAATTCGGCAGTAGCATACTAAAAGCTAACGTATATATCAGCAGTAGAATGCTAAAAGCTAAACATGCATAAATCGGCAGTAGCATACTAAAAGCTAATGTACATAAACTGGAATTAGCATACTAACTATACTCACACATATAAAAAGGTTGTAGAAAACCTACGGCTAACAGACACATGTAATCTCAGTCGTAGCATACTCTGAATCTAGCATGCAGTGTATATTGAGACATATTTAACTCTAATTCTAACATACGCATGTTTACCCAGTCTCTAAGGTCAAACTGTAGAATTACTTGTATACTAAGCCGTTACATAGTCTATGGTTAGCATATACTCGTATATTCAGCCTCATCATAGCATAATACTAACAAACAGCGTATATTCAACCGTAGCATAATCTAGGGCTAACATACATTTGTAAACTTAGGCTACAGTCCCACTAGCGCTTGCGATCGTTAAAGACCGCTGAGACCTCTGAAACCGCCGATCGTCTGAGATTGTCGGCGACTAAATTCCAAAAAATGATTCGCAGTCACATTGGCGATGCACCTGTGACCACCTTAAGACAGGTTGTTGACGATCGTGCGTCAAGTCACTGGTATTCGTACGATTTTCGTACGAAGGTTCCACAATCACTTCCGACCTGGTGTGTGGCCACGTGATCTATGCCTAGTCGCGGATAATCTTTAGGCAGTCGGTGGTGATCGCACGACAGTCGTAGGTAATTGTAGAAAGACCGCTGATAGTCGTACGATTGTAGGGAAGATCACCAACGACCAGTTAAAGATTGTTGGAGACCTTCGTACGACGATCGCACGATTAGCTAAAACCCTTTAAGGTTACCTCTTAAAGAATACCGGCGACCAGTTCGATCGTAAGGAGGTTGTTGTGCATGATCAACAACCTCTCTGCGACTTAAATTGGTTGCACGATAAGAAACGATTACCAACGATTACTGAAGACCACCAGCGATTATCAGTGACTTGTCGTGCGACCTTAGTACGAATATCGGCGACAAGAGGTTGCTAGAAATAGTAAACAGGTCATAAGTGGTCGTAGGCCTAGTGGGACTGGGTCCTGAGGTTGTTGTACATGATCAACAACCTCTCTACGACTGAAATACGACTGGAAACGATCACCAACGATTACTGAAGACCATCCGCGATTAACAGTGACTTGTGCGACCTTCGTACGAATATCGGCGATCAGAGGTCGGTATTAATCGTAAACAGGTCTAAAGGGGTCGTAAGACCTAGTTAGACTGGGCCCTTAGCTGTAGCATACCAAAGGCTAGCATACACTTGTATCATACGTCATAGTCGTATCATACTTCGTGCTAACATGTACTTGTATACTCACTGGTATCATACTGAAGGTTAACATTCAACTGTATACGCAGTCGTAGCATACCAAAAGGCAAAGACTACAAGTGATTCTCAGGCATAGCATAGGCCATGGCTAACATACATTTGTATACTAAGCCGTAGCATACTTTTCGGTCAGCATACACATATATACTCATACTTACTCATACTAAAGGCTATGATACATATGTATACTTGGCCGTAGCATAATCTAAGGTCAGCAATCACAATTATACTCAGTCGTAGTAAACTAAAGGCTACCTTGCACATGTATACTCGGCGAAGAATACCTAAGGCATACAGATACTCCTCCGTAGGATCTTAAAGACTAATATACACGTGTGTTCTCGGCCGTATATTCATAAAGGCTAACATGCACTCGTATACTCAATCATACCGTACCAAAGCCTAACGTGTACATGTATACTCAGTCGTTACACCCTAAAAGCTAACATACACATGTATACACAGTCGTTACATCCTAAAAGCTAACATACACATGTATACACAGTCGTTACATCCTAAAGGTTAACATATTGACGTATACTCAGTCGTTACCTCCCAAATGCTAGCAGGCACTTGTATAATCAGCCATGCCATCCTAAAGCCTGGCATACTCATACACATGTTATACTCTATCGTATTATACGAAAGGCTTACATGTACATGTATACTTTGTCGTTACCTCCCAAATGCTAGCAGGCACTTGTATAATCAGCCATGCCATCCTAAAGCCTGGCATACTCATACACATGTTATACTCTATCGTATTATACGAAAGGCTTACATGTACATGTATACTTTGTCGTTACCTCCCAAATGCTAGCAGGCACTTGTATAATCAGCCATGCCATCCTAAAGCCTGGCATACTCATACACATGTTATACTCTATCGTATTATACGAAAGGCTTACATGTACATGTATACTTTGTCGTTACCTCCCAAATGCTAGCAGGCACTTGTATAATCAGCCATGCCATCCTAAAGCCTGGCATACTCATACACATGTTATACTCTATCGTATTATACGAAAGGCTTACATGTACATGTATACTTTGTCGTTACCTCCCAAATGCTAGCAGGCACTTGTATAATCAGCCATGCCATCCTAAAGCCTGGCATACTCATACACATGTTATACTCTATCGTATTATACGAAAGGCTTACATGTACATGTATACTTTGTCGTTACCTCCCAAATGCTAGCAGGCACTTGTATAATCAGCCATGCCATCCTAAAGCCTGGCATACTCATACACATGTTATACTCTATCGTATTATACGAAAGGCTTACATGTACATGTATACTTTGTCGTTACATCCCAAATGCTAGCAGGCACTTGTATAATCAGCCATGCCATCCTAAAGCCTGGCATACTCATACACATGTTATACTCTATCGTATTATACGAAAGGCTTACATGTACATGTATACTTTGTCGTTACCTCCCAAATGCTAGCAGGCACTTGTATAATCAGCCATGCCATCCTAAAGCCTGGCATACTCATACACATGTTATACTCTATCGTATTATACGAAAGGCTTACATGTACATGTATACTTTGTCGTTACATCCCAAATGCTAGCAGGCACTTGTATAATCAGCCATGCCATCCTAAAGCCTGGCATACTCATACACATGTTATACTCTATCGTATTATACGAAAGGCTTACATGTACATGTATACTTTGTCGTTACATCCCAAATGCTAGCAGGCACTTGTATAATCAGCCATGCCATCCTAAAGCCTGGCATACTCATACACATGTTATACTCTATCGTATTATACGAAAGGCTTACATGTACATGTATACTTTGTCGTTACATCCCAAATGCTAGGAGGCACTTGTATAATCAGCCATGCCATCCTAAAGCCTGACATACTCGTACACATGTTGTACTCTGTCGTATCATAATAACGGCTTACGTGTACACGTATACCCAGCAGTTGATAAAATATTGTTTCAATATTGGGTCATCACATTGGCGATAACGCAAAGGTGGGTCGAGATATCGCGGTCTCTAGATTGATAACATACTGAACTTACAGTTTTAGTGATCAAACCATGTTCATTGAATATCTGAAGATCAAAATGAGGAAATTCGAACTCACAGTGATATTTTTGAGCATTATTTCCACGACAACTGCTATAGAAACAGGTATATACAATTTTATACAAATATTTTTTTCAACATGTAACGCAAGATTCGTGATCATATATTATATATTATTCTGTATGAACGAGGGGCGTGAGATGAAATTAGAAAAACACGAATGAATGTGAAATGAAGAAAGGAAAGTTAAAAAACATATAAAGAACAGGAACACATGTACATATATATAAAAAAGAGAAATACTGGTATGAATCAAAGGGAATTACAGGTTATATGAAAGAGAATTGCATGTTTATATTAAAGGGAATAACAGGCATATATCTCAGAGAATTACATGTGTATATTAAGAGAATTACAGGTATATATTAAAGATAATTACAGGTACATATCAAAGGTCATTACAGGTATATATTAAAGAGAATATTATATGTGTATATTAAAGATAAATACAGGCACAATGTATATATCAAAGAGAATTACAGGTATATATCAAAGGGAATTATAGGTATATCACAGAGAATTACAGGTACGATCAAAGATATTTCCAGGTATATATCAAATATAACTACATGTATATATCACAGAGAATTACAGGTACATATGAAATATAATTACAGGTATACATATATTACAGGTACATATGAAAGATAATTACAGGTACAAATGAAAGATAATTACAGGTATATATCAAAGAGAATGACATGTATAAATTAAAGATAATTACAGGTACAATATATACATGTATATCAAATATAATTACAGGTATATATCAAAGAGAATTACTCGTCTATATCAGACAGGGAACCAAAGATAATTACATGTGTATATCAGATAAAAAAGGAGGATGGAGAATTCTATATTTCTTTTCAATATGTTTTATTTATTCTTCCACATCTGTACCTACCGCGTATAACAAGACAAGCTTAAATATTTCACTCTTTGTAAGAAATAATAACACCATGACTATTAATAAGCTGAATATTAGGAACTTTGGGTCATGGCAAAAGTCATATAACTATGACTCATATTCATTATTTAAGACAACTTAACCCTTTCGCTGCCAAACTCTGTCGTCTGCTAACTTTGTCGTCTGCTACAAATTTTCATTCTTTTGATTTTCTTCATTTTTGTTTCAAAAACATAGTAACAGTAACAAACAGTTTGGATCCTGATGAGACGCCGAGTTACTCGGCGTATCATCTGGATCCAAACTGTTTGCATAGGTAATCACAGATCCGGCATTGGCAGCGAAAGGGTTAAGGGGAAACGTTCTGTCTAAATCTGTAGCAAAAATATTGAGAACAGTATTTCAATCAGTGACTCTCATAACAGTTCATTACATAAATTATCGTCATTAAGTTCTATTCCTCAAGAAAACATTTTATGTAATACATAATAATGATGTCCACGTAAGACATGCTCTTTTCAAATGTTTTATCGCGCCCCTATAGTGGCACATTCCATTATTTCGCACGTTCAGAATTATCTCTATTTATAAACTACGACATTTATAAACTACGACTACAGTTCGATTTTGACCCGTGAGCTGTGACCTTTAGGACCAGTCCATCCGTAGAGGTAGAACACGTCACAAACCATGTATTTGTTCCGGAGTTACTGGTAATACACATACGCTGGTATTTCCATTGCTGTAGATGAGAGCGATGTCTCTTATTTCTCGGTCACACTCTATCTTGCTGATATTCATTAGAATCACCTTTCTTGGGTAATTCTAATGATTTGTTTTTAATTAATACATCGATATTTCCTAGAAACTGTCTTGAAGACCCATATCATAATATTAATACTAAATTTAACGTCCGTAAGTAAAGAGAGAAGAGCTGGACTTCTCAATTTATCATGCAACGTCACAAAATACAGTCACTTCCTACTAGCATAATATTTTCCACGTCGACGCTGTATTTTGTGAGGTATAGTGCATGTGTACTGACCCGACTGGAATGCAAGTTTGGTTCAGCCAATAGGAGGAAAACAGAAGGACGAAACAGGCATAATTAATCATAAACATCAAATTAACACATTTTCTCACCTTTGTATCTGTCCATATAAAAGGATTAAATCAAGTTCGTTTATGTTGTAAAAGTCGATGACGTCACTGCATGCCAACATGACGTCACATAATTCGTACTTGCATGTATTTTCATTCAGGGGACGAAACCGCTTTAGCAATCTTTCTATTTCTTCATTTTTTCCGTTTTTCTTGGTGTTGCATGATAAAAGAATTACTATGCTAGTAGTTTGGAAGTTCAGCTGTATTTTGGCTCGTCAGAAAAGTAGTTAAATGCTCGCCAAGGCTCGCATTTAACAACTTTTCTAACTCGCCAAAATACAGCTGAACTTCCAAACTACTAGCATAGTAATTCTTATATCTCATCTGACAACCTTTTGCCGATGTAAATCTGAAATGCACGACACGCTTACTTGTGTCCAGCTTATCGAGATTTATCCAGGAAACCAGCTTATCGCGATTTAAAATGAGTTTGCAAACAACCCAGAATAAACGCCTAATAGCTCAGCGTTTCATCAGAATCCAGTATATTTGAGACTTGGTCAATAGTTTTTCAAAAGCAAGTTTCATGACAATTGATCGATAGTTTTTCAAAACCTAAATCGAATCTGAAGTAGTCACAATTTCACCAGATCCAAATTTGAGCAGGGTTAAGGGGTTAAGATAAAAACTGTGTGGATACTTTGGTTTTTGAAAAAGGAATTGAATGAAAACTCGGAACTTGAAGCAATGGGCAATATACAGAGGAAGAAAGCTATGCATCTGACTCAGTCCATGTGGCGGCGAAAGAGAACTTGCATACAGAACATTAACCCTTTCACCGCCGCAGTCGCATAAATGCACCACGACAAATAGTACAGTCCCAGATCAGACGCCGCCTTTACAAGGCGGCGTCTGATCAGGGACTTCACTATTTGTCTCAATCTGCTTTATTCCTTTGAAATTTGCATTTATTTATCTCATTTCCTTATTTTAATGAATGATTTAACAAACTTGGATTGCAGACGAAAGGGTTAATAAACAAAAAATAAAAATAAAAGTTAAAGGAGGATAAACGTTCTATCAAGAGAAATAGATTAACCCTTTACCCGTTCAACATTCATGCATATAATACAAATGTTTTCACATCATGAATATTTATAAGCTGGTTTTTATAACGGTACATGAACATCTTTAGATATAATTCCTTAAGCAAACAGAGCAGACCCTGACCAGACGGCTCCTACAGGAACCGTCTGATGTGTGGCTACACAGGAGGGATATAGTTTTGGCGTTGTACGCCCGTCCGTGTGTCCGTCTGTGTGTCCGTCTGTGTGTCCGTGCGTCCCTGAGTGATATCTCAGAAACGGTTTAGAGTGTGTCATTGTTTAAATATTTAATACGACAGCAGAATGTGGACCTGCAAGTATCACTCGCATTTACCATGGAACAGTGTTAATTATTGCCCTTTATTTGCCAAAACTGTAAATTTTTGCGTGTCCAGAGCAAATTCTCAGAAAGGGTATTGAGTTTTTCTATGACACTTTGTGTAAAGATTAGTTAGTATAAGGGCATTCAGATCTGCAAGTATTATAGCCCTTTGTTTGCGAAAATTGAACCTTTTTGTCTGTGCGGAGCAGTCCTCAGAAGCTGATTGGAATTTTGCAAAGACACTTTGTGAAAATGTTTGTTAGCTTAGAGACATGCGACTCTACAAGTATCATTTATATTGAATCTGGAACTACAGAGTTATGGCCCTTTGTTGCGAAACATGTAACATTTGTGCCTGCACAGAGCAATTGCTCAGAAACTACTTGGAATCATATTATGAAACTTTGTGTAAATGTTAAATACCATGAGGAAACGATAAGGAAATACTGCTCAAGAAGTGCCACTCGTACTGAACTTGGAATACTTGAGATATATGGTCATTTGCGAAATACTAAACGGTTTTTTCTGTCATAGTCATGAAATACATTTCAATGCACCCTCATGTAAAGGTTAGTATCATACAAAAATGCGACCCTGCAAGTATTACTCACATTTTCCTTGGAAAACCTTTTTGTCCCTATTGTTGATAACGAAGTTAATTACTGAGGCCAGCACTTGGTTGGCGGGGGATATCAATTGAGCATATTGCGTTGTTAGTTTGATATAAATATCGAATGTGATAAACGGATCACTTAATAAACTTTGGCGTGTTTAAAATCAGGAGGCTGCATCTAAGCCTCTGCTTCATGAATATTCTTTTACGAAATGGTGACATCGTGCGTATTAAATAGATTGAAGTAAAACCTCTCTATAACGGTCACTAAATTGTGTTAATTAGTTGGTATTTAAGGCAGGTGACTGCTTAAAGCAAGGTGAATGTAAAACAGAACGCTCCTATGGGAGCGTTCTGTTTTACTTTCACCTTGCTTTAAGCAGTCACCTGCCTTTAACACAAAATACTTGATGCCATTTAGTGGCCGTAATAGAGAGGTTTTACTGTATGTATTGTAATGGCATATGGACACAGGAAATTTCGGACATGGCAGAAACTGCATAATCATGTCTATATTATAATATTATATATCTTGTTTATTATGGCGCAAATAAACAGAACATACCCTGGCCAGAGGGCTCTTGTAGGATCTTGATCTACTCTGCAAAAGCGTTAAAAGGTGTATATGTCGAATAAAGCTGATCCTTTAAATACTAAGAATCAAATTTCATTAATCAGTGCTCGAAACAGAGACAATATGTTTTACACTTAACTTATACACGTCTTTTTTTTATTTAATACTAACGTTCATACATTTAAATGCAGTTTAGATCTAGCTTCAGTGTTGGGGCGAGGTCATCACTGTTTAACTCAAAAGGTTTACTAGTACAGTAAAAATACCGCTCTAAACCGGACGTTAAATTTAGTATAAATATCAGTATAAGTTACAGGGTTGCAGATTAATGCAAGAGAAAAGTATTCTAGGAACTTTCTTCATGACTTTCACCCTGCATTAAGTAGCCATCTGCCTAAAAAGATCTAAATCGTTCTGTACTTGAATTCATTAACCCTTTCCCTCATATAAACGTGTTTTCACGCGTTTGCAAACAGAGAAACACCAGATCAGACGGCTCCTAGAGGAGCCGTCTGACCAGGGTCTGCTCTGTTTGCTAAAATAATATGATAGATCTGTTTCTTTACTTTCTTAAATGTCTACAATGTTCGACCTACCATATTTCTTTATAACTATTTGCTTAATGAATATTCAGTAGGTATTGAAATTTGGCCTAAATACAGAACATTGGAAGGGTAAAGAGGTTTTACTTACTGCGATTCATCTTAACCTACACAGTCTAGACATATCCAAATGTCCGTTTTCACACGACGACGCCGGCCATTGCATGTAACATGTAACTTGGTAACTCTTTCACTGCTGCGTAACTTCATCTGCCAAATTTCTCGTCTGCTGCAATTTTCAGTTTTGAATATTCTTCCTTTTTTCAAAAAACATTATGACTACATCAAACAGTTAAGATCCTGATGAGACACTAAGTCACGTGATTCTCGTCTTGATCAAATGTTTTTGCTTATGGCTCTGTCACAATATAGCGTATGGGAGAAACGTATAGATTGCTTACGAAAACGGGTCATACGCACAACTTTTGAGCGTATGAAACCGAATTTTCCACCACCATTTTCGATGAACGTATTAACAGCGCATGAATAACGTATGTGTACCGTATATCTGGCATATAGGCAGCGCCTGAGAAACGTATACGAGCATGTGTCAACTTATGTCACCGCCAGTGTAGCCTATATCATCGTGTAACTATTTTCGGCCACTGCGTATGTGAACATACATCGACGTATGTCAGCGTACTTGAAACATATATGACGTATGCCTAACCTACCCCTAATGCATATCTGCTTATGCGAGCGTATGAGCATTTTTCTCATACGCTCGCATACGTTCCCGACATACGCTCTAGTATGACACCCCCTTTATGACCCTGGTACACTATAACGTATTAGAGGAACGTATGGATTGCATATGAAAGTTTTCGAAAGTCTGGTCATACGCACAACTTTTGAGCTTATGAACCCGATTTTTCCACCACTATCTTCGATGAACGTTTAAGCAGCGCATGAGAAACGTATACGAGTGTGTGTTAACTTATGTCACCGTCAGTGTAGCGTATAGCATCGTATTTATAAGTAGCGTAAGCGAGCATATGAGTAACGTAGTGTATGCATAGCCAGGAATAAATCAAATGCGTTAGTCATTTGTCAGACTTGCGTCAGACTTGCGTTACAATAACGTTACTGATAGGTTATCCATATCATAACTTTACTGGCAGCCTTTATGTCATCGTATGTGAAGCGTAGTTGGCCTATAAGTAACGTACTTTTAACGTATGATTCATAGGCTCGTATACGCTGAACTGTTTTGAATATGTTAAAAAAAAATCAGTCTCTGCGTATGAGAACGTACATATTATGAAACGAGTTAACTATAATAATATGACACGAGCTTTAGCGAGTGTCATATTCATTATAGTAAACGAGTTTCATGAAAACAATCTGTAATGAACACGAATGTAAGATTCTTTTTATTACATAAGCCTTAAATATGCCATAGAAAATAAAACAGGCTATAGCTGACGGCTGTTTCGACCATTGCTTACAAACATTGTAGTAATACAACGAACGACGCACATGGAGCGCTACGATTGGCTAACACTGAAATGAGCGCTACGATTGGCTAACGCTTGCTAATTTGCATTAAAGATGCACTAGCGCATTTACGCGAATTGTGACACTCTGTTACGACACTCCCACCTAGCAGATTATGTGATGAACCGATGTATGACAGCGTATATGACATAATTATGTCTGACCTACCCCTAGCGTATATCTGGATATGCGAGCTTATGAGTATTTTTCAGATACGCTCGTATACGCTCGTGCCATACATTCTAGTGTGACACTCCCTTTAGGTAATAACAGATTCGCCAACGGCAGCTAAAGAGTTATATAACCCTGAATCCTTTCGTTTTCAACAGAAAACAAAATCATGTAATTCTTTTGTTTCGTAATTTTCAGTTTATATGGACACTAACTGTGGTACCGTAAAAACTATATCAGACTCTACAGCTCTCAAGGTGAAGCTAACCAGATGGTCCACTTACAAAGCATACATGCACTGCCAACTAACCATCGACAGCGGCTATGCCTCAACGGACCAACTGATGATTCAATTCAATGGTAATACAGTAAAACCTCTCTAAAGCGGTCAACCAAAATACGTGCAGTTGCAAAGCAGTTGGAAGCTTGATGCAGGATGAAACTTTTTCAACGGGAGCTTTCTGCATTACTTTCATAATCACCTGCTTTTATTCATAAAGTACTCGCTTAAGATCGGTTTTAGTGTATCTGACATGTTGTAGTCCAATGCCTTTTCGTTTCAAAATAACAAAGGTCAGTTTAAGACACGTTCAAATTCATTTCTACGGTGACACTGAGGTGACATATTTTTTCAAGTTTGTTTTCCCTAGATAATTTGTTTATTATTTCGAGAATACAAAAAAACCCGTTTTTACGAGATATTTTTTTATTATCTGGAGAAAACGAAAAAAAATCCGTTTTCCTAAGATAAGATATTTTTATTTATTATCTCAAGAAACGAAGTAGTTCGTTTTGACGAGATAATTTTATAATCTCGAGAAAACGAAAAATGTTTTCCTGAGATAGATTTCTAATTTTATCATCTCAAGATAACGAAGTAGTTCGTTTTCAAGAGATATTTTTTTATTATATTATCGGAATTCTTACTAGCGCAGGACAACTCTGTCCTGATTCCTACTTAGCGCAGAACATTTACATCATCGGCAATATTTAGACTTTTGCCACCATACAGTCATACTGTAGGCCTAATCCGTGAAATATTGTTTGAGTAGTTCTAAATAAGGCTTACAAGTAGGCTAATTGGTTTATTATACAAAATCAGTGAATCAGATTGGTTAGATATGAGACCAAATTACATTTATTTATGGAGTAAAGTATCTGTCTGATCAGGATGTGCTCTGTCTGCTAATGGAATTTGAAAGATATGTTTCTTTACTTTCTAAAATGGCTACAGTGTTCCACCTTTCTATACTTCATTATAATTACATTGTCCATGAATATCCAGTAGTTATTGAAATTCGGAATAAGCACATGATAGGGAAAGGGTAAAGTCTTACTGAATCATCTGAATTTTTCCGTAGATCTGTCTATCGAATACGCTGCTGCATGCACAAGTGACTCGTTGACCATTTACGACGGAGATTCAAAACAAGCTGGCATGATTGGTGAGTAACCACGCACATTATCTGATCTTTTCTCATCAATCCTCTTTAATTTAAATTTCAAACTGTACAATATCGGTCGATACCACAGGACAACAACCCACTAAAATCATTGTAACTGTACAACTAACACTCTGTATACTGTACACTTGACAATGTAGACACTGATTAGTCGTCTGTGGGCGGTGAGGTATGAACACACTACTAAGGTCAATACATATGCTGAAACTTTGAATCATTGCTTTTCTGTCAGTCAACTAAATCAATCCGTGAATAATGTCAATTTCGTTTCTGAATTTTATCTGCAAAATGCGTACGATTTTGTAAATTTGTTCCTGAGGATTTTGTATTCAAATTGCAATCGGAAGGAGATAAGTTCTATAATTTTAATAGAGGACATCGTTTCGATCTCGTAAGGATATTGTTCTTTACACTAAAAACTTTTTATTTGTATGTATCTAAAATATAATTATTATACAGTAAAACCCTCTAAACCGGACTTTCCATTTAGTATAAATATTGGTTTTGGGGTATGTAGACACGTAAAATGAAAAAGAGAAAAAAAATAGAAATTAAATAAAATTCAAATCCCGTTAAGAAAGGGGACATGGTTTTCAAATTCCATGGACCATGTGCCTATCGTATATCGTGTTTATTTAATACAAATTGAAAAATAAGATTTATATTAAAGAAAAAAATAGCTGCATACACTTGAATAATATACTAACAGAAACTAAATTACAGTATATGCATTGTTATTTATACATTATACTTTATATTAGTAATAATGAACTAAATCGACTAATAGTGCAGACACTTCTATGCCATGATGCACATGCGATTTGCACTAACACGAGAAACTAGATATATACCCTCTAGCTGTAAATGAGCCCCATTCGTCTGTCAGACCGTCCGTGCTTTAAACGGATTATTCTTGCCAAATACCATTTCAATTGGACTGTTAATTTTGGAGATCGTTTTAAACGTTTTCAATATAGACACATATGGAAATTTAAAAATTCTGAAAGCTGGTCAACAGAGGACTTTTTCTACCAAATGCTATTCAGTTTCAACCAACGATTTTGGAGGAGACATTTTCCCCAGTAGTCATATAAGGCAATTTAGCCCCAACCCTGGTGACCTGTTTTCTCAAGTATCGGCATCGTTTTAGCAATGCTTACAAAATGTTTCCAAGCAACTATTCCTACTAAATCCATTCAAACTGGAACACTGGTGTTTTGGAGAAGAATGTTGCTAAAAGTTTTCTACTAAAGTTAATTAAGAAAATCTAGCCCAGTCCCCTGACGGTCATATGTCATATTGAGATATTAACATGAGTTAAGCAATTTAGGCAGGTCACTAGAAGACCATTCCTTTCAAATATCGTTAGTTCTGGTCATTGGTTTTAGAAAAAAATGATATTTGAAGATTTATTTTGGTTTCCATGACAACCAAGGTTCAACAAAGTATTTACCAGTTTTGTCAGACCGTGATACTTAGATCATTTATGTACAGTTTGGTTACATTTGTGAATTTGGACGAGATGCCGTTTAAAGCACAGACGAAGTGAAAGATGAATGGACGGACGGACACCGGATCACAAAAAACTCATTTGAGCATACTTAGGTGTGCAAAATTCCGAAAACTACAAAAGAAGTAAATACAGTAAAACCTCTCTATAACGACCACTAGATTATGTTAATTAGTTGGTATTTAGAGAAGGTGGCTGCTTAAAGCAAGGTGAAAGTAAAACAGGACGCTCCCACATTGCTTTAAGCAGCCACCTGCCTTTAACACAAAATACTTGATGTAATTTAGTGGTCTTTATAGAGAGCTTTCACTGTAGGTTAATTCCCGACTTTAGAAGAGACTCATCTACAACTAGGCAGTCTATATCTAGTTTCTTGGGCTAGTGCAAATCGTATGTGCATCGTGACATTGAAGAGTCGGAACTATAAGTCGGTTTTAGTTCATTACTACTGATATAAAGTATAATGTATAAATAATAATACATATAATGTAGTATATGTTAGTATTATATTCAATCTATAGTCTGCTACTAATTCATTTTATATTAACTTGTTTTCAATCTTTATTAAATGAACACAATATACGAAAGGCACAGGGTTCACGGGATTTGAAAAGTTTTCAAATTACGTTACATTGCCAAAAATGTTAACGTGGTTTGATTTTTTCATGTCTCGTAACGATTTCCCATTTCTTGACGGGATTTGAACAAAAATTCATTTCTCTTGTTTTCCATTTACGTGTCCAAGTGTACAGGTGGCAGCTGAATGCAGGGTGAAAGTCAAGCAAAAAGCTCCTCTTGGACATTTCTGCTTGACTATCACCCTGCATTAAGCAGTCACCTGTCTAAATGTATCTACACTTTTCTACTATAATTCTGGTTTAGAGGGTTTACTGCGTCTGGATATTAATTTTGGTTTACAGGGAAACGTTTCTGTGGATACTCTACCCCAAGCGGTGTGTACACCTCATCCGGGCATGTCGTGACGCTGTACTTCAAAAGTGACGACTCAGTTCAGGATTCAGGTTTTGATATAACCATAACACCATATCATACCGGTAAGTGTCACAGAAAAGTTTCTTTTACCTTTAAAGATCTGTAATAACACGGTCAGCTGTTAGTATGGCAGTCACTGTGTCACTGTGCTAAGCAAAATAGAAAAAAAGTCTTCTAACTTTATTTATTATGGAAGGCCGGTGCGCCATGCTAAATGCGAAATTCTTGTTTTCCTACTTTGGTACCTTTTGTTTGAGATGCTAAATGCGAAATGCTTCTTTTCCTATTTTGGTATCCCTTTGGCACCCTACTTTGTACTGTGTCATAGGAACCAAACGTGTACTAATGTTTTGTCCTCAAATAGTTTCGCCTCTAGTTTCCTTAATATTGAGTCCAATTATATCGTCTTTGTTCTTTGAATGAAAAACAGAACGCATACGTCTTATCTTTTGTATAGTCTAAAATTAATTTCATTAAAAATAACTCGAGCGACTACCAATATATAGTCATTCTGAATGGGCCTATCCCTTTCCCTGTTCTATATTTATTTCGTAATTAATTTTAAACTACACAAAAGATAATATATGTTACGGACGGCCGGTGCGCCATGCTAATTGCGAAATATTTAATGCGAAATGTGATATGTTTCTTTTCCTATTTTGGTACCCTTTTTTGAAATGCGAAATGTAAAATGCTAAATGCCTCTTTTCATGTTTTGGTACCCCTTTTGGTATCTTACTTTGTACTGCGTCACGGGAGGTAAACGAAACCTAATTATTCGTCCTCTAATGGTTTTCCCTCTAGTTTAATTAGTATTGAGCCCAGTTATATTTTGTCTTTGTTCTTTGAAAAAGAGCGCATATATATTATCCTTTGTGTAGAGTAAAATTAATTACATTAAATTTAGCCTACGACAAATTAAAATTGCTTTGAAATATTAACACCACGTCGAAAATAAATTAATCTAAAGTATTACAAATACGGAAATTGGTATTGCCAACACAAAAACAGAGTACCGGTATCTGTCTTTCTGAATGGACTTATCTTTTCCCCTGTTCTATATCTATTCAAAATTAACTCTAAACTCATAAAATATAACATATGTGCGTTCTTCTTTCAACAAAAGTTGAGTTCAATATTAATAAAACTAATGGCGAAAACATTTGAGAATGAATAATTAGGGTACGTTTGATTCCCATGATACAGTACAATTAATGTAAGGTACCGAAAGGAGTACCCCAATAGGAAAAGAAGCATTTTGCATTAATCATTTCGCATTTCGAAATTATCATGGTGCATCGGCCTTCCATAATATATGACTAATGTGCCAGTTTCCAAATGCAAATTGATAATATGTCAAACGCTTATTGCCAGTTGCTAAACGCCATTTGTCAATTGCCATCTTGACATTAATTCTAGTTTCTTTTCTCTGAAGAGTGGTTGCTGGTACCCGGCAAATTTGATGAAACGTTTAGTAGGTCAAGTGCCGTAACCGCATTGCATTTACGGGATCCAGACGGCAGGTTTCATTCCACAATATGTTTTTGCCCTTTATGAATGATATTGTACAGGCATTTAATGAAATAAGATGTTAAGTGCCTCGTCGGTATCGTATGGAATGGGGGCCGGGGCACGCCAACTACTAAATGCCAAATGTTTATTTGCCTGCTACAAATTCTAATTGCCTGTTGCCAGTGCCAAATGCCATTTGCTGTTTTGCCAGTTGTCAAATGCTAATTGCTTTTTGACAGTCCATAAATGCCAGTTGCTTATTGCCAATTGATAATTGCCAGTTGCTATTAATTCTAGTTTCTTTTCTCTGAGGAGTGCTTGCTGGATCCAACGATTAAGCATATCGGCGGGATGCATTCTACAATATGCTTTGTATCATTATCAAAAATAAGTACTCAATTAATGTTATTCTGTACGCGAGAAGAACACCTTCCGTAAATATTTCATTTGGCAAATGGCAGTTTAACAAATGGCAATTGACATGTTTTGGACCCGCAATTTATAGTTTCGCTGCCAATGTCGCATCTGTGATTGCCTATGCCAAACAGTCTGGATCTAGTTGAGTCGCCGAGTAATCCAGTGTCTTATCAGGATCTATATTATATTTCTTACTGTGACTATGTTTTTGAAACCAAAATGAAGAAATGTTAACAATAAATAGTGCAGCAGGCAACAAAGGTTGCAGACGACAAAATTACGCCGAGTAATCCGATGTTTATACAGGATTCAAACTGTGTGTTACTATGATTTTGTTTTGAAACAAGAATGATGAAAAGTAAAACATGAAAATTGTTACAGACCAAAAAGGTTTGCAGATTTGGCAAAATGTGACAGGGAGGATGTATCATTCAAGTTCAAAGATGTAGTATAGATAATGTTAACTTAGTCTAGTTCAGTATCTTTACGCCGAGAGACGATGCAAACTGCCTGTAAACGTAATGACAAGGTTAACACCTCGTCACCTATTTATAACATCTTCAAATAGAACTGAACTGATGTTTGGAAGCATGTTACCTAAATGTTTAGAAGCTCGTCCCATTGCATGTTGTTGCCTTAAATAACAGGAAATATCACGACACATAAACGACTTAAAAATTAGAATTATTCGCCAAAGTTACATTTTGATTTCATTTACACATGTTTAGCTCAACAGAGCACAAGGTGCCAAGGGTGAGCTTTTGTGATCGCCTTATGTCCGTCGTCTGTCGGCGTGTTTCGTGTGTCGTGCGTCGCCAGTCGTCAACAATTTGACCTTTTAAGATTCTTCTCTGAATCTACAGGGTTCTTAGCTTTCATCTTTGGCATATAGCATCAGCTGTAGGCCCTCTACAAAAAATTAATAAATTATGTCCCTGGGTTCAAAACTAGCTCCGTCCCAGGGGTGGCCAGTTTTATTCTCCTCTGAAATTCGAAGGTTCTCAGCTTTCAAACTTGGCACATAGCATCATTTCAGGCTCTACAAAAGTAATATAAATTATGCCCCTGTGGTCATATTGGCCCCGTCCCAGGGGTGGCAAGTTTTCAAAAGAAACATATAGTAAAAACTTTGAAAATCTTCTCCTCTAAAACTGGAAGGTTCTCAGCTTTCATATTTGTCAATATAGCATCATGTCCAGGTCCCCTACAAAAGTTAAATAAATTATGCCCCTGTGGTCAAAATTGGCCCTGCCCCAGGGATGGCCAGTTTTCAATAGAAACATATAGTGAAAACTTTGAAAATATTCTCCTCTGAAACTGGAAGGTTCCCAGCTTTCATATTTTGCACTTATCACCATGTTCCGGTCCTCTACAAAAGTTATATAAGTTATGCCCCTTGTGTCAAAATTGGCCCTACCCCAGACGTGGCTAGTTTCCAATAGAAACATATGGTGAGAACTGTGAAAATGTTCTCCTCTGAATCTGGAAGGTTCTCAGCTTTCACATTTGGCACATTGCATCATGTACAGATCTTCTACAAAAGTTATATAAAATATGCCCCTTGTTTGGTGAGCGATATCAGGGCCATCCTTTCCACGCCTTTGCAAGCAGAGTGGACCCAGATAAACGATTACAGTAAGAGCCGTCTGATCAGGGTATGTACTGTTTGCTTATAATATTTTAATAATATAATTATGGTTATACAATTTCTACCAATGCCAAAACAAACCTCCTGTGTACTAAATAAATACTGAATAAATACTCGTGTTATTATTTCTTTCATGAATATCAGAAATTTTAAATGTTAAAAGTGTTAAATATCTTGGAGATTGCATGCTGTGTGGAAATTCGCGACAATATTTGCACACTATTTATATTCTGATGAGGCTCCGAGTAATCCGGTAGCTTATCTAATTTAAAATCGATATAACACAGTTTCTGCCGTGGAAAGGGATATGTTTAATGTGTTGGAAGGTGAAACTCCGCTAAACCGGAATTCTTATAGAGAAGAATTTAAATATTTTAGGCAGATGACTGCTTAATGCAGGGTGAAAGTCATGCCGAAAAGATCCTTGAAGAGCTTTTTCTGCATGACTTTTACTCTGCATTAAGCTATAAGAACAATATTTATACTTAATTTAACGCCCGGTTTAGTGGAGTTCTATTGTGCATGTTTCTGTGGTTTAGGTTACTGCTATTCCTGGGAGTATGACTGTGCCAACGGCAGATGCATAGACAACTCTCTGAAGTGCAATGGACACAACCCATGCGGGGATAATTCTGACTGCTCAGTGAGCGTCGGCACAATCACCGGTATAAGTGTCGGGTCGACCACGGCTGTAATAGTGGCTGTCATCGTTGTCGTGTGTGTGGTTCGCCGCCGACGCATGGTTCTGGTAACATTATGCTCAATAATCAAATATCTTAACCCTTTATTCAATAAATACGACTTTCTACGCATTTGCAAACCGAGTAGACCCAGATCATACGGTTCCTATAGGAGCCGTCTGATAAGTTGTTTGCTTATAATATGATATTGATATCTACAGTTTCTGTGTGAGTAAGAATATGCTTTGTTCATATGCCATGAATAAACAATAATCCAATTAATATGCATGATATCAATATTTCTTACATGAGTATTCATGGAGTAAAGGGTCAACTCTTTACCTCTGATAAATATTCATGGCATCAAAATTATAAAATACTTATTTTTATAACGGCATATGAACACAGAAAAGTTTGACAATGCCAAACAATGTAGAATTAGATCTATAATATTCCATATGCAAACAAATTAGGTTCCATGCTTAAAAAACTTTTAGTTGAGTCTGAGTTCGTTCTCAAGTTTTTTATTGGTAAGATTTGAGCCTTTGGCTCAAATCTGACCAATCAAAAGCTTGAGAACTCAAATCTGACCAATCAAAAGCTTGAGAACGAACTCAGACTCAACTAAAAAGCTTTATAAGCATGGACCCAGACCCTGATCAGACGGTTCCTACGGGCGTCTCTTTCAGGTGAAGGCGTAAAGTATGTATATTTTATTAGATATTAATCTTGATATTCATCTTGCAAATTCAATATGTTTAGATGGTGTCACTTTCGGTTTGACCTGCATCAGATTTCCGGTAGCAAAGTAATCTTCCAAACTCCTCACAGTGATATATCTACCTTGTCACTACGTGCGGTCAGCGTAGCAATTAGGGGAGATAACTGCGTTGGAAGTTGACCATCTTCTTGTTGGGCATTTTGCCCCTTCCCCTGTTCTATATCTAGTCCAAAATACCTAGTAGACTGAATATTCATGGACAAAATAGTTATATTGAAATATAGAAGGTGGAACATTGTAGCCATTTTTAGAAACCAAAGAAGCAAATCTATTAAATTCCATTAGCAAATAGAGCAGACACTGATCAGACGGCTCCTCTATGATCTGGGTCTACTCTGTTTGCAAAGGCATATGACCCTTGGAGTAAAGGGTTAAAGGTAAATACCGGTTTTTTCAAATTTCTTTATTAATTGCACTCACGAAACACCTAAGCATGACAAAACAATACTAGATATGTTACCAAAGGTAGCTGAATTTATAAAAAATAATGTTTTATGATAATATACATTATCTGACCTAATCCACAGCTTCATTTGAACGCTATATTCTCATGTACGAGCTCTAGCCTTTAATATATAAACTGTGTTTTTCTTGATTTGTACCATCTATCGTCGAATAAGGATTAACACAAGCATATGATTATGCAATGTATTTGTTTTAAGTTTCAGACACCAAACTTTTAGACACCAG
This sequence comes from Azorinus chamasolen, assembly GCA_963576725.1. Classification (NCBI taxonomy): domain Eukaryota; kingdom Metazoa; phylum Mollusca; class Bivalvia; order Cardiida; family Solecurtidae; genus Azorinus; species Azorinus chamasolen. The sequence goes on from OY755240.1 coordinate 48,362,898, forward strand.
ATGTATCTTTTTGTGATCAATCTATGATGTAGATTAGATTTCAATTTAAAGTTGGTTCCAAACAAATATTCAGAGGTCCAGATAAGATGCATAGAATTAAAATATTTTCAAGAATAACTTCTTTATTTCTCCATCAAACCTTATTTTGTGACCATTCTTTAGAATCGTGGGCATAGACAAAAATTGTAAGATCAGCTAATCTGTATACATTCATTAGCAAACAGAGCAGCCCCTGATCAGGCGACTCTTGCAGGAACAGTCTGGTCTGGGTCTATTCTGTTTACAAATGCGTGAAAGGGAAAGGATTAAATAACAGTTCGTTTTATGGGGGTCGTATGTCAACCGCAAGTCGGCCATCGTGGCTAACGTGCGGCCATCTTGGGGTGGCCTTAACCCTTACAGCGCATTTACAACACATTTTCAAATGGACTATTCCAAAATTCAAACACGTCAAGCTTATGCTAAATATTTAGGTATATTTCTAATGAAAAATGTAACATGACAACATGGCAATCCCTGATATGAGAGCATTTTCTATTGACTCTATTTACCCGCACGGTAATTGTTAAGGTGGTGTACGACTAAACAACCGCTCATGTTTACATTACGGACCGTTTTAACTCACGATGACAAGATGATATAAAGGCATCCGCAAGGTGGTCGTGAGGTCCACGTGCGGTTCACGCACGGCAAATGCACTATTTATGACGTGTTGTTGCAGTCGTATGATAATAATACACTTAGGGATAATATAAATACATGTATGTGTACGGTCACCGTGTGGTGGCAATACGACGCCCTTACGGTTATTGATTTCCATATCGATGAAACACTTAAAGGCTTAACTTCAATCGAAACTATATATATATATTATTTATAGGTTCGAGCCCCTGTCGCTCGTGCTACCACTGTGACGACGATTGGGACCACCACGGTGCAACAACATCCGCCTCCATATGCTCAATCCGCTCCAGTGGGATACAGTCAACCACTTCCGCAACAGTATAGTCCCGTAGCACCACAAAACGTTGCTTACCCACCTCAGCCGATGACATCATATCCCCCTCCAGCATATCCTGGGCAGGCTCCAAAATATTAAATGACGTAATGTTCGAACTGAAATTTGATCTTCTAGTATGAACGTCTTAGAACTCAATGCATGTATTGCCTTGAAATTCTTAACCAATATTTAACTGTTTTTGATTTAGATCACGTAAAAAGGTCCATCCCGACGTCTCATCATGATCCAAAACTGTTCGAGACGTTAGTTAATACGAGGGAAGAAACTGAACAATCAATGGAGCAGTCGGCAATGTGTAGTCAACGAAAGAGTTAAATAATTAATTTTAATGCTTGAACAATTATTCCATTTCTTATCTAGCTATGAACAAAAAGTGAGAAACAATGTTCCCAGAAGTGGATAGGTCGAATGATTCTGTAAAGTGTTAGTGCCTAATAAAGTGTATATTGCATAACATTGGAACTGTATTCTTAGTGTCTTTTGTCCAAACAATTGTCAAACTGGGTCCATGCTTATAAAGCTTTTAGTTGAGTCTGAGTTTCGTTCTCAAGCTTTTGATTGGTCAGATTTGAGTTCTCAAGCTTTTGATTGGTCAGATTTGAGCCTCTGGTTCAAATCTGACCAATCAAAAACTTGAGAACGAACTCAGACTCAACTAAACGTTTTATAAGCATGGACCCAGAATAGCAAACAGAGATTCAGATAAGATGAGTAACTTTGAACAGTTTCAGGAATAGCTCCTTTATTTCTCCATCAAACACTATACTGTTACGAAGAGACGATTCTAAAGGATGGTCTCAGTATAGGATTTGGTGGAGAAATTACGATTTTAGTACATGAGTATACACCTTTATCTATTGCTCTTGTAGAGACGAACACTGCTAAACAAAAGGGTGTAAGTTTTGATTTTTGAAAGGTTAACATAATTTTTACCAGAGCGATATCCGGAATCCCTTGTCATAAGAGTAAGCATGTTACCGGCTAATTCATTATTACATGCATCTCTGCAAATAGTTTGGAGCCAGATGGGACTTCGAATGACTGTTGTCGTTACAACAGGCTCTAAACTAATCGATACTCAGAATGTATGTTTGTAGAAGTGGATAATATAGTTCAGTTAACTTCACGTTTTAACCATTTCTCTATTCCATATATATTCCAAATTTCAATACCTACTAACTATTCCTGAACACAATAGCTATAATGATATCTGGAAGAGTGTAGCCATTTTCGAAAGTGAATAAACAGATATTTCAAATTCCATAAGCAAACAGAGCAGACCCTAATCAGACGGCTCCTGTGAATGCGTGAAAACACATTTATATGAATGAAAACCTTAAATACGAAGCAAGTCAGTGTTTAGCAAGTGAACATTTGTTCATCAATTTGGCCTATGACATTCTATCATTAAAAGTTAGAATTGCAAGTGTGCTAGCGCATTTTGTGTGTACTTATGAATCTGTCGTTGGTAGAAAAAAAATTCTACACTAGACGACATTTATAAGTACTCGGGTTTTCAATATGCACAATATAGCCGTTTTCAGCTGAAACATCATAGTAATATGTAAACATAATAAAAAATGGGCATATTATCGGCTTCGTTAGTTGGATTTCCCTTGTGCTGTTAAGGGTTAAGTTCGGTTATTCGGACAGAGTGCCGAAATCATGTAAGATGCGCGTGTGGCACGTGCGCGTTGGTTGGAAGCTATCTTTTAATCGGTCTTAGAAGAATATTGTTTTAAACAGTTGGAAAACCTAAAAACATGCGATCTGGATACAGGGCTGTGACTGGGGCACGTGGTGGACATATCGCATATCAAATTTCATGAAGTTGTATCCATCATTATAAAACACTGATCCGTCCCTATGGCAGTACTGGCCTCGAAGTTATAAACCTTTTTGAGTCCAGACTCAGAGCCGGACTCAGATTTAGAACTTAAATGTGTGGCTTTAGCAAACCATAATTTAATATTCTTTGTTTTCATTACTTTTGGTGAGCTGTGATTTGCTGTATGTTTTCATACCTCCACGAAAACAAAACAAAATTCTATATACCCTAGTTTAAACATATTGTATTGCCAATATTGCATAGTCATCATACGAAAAGACACATTATTCTATTTATTCCTAAAGTGTAGACCCAAGACAGAGGGCTCCTGTAGAAAATATCTGATATGGGTCTACACTGTTTGTAATAAATTCATGTTTAATTAGATTCTATAAAATGTTGGTTTCCAAACAGCAGTCTTGACTCAAAACCGTTTTGTAAACCCGGGATCGGGAGTTTCATGTTTTCGCCAAATATTATATTTCTCCTAAAAATATGGTTAAGGCTTATCAGTGATACCTCGTTTTTTCTGATTTGTTTTCTTTGTTTTTTTATTGAATTTGAGTAAACATTCATTATATTTAAATACAAAGTAGTCATTTTCTTCATACCCCGACCCGAACTGAATATGGATATAAGGTGAGTACTTATAAATGTCGTTTAGTGTATTCAGTTGTCAATTAGACTTATATTGTATTTATTGTACCCACTTTTGAAAAAATGGGGGTATATTGCTTTGCACATGTCTGTCGGTCGGTCTGTCTGTCGGTCGGTCGGTAGATCGATGGTTTCCGAATGATAACTAATAAACGACTTGGCATAGAATCTTCAAACTGTGGTGGTTGGTCATGACAACTAGATGACCCCTATTGTTTTTGAGGTCACTAGGTCAAAGGTCAAGGTCACAATGACCGTAACTGGTGAAATAGTTTCCGATCAATAACTGCTCAAGGGTTTGGCTTGGGATCTTAAAACTTGCTGCTGTGGGTGATCATGACCACTAGATGATCCCTATTGTTTTTGAGGTCACTAGGTAAAAGGTCAAGGTCACCATGACCGTAACTGGTGAAACGGTTTTTGATCAATAACTGCTCAAAGGTTTGGCTTAGAATCTTCAAACTTGCTGTGGTAGTTGGTCATGACCACTGAATGACCCCTTTTGTTTTTGATGTCACTAGGTCAAAGGTCAAGGTCACCATGACCGTAACTGGTGAAACGGTTTTTGATCAATAACTGCTCAAGGATTTGGCTTAGGATCTTCAAACTGGCTTAGGTGGTTGGTCATGACAACTAGATGACCCCTGTTGTTTTTAGGTCACTAGGTCAAAGGTCAAGGTCACTATGACCTTAACTGGTGAAATGGTTTCCGATCAATAACTGCTCAAGGGTTTGGCTTAGGATCTTAAAACTTGCTGTGGTGGTTGGACATGACCACTAGATGACTCCTGTTGTTTTTGAGGTCACTAGGTCAAAGGTAAAGGTCATCATTACCTTAACTGGTGAAATGGTTTCCAATCAATAACTGCTCAAGGGTTTGACTTAGGATCTTCAAACTTGCTGTGGTGATTGGTCATGACAACTAGATGACCCTATTGTTTTTGAGGTCACTAGGTCAAATGTCAAGGTCACCATGACCTAAACTGATGAAATGGTTTCCGATCAATAACTGCTCAAGGGTTTGGCTTAGGATCTTAAAACTTGCTGTGGTGGTTGGTCATGACCACTAGATGGCCCCTATTGTTTTTGAGGTCACTAGGTCAAAGGTCAAGGTCACCATTACCTTAACTGGTGAAATTGTTTCCAATCAATAACTGCTCAAGGGTTTGACTTAGGATCTTCAAACTTGCTGTGGTGGTTGGTCGTGACCACTAGATGACCCCTACAGTTATTGAGGTCACTAAGTCAAAGGTCAAGGTCACCATGAAATGTTTTCAGATCAATAAATGATCAGTGGTTTGGCTTAGGATCTTCAAAGTGGCTGTGTTGATTAGTCATGACCACTTGATGACCTCTATAGTTGAGGTAACTCAATTGTATTTATTGTACCCACTTTTGAAAAAATGGGGGTATATTGCTTTGCACATGTCTGTCGGTCGGTCTGTCTGTCGGTCGGTCGGTAGATCGATGGTTTCCGAATGATAACTAATAAACGACTTGGCATAGAATCTTCAAACTGTGGTGGTTGGTCATGACAACTAGATGACCCCTATTGTTTTTGAGGTCACTAGGTCAAAGGTCAAGGTCACAATGACCGTAACTGGTGAAATAGTTTCCGATCAATAACTGCTCAAGGGTTTGGCTTGGGATCTTAAAACTTGCTGCTGTGGGTGATCATGACCACTAGATGATCCCTATTGTTTTTGAGGTCACTAGGTAAAAGGTCAAGGTCACCATGACCGTAACTGGTGAAACGGTTTTTGATCAATAACTGCTCAAAGGTTTGGCTTAGAATCTTCAAACTTGCTGTGGTAGTTGGTCATGACCACTGAATGACCCCTTTTGTTTTTGATGTCACTAGGTCAAAGGTCAAGGTCACCATGACCGTAACTGGTGAAACGGTTTTTGATCAATAACTGCTCAAGGATTTGGCTTAGGATCTTCAAACTGGCTTAGGTGGTTGGTCATGACAACTAGATGACCCCTGTTGTTTTTAGGTCACTAGGTCAAAGGTCAAGGTCACTATGACCTTAACTGGTGAAATGGTTTCCGATCAATAACTGCTCAAGGGTTTGGCTTAGGATCTTAAAACTTGCTGTGGTGGTTGGACATGACCACTAGATGACTCCTATTGTTTTTGAGGTCACTAGGTCAAAGGTAAAGGTCATCATTACCTTAACTGGTGAAATGGTTTCCAATCAATAACTGCTCAAGGGTTTGACTTAGGATCTTCAAACTTGCTGTGGTGATTGGTCATGACAACTAGATGACCCTATTGTTTTTGAGGTCACTAGGTCAAATGTCAAGGTCACCATGACCTAAACTGATGAAATGGTTTCCGATCAATAACTGCTCAAGGGTTTGGCTTAGGATCTTAAAACTTGCTGTGGTGGTTGGTCATGACCACTAGATGGCCCCTATTGTTTTTGAGGTCACTAGGTCAAAGGTCAAGGTCACCATTACCTTAACTGGTGAAATTGTTTCCAATCAATAACTGCTCAAGGGTTTGACTTAGGATCTTCAAACTTGCTGTGGTGGTTGGTCGTGACCACTAGATGACCCCTACAGTTATTGAGGTCACTAAGTCAAAGGTCAAGGTCACCATGAAATGTTTTCAGATCAATAAATGATCAGTGGTTTGGCTTAGGATCTTCAAAGTGGCTGTGTTGATTAGTCATGACCACTTGATGACCTCTATAGTTGAGGTAACTAAATCAAAGGTCAGGTGGTCTTGGGGGTATACAAACATCTCTTGTTTTAATAATTACGTCCATGATACCAATTAGCTGCAATCTGTGTCTCATCTGGCTTGCAACCGACAAAGGGAAGCCCACAACTATTGGTATAGCTTATTCCAAGACTGATTGCAAATGTAACCACACAACTGTTTTCATAGGTAAACATGCAACTGTTTTTATTTTTGTACTTTCATAGAAAATTCCACTAAATAATATTTGCAAATATAACAACACGAACGTTTTCGAAGTTAATAGCAAATGTAATCACACAACTGTTTGTAGTGCGAGTGGATAGACAAAGGTTGCGAGAGGCAAACGGCAGTGTTTTAGTACCGGAGGTGAAAGTAATGATTCATTAGCTAATTCTCAGACTCCTGGCGTAAATGTCTCCAATTTTACCGTGTTATAAACTGATGGAAAACTGTGATTTATCCTGGAGCAAATGTCTGCAAACCAGGAAAAAATGACTGTTCTGGAGTAGAAATTAGACATTGCGTTGCAGTTCAGTAAACGGCTAGATAAAGTTAAGCAACTCATACACCAAAAGCCTCACTTTGCTAGAGTAGAGGTCAAATGATTTAGAGACCCGTCAAAGGCGCAACATCCTTTTGCTAAGGGACATATTTAATCGTGCTCTGAGGACTGTTATGCAGTGTTTTGTCCAGAAATTTTGTCTTACCAAGCAGATCTCGATTGACAGGATCCATCTTCTCGGTAAATATGCCCAGGGCGTCAGAGGCTCATTATTGCGACAATTAGCTCACACAAAGATACCGAACTTATTTTGTCTAACGCCTACACACTGAATTGGAGTAATTATGGTATTAGACGAGACTTCCCACCTAAAATTACACAGGCTAGAAGTCTTTGGCCAATATATAGGGATTTGCAGACTAAATTCCCGGCCAGCAAATACAGGTCGCATTCCCAGCGAAAATTGTAATACATGACATGTTTCCCAACTGGAACAATACTATGTGTGGCACGCATACAGAGGCTCGCATGCTAGACAAATGGTAGCAGTTGGGCTTCTTAGTTACGTTCTGCGATATCAAGAGACTACAATGCTCAGTTACTGGGCCAAGCACAGCAGACCATCAAGGGCTCGCTTCCACGTGACTCGGGGTTCCCATAAATGTACCTTGCAATGTTACTGTGAATCCCGTTGACATCAGCGAAACTATCAGTGTGAGAGCTAGCCAGATTGATCGGTGAAGAAGCCCGTCAATGGAACGCACTGAACCAGACTTACAACACCCCTAGACAAATGTTTAAGCAATGCCATGCCTCCGGTCAGTCAATAGGACAAGAAGGGGAAGTTACATGCATGAATAGTACTAGTGCCAGTGAACTAACGTTCGCGTCCCTTAATGTAAGAGGTCTGAAGCAGATACTAAATTACCCAGAATGTGTTGAGCTGTTCATTGGCAGTTTGTTTGTGTTTTTTTTAGATGATACAAGTTTAATTAATATTGAAAGTTATAATGTTAGCACCAAAAACAGAAAACAACCTTACATTGGAAAACCGCATTGTTAAAAATGAAAAGTCATTTACAGATTGTTAACTAGAACTGCAAATATATTATGTGGTCAAAAATTGGGAAATCATTGACTCATTAGATGAGGATTTGCATATGGGTAAACATTGTTTACCGCCTGACATTCCAAACTCTTGAATGCAGATAAAAATGAATTGTTAGAATCGGAAATCAATGAAATATGCAGTAATAACAGGTACATAATATTATCTGGTGATATAAATGCAAGGACATCCAAACTATATTACTATCTACCCATTGCCAATTTTGTTACAGGCATGTTTGATTTGGGCAATGCAGTGACCTTTTTTTTTTAATAAAAACTCGTTATTAGAAGAGATATATACCACCACAAAGGAGTTCACAAGATCGCAAAACAAACCCGAATTGTTACGTTTTAATAGATATTTGTAAAAATAACTATTTATTTATTTTATACGGTCGTGTTGGGCATGACGGAAATATTGATCGATTTACCTTTAGAGGTAACTCTGTTGGAACAAGCAATATATCACAGGATTGCAATTCTGATAATATCGATTTCCACAAACCTACTACATGTAAATGGAATCCAAATACCCAGCATGAAGGTATCAATAAAATTAGTAAAAAATGATATGGAACATATATTACCATTATTAAACCTAATACCTAATTTACCTAATACAGACGTTAATGCAATTTGTCAAGAGTTAACGAAACGGTTTTCTAATGCAGCTAGTCTTGCATTTAGGCCGAAAAAGACACATTTCGTTGGAGACAATACACATTGGTTCGGACCCCAATGTCTCCATGCAAGAAATCAGTATCCAATTATGCGTAAGAACAACAGTATTCACAAAAAATAACTATAATAAAACTAGATTTAACCCTTCGCTTGCTATTCGCGTCAATATACCTACCTGTAAATAGTAGGAGCTGTCTCATCAGGGTCTGCACTATTTACAAGTTGATTGTGCAACCAGTGCACTCCACAGCAGCGACTGCACAGCGAAATACTTGTACACAGTGAAAATATATGTAATTAAACAACAGGGCATGGGTAAAGAAGGAGAAATATATTTTAAAATTCAGCAAGAGAAGGGTTAAACCTGAAAATAAAGTTTACAAACGTACGATGAATAAATTCATGAATAAGAACTAAACAATATTCACGATGCGAGAATCTGGTTAAAACTTTTGGTTCTTCTTATGCATATCCCACGGTGCTTCTCTCCGACTGTCAGTGTTCTTTGACTGCATTTGAAGAATATAATACACCAGGCATCATAAGATTAATCAATCTAAAACCTAAATTATAATGTTTGGCTGTAGAAATAGATAGAAATGAATAATAATGAAATAGAAAGTGTAAAACAAGTATAAATATTTAAGTATAAATTTACTTTAAATCAAATGGCTCTTTTCTTACAGCACGTAAACATCTTGTAGAAAAAGCAAGGAAAGTCTTGCACATACCGGTACTATACATGACAATTTATACTCTTGATCGCATATTAGGATACTGGAATACACTACAAACTGGCAAAGACATTAAGATTGTACGCTTTAATTACGACATAATGCTTAACAGGAATCAACAATTTAGATGGTTAGATTTTGTTAATAATACCGGTCACAATAACCTCTGGCATTTCACAGATGTTCAATATAATTTAATTTCAGCTGCAAATTCGAACACCTAACGACACTGCAACATTATTTTATATCAAGATTCTATAAAATGTAAATGTGAAAAAGCAAAACAATCACACAGCGGTCGAAATAATGGTCTGAACTAGTTGCAAGATGTGTCATCAAAACACTGTTCCTGCAGATGGTTGTGTTTAATTGGAAAAGTAGTAAAGTCAAGCAGGCAAAGCCACATACAAGACGCAACCACCACCAAAACACCGATAGACAGCATGACACACACCCAAACGCACGCACACACACACACACAACCACACACCCAAACGCACGCACACACACACACACACACACACACACACACACACACACACACACACACACACACACACACACACACACACACACACACACACACACACACACACACACACACACACACACACACACACACACACACACACACACACACACACACACACACACACACACACACACACACACACACACACACACACACACACACACACACACACACACACACACACACACACACGTGCAAGCGGTGTACACTGAGGACACCTGATTTTCACACACGACTGGGGACACCACTATGCACACCACATTTACAAACTCTATGATTTTTTTTCAACTCATATAGCTATTTATTTTTAATCTAGAACGTAAGGGTATGAACTTCACTTTTGACCTGAAAATGGGTACATTTGCTAGGTACACTTCGCACTGGGGACACACCCATCTCTGAGGACACCCGACCAAATGAGGACACTTTGCACCCTGAAAATGGGGACTTCACACACAGTTTTTTGAGGACATGATACACTAATTATCATTTTATTGCTTCTCTTTCTAAACAATACCATCGATTTGATAAAACCATATTATACCCCTACGACATTGGTGGGGCATATTGTTTTTGGGCTGTCTGTCTGTACATATGTTTGTCTGAGTGTCGCTCTGTCCACAACCTTAACCTAACTGCACGTGATAGAGACTTCATATTTGACATGTGTATTCAAATTAAGAAGATCTTTTGCTTATTTTAGCAATATTCGTACGCCCCTCTCACTACTCAGTACTGTACATAGTCGTTTGTGTTTTTATTATTTCCAATTTGCACCCTGAAAATGAGGACTTCACGCAGTTTGATGAGGACATGATACACTAATTATCTTTTTATTGCTTCTCTTTCTAAACAATACAATCGATTTGATAAAACCATATTATACCCCTACGACAGTGGTGGGGCATATTGTTTTTGGTATGTCCGTCTGTGTGTCGCTCTGTCCACAACTTTAACCTAACTGCATGTGACAGAGACTTAATATTGAATGAATGAATGAATGAATGACTTTATTTAACGAGGGTAGCTCAATTAGTCATAATGACTTATCTACCTTGCGGCCCTCAAACAAAAGCATTTCATACACAATACAAAACAGTAAAACACAGATAGAAAAACACAGAAAGAAATCAATGTTCAGAAATAAACTCATTGTTCGCTAAGTAGTGTTGCGTCTGTATAATTAAAAATTGTTGTCTGCTTCAATTTGTAGATCTTCTTCAAGGACACGCATTTGGATCCTTATAAAACGTCGAGTAACTTTGCGTCTTATCCGGATCCAATCTGTTATCATAGTTTTGATTTGCCACTAGCACCAAATAGTTAATATAAAGCCGGATCTAGCTAAACTGTTGCACAAATGAAATTCATAAATGCCATTATAATGGAATATCTAAAGATGATTCTCGAAAGGACCATTTGGACAAGTCCATTTTAATATTGCTAATAAAAGGTTTTGAACCCAACATAGATATAAATGGCTGGTTAGCATGTTCATTAGTTATTACCAATTAGCAATACAAAGTAAAGATATGTGTTTTTCAAGATATAACCCTATCTTGTAGAGCGTTAGCATCTTATAAAACATCAGTGTGATGTTTTTAAAGTTATTTTTTAAAGTTATTTTTTTTTAAATTCTGAAGGGAGGTGAAGGGAGATAAGTCATAAAGTCTGCTATTGATGTGTTATCTTCTAAAGACTAAATGTTCACGCCATAGGTGTTATTTATTCAGCACCGTCTTTTTCATACAGAGTGCTGAATTAAAATTGCCTGTTCTGAGCCACTATCTCAAGATGCCATACACGCTTAGCACTATTTGTACATATCTTGTTATTTTGTTGTTCATAACCATTTTCCTTTTTCTCAAAATAACTCTAGTTTTAAATCCATTTTAGAATTTTTTCTTCACAAAACAACCATTATTGAACAACGAAAGTACTATCGAAAGCTTTCCAAAGCACACATGTGTATCTGCAATGTTTACAATAATCTTAAAAAACAAAATATCAACAACAAGGGCATGTTGTATTGCTATGCAAGACATGAGTCCCCCACTGGACTGAAAAAAAACCCTCCACTCTCCCCACCCCACCCACCCATAGTGTGGTTGACCATGGTATATACATGACCACCTGAATGGTATTAGTACTTACTTTCATACATTGAATCAGTAAATAAAAAGTTATTGTCCCGACAAGAAAATATGAAAAAGGGGAGTAACTCCAAAAATATTGACGCTAGAGTTATTACCCTTGTGCATGACACTACACCTCATCATGCTTGTTCCATATGAGAAATTTCAAATCAATTGAACCAGTACATGAAGAGTTATTAACTGGACAAGAAAATATGAAAGGGGAATAACTCCAAAAATATAGATGCTAGAGTTATGGCCCTTGTGCATGACACTACCCCTCATCATGCTTGTTCTATATGTGAAGTTTCAAATCAATTAAACCAGTAGATAAAGAGTTATTGTCCGGACAAAAAATATGAAAAAGGGAAATAACTCCAAAAATATTGATGCTAGAGTTATGGCCCTTGTGCATGACACTAATCCTGATCATGCTTCTTAAATGTGTGAAGTTATAATGAATTTGGCCAATATTTGTAGGAGATATGGCCCGGACACGAAGCGTGACAGACGGACTGACAAGAAAATATAAAAAAGGAGAAGAACTCAAAAAATATCGATGCTAGAGTTATGGCCCTTGTGTATGACACTACCCCTCATCATGATTGTTCCATATGTGAAGTTTCAAATCAATTGAACCAGTAGATAAAGAGTTAATGTCCGGACAAAAAATATGTAAATGGGGAATAACTCCAAAAATATTGATGCTAGAGTTATGGCCCTTGTGCATGACACAAGCCCTCATCATGCTTCTTCAATGTGTGAAGTTAAAATGAATTTGGCATAACTTTGTAGGAGATATGGCCCGGACACGAAGCGTGACGGACGGACGGACGGACGGACGGACAGACGGACAGACAGGCGGACGTTCTAACGGATTGAGTGTATGTGGCTATTCTTTTGTTCAAAATAGCCACACAAACTGAAAATAAGCCACATAAAACCGATGAGAACAAAAGATCTTTTGTTCTCATGTAATTATCTAGTCACATAAACAGGAATCGTTAGAGCGGACAGACGGACAGACAGACGGAATCGAGAAAACCTATATTCCCCCAACCGGTAACCGGTGGGGGACTAATAATTTAATACTGCTAATTACAGTCAAGTTTTCGAAACCTACATAGATTTGAAAGGACTGTTGTTGTTCAAAATCAGTTCTGTTGTGAGGTCAAAGTTTCTTTTATTGATATTCAGTGTAAAACAAGCAGTGTAACTATGACGATTTACAAATTCAGTCTTGTATATTAACAAACAGAACAATTCCATGTCAGAAAAACTCTGCAGGAGTTTCTGAGTTGGGTGTGTCCTGTTTGAAATGTGTGAACAATATTTTATACTTTCCACAGCATATACATACAGTGTTGTGTTGATAAACCAGTTTTGTGAATATGTTTTCTGATATCTTTCACTATGAATTTTTCATGTGCTACATGGGTACAGACTATGTACAGAGTATTACATGGGGCTAAGAATTGAGTAATCCTGGATTGGACACTTTCTGTGGAAGTTTCTTTTCTTGGTATACACAATTATAATGTCATATTTCACTTTTTTCACTAGTAATCTCATTCGGTTTGTTATAATCGATTAAAATGTACATTATATGGCTACTCTGTCCTGTCTTTTAAATTACAGATATTCTTATTATATATCTGTTTGTTAAATATTTTGTATGAAATGCTTCTGTTAGAGGGCCCTGGGGTCGATTAGTCTGTTGACTAACCGGATAACCCTCTTTAAATAAAGTCTTTCATTCATTCATTGTTACAGTACTGCCGCTCTAAACCCGAATTTCTAGAAGAGAATTTGGATACTTTTAGGCAGATTGCTGCTTCATGCAGGGTTAAAGTCATGCAGAAAGCTCCTAGAGGAGCTTTCTGCATGACTTTTACCCTGCATTAAGCTGCCACCTGTCTCCAGGACCGATATTTATACTAAATTGAACGTCCGGTTTAGAGGGATTTACTGTATTGAGTATTTAACCGTTTGGATGCTACGTATTCAAAGTGGATTGACTCGTCAATGTTTAACAAAAGAATCCGCTCAGTGTGAACGGATTAAAATTTATTTGAGGACAATGTAGACATTGATCATAAGTCATCTCTGATCCTGTTAATCTAGGTGTACACTGTCATGCCAGTGCAATCGTTTCCAACATTCAAAGAATAAGCCATTTACTTCATAGAGATTAATTTTAGACCCTTTACAGAGTAGACCCAGTTCAGACTGCTCCTGTAGTAGGAGCTATCTGATCAGCGTCTGCTCTGTGTACTCATAGAATAATATAGATCTATTTCTTCCAAAGCCAAAAAAGCAAGCGTTCTTATATCACAATGGAAATTCAGCTGATAAATATTCATACTGTCACCATTTCTTACACGAATATTCATAAGGGAAAGGTCAAAGCAGACGACAATTTCTAAAACGTAAATTTCCTTGACGAGTGAGTTTGACCATAACATGCTGTAAAACTTGTAATGTACCGTAAAACCCCTCTAAACCAGACGTTAAATTTAGCATAAATACCGGTCTTGGAAACAGGTGGCAGCTTAATGCAAGGTGAACGTTATGCAGAAAGCTTTTAGTTTTCTATAATCGATTAAAATGTACATTATATGGTTACTCTGTCCATTCTTTTAACATTACAGATATTTTTTTATTATATTTCTGCTTGTTAAATATTTTGTGTGAAATGCTTCTGTTAGAGTGAGTTTGTTGTCATGTTGTGGTGTGCGGTGGTCTAGTGGTAACGCACTTGACTATCAGTCCATAGGTCCGCTATTTAAATCCCGGCCCCTCCAGGAAATTTCAGAGACGCTTTCCGTGTCTCCCACCCGCACATCCTCTCCACCCAGGGGTTAAAATGGGTACCTGTGAGGGTCACTAGCCGGTACTGCGGCTGCATGATTGTGCTCAGTGTTGTAGGCCAATGACTTAATGACCATGGGAGTAAATGTACAGTCGGCTGAGCGGTCATTCGGACTGAAGGCAGATTTTAAGTCTATAACTAGGTACTTTTTAGAGGGCCCTTGGGTAGATTAGTCTGTTGACTAACCGGGTAACCCTCTTTAAATAAAGTATTTCATTCATGCATTCATTTCATTCATTTGACCCCGATTCAGGTGGATGAATGCACGCGTTATTAAAACTACAAATTTGTGAAGTCTGTCAATACTATATTTTTTATACCAGAAAATATATTTGCTCAGATTTGGTTAAAATAAAATGTCATCTGCTTCAAAATTAGAAAATTCAGTTAGAGTGTAAACTAATTGAAGCTGATGAGTTATTCAACGTCTCATCTGGATCCAAACTGTATGCAGTGCACAAGGTTTATGACAAATTGAATGAATGAATGAAAGGATTGACAGTAACCCAATTGATCTAAATTAATGAATGAATGCTAAAATACTTTGTTTAATGAGGGTAGCCCGATTAGCGTAGTGGTTAATCTACCCCGAAGCATTGTTAATCAGTACATTTCATACATGTATATGCAAAAATAACAATCATAGAACATAATAAACAATGTGTCCAATGCAGATATTACGCTAAACCATTTCAATAACGCAAAATTAAATCAACATAATTATACAAACTACATAAACAAAGTTTCAAATAGAACTGAAGCAAGCGAGAAACTTCTGTGGGAAGTTTCCTACATGGATCCGTTCCATTTGCGCCCTGTGTCTATGAATGAATGAAACACTTTATTTTACGAGGGTACCTCGGTTAGTCAAAAGACTAATGTACCCCCGAGGCCCTCAAAATAAGTACATTTCATACAATATGATAACTCTAAACAAATAAAGAGCATATTAAAAAGGCATATTAAATAATAGTGTATTAATTATATGTGTACAGTACCCTTTTCTAAAATATCTTTTTACACAAAATGAGAAGTACCTATAGTCAGAAACTCCTGCATGAAGTGTCTGTTATTAATAGAAGAAAACAGTTTTTTTCTGATGAAATGCAATTAGTTTTCAGGAATATTAAAACTACAATTTCAAGTCATACTGATATTTCCATGAATAATTAGTGTAATAAGAAGAGCAATGAGCACATATAATATAAATAAGATCTTGAACAGTTTTAACAAAAACGCGAATGACAAAAGCATGTTTTGGTGTTCTTACCCTTCCTTCTGTCGTAATATACAAACAGTGTAGATCCATATCTTACAACTTTCAAAATGCTGTAAAAATGGATAGCACACCTGTTGATATGATGGAGTGTACAATATTATAGAGACAATACGGTAATTCATTATTTCATATCTACTTGAACAAATAAAACGGTTAAATACACAGTGGAATGGGTAAGAAACCGACACATTGAAAAAATCTTTTATTAGAGTTCATATCAAACTTTCAAACAGAGTGTATCTAGATTAAGCTTTCGAAAAGGAATTTTCAACTTGGATCTGCTCTATTTTGGGGAATTAGAACTCACTTTCTTTATGTTCAAATATATTACATACTCGTATTTGCCATTGAATAAACAAAATAAACATAGGTCAAAGACTCCTATGAGAGCTCTAAGATCGTAATATATACTATTTTGAATTATGTAGACACATATGTATCACATTAACCCTTTCCCTCATATAAAAGTGTTTTCACGCATTTGCAAACAGAGTAGACCCAGATCAGACGGCTCCTAGAGGAGTCGTCTGATCAGGGTCTACTCTGTTTGCTACATGTAATAGAGTTGGATAGATATGTTTCTTTGCTTTCTATAATTTCTACAACGTTCCACATTCCCTATTTCTTTGTAACTATTTTGTTAATGAATATTCAGTAGGTATTGAAATTTGACCTAAATACAGAACAGGGAAAGGGTTAATTAATGGCGAACTTTAAAAAACTTATTAAAATTACAAATTTAATACTGGTAATGCAATAACTATAATACTGCATGTTACATGTGTATTTCTATCAACTTTTAGTACGTCCTACAGCTGACGCTTTTGTCAATATCAGTTTGACATGTGTATTCAAATTAAGAAGATCGTTTGCTTAATTGGCACCATCGCCGTTGTTGTAGATTAGTCGGAGAGGGGATACGTTTATTTACACTGTTTGTCTTTTAGGGTGAGGATGGAATAAGTGTAATGATGGGCGCCCAAAACCCGGTTTAACCCCCCCCGTGACTTTTGTCACTGACCGTTCCAAGTCGGTACTTTCATCTTCCCCCTATTGTATGTTTGTTTTGTGTTTGTGCGTCTCTTGGTGGTTTTTTTTTATAGTTATGTACATTTGCTGTTTCCTTGTGTTGCTATTCGGGCGACTGTTTGTTCTGTATCAGGTGTTTCCTGCACGACTAATTTTTGTGCTTGTGTGCGTGTGTGTATGTGTGTGTGTGTGTGCTCATGCAACCACAGGACAATGGGGACTTTCAACAGGATGAACAGCAACGAATGAGGACCGTCCTCATTTGTCAAATTATAAATATGCTTCAAAGTCTCTGTTTTTTATCTAAACGTGTAATAAACTTCTCGACTCAAGATGTGATATTTTCCACACGAGTCAGGTAGAGTCAGATAGAGTGGGGTAGTGTCAGGTAGTTTTTAAAGAAATATCAGTCAATTCGCATGCTGTTAGCACGATTGACAATCGTGTGGCGTGCACGTTAGAATTTCGTAGCAATACGGCTAAGAGTTTACATATACGTGCTTCATAGTAGTAGTAAGGTGGACTAAATGTCATCTTTCGACAGGCGTACGGCAGGCGAACATGCAATATACAAGTATTAACGAGCGTACTGTGCAATATTCGTATGCCACTCTCAGTACTGTATTTGTTTGTGATTTTATTATTCACAATTTGCACCCTGAAAATGGGAACTTCACACACAGTCTTTTGAGGACATGATACACTAATTGTCATTTTATTGCTTCTCTTTCTAAACAATACCATCGATTTGATAAAACCATATTATACCCTTACGACAGCAGTGGGGTATATTGATTTTTTGTATGTCTGTCTGTCTGTATGTTTATCTGTGTGTCGCTCTGTCCACAATGTTAACCTAACTACATGTGATAGAGACTTCATAGTTGACATGTGTATTCATATAAAGAAGATAGTTTGCTTAATTGGTACAACGTGCGTGCGTGTGTGTATGTGTGTTTGTGTGTGATCATGTAACCATAGGACAATGGGGACTTTCATCAGGATGAACAGCAACGAATGAGGACCGTCCTCATTTGTCAAAATTTTGTCTCCCCCATTTATGGGGATATATATTGTTTTTGCCAGAGTTGTCTGTCTGTCCGTCCGTCTGTCTGTCCGTCTGTCCGTCTGTCTGTCCGTCACAAACTTGTTTCGCGCGTATCTCTGAAACCAGTTGGGCTAGAGTCACCAAACTTGACAGGAATGTTTATCAGCATGAGTTGTTGTGCACCTGGGTTTTTTTTAATTGTCTCCCCTGATAATTTTGGAGTTATTGCCCCTGATGACTTAAAATTAGAAAAACTTTGTGTCGCGCGTATCTCTGAAACCGCTAGTTCTAGAGTCACCAAACTTCACAGGAATGTTCACCAGTATGAGTTGTTGTGCACCTATGGTTTTTGAATTGTGTGTCTCCCCCTGATAATTCTTGAGTTATTGCCCCTGATATGAATACTTAAATTTATACAAACTTTGTGTCGCGCGTATCTCTGAAACCAGTAGGGCTAGAGTCACCAAACTTCACAGGATTGTTCACAAGCATGAGTTGTTTTGCTCTTGGGTTTTTTGAATTGTCTCCCCTGTTAACTTTGGAGTTATTGGCCCTGATGACTTAAAATTAGACAAACTTTACTTAGTGTCGTGCATATCTCTGAAACCACTAGGGCTAGAGTCACCAAACTTCACAGGAATGTCGACCAGTATGAGTTGTTGTACAACTGGGATTTTTGAATTGTCTTCCCATGATAACTTTGGAATTATTGCCCCTGATATGATTACTTAAAATTAGAGAAACTTTGTGTCATGCATATCTTTAAAACCACTAGGGCTAGAGTCACCAAACTTCACATGAATGTTCACCAGCATGAGTTGTTGTGCATCTGGGTTTTTTTAATTGTCTCCCCCTGATAATTCTTGAGTTACTGCCCCTGCTATGTTAACTTAAAATTAGAGAAACTTTGTGCTGCACGTATCTCTGAAACCAGTAGGGCTAGAGTCACCAAACTTCACAAGAATCTTCACCAGCATGAGTTTTTGTGCATCTGGGTTTTTTAATTGTCTCCCCCTGATAACTTTGGAGTTACTGCCCCTTATGACTTCAAATAAGAGAAACTTTACTTTGTGTCACATGTATCTCCGAAACCACTAGTACTAGAGTCACCAAACTTCACTAGAATGTTGACTAGCATGTGTTTTTGTGTACCTGGGGTTTTGAATTGTCTCCCTGACAATGTTAGAGTTATTGCCCCTGATGACTTAAAAAATAGACCCTGGTAAGTTTGGAGTTACAGACATTACACTTGTGTATTGGAAAGAGGATGGGAGGGGGAGACATCTGTTTGTGTGACAAAAACAAGCCTCTAGTTATAAATATGTTTCAAAATCTCTATTTTTATCTAAACATGTAATAAACTTCTCAACTCGAAATTTCACATTTTCCACCCGAGTCAGGTAGATTCAGATAGAGTGGGGTAGTGTCAGGTAGTTTTTATAGAAATATCAGTCAATTCCCACGCTGTGAGCCCGAACGACAATCGTTTGTCGTGCACTTTCATAGCAATACAGCTAAGATTTTTTTGCATTTACGTGATTCGTAGAGGTAGTAAAGTGGACTAAATACCGTCTTTCGACAGGCGTACGGCAGGCGCACCTACAACGAGTAGTAACAAACCCACTGTGCAATATTCGTACGCTCCTCTCACTACTCAGTACTGTAGTCGTTTGTGTTTTTATTATTCACAAATTGCACCATGAAAATGAGGACTTCATGCACAGTTTTTGAGGACATGATACACTAATTAGCATTTTATTGCTTCTCTTTCTAAACAATACTATCGATTTGATAAAACCATATTATACTCCTACAACAGTGGTGGGGCATATTGTTTTTGGTATGTCCGTCTGTGTGTCGCTCTGTCCACAACGTTAACCTAACTGCATGTGATAGAGACTTAATATTTGAAATGTGTATTCAAATTAAGAAGATCGTTTATTTAATTGGTACAACTTGTGTGCGTGTGTGTTTGTGTGTGATCATGCAACCACAGGACAATGGGGACTTTCATCAGGATGAACAGCAACGAATGAGGACCGTCCTCATTTGTCAAAATTATAAATGTGCTTCAAAATCTCTGTTTTTATCTAAACGTGTAATAAACTTCTCGACTCGAAATGTCACATTTTCCACCCGATTCAGGTAGATTAAGAAAGAGTTGGGTAGTGTTAGGAATCTTTAAAGAAATATCAGTCAATTCGCATGCTGTAAGCACGAACGTCAATCGTATGTCGTGCACTTAAGAATTTCGTAGCAATACGGCTAAAATTTTGCACGTATTTGCTTCGTAGAGGTAGTCAGGTGGACACAATCGACAGGCGTACGGCAAGCGCACCTACAACATACGAGTAGTAACGAACGTACTGTGCAATATTCGTGCGCTCCTCTCACTACTCAGTACTGTAGTCGTTTGTGTTTTTATTATTATACCCTGAAAATGGGGACTTCACACACAGTTTTTCGAGGACATGATACACTAATTAGCATTTCTTTCTTTCTAAACAATACAGTAAATTTGATAAACCAGATTATACCCTTACGACAGCGGTTGGGCATATTGTTTTTGGTCTGTCTGTCTGTATGTATGTTTGTCTGTGTGTCGCTCTGTCCACAACTTTAACCTAACTGCATGTGAGAGAGACTTAATATTTAACATGTGTATTCAAATTAAGAAGATCGTTTGCTTAATTGGTACAACTTGTGTGCGTGTGTGTATATGTGTTTGTGTGTGATCATGCACCAACAGGACAATAAGGAATTTCATCAGGATAAACAGCAACGAATGAGGACCGTCCTTATTTGTCAAAATTATAAATATGCTTCAAAATCTACATTTATATCTAAACGTGTAATAAACTTCTCAAATCGAAATGTCACATTTTCCACCCGAGTCAGGTAGATTCAGATAGAGTCGGGTAGTGTCAGGTAGTTTTTAAAGAAATATCAGTCAATTCGCATGCTGTGAGCACGAGCGACAATCGTGTGTCGTTTACTTTAGAATTATGTAGCAATACGGCTAAGATTGTGCACGAACGTGCTTCGTAGAGGTAGTAAGGTGAACTAGATATCGTCTTTCGACAGGAGTACGACAGGCGCAACTACAATGCACGAGTAGTAAAGAACGCACGATGCAATATACGTACGCTCCTCTCACTACTCAGTACTGTAGTCGTATGTGTTTTTATTATTCACGATTTGCACCCTGAAAATGAGGACTTCGCACACAGCTTTTTGAGGACATGATACACTAATTATCATAGTATTGCTTCTCTTTCTAAACAATACTATCGATTTGATAAAACCATAGTTCACCCCTACGACAGCAATGGGGCATATTGTTTGTGGTCTATCTGTCTGTATGTATGTTTGTCTGTGTGTCGCTCTGTCCACAACCTTAACCCAACTGCATGTGATAGAGACTTACTATTTTAACATGTGTATTCAAATTAAGAAGATCATTTGCTTATTTGGTACAACTTGTGTTTTTGTGTGTGTGTGTGTGTTTGTGTGTTATCATGCAACCACAGGACAATGAGGACTTTCATCAGGATAAACAGCAACGAATGAGGACCGTCCTTATTTGTCAAAATTATAAATATGCTTCAAAATCTACATTTATATCTAAACGTGTAATAAACTTCTCAAATCGAAATGCCACATTTTCGACTCGAGTCAGGTAGAGTCAGATAGAGTCAGGTAGTGTCGGGTAGTTTTTAAAGAAATATCAGTCAATTCGCATGCTGTGAGCACGAACGACAATCGTGTGTCGTGCACTTTAGAATTTCGTAGCAATACGGCTAAGATTTTACACATACGTGCTTCGTAATGGTAGTAAGGTGGACCAAAAGTCGTCTTTCGACAGGAGTACGACAGGCGCAACTACAGTGCACGAGTAGTAAAGAACGCACTGTGCAATATACGTACGTCCCTTTCACTACTTAGTACTGTAGTCGTTTGTGTTTTTATTATTCACAATTTGCACCCTGAAAATGAGGACTTCGCACACAGCTTTTTGAGGACATGATACACTAATTATCATAGTATTGCTTCTCTTTCTAAACAATACTATCGATTTGATAAAACCATAGTTCACCCCTACGACAGCGATGGGGCATATTGTTTGTGATCTGTCTGTCTGTTTGTATGTTTGTCTGTGTGTCGCTCTGTCCACAACCTTAACCCAACTGCATGTGATGGAGACTTAATATTTAATATGTGTATTCAAATTAAGAAGATCGTTTGCTTAATTGGTACAACTTGTGTGCGTGTGTGAATGTGTGTTTGTGTGTACTCAGGCAACCACAGGACAATGTGGACTTTCATCAGGATGAATAGCAACGAATGAGGACCGTCCTCATTTGTCAAAATTATAAATATGCTTCAAAATCTCTATTTATATCTAAACGTGTAATAAACTTCTCAACTCGAAATGTCACATTTTCGACTCGAGTCAGGTAGAGTCAGATAGAGTCAGGTAGTGTCAGGTAGTTTTTAAAGAAATATCAGTCAATTCGCAAGCTTTGAGCACGAACGACAATAGTGTGTCGTGCACTTTAGAATTTCGTGGCAATACAGCTAAGATTTTACACATACGTGCTTCGTAATGGTATTAAGGTGGACCAAATGTCGTTTTTCGACAGGAGTACGACAGGCGCAACTACAATGCACGAGTAGTAAAGAACGCACTGTGCAATATACGTACGCTCCTTTCACTACTCAGTACTGTAGTCGTTTGTGTTTTTATTATTCACAATTTGCACACTGAAAATGAGGACTTCGCACACAGCTTTTTTAGGACATGATACACTAATTATCATAGTATTGCTTCTCTTTCTAAACAATACAGTCGATTTGATAAAAACATATTTTCTCCCTACGACCACGATGGGGCATATTGTGTGTGGTCTGACTGTCTGTATGTATGTTTGTCTGTATGTCGCTCTGTCCACAACCTTAACCCAACTGCATGTGATAGAGACTTAATATTTAACATGTGTATTCAAATTAAGAAGATCGTTTTCTTAATTGGTACAACTTGTGTGCGTGTGTGTATGTGTGTACTCAGGCAACCACAGGACAATGAGAACTTTCAACAGGATGAACAGCAACGAATGAGGACCGTCCTCATTTGTCAAAATTATAAATATGCTTCAAAATCTCTATTTATATCTAAACGTATAATAAACTTCTCAACTCGAAATGCCACATTTTCGACTCGAGTCAGGTAGAGTCAGATAGTGTCAGGTAGTGTCAGGAAGTTTTTAAGGAAATATCAGTCAATTCGCATACTGTGAGCACGAACGACAATAGTGTGTCGTGCACTTTAGAATTTCGTAGCAATACGGCTAAGATTTTACACATACGTGCTTCGTAATGGTAGTAAGGTGGACCAAATGTCGTCTTTCGACAGGAGTACGACAGACGAAACTACAATGCACGAGTAGTAAAGAACGCACTGTGCAATATACGTACGCTCCTCTCACTACTCAGTACTGTAGTCATATGTATGTTTGTTATTCACAATTTGCACTCTGAAAATGAGGACTTCGCACACAGCTTTTTGAGGACATGATACACTAATTATCATAGTATTGCTTCTCTTACTAAACAATACTATCGATTTGATAAAACCATATTTCACCCCTATGACAACGATATGGCATATTGTGTGTGGTCTGAATGTCTGTATGTATATTTGTCTGTGTGTCGCTCTGTCCACAACCATAACCCAACTGCATGTGATAGAGACTTAATATTTAACATGTGTATTCAAATTAAGAAGATCGTTTGCTTAATTGGTACAACTTGTGTGCGTGTGTGAATATGTGTTTGTGTGTACTCAGGCAATCACAGGACAATGAGGACTTCCATCAGGATGAACAGCAACGAATGAGGACCGTCCTCATTTGTCAAAATTATTAATATGCTTCAAAATCTCTATTTATATCTAAACGTGTAATAAACGTCTCAACTCGAAATGTCACATTTTCGACTCGAGTCAGGTAGAGTCAGATAGAGTCAGGTAGTGTCAGGTAGTTTTTAAAGAAATATCAGTCAATTCGCATGCTGTGAGCACGAACGACAATAGTGTGTCGTGCACTTTAGAATTCCGTAGCAATACAGCTAAGATTTTACACATACGTGCTTCGTAAACAATACAGTCGATTTGATAAAACATATTTCACCCCTGCGACAGCGATGGGGCATATTGTTTGTGGTCTATCTGTCTGTATGAATGTTTGTCTGTGTGTCGCTCTGTCCACAACCTTAACCCAACTGCATGTGATAGAGACTTAATATTTAACAAGTGTATTCAAATTAAGAAGATCGTTTGCTTAATTGGTACAACTTGTGTGCGTGTGTGAATATGTGTTTGTGTGTACTCAGGCAACCACAGGACAATGAGGACTTTCATCAGGATGAACAGCAGCGAATGAGGACCGTCCTCATTTGTCAAAATTATAAATATTCTTCAAAATCTCTATTTATATCTAAACGTGTAATAAACTTCTCAACTCGAAATGTCACATTTTCGACTCGAGTCAGGTAGAGTCAGATATGGTCAGGTAGTGTCAGGTAGTTATTAAGGAAATATCAGTCAATTCGTATGCTGTGAGCACGATCAACAACCGTGTGTCGTGCACTTTAGAATTTCGTAGCAATACGGCTAAGATTTTACACATACGTGCTTCGTAATGGTAGTAAGGTTGACCAAATGTCGTCTTTCGACAGGAGTACGACAGGAGCAACTACAATGCACGAGTAGTAAAGAACGCACTGTGCGATATACGTACGCTCCTCTCACTACTCAGTACTGTAGTCGTATGTATTTTTGTTATTCACAATTTTCACTCTAAAAATGAGGACTTCGCACACAGCTTTTTTAGGACATGATACACTTATTATCATAGTATTGCTTCCCTTTCTAAACAATACTATCGATTTGATAAAACATATTTCACCCCTGCGACAGCGATGGGGCATATTGTTTGTGGTTTATCTGTCTGTATGTATGTTTGTCTGTGTGTCGCTCTGTCCACAACCTTAACCCAACTGCATGTGATGGAGACTTAATATTTAACATGTGTATTCAAATTAAGAAGATCGTTTGCTTAATTGGTACAACTTGTGTGCGTGTGTGTATGTGTGTACTCAGGCAACCACAGGACAATGAGGACTTCCATCAGGATGAACAGCAACGAATGAGGACCGTCCTCATTTTTCATAATGATAAATATGCTTCAAAATCTCTATTTATATCTAAACGTGTAATTAACTTCTCAACTCGAAATGTCACATTTTCGACTCGAGTCAGGTAGAGTCAGATAGAGTCAGGTAGTGTCAGGTAGTTTTTAAAGAAATATCAGTCAATTCGCATGCTTTGAGCACGGACGACAATAGTGTGTCGTGCACTTTAGAATTTCGTGGCAATACAGCTAAGATTTTACACATACGTGCTTCGTAATGGTAGTAAGGTGGACCAAATGTCGCCTTTCGACAGGAGTACGCAAGCGCAACTACAATGCACGAGTAGTAAAGAGCGCACTGTGCAATATACGTACGCTCCTTTCACTACTCAGTACTGTAGTCGTTTGTGTTTTTATTATTCACAATTTGCACACTGAAAATGAGGACTTCGCACACAGCTTTTTGAGGACATGATACACTAATTATCATAGTATTGCTTCTCTTTCTAAACAATACTATCGATTTGATAAAACATATTACACCCCTATGACAGCGATGGGGATATTGTGTGTGGTCTGACTGTCTGTATGTATGTTTGTCTGTGTGTCGCTCTGTCGACAACCATAACCCAACTTAATGTGGTAGAGACTTAATATTTAACATGTGTATTCAAATTAAGAAGATCGTTTGCTTAATTGGTACAACTTGTGTTCGTGTGTGTATGTGTGTTTGTGTGTACTCAGGCAACCACAGGACAATGAGGACTTTCAGCAGGATGAACAGCAACGAATGAGGACCGTCCTCATTTGTCAAAATTATAAATATGCTTCAAAATCTCTATTTATATCTAAACGTGTAATAATCTTCTCAACTCGAAATGTCACATTTTCGACTCGAGTCAGGTAGAGTCAGATAGAGTCGGGTAGTGTCAGGTAGTTTTTAAAGAAATATCAGTCAATTCGCATGCTGTGAACACGAACGACAATAGTGTGGCGTGCACTTTAGAATTATGTAACAATACGGCTAAGATTTTACACATACGTGCTTCGTAATGGTAGTAAGGTGGACCAAATGTCGCCTTTCGACAGGAGTACGACAGGCGCAACTACAATGCACGAGTAGTAAAGAACGCACGATGCAATATACGTACGCTCCTCTCACTACTCAGTACTGTAGTCGTTTGTGTTTTTATTATTCACAATTTGCACCCTGAAAATGAGGACTTCGCACACAGCTTTTTGAGGACATGATACACTTATTATCATAGTATTGCTTCCCTTTCTAAACAATACTATCGATTTGATAAAACCAAAGTTCACCCCTACGACAGCGATGGGGCATATTGTGTGTGGTCTGACTGTCTGTATGTATGTTTGTCTGTGTGTCGCTCTGTCCACAACCTTAACCCAACTGTATGTGATAGAGACTTAATATTTAACATGTGTATTCAAATTAAGAAGATCGTTTGCTTAATTGGTACAACTTGTGTGCGTGTGTGTATGTGTGTACTCAGGCAACCACAGGACAATGAGGACTTCCATCAGGATGAACAGCAACGAATGAGGACCGTCCTCATTTGTCAAAATTATTAATATGCTTCAAAATCTCTATTTATAGCTAAACGTGTAATAAACGTCTCAACTCGAAATGTCACATTTTCGACTCGAGTCAGGTAGAGTCAGATAGAGTCAGGTAGTGTCAGGTAGTTTTTAAAGAAATATCAGTCAATTCGCATGCTGTGAGCACGAACGACAATAGTGTGTCGTGCACTTTAGAATTCCGTAGCAATACAGCTAAGATTTTACACATACGTGCTTCGTAATGGTAGTAAGGTGGACCAAATGTCGCCTTTCGACAGGAGTACGACAGGCGCAACTACAATGCACGAGTAGTAAAGAACGCACTGTGCAATATACGTACGCTCCTTTCACTACTCAGTACTGTAGTCGTTTGTGTTTTTATTATTCACAATTTGCACTCTGAAAATGAGGACTTCGCACACAGCTTTTTGAGGACATGATACACTAATTATCATAGTATTGCTTCTCTTTCTAAACAATACTATCGATTTGATAAAACCATATTTCACCCCTATGACAGCGATGGGGCATATTGTGTGTGGTCTGAATGTCTGTTTGTATGTTTGTCTGTGTGTCGCTCTGTCAACAACCATAACCTAACTGCATGTGATAGAGACTTAATATTTAACATGTGTATTCAAATTAAGAAGATCGTTTGCTTAATTGGTACAACTTGTGTGCGTGTGTAAATGTGTGTTTGTGTGTACTCAGGCAACCACAGGACAATGAGGACTTTCATCAGGATGAACAGCAACGAATGAGGACCGTCCTCATTTGTCAAAATTATAAATATGCTTCAAAACCTCTATTTATATCTAAACGTGTAATAAACTTCTCAACTCGAAATGTCACATTTTCCACCCGAGTCAGGTAGAGTCAGATATAGTCGGGTAGTGTCACGAAGTTTTTAAAGACATTTATGTGCATTTCACGAGTATTATACTGTTAAATAACATTATTCAGCATGTTTGAAACTGCAGCACATGGAACTGGCTGGGTTGGACTTTTAACAGTACATTTTCTAATGTTTGATATGTAATATTTCTTTTTTGTCGTACCCTTTAGTACTTTTCTACAGTTACTCTGTTTGCAGCTCAATCATTGAGTACACTAGCAATAGGTGGATACAGTTTGTTAACTTAAATGTTTGCGTTATGCATGCACTTTACCACTGTATTTGCCTTCGCGGTTGCTGTAGATTAATCTCAGAGTGGAACCGTTTATTTATCTGTTTGTCTTTTAGGGTGGGGATGGATAAGTGTGAGGTTGGGCGCCCAAAAACCGTTTTAACACCCCCCCCCCCCCCCCCCCCCCGGTGACCTTTGTCACTGGCCGTGTTAAGGCGGTACTTCCATTTCCCATACTATTGTATGTTTGATTTGTCTTTGTGCGCCGCTTGACGTTTATATAGTTATGTACATTTACTATTACCTTGTGTTGCTTTTCGGACGGCTGTTTGTTCTGTTTGTGGTGTTTCCTGCATGACTCATCTTTGTACTTTTTTGGAATGCATTGAGAGACATTCTTCAGTGTGTAAAAGTAGGAAATAATAAATAAGTACGAAATTAGTAGAAATATTCGTCACCTTATTTTGGTTATATTAGAATTCGGAATCCCGAACGTAAAGATATATTTATATAAAGATATTTGCGATTATTATTATTTTATTATATAGTCGAATTACATTCGCATTACGGTCGCCAAAGAATTTTCATTAAAATATCCAAACTTCAGTCATCCGCACGAGTAGCACTAACGAACGCATTGTGCAATACACTTATTATCACTTTATTGCTTCTCTTTTTAAATAATACCATCGATTAGATCTTTCAAATTATGTTAGCAAACAGAGTAGACCCTGATCAGACAGCTCCGTCTGATCTGTTTGTGAAAACACGTTTATATGAAGGAAAGGGTTAATCTTCGGCGTGTTTATCGGGATTGCTCGTAATACTCTGTGACAAAATATAGCAAAACAAAAATCGTTATTACCCGAATGTGTTTATATATTTGAGCAACTGTGTATCAATACAAATACATTTCGACACGTGTGTCGTGCTTCAATCCAATGTCCGAGATTAAAAATCTAAACTGTATGTGTCTATCACTAATTTGTATGAATCTTTAGTTCCATGTTAGGAAAGTTTTGTTGCGCTAAAATCTAAAACTGTAGAATTATTAGAAAAGCTGTCATTTTATGCGTTTTAATGAAAATTTGTTTTCAAATATATGGAATTTGAAACTGTACAATTTAAAATCACCCTCTTCTGTAGCTCGGTATAAGATATGCATTCTATACGCTACCCTTTAGCTAATTCACCCCAGACAATTCAAATGGAAAATTCCATTTTCCAGTAAAATCAAGACTATTTCTACAATTTAGGATTTTGATAATATATTGACAAAAGACAAATTGTGTAGCCCAAGATCAGAGGGCTCATGCAGGACGCCCCTGATCTCGGTCTACATTACAGACTCAGATCAGAGCGCTCGTGCAGGAACCATCTGATTTCGGTCTACGCTGTTTGCATAGGACAAATGCCCTCTTCACATGTGCAATGTTTGAAAAGGGAAACTATGTCGCTATGATCGAATGTATTAATATATATTTGTAACTTTAAAAAGGCAAACACCTTTGCACAAAAAATGTGAATTAAAATAACTCATAACCGGTTGTACGGCCACCCTTAGGTGTATCCACGACAAAATGCATAGGAACGAACGAGTCACACACGGTCGTCTTGCGTTATTTTAGTCTACAGTCCCACTAGCGCTTACGATCGTTAAATACCACTGGCGACCTCTGAGACCTCTGAAACAGGCGATCGTCTGCGATTGCCGGCGACTAAATTCCAAAAAATGATTACATGTATATAGAATTTGGACCCGCGTTGAGAATCGACCCGGGGTCCATTTTCAACTTGTAAGGAATCGACCCGTGTCCAATTTCAACGTTGAGAACCGACATATTTAAATTGGTCTATTTTCAACGTTGAGAGTCGAGCCTGGGTCTAATTTCAACGTTGAGAACCGACCCGATAAAAATAGACCCCGGTCTCAACGCTGGGTCCAAATTTTATTTAACACCGTGAAAAGCTGTAAAACGAGGACATTCACACACTCCAATACAAACATGATAGTAATGATAATTTTGATTACAAACGCACTTATATATTTATAGATTCATCGAATTGGTATTTAAGGGCCAGTCGCATTATTATTTATAATATCAACAATATTAGTACAGTACATCAAGAAAAACACCGTGCCATTTATGAAAGTTTTACTTAAGCTATAATAAGGTAGAGACCCTGTATATAATACTATATGCCAAATATCTAAGCTTAGGGTACCATGGATTCAGACAAGAACATTTTCACAACAAGATGTGTTTGTGAAACACTATTCCCCCTCGATATGATATTTAACCCTAAAGGATGACCTTGATCTTGACATGTCACCCCTCAAACTGTGCAGCTTCATGGGGTGCACATACATACCACATATCAAGTCTGTATCTCTACTGGTTCAAAAGTAATGGCCAATGTTAAAGTTTGTGACCTTTGACCATGAAGGATGACCTTGACCTTGACATGTTACTCCTCAAACTGTGCAACAAAATGAGAAACACATGTATACCAACTATGTATCTCTACTGGTTCAAAAGTTATGGCCAATGTTAAAGTAGGTGACCTTTGACCCTGAAAGATGACATTGACCTTGAAATTTCACCCCCTAAAATGTGCAGCTTCATGAGATACACATGCATACCAAATATTAAGCTTTATCTCTATTGGTTCAAAAGTTATGGCCAATTTGAAGTTGGTGACTTTTGACCCTGAAGAGTGACCTTAACATTTCACCCCTCACACTGTGCAGCTTCATGAGATACACAAGCATGCCACATATCAAGTCTCTATCTGTACTGGTTCAAAAGTTATGACCAATGTTAAAGTCGGTGATTTGACCCATGTGTTTGACCTCTGACCTTTAAAGATGACATTGACCTTGACATGTCACCCCTCAAAATGTGCGGCTTTATGAGATACATATGCATGCCAAATATCCAGTCACTAGCTGTACTGGCTCAAAAGTTATGACCAATGTTAAAGTTACAGACAAAGAAACAGACAATTTGACCTTTGACACTGAAGTATGACCTTGACCTTGACAGTTCACCGCTCAAAATGTGCAGCTTCATGAGATACACACGCATGCCAAATATCAAGTCTCTATCTCTACTGGTCAAAAAGTTATGGCCAATGTTAAAGTCGGTGATTTGACCCATATATTTGACCTCTGACCTTGAAGGATGACCTTGATCTTGACATGTCACCCCTAAAAATGTGCGGCTTCATGAGATACATATGCATGCCAAATATCAAGTCTCTATCTGTACTGACTCAAAAGTTATGACCAATGTTAAAGTTGCGTTAAAGTTACAGACAAAAAAACAGACAATTTGACCTTTGACCCTGAAGATGACCTTGACCTTGACATGTCACCCCTCAAAATTTTCAGCTTCATGGGATACACAAGCATGCCAAATATCAAGTCTCTATCTCTACTGGTCAAAATGTTATGGCCAATGTTAAAGTCGGTGATTTGACCCATATATTTGACCTCTGACCTTGAAGGATGACCTTGACCTTGACATGTCACCCCTCGAAATGTGCGGCTTCATGAGATACATATGCATACCAAATATAAAGTCTCTATCTGTACTGGCTCAAAAGTTATGACCAATGTTAAAGTTGCTGACAAACAAACAGACAAACAGACAAACCAGACAAACAGACAGACAGACAGACAGGGCAAAAACAATATGCCCCCCAGATCTTATCTGGGGGGCATAAAAAACATCAAATTTAAGCTCCTGTGGCATAGATATGCCACGGACCAGAACCAGTTTTAAAGAAATGGCTATGTCGTGTATTTATGTTATAAAAACCAAAACAATGCCTAAATACACCGCCAAATGAGGACTGCACGAAATGGTGTAAAATGAGGACCTTTAAGCATTCCACTCAAAAACATGAGAGTATTGTTAATTTTGATTAAAAATGCATTTATATATTTATTGATTCGTCGAATTAGTGCTTAAGGGTCAATCACATAATTTGTTGTCTGGAAATAAAAGAGTGCAAAAAAAGTAAAAGGGGCAACAACTCTAATATTAGTGAATCCAGAGTTATAGACCTTGTGCATGACACTTTCTGTCATCATGCTCTTTCCATTATTAAGTTTCAATCCAATGACATGAGCCATATAGGAGTTTCGGTCTGGACAAACAAGAGTGTTCGGAGGAACACATGTGTCACCTGCTCGAAGCTGACACAAAAACTGTTAATATGCTGGAGTGCTAAAATCAGAATAAAGGGGAACAAGTTAATCATGTTGTATTGCTTAGCAATACATGAGTCCCCCACCATATTAAAAGAAACCTCCACTAACCTACCAACCCATGGTGTAGTTGACAATGGTATAAACATGACAAACCTGAATGGTATTTGTAAAAATAAGAAGAAAAACAATATGACAAAAGGGGAATAACTCCAAATATAATGATGCCAGAGTTATGACCCTTGTGCATGACACTTCCGCTCATCATGATTGGTCAATATGTGAAGTTTCAAATGAATTGAACCAGTAAATAAAGAGTTATTGTCCAGACAAGAAAATATTAACAAGAGCTGTCCGCAGACAGCACGCTCCACTTTCTTTAGTGCTGGATAGTGTAGTGGAAGTCTAAGTCAGAAAGGGGAGATAACAACAGCAAAATTAATTTTAGGGTTACCTACCCTTGTGAAATGGGTCCCCCTTGTAATAGTTAATATGTATACCAAAGATGAACCAAATACCTTGGACAGTTTCTGAGACATGGACCTGAACATAAACTTAACCAACAATGAAAAGTGTAAGTTGAAAAAGGGGCATAACTATGGTAAAATTAATCTTAGGGTTACCTACCCTTGTGAAATGGGTTCCCCTTGTGACAGTTAATATGTACACCAAAGATGAACCAAATATCTTTGACAGTTTCTGAGACATGGACCTGAACATAAAACTTAACCAACAATGAAAATTCTAAGTCGAAAAAGGGGCATAACTATGACAAAATTAATTTTAGAGTTACCTACCCTTGTGAAATGGGTTCCCCTTGTGATAGTTAACATACATACCAAATGTGAATCAAATATCTTTGATGGTTTCTGAGAAAAGGACCTTAACAAAAAGGTTAACCAACGCCGACGCCGACGCCGACGCCGACGAGAGGGTCATGACAATACCTCCACTTTTTGAAAAAGTGGAGCTAAAAAGGGGAATAACTCCAAAAATACTGATGCTTGAGTTATGGCACTTGTGTATCGTGCTTGTTCCATAAATGAAGTTTCAAATGAATTGAACCAGTAGATAAAGAGTTATTGTCTGGACAAGAAAATATTAAAAAGGGGAGTAACTCCAAAAATACTGATGCTTGAGTTATGGCCCTTGTGTATCGTGCTTGTTCCATATGTGAAGTTTGAAATCAATTGAACCAGTAGATAAAGAGTTATTGTCCAGACAAGAAAATATTAAAAAGGGGAATAACTCCCTAAAATATTGATACTTTAGTTATGGCCCTTGTGCATGACACTTCCCCTCATGCTTACTCAATGTGTGAAGTTTGAAAGCTCTATAATGATTAGTTTAGAAATGACAGCCAAAAAAGGAAAGTGTGATGGATGGACAGACAGATGGACAAACAGACAACGGAAAAGTGATCCCTAAGTGACACACTGCCTCTCGGCAGGTGATACAAAAAGTGTAAACAAAATGTACAATGGACAATAACAAGGGGCAATAACTCCAATATAAGTGAAGCCAGAGTTATGGACCTTGTGCATTACAGTCATCCTCCTCTCATTATAATTTTTAGGAAGTATATAGGAAGTTTCAACCAACTGGCATCAGACATATAGAAGTTATCGTCCAGACAAGAAAGTGTGACATACAGACGGACGGACAGACAGACAACTCTCACAAAACCAAAATGTCTCCCAATATAAATATGGGAGGGGGAGACATAATAAATGTTGACCCAGTGAATGAACAAATTTATATCTGGGATAAATTTCAAAATGTGTGATGCTAGAATTAAGGCCCTATTACCTGGTACACTGTCTATGCATGATATGGGCCAAATTATATGGAGATTTGTTGATGCAAAATATAATGGTATGGCTGTGTGACATAATCAAATGGAAAAACGGACGGACATATGCATGCACATGCACAACTGCAACTTTGGCAAATGTTGAGCTGACCACAAGCAAGCTAGACAAAAAGCAGGTCACTCACTGTAAACTAGAATTGTTTTTGATACAAAAACTGATTTCTCCCCCAGTGCATGGACAAAATTTTCCAAAGTCCCATACATCTTCAGAAAATACTCGAACTGGAAAAGGAATAATTTATGCACAACTACGCATGGTACTGATCAATCCTATGAAGTTTCGTGAATATCCAATAAAATATTTTAGGGGAATCCCAACAGACAAAAGTTTCCATGAAAAAATTTCAAATCCCATAACTTTGCAGAAAATCACCAAACAGTAACAGGAATAAGACATGCACAACTAGGCATGATGCTAATCAAACCTATGAAATTTAATGAATATCTATTTAAAGGCTTTGAAGAAATCCTGCAGACAAAATTTCCAAAGTCCTATAACTCTGCAGAAAATGGGAGGCAATAATTCCAATAATATTGAAGCCAAATTTATGTTACTCATGCATAACACTCCTTCTATCATGCTCTTTCCATACATGGAATGTTATTTCAATAGCATCAATAGAGCAGGAGTTATTGATCGGAAAATGTAATAAAGGTCAATAACTCAAAAAGTATTGAAGCCAGAGTTATGGCCCTTATACATGACACTTCTAGCCATCATATTCTGTTAATGTATGAAGTTTCAATCAAATGGTATTAGCCATGTTGGAGTTATTATCCAGACAAGAAAGTGTGAATAATTGATCTTGAATTGTGACCATGGCCTTGAATTGTGACCTTGACCTTTGACGAATGTGCCTGAATCCTGATGTCTGCACATCGCCTTGTTATGGAGAACATTAATTTGTACCACAGCATTTTGAAATCCCTCCAAGGGTTTAAGAGATATGGAGCGGACACAAAGGGTTTGGCTTAAAACATTTGACCTTAAATTGTGATCTTGACCTTTGACCCACATGCCTGAATTGATCGCTCTGCACATCGTCTTGAGTCGAACATTTGTGCCAAAGCATTTTGAAATCTTCCATATTTGTGAGAGATATGGAGCGGACACAAGTGTGATAGACAGACGGACAACTCGACCAAAAACAATATGTCTCCCGTTTATAAATGGGGGAGACATAATTAACAAGCAGTATTGAAAACTCATATGTGCAATTTTGAAATGAAAGGATGAGTTGTTATTGGTTGACCATGAAATGTTGATAATGCATACAAAGTAAACTCAATTAGCTATATAAATCCCTGTCCATGAATCAAGATCCAGTTTAAATTGGTTATATTTTATCTATTTTGAGATGCACATGGGCAAGAAAGTGAGAGATATTCAAGGGAAAGTGAGAGATATGCAAGGAATAATTACAACAAAAGCGTTGATGGGAACATGTGTCACCTGCCAGCAGAAATGTGACAAAAATAAGATGCCATACAAAACATAATCCCTATCTGTCACCTAGCTAAAGCAATTGACACAAAAAGTGCACATAGTATCATAACATTTGTTTGGGACAATTGTTTTTTTCTATTTAAAGGTTATCTATAGCACTTACTGACTCCAAAAAGCATTTCCAATAGGCAGTGCTAGGATTTGAACCTAGACTCCCTCTATGGCTAAGCCAAGGAGGTGTTCTTCCATTAAACTACACTGACAGCATTTATGGAAATTGGCAGTTTGGAGCAGAAGCTAACTTAGACTTTGATATTTATAACAATGTTATTTTTCAGAATGTTAACCCTTTCCCTGTTCTGTATTTCAGCCAAATTTCAATACCTACTGAATATTCATTAACAA
Source organism: Azorinus chamasolen (assembly GCA_963576725.1). NCBI lineage: Eukaryota > Metazoa > Mollusca > Bivalvia > Cardiida > Solecurtidae > Azorinus > Azorinus chamasolen. The sequence goes on from OY755240.1 coordinate 48,398,875, forward strand.
AATAGGTATAAATAAATCTGGAAGATGGAGCATTGTAGATATTTTAGAAAGTAAAGAAACAGATCTATTAAATTATATTAACAAACAGAGCAGACCCTGATCAGACGGCTCCGCTAAGAGCCATCTGATCTGGGTCTTTTCTGTTTGCAAATGCGTGAAAGCACTTTTATATGAGGGAAAGGAATAAGAGGTTTTTAGACAGGAATCTATGAGCATGTCATGTCTGACAATCTCACAGATTCTGACTACCACAACCTACATCCCTCACCAAAAAAATCTGAATACATAATTATCAGAATAGCTGAATTTAAATTTAGTTAATTTACTGTTGAAGTATATTCAGTTGTGCTTCTTGACTAACTAGGTATTTTTAAACATACATAGATTTCACAGTTGTAAATTTGTGTTTAAAATTTGCAAAAAAACAAGATGTGACACTATGCCCCCAACCTTTGAACCTGAAGGATTACCTTGACCTTTTGACTCACTGACCAGGGAGTTAAACGTGACACATCATTATTGTGTGGCGAACTTTTGTGCCTGCTTATTTTGAAATCCATTTACAGATAAAAAAAGTTATAAAAGAGACAAGGAGTTTCGGACGGAAAGACGGATGGACAGACAATATGATAACTATATGCCCACTGTTGGGGGCATGAATATCAGGAAATCTGCTTCTCCAAACCTTTAGTATTTGAACATATTACATGTAAATAGCCACATTACAAGTGTATTGAATGTGACATCATGCATCAGGATTGATAATGCAGCTGTAGAGCTCTTACAGGCAAAGGGTTTGTTTTAACATATTTTCCAAAGATCCCGCATAAAATTAAAACCAGTACGTGCTGATCGTGCATATTAATCTACAAATGGTTCCAAAACCTAAATTGTGCATAGATCTATGGACATGTAGCAAATTTTTGACGATGGCTTTGCGATAAAGCCAAAATATTCAGGTAAATAACAATTGCTCTGAGTTAATGAATTCTTTACTCAAACAAGAGGGCCAAAATGGACCTGATATCGCTCACCAGACAATCAGGAGAAGATTTTCAAAGTTTTCACTGTATGTTTGTATAGAGAACTTGCCGGCCCTGGGGCAGGGCCAATTTTGAACCCAGGGGCATAATTTATATAACTTTTGTAAAGGACCTCAATGTGATGCTATCTGCCTAATATGAAAGCTGAGAAACCTTCCAGTTTCAGGGGAGAATATTTTCAAAGTTTTCACTATGTTTCTATTGAAAGCTTGCTACCCCTTGGGTGGTGCCAACTTTGACTCTGAGGGGCATAATTTATATAACATTTGTAGAGAATCTGAACATGATGTTATGTGCCAAATATCAAAGGTCTGAAACTTCCAGTTTCAGAGGAGAATATTTTCAATGTTTTCATTATATGTTTCTATTAAAAACTTACCACCCCTGGGGTGAAGCCAATTTTGACACTAGGGGCATGAATTGTAATCCTTTTTTAGAGGACCTAAACATGATGCTATGTGCCAAATATGAAATCTGAGACCATTCCAGTTCCAGAGGAGAAGATTTTCAAAGTTTTCACTACAATGTATGTTTCTATTGAAAACTGACCAACCCTGGGACGGGGCCAATTTTGACTCCAGGGGCATAATTTATGTAACTTTTGTAGAGGACCTGTACATGATGCTATGTGCTAAATATCAAAGCTGAGAACCTTCCAGTTTCAGGAGAAGATTTTCAAAGTTTTCACTATATGTTTCTATTGAAAACTGACCATCCCTGGGGCAGGGCCAATTTTGACCCAAGTGGCATAATTTATAAAAAAAATTATAGAGGACCTAAACATTATCCTATTTGTTAACAAGTGGGTCATGATGGCCCTGATATCACTCACCAGACAATCAGAGAAGATACTCAAAATTTCACTATATATTTCTAAAGAAAACTGGCCACTCTGGGGCGGGGCCAATTTTGACCCCAGGACTACAATTTATGTAAAAGTTATGAGAATGTTACCTCCCAGTTTCAGGAGAATATTTTTAAAGTTTTCACTATATATGTTTTTAATATTGAAAAACTGTCCACCCCTGGGGCGGCAAATTTTGACCCCAGGGGCATAATTTACATAACTTTTGTAGAGAACATGATGCTATGAGCCCAAATATGAAAGCTGAGAACCTTCCATTTTCAGGAGAAGATTTTCAAAGTTTTCACTCTATGTTTCTATTGAAAACTGCCCACCCCTGGGGAAGGACCAATTTTGACCACAGGGCCATAACTTATAAAACTTTCTTAGAGGACCGGAATAAGATGCTATGTGCCAAATATGAAAGTTAATGACCTTCCCTTTTCAGAGATGAAATTTTTCAAAGTTTTCACTATATATTTCTATTGACAACTGCCCACCCTTGGGACGGGGCCAACTTTGACCCAATAGCATGATTTATATAACTTTTGTGGAGAACCTGAACATGATGCTATGAGCCAAATATGAAAGCTGAGAACCTTCCAGTTTCAGGTGAAGAATTTCAAAGTTTTCACTATATGTTTCTATTGAAAACTGACCACCCCTGGGGCAGGACCAATTTTGACCACAGGGCCATAACTTATAAAAACTTTCTTAGGGTACCGGAATAAGATGCTATGTGCCAAATATGAAAGTTAATGACCTTCCCGTTTCAAAGATGAAGATTTTCAAAGTTTTCACCATATATTTCTATTGAAAACTGCCCACCCCTGGGACAGGGCCAATTTTGACCCCAGGGGCATAAATTATATAACTTTTGTAGAGGACCTGAACATGATACTATGTGGCAAATATGAAAGCTGAGAATGTTCCAGTTTCAGAGGAGAAGATTTTCAAAGTCTTCATAATGTTTCTATTGAAAACTGCCCACCCCTGGGGAGGAGCCAATTCTGTCTCAAAGGGTAAATTTTACATAACTTTTGTAGAGAACCTGAACATGATGCTATGTCCCAAATATGAAAGCTGAGAACCTTCCAGTTTCAGGAGAAGATTTTCACTATATGTTTCTATTGAAAACTGCCCACCTTTGGGGCGGGGCCAATTATGACCCCAGGGCCATTATTTATGTAACTTATTTAGAGGACCTGAACATGATGCTATATTCCACATATGAAAGCTGAAAACCTGGTTTCAGAGGAAAAGATTTACAAAGTTTTCACTATATGTTTCTATTGAAAACTGACCACCCCGGGCAGGGCCAATTTTGACCCCAGAGGCATAATTTATATAACTTTTGTAGAGGACCTAAAGATGATGATATGCGCAAAAGATGAAAGCTGAGAACCCTGTGGATTCTGAGGAGAAGATTTTTAAAGGTTCAAATTGTTGACGATACACGACTGACACCGCATGACGCACGCCGACAGGCGACAGACATCAGGCAATCACAAAAGTTCACCCTGAGCACTTTTTGCTCTGGTGTGCTAAAAATGAAAGCTGAGAACCTTCCAGTTTCAGGAGAAGATTTTCAAAGTTTTCACTATATGTTTCTATTGAAAACTGACCACCGGGGCAGGGCCAATTTTGACCCCAGGGGCATAATTTATACAAAAACTTTAGAGGACCTAAGCATGATCCCATGTGTCAAATATGAAAGCTGAGAACCTTCCAGTTTCAGAGGAGAAGATTTTAAAAGTTTCACTATATGTTTCTATTGAAAACCAGGCACCCCTGGGGTGGGGCCAATTTTGACTCCAGGGGCATAATTTATATAAATTTGGGAGGACCTGAACATGATGCTATGTGCCAAAGATAAAAGTTGAGAATCCTGTTGATTCAGGAGAAGATTTTTATAGGTTCAAATTGTTGACGACGGACGAACGACGCACATCAGGCAATCACAAAAGCTCACGCTGAGCATTTTGTGCTCTGGTGAGTTAAAAATGGACAATCCAAAGCAAAAGAACAACCTTCATTGTTGTATGTAGCAAATTGTTTTGGGTAAACAGCACATACAAAGTTGCATAGTAATCTCCCTTGGTCTGTTCATTGGGGATCACTGGGAATTGCTGAATATTCAGGGATTTCCCTCTGAATTTGGAATTGAGGGTCCCAGGACCCCCTACTTTTTCAATTTGAGAGTCCTTTGGATTTTTTGAGAGTCCCAAGTATTTGAGATCTTTAAAATTAATTACGCAATCTTGAAAAATAGGTAGGGTTGACTATAGAGGCTAAAATGACTATCACGATGGTATTGTGATAGTCAAAATACTATCACGATACTATTGCAGAAACTAAACTAAATGCAATACTATCACGATAATCTCAAATAACAGCACGTTTAAGCCTTCTTGTCTATAATTATGAAACAGCATATAATAATGCAACACTAATACACATGCATGTCATTTAACCACTTTAAAAATGATATTAGCATTTGCCAACAGGGTAGACTGAAATTAGAGAGGCAGTGTTTGCATTCAGCCTTACATTTGTCTACTTCTTCCCTTTTTAACAAATCTGAAATGATTTCCCGTCGTGTAAAAGCCTATATAGGATTCTATGATGCATAGATACAGATACAGATTCCATATAGGTGCTATGTCTGATGTGTTTGGCACAATTTCATATTTGTCTGCCACTTTCTACGAAACCAATACTGTATTGTACATGTATTAGGAACAAGCGGGTTCATGTGCGAATCCTGGGTTATAAAAGTATATAAATAAGAGGCCCTGACATCGCTCACCATGCAATAAGAGGAGAAGATTTTCACTATGTGTTTCTATAAAAAACTAGCCGGCCCTGGGGCGGGCAAATTTTGAACCAAGGGGCATAATTTATGTAACTTTTGTAGAGGACCTCAAGTACAAAAATTTTAAGAAATTGTAAATGAAAACATATAACAATGTAAATCTAAAGAAGGGCATGCACAAAAGTATGTATACCCTCTCCCTGGGCAAATTGGTTGAATTTCAGAAAGAATATATTAATCTATACTTATGTTAAAAATTTGAGATATTTTTGTTACACCTTCATGAGTTATTATTATTCATATCTTAATTTATTTTCAACCCTTCCCCTGTTCTATGTTTATTCCAAATTTCAATACCTACTGAATATTCATGGACAAAATAGTTATAATGAAATATGGAAGGTGGGACAGTGTAGCAATTTAGAAAATAAGGAAACATCTTTCAAATTCCATTGACAAACAGAGCGGGCCCTGATCAGACACCTGCTATAGGAGCAATCTGATCTGGGTCTGCTATGTTTGCAAATGAGTGAAAAGGTGTTGACATGAGGGAAAGGGTTAGTAAATATATAAGTATATTGTACACAAAATGAAAATAATGTATTGCAATTTGCACTATATCATATCACAAGCAAACAGCAGATTGATCAGATGGCTACTACATAAGCCATCTGATCTGGGTCTAATCTGTTTGCAAATGCGTAGAAAGGCCTATTTAAGGAGTAAAGGGTAAATTGTCGTATTAAAATTAATGTGCAACAGGCAAGATATAACTATAACAATTTTCTTTGTTTGGGTCTGCAATATTACTGCAGATTTTCTACCAACAAGGAAGGCAATCCAGTTGTTATCAAAAAGAGAGATAACCTATCTTTAAAGGTATGCTTAAAATAGACACCAGTAAATGTCTAAAAATAGCCACTTCTAAGTCAGCTTTGAAAACCATGCTACCCCTGGGGTGGGGCCAATTTTAACCCCAGGGGCATGATTTATATAACTTTTGTAGAAGACCTGAACATGATGCTATGTGCCAAATATGAAAGCTATGAACCATCCAGTTTCAGACGATGAGATTTTCAAAGTTCACTATATATGTTTCTATTGAAAACTTCTCACTCCTGGGACGGGGCCAATTTTGACCCCAGGGACATCATTAATATAACTTTTGATGAGGACCTAAACATGATGCTTTGTGCCAAATATGAAAGCTGAGAACCTTCAAGTTTCAGGAGAAGATTTTCAAAGTTTTCACTATATGTTTCTATTGAAAACAAGACACCCATGGGGCAGGGCCAATTTTGACCCCAGGGCCAATATTGACAAAAATATTATAGAGGACCTACAGATGATTCTATGTGCCAAAGATGAAAGCTGAGAATCCTGTAGATTCAGAGGAGAAGGTTTTTAAAGGTTCAAATTGTTGACAACTGACGACGCACACCGACGAATGACGGACATCAGGTGATCACAAAAGCTCACCCTGAGTACTTTGTGCTCTGGTGAGCTAAAAACTGGTCCAAACACTAAACAGGGACCTTTAAAACAAGAGAGACCCTAAAGAGACATAAAACGCTGCAACGTTTCATTGACAAATTATTTATTACTAAAAGTCAACAGATTGTGAACTTAATTCAAGAGCCCCGAGATTTTTGTGTTTGATTCTGAAGTATACCCAGGTTCAGTGCAATGCTGATGCAGTGGAAACTAGAAAGCATCTACACGAGTGTTTCCAATACACACAAAATTTGCTGCAATTGTTATGTTAAGTGATGCCATACATGTAAGAAAACTTTTGGAACTACCGCTAGTTGAATTAACTATCGGTGATTGTTCTTGATTGACTGAATTACTATCTAACTATCGCGACAAATAGGGGTAGACAGAACCTTTACTAAAAAAATTTTGCGAGTCCCAAGGATGCACAGCTACATGCAAATGGGAGTTCCATGTCTAAACATTGCATCCTGATGCAGGAAATCACTGCACCATCATTAACATTTTTGAAGAAACGAAATAAAATTTGAAAAAGTCTATACTGAAAATCCTATTTTAATAACATAGCAATTACAAGGTTCCTCACAATATTGGTAAATGTTAGGAAAATCCTATTTTAATCATAACATAACAATTAAAAGATTCCTCACAATATTGGTTAATGTTCGGAAATTCCCAGGATGTTCTGTACATGGTCGTTTCGCCCCCTTGGTCGTTTCGCCCACCTGGTTGTTTCGCTCACTACAGTGCTCCCTCCCTACAACGGCCCTCTCAATAACGATTCCCTCCTTACAACAACGCATGTCACTATTTCCGAAACAACAAGGCTCCAGAAACAAACTTTTTCCTTAGTATTTTCTTTATGCCTCCATCAAATCCTATGTTGTGACCACTCTTTAGAATCGTCACTTTGTGACGATTCTAAAGAGTGGTCACAACATAGGGTTTGATTGAGGCATTACGGTTTTAGTTCTCGAAATACACCTTATCTGGGGATCTGCAAACAAGCTAATTATGTTTGATTTTCCCTCCCTATAACAACTCCCTCTGAACAACACATACAATCTTCGTATCCCACAGGGTGTCGTTGTAGAGAGGGAGCACTGTATATACAATATATTATTCATATTACAAGGTTATTTCTTTTTAAATAGAAGCTATTGGTGCAGTTAACGCTTTTGAAGCAAATAGGACAGACCCTGATAAGTCGGTTCCTACATGAACCTTCTCATCTGGGTCTACTGTGTTAGTGTAAGAACTCAGAAGCAAACAGGGCAGATCCTGATCAGTCGATTCCTACATGATTCCTTCTGTAGATTCAGAAGATTTTTAAAGGTTCAAATTGTTGACGACAGACGACGCACCCCGACGGACATCAGACAATCACAAAAGCTCACTCTGAACACTTTGTGCTCTGATGAGCTAAAAACAAAATTCTATTTTTCGCTCTGGTGGCCATCTTGTTCGGCGGAGCGGAAAATGCAAAAGGCATTTTTTGAGAGAATATATATTCCCAAGAACGCCTCAAGCTGAATACATCGCCCTCTATCGCACCACCAAATGGTAATGTGTACATATATTTGTAAATACTGTACATACATGTTATTGTAATTGGTCAAGAAATTCTAATTCTTACCTTCAGTAATACCAGTCCAATCATTGCCTGCAATTTGAAACTCAAAAGGCCGGTAATGTTCCTCCTTGGACCATTCCCCATAGTGGGTGGCAACCTTCACAAGATACTTTGTCTGAAATATTGTAAAGATTGGGGAAGTGAATGATTTTTCGTTTTGATAAATATGCACACAATTGGCAGCAAACTGGTATAATGCGATACATTTTACATAATAATATGTAGTACCCATTTTCCTCGTTTATAGAAATACTAACAAGACTGTGTTCAATACATATTAATGCCACAAGTGGCATCCTCGACAATAAATTCAGAATCCAAACTAGGTCAAGGTCAAATCAAAGGCCTGAATGGCCATAATGGCGTTCGGGTTAGATATGGATGTTAAGTGTAAGGGGAGAACTTGCTGTACACGTTAATAACAATGCCTGACGTCCTGGAATTGATAAAAATATTAATTAACAACACGTGTTTGTGAAACACTATGCCACTGATTGTCACCAATATAAATTTGACCCATAATTAAATTTGACATTTAACTGTTATATGACCTTGATTTTAATAAGCCCCCCCCCCCCCCCCCCGAAAAAAATAAATAATAGTTCACCTCCGTAAGTTGCGCAGGCATGCCAGGTTTGAAGTATGTATGTGCAATGGCTACACAATTATTGCCAACATTAAAGTTTGAACCAAGCTGTTTGAGCCAAGGATTAGAAAGGAATGGGAAATATAGTAGATGTGGATGGATGTAGAACAGAGAATAGTACAGACTATAATAAGGAATAGGATATAAATAGAATTAATACAAACTAAATTACACAGTTGCAATGTGCTAGATAGGCAAAAAGGTTCCAATGCCCTAGTAAATAAGATGGTTTGTCGCGCATAAAAGTGCCTTTATCATACCTCCCTTTCAACCAGGGGTAAAGGGGGAGGGAGTGTTCTTTTCATATTTGCCCATTCAGAGACATATAAATATAGGTCTCTGACCTATTATACCAACAAATAACTCCAAAATTTTCCATCCGCATAAATCTCCCTCTTTGACACCCAATCTCCCTCATTTGAAAAGCTAATCTCCCTCTTTGCCTCGAAAAAATTATCACATGTATGCAGTAGGATTGAATTTTTACACCAGTGATAGTCCTTAACAAATTAAGTAGATGTTTAATCCAGTCAACGGTTATAGCATGATTGGAATTTCACAACTTTTTACCAACAGTCCTGGCCACCTATCAGCCAACATCAAACATGTGTTTCTTACTGTTATAGATTGTAAAAAGTAAACCTGTAATTTGATTGCAACACTCCGACATTATTACCTCAGCTGCTCCTTATGTTTCATTTCGATAGGGAGCGGCGAAAAGAGGTAGATTCCTGCGAGAAACAGTATCAGCCCAACTAATTAACCCTCCACTTCAAAGTTTGTCAGAACTGACATTCGCAAACAGTTATGATCCAGATCAGACACCGTTTAACATGATGTCCGATCAGAATCCAAACTGTTTGTCATAAGTTGGTCTGGTTTGAAAGTGGAACGGTTAATTATATAATATATTATGGCTCTTTGGAATATGTTCGTGACTCTACCTGACCTATAAAGAGCTTTGTGTTATGCTTTTGTACAGGATTTTGTAGCATATGCTATAACTGTTCTCCTCATAAACAATAATAACGGACAGATTAACCCCTTTGGTGCCAGGTACGACGGCATTGATGTTCGCAAACAGTTAAGATTAGGGATGGAGAATCGGACCAAAATCATAATCGATTATGGAATTGAATCGAACATTCATTATCGATTTAAAATCAATAATTAATCGAAAATACTTCCAGAGATTCTGTGCACGTAAAGCTTGATGTAACAAGCTAATACCTAACTAAGCTTTTGTGTCAACAAAACAGTATGCTGTGACCATTCATTAGAATCATCTCAAAGAGACGATTTTAATGAATGGTCACAGAATACAGCTTGGTAGAGGCTTATTATAAAGGTAAAATACTTCATACAGTTATATTCCTATTAAAACACCTACGAAAATTACTGATGCTGCTGTACAGATTGCACAGTCAGTAATCGATTATGACAAAATTACTATTGATAGTAAATCGAAAATACTTTTTCGATCAATCATCGATTATAACCGATTATCGGAACAACACTAGTTAAGATCCAGATCAAACATCGGGTAATGGGATGTCGGATCAGAATCCAAACTGTTTGTCATTCATAAAAGAAAACTCGCTTATTTATTTATTTATTTATATTTGACGTGGCTTTTCCATGATAACCTCGGAAATTATACATTTCCTCTTTTTCTGTATTGATTTATTACTGTCCTGTTTCTCTCAATTAAACAGAGCCTCTTCTTGTATTAATATTCATCTATCCTCATTTATTCATATAATGTGAACTGAGAGTGAGAAATAAAGTGAATTTGATTTGCTCCTATAGAAGCCAATTGATAAGGGGCTGTTTGGTGAAGACAGTAAAGACGGTAATGACTAATTAGCGATGCCGAAAAGTATATCAATGCATAATAAAAGCAATTACCCGTAATATAAGCGATCACTCGGCATGCGCAAATATAAAACGGTATCGGTTTATACACACCAGATTATTTTATAAGAGTGTCTACATTGACACCCTTATACTAAGTAACTTAATAATATGGCACTGCAATGTCTTGACGGTCAATGTATTTCCAAGAGTAGACAAAAAGTATTTTGAACAAACGACTTCCTATTTCTGGGTCTTCACAGTGTTGTGTTGTGTGGGCTTCTGTATAACGTCAACACTAATGTGGAGGCGTATCAGAATGAGAATCACAATATATTCTAGTCTAAAGTTTAATATACATATTTACAGCAGGTAACATAATAAGCGTCTAGATCCTATAGAGTTACATAACAAACTGGGGCCTGGTGACAGTGCGGATTTCCGCGGGCTCTTCGAGTCACGTGACTGCAGGCTAGCTACAGTCTGTATCAGCAATTTAAATGTCAGTATAGAACATCTCCCTCGTTCTGAATGAAAATGAGAAATTGCTGAAAACTGTCAAATTGCTGAAAACTATAAAATATGGAAAATAACAATTGTTTATCAAAACACAAATATTATCATGAACAATTTAGATAAACAGTATCTAAGACTAGCGTGTAAATTTATTTACAACATGTCAACGTATCTGTCATCAGTTCACCGTGTATCCCATTCATTGCTGTAGAAGCGCGCATTCTTTCGTACCACTCTCCCAGACCGTGTTACATAATGTTTTGAATCCGAATTTGGGATGTTTGGCTCTGAGCTAACCAGCTGGGGTTCATTGGGGGTATTGGCTAGTATATTGCAGTCAAAGGGCGAAATGTCTGAGATATTTTCGTTCGTTTTATGCAATGCGTTTCTATTTCTGCGGAAAAGTCTACCATCGCTGGTCTGAACTGTAAATGATCTTGTTCCGTTTTTCTGCACAATTTTGCCAGGGATCCAAATCTTACCCATCTGTACTCGTACTGAGTCATCAAGTTTAAGAGGGCTTAAGTGTCTAACGGATTTATCATAGTTTTGTTTCTGCTTATTTTGCGTTTTCTCTGAGCAAATCTTTACCTTGCTAGCATTGACAGTCTGGGGAAGAAGCGCTTTATTCGTAATGGGCAAAATCGACTTTGTTCTGCGGCTGTGCATTAATTGCGCTGGAGTATAACCGCAGTCAAGCGGTGAGTTTCTATACTCTAATAAAGCTATGTAGATGTTTTGTCTACTATCTCTCGCCTTTTTCATGAGTTTTTTGGCGATCCCTACGCTGCGCTCAGCTAAGCAATTTCCTTGCGGGTGATATGGAGACGACGTTTTGTGTTGAAACCCCCAGGATCTCGCAAAATCAGCAAACTCCGAGCTGGAGTATTGGGGTCCGTTGTCGCTTTGTAAAATGTCACAAATACCATACCGGGCTAAATGAGTCTGTATTTTCCGTATCACAGTACCGGCCCGTGTGTCTGGGAGATAGTCTATTTCAAAGAATCTTGAATAGTGATCTACTGTCAATAGGTAGTCTCTGTTGTCAAAATGGAACAAGTCTGTTGATAAGACTTGGTATGGTCTGTCCGGGAATTCAGATGTGATCATGGGCTCTTTGGCATTTGAGTCCCTATGAGTCAGGCAAATTGGGCAATGCAGCACGTGCTCTGTTATTTGTTTTTGCATACCAGGCCAAAACAAGCTATCTTTAGCACGCTGCACAGTTTTAGTCACACCTAGATGGCCTGTGTGCACCTGTTTGATTAATTCAGGTCGCAGAGATTTTGGAACGAGGAGTGTCTGACCTCTGAAAATGAGGTCATCTTCAACAGATAGTTCATCCCTGTGATTCCAAAAATCTGTAACTGCAGGGTCACAGTCAGATCTAATATTCGGCCAACCGTCAAGTATAGTCCGTTTCAAAATTTCCATGTCACGATCATCTCGTATTGCCTGGCGGATTGTTTCTAAACGGCGATCTGTTACACACAGTTGCTTTTTGACAGAATGCACATGTGTGTCCAAACCGTCAATCAATGTCGGGTACGTGTCATTTACAGAATGCCTTGACAAATAGTCAGAGACAGGAATGTCCTTCCCACGTACATGTTCCACTGTAATGTCGTACATTTGCAGAGACAAAAGCAACCTCTGCAGCCTTGGAGGGGCCGCCGATAGGGGCTTTTTCATGATAGCCGATATCGGTCGGTGGTCGCTGTGAACTGTCACGTGTCTGCCGTATGTTAGTTGGTGGAATCGTTTGCAACCGAAGACAATTGCAAGGAGCTCTCTTTCAATGTTTGCATATAGCTTTTCGCTCGTGGTCAGGCTTTTCGACGCATATGCTATTGGTCTGTCCCTTTGCCATAGCGAACATCCGAGACCATTTTGCGATGCGTCGCATTCTAAGACTAGCGGCTCTTTGGGGTCAAAGTAACCGAGAACTGGTGCATTTGTAATTGTGTCCTTGACCTTTTTAAATGCACGCGTTTGCGGCTCGTCCCAGAGGAACTCAATGTCCTTTTGCAAGAGGCATCTAAGGGGAGCTGTAGCCTCTGCAAGGTTTGGCGCGAATTTTGACAGGTAGTTAACCATGCCGAGAAAGGTTTCCAACTCTGCACGCGTGTCTGGGGTTTTCAGTCTCATTATGGCGTCTATCTTGCCACTGTCGGGTTTCAGACCTTGACTAGAAATAATATGCCCAAAGAATGGCACTTCTGTCGCACCGATGATACACTTATCGGGATTGAACTTGACACCTTTATCTTGGGCTCTCTTGAGCGCTTTACGCAAATTTGCATCGTGTTCTGACCTTGACCGACCATGAATAAGTATGTCGTCGACTATTGTGTGAATGCCAGACAAGCCTTCAAATATTTCATTGCACTTTTGCTGAAATATGTCTCCAGATGACGTAATGCCAAATGGTAGTCGCAGATACCTATACCTACCGAAAGGTGTACTGAAGGTTGTCAGAAGGGAAGACGCAGAGTCTAATTTCACACTCCAATAGGCATGTGTGATGTCAAGGATACTAAAGTGTGTAGCTCCTGATAGGTCTGACGTCACGTCGTCAAGAGTTGGCATTGGGTAATGCGGTCTACGGATAGAGTCGTTCAATGCTTTGGGGTCTATGCATACCCTAAGTTTACCAGTTTTGGGTTTTTCTACAAGCACAATCGAGTTTACCCAGTCTGTAGGCTCAGTGACCTTTGTTATTATGCCATCATTGACCATGCGGTCCAATTCGTCCTTGAGTCGCGGTTTCAGGGCATCCGGGACTTTGCGCGGGGGGTTCACGACGGGTATAGCATTTTCCTTCAAATGCAGCTTTGCAAAACCTGGGATTTCCCCTATGCCTTCGAAAAGCGTTTTGTATTCGGACATCACGGTGCTCTTGGTTAGTGCTTGGGGCTCATTAGGGGAACTCTCTACCGAATATGTCAACTTAATCAGATTTAGCTCTAGTGATGATCTGAGGCCAATCAGGGGAGGGGCACAATTTTCCACAACATAAAATGTTGCCACAATCTTGCTTGATTTGTGATAGCAAGGAAGACGTACTTTTCCAAGAACCTTAATGAGGTCACCTGAGTAAGAGGTCAGCTTGCTATCTGGTGGCTCCAGTGGGTAGCTCAGCTTAAGATTTCTGAACATTTCTTGCGAAATGATGTTGCATTCACTGCCAGTATCAATTTTAAAGTTTATTTAAGTGTTATTTGGACCAATATAAATTTGTACAAATGCACGGTCTGGTGAACGAGAAGAATGTGCACTTACCATATCAATGTAGTATTCTGGAATGTCACAATATCCATCGTCACAATAGCCACTGGCACCTTCAATGGCACTATTGTCAATGTCATGCACAGATTTGTGGTGACTTGGTTGTGATCTGCACATGTGCGCAAAATGATTCAGTTTGCTGCATTTACGGCATTGTTTGCCGAAAGCTGGACAGTCCGTTTTATTTTGTCCGTGAAACTTCCCGCAGTTGCCACATTGTTGTTTGGTCCGGTTCTTCTGTTGTTGGTGCTGTCGATGTGGTTGTTGTCGCTGTCTGGTCCCATTCCGTCTGGAAATGGCGTCTACTGGCGCTGTTGCTTGTGGAGGCGACGTTGTGTTATAAGATGACTGAAAGCTCATGGAAGCCATTTGTTTTTGACAGTACTCGAAACTTTGAGCTATTTGTATCGCTTTGTCCAAAGTGAGCTTTTCTCCAACGTTGATCAGTTTCTCCCTAATTTTGGAGTTATTTGTGCCGATAACAATTCTGTCTCGAATCATTTCGTCATGATTCGCTCTGAATTGGCAGTCATGTGCCCGAAGTCTAAGCCGTGTAACGAATTTGTCTACAGAGTCTGATCCTTGTACTTCATTGTAGAAGCGGAATCTGGCGAAAACAGGATTGAGCTTTGGCTGCACATATGCTTGGAATTTATCATAATGTGTTTGCAGGCTTTTCGTTTCTTCCTCTGTTAACGTCCATGTTTGATAAACGTCACGCCCTTTATCGCCGATCCAAAGTAACACGTACGCGATCTTTTCTTCTTCACTTTTGTCATTCAGTGGTCCCTTAAAAATAAGATCCGTGTGTCTCTTGAATTTATCCCAAGATTCCGGGAGATTGCTGCTTTCCCAGTCCATTCTTGGGGGTGTAATTCCTGCCAAATTCATGTTTACACTAATGTCACTAATTTCACTGATTTGGGTTCAGTTCTGACACCATGTTGTGTTGTGTTGTGTGGGCTTCTGTATAACGTCAACACTAATGTGGAGGCGTATCAGAATGAGAATCACAATATATTCTAGTCTAAAGTTTAATATACATATTTACAGCAGGTAACATAATAAGCGTCTAGATCCTATAGAGTTACATAACAAACTGGGGCCTGGTGACAGTGCGGATTTCCGCGGGCTCTTCGAGTCACGTGACTGCAGGCTAGCTACAGTCTGTATCAGCAATTTAAATGTCAGTATAGAACACACAGTAGACTATTTCTGGGTCTTCCCAGTAGACTAAGTAAAAACAATTATTTAGAGTCTCTTTCTCTACCTGATTAAAAAAGGAATTTGTTCCAAGAATTCCAATACTAAATCATTATCTACACCAGCTAAATATATGCAACACAAATGCTACCAAAAATGCAATCTATGATCTGTGTCTACCTACACAACTTTCATTTGAGAAAGAATAAAGTCAAATATCAATAGTGGTCACAAAGTCTATCAAAATCAAAACACTTCAGAGGAATGGTAAACACTTATGGAAATGGCAAACAACAATTTTTTTAAAATAATTTCAGGACCTAAAATTAATTCAGCCTTACACAGTGGTTCAAACTATTATCAATCAAAGTATGATGTGGTGAAAAGTACATATCGACGGTTATAAATGAAGAATTGAAGCTTCAGTCGCGTTTTCGCGAAAACACATTACAGTACATAAATTGAAACGATGAGCTTAATTAAAACGAGAGAGAATACAGAGAGAACTAATTGATACATACCACTCCAAAATGGTCTATAAGTTCGACAATAGCTCCAACTTCGTTTGACATTGAACAATAACGAGGTTGTCTGTTCGAAAATGACTTAGAAGTGTTCAATTATGACAATCGACACGGGGGTAAAACCACGTGAAAACTGAAGAGTAGCAAAAATAGACACAACGGCAAGTAAAAATAAGCAATGAAAGTAACGGAAAGGGACAACTGATCACTAGATTTTCAACTGGTTATGTAAAATACTGTCCAGTCAAATTCCAACGAGGTTCTGTTAAACTATCGCCGCTTCAACGCACTAAATCCAATTTCACCGACTCGCTTTCCTAATAAACTTATATAGATAAGAGTAAATGCATCCATGGCGGCCAGATAAAAGATTCCTATAGATTAACTAAAAGACATAAAACTTTTACGTATTGTACTCACGTTCTTCTCTTTTGGTAAATTTTGTGCCGGTTTTATAAATGCGCATTGCTAAAAATGGTGGCCATTTTGAATTTCTCAACGGGGCAAAACTAGCTGACTTGCGCATGCGCAAAAGGCATCGAGTGTGAAATCGAATAGTTAAAAAATATGCAATTTTAAAATGAGCTACACACACTCGAAAAAAATGCTAGGAATCGGACGGACAATGGGACCCTTCGAGTTTAGAAGTTTTTTACACGTTTTGATAGAAAATAGAGATTTTGAAGCATATTTATAATTTTGCAAAATGAGGACGGCCTCAATTGTCCAAGATGTCCTCATTCGTTGCTGTTCATCCTGACGACTGTCCTCATTGTCATATGGTTGCAAGAGCACACACACACACACACACACACACACACACACACACACACACACACACACACACACACACACACACACACACACACACACACACACACACACACACACACACACACACACACACACACACACACACACACACACACACACACACACACACACACACACACACACACACACACACACACACACACACACACACACACACACACACACACACACACACACACACACACACACACACACACACACACACACACACACACACACACACACACACACACACACACACACACACACACACACACACACACACACACACACACACACACACACACACACACACACACACACACACACACACACACACACACACACACACACACACACACACACACACACACACACACACACACACACACACACACACACACACACACACACACACACACACACACACACACACACACACACACACACACACACACACACACACACACACACACACACACACACACACACACACACACACACACACACACACACACACACACACACACACACACACACACACACACACACACACACACACACACACACACACACACACACACACACACACACACACACACACACACACACACACACACACACACACACACACACACACACACACACACACACACACACACACACACACACACACACACACACACACACACACACACACACACACACACACACACACACACACACACACACACACACACACACACACACACACACACACACACACACACACACACACACACACACACACACACACACACACACACACACACACACACACACACACACACACACACACACACACACACACACACACACACACACACACACACACACACACACACACACACACACACACACACACACACACACACACACACACACACACACACACACACACACACACACACACACACACACACACACACACACACACACACACACACACACACACACACACACACACACACACACACACACACACACACACACACACACACACACACACACACACACACACACACACACACACACACACACACACACACACACACACACACACACACACACACACACACACACACACACACACACACACACACACACACACACACACACACACACACACACACACACACACACACACACACACACACACACACACACACACACACACACACACACACACACACACACACACACACACACACACACACACACACACACACACACACACACACACACACACACACACACACACACACACACACACACACACACACACACACACACACACACACACACACACACACACACACACACACACACACACACACACACACACACACACACACACACACACACACACACACACACACACACACACACACACACACACACACACACACACACACACACACACACACACACACACACACACACACACACACACACACACACACACACACACACACACACACACACACACACACACACACACACACACACACACACACACACACACACACACACACACACACACACACACACACACACACACACACACACACACACACACACACATGAATGTATCAGCTTTGTTTCCAGATACTACAGGTTTTACGGGAGGTACCCAGGCATTACCTCCCCTGACAGTAGTGAGTCCATTGCAAAATGACCTTGTTATCATACCAAAGATTATGTAAACGATGGACAAAATCTGTTACTTCAAAATCCGAATAGATTCAAAATAATTCTATTGGAGGGGTTTCAGGTAAAGATACAGCCGTTTGCATGTCAGATTTATCTTTTTTTGTATGTAATATGTTGTCAGTAGAATTTCAGTGGAAGTCTGAAATAATGCCGAAATCCATGAATAGTTTATTGCCTATCTACATCAATACTATATACTTATCTACATCAGTACTATATACAAATTTACATCTACATCAGTACTATATACCCATCTACATCTATATCAGTACTATATACATATGTATGCGCATAGTACGTTAGTACTACATACTTATCTACATCAGTACTGTATGCATATCAGTACTATATACGTGTTCTTATTTATGTATAGTGATGATATCATTTCAAGGTGATGTTATCGACTTTTGCTGTGACATTCTTTACATATTTCCTTTGAGAACATATCACAGTTGACATCGTCACAAGGAATGATGCCAAAATGGTAGTGTATTCATGCGCAGTTGTCACAATGGTTGATATATGGCTTGTTTTTCTCTCTATGCTTATCTTTCACTCTTGACTTGTCTTTCTTCTCAGTAAGAATACATATAAAAGTGTACAATAGAACCTGTCGTAAGCGGTCATTCATTTATTGAACATAGGATACTCAAAAGGCAGGTGACAGCTTAATGCATACTCTGAAGCTAAAATACAAATGTTTACTAGTCCGTAGTATAGCAAGGACTAACGTTTACTCATACTAGCAAACTAAAGGCCAACATACATATGCTCATTCTAGCATACTAAAGGCTAACATGTATTGTATACTCAACTATAGTATACTAGAGGCTAAAATATAAATGTATACTCGACCGTAGCATAATAAAGGCTAACATATACATGTATACCCGGAGTAGAATATTCTAAAGCATATATATGCATATGTATACTAAGCCGTAACATCCTAAAGACTGACATGCATATGTGCTTTCGGACGCAGCTTTCTAAAGTCTAACATGCACTGGTATACTCAATTGTAGCATATCATACTTAAGGCTAATGTGCACATGTGTGCTCAGTCGTTTACACCCTTAAGGCTAACATACATATGTATACTCAGCCGTAACATCCAAATGCTAACATGTACTTGCGTAATCAGTCGTACCATCCTAAAGGCTGGTACACATGTGACGCTACGTTCATTGTTGACGTCAATATGCATAACGCTGTTACTGCGACGCCGTGATGTCAGCAGTGTTACTCAAATGCATGTTGTTTGTAAATAAATTGTCCGATATTTAAAAGTAATACATGTAATTATTCCGTAATAAATTTCTGACGTTTTCATATAAAAAGTATGATATTAACACACACGGATTAAGAAAAAATAGTATTGATAAGACCAGAAACAGCGGTTTCAAATCATGTTCTATTTATGTCAATTAAATAAACACTCGATTTTCTTTATGTTTGATATGTGTTTACAGTGACCTGTGGTAAATGTTTGTGCGAGGTTTTAGAACTGCAGTTGATATGACCGATAGTTTTCATTATAAAATTAACTGAGAAATACATAGAAACGTAAAACTATAATAGTAGGCAAGATAGTGTTTAGCTCTTTCCGGCAATGTAAATTTCATTTTGGTGCTATAATTATTTGCAGAGATGTCATATATTTTATACGCAAAAATACGCGATTTTCAAAACTGACGTCAACATCGAACGCAACGTCATGTGTATTACATGTATACGCTGTCGTATCATACTAAAGGCTTACATGCACATGTATATCCGGCTGTTTCAGTATGTGCTCATCATGCTTGAGATAATACAAAGGTCGTTCGAGATATCTCGGTCTCTGGATTGATAACATACTTACAGCTATATTGATCAAGCCGTTTTCATTGAATATCTGGATATCAAAATGAGGCAATTCGAACTCACAGTGATATTTTTGAGCATTTTTTCCGCGACAGTTGCTATCCAAACAGGTATATACAATTTTATACAAATTATAACGCAAGATTCGTGATCATATATTACTCTGAATGAAAGAGAGGGGTGAGATGAAATTTGAAAAACGAGTGAGTGTGAGATGAAGAATAAGAAAGAGAGAAACATATAGATAAAGAAGTGTGCAAGAACAGAGAGAGATAGGAAGACATATACAAAGAGAATCACAGGTATCGCAGGTTTTTATTTAAGAGATTAAAAGGTATATATCAAAGAGAATTACATAGATCTATATGTAATTACAGGTACATATCAAAGATAATTACAGATATATGTTAATTATAATTACAGGTAGAGTAAAATCCCTCTAAACCGGAATTCTAGTAGAGAAGAGTTTAGATACTTTTAGGCAGATGGTTGCTTTGTGCTTTGTCCTCTAGGAGCTTTCGCCATGACTTTCACCCGGCATTAAGCTGCCACCTGTCTCAAAGGCGGATATTTATACTAACTTGGACGTCCGGTTTAAAGGGTTTTTTTTACTGTATATATCAAAGAGAATTACAGGTATATATCAAAGAAAATTATATGTACATAATTATCAAAGAAAATTACAGGTACATATCAGACAAAAGAGCAAAGAGAATTACAGGTATATCTCAAAGAAAAGTACAGGTATATATCAAAGAGAATAACAGGTATATATCAAAGAGAATTACAGGTATATATCACAGAAAAATACAGGTACATACCAGACAGAGGGGAACAAAGCGAATTACAGGTGTATATCAGATAGACAGGAGGATGTGAAAATCTATGTTTCCTTTCAATGCGCTTTATTCTTCCACATCTGTACCTACCACGTATAACAAGACAAGGTTTAAAAATTCTGAAGGGAGGTGATCCCCCGAAAGCAAAAATTGCAACACAAAAAGAGAAAAATGCAGCCTCGGTTTTATTGAATCTGTTCATGAGGAGCAGTAATTGAAAGTGCAACACTACTCACACCCCCTAGCACCGGCTTAAGCGGTATTCAATTTTCAGAACAAGATGTACTGAAATTCATGATCTCGAAGGATCAGAAGGTATAACAACACTGAGAATGAAGTACGGGGCGACGTTTTACTGCCGCCACACAAGCACTTAACACCTGCTGTTGTGAAGATTATAATACTTAAATAGAAGTGATCCCCCGAAAGCAAGAATTGCAACACAAAAAGAGAAAATTGCAGACTCGGTTTTATTGAATCTGTTCATGAGCAGTAATTGAAAGTGCAACACTGCTCACGCCCCATTTAACTGTATGAGTAGCCATGTAAGAAATAATAACACAATGACTATTAACCCATTTCCTCCTACTGGCGCCTTTTGACGCCTCTGGAAAAGTCAATTTTTAAAACCATTGTGATAAATAGAGCATTTGCCCTATTTCTCACAATGGTTTCAAAACTATACAATTCTAAAATACTCTTTTTTCGGTAGATTTATTCAAAGAGATTTGGTCTAAAATAGTCTAGGAGGGAAAGATGTAATTGGAGGAAGATTCTTAATGGTACGACAGCAAATGAACTTTTGGCCATGACAGAAACTGTAGAATAAGGACTCATAAACATTAGTTCCTTTGGGGGACATTTTAATCTTAGGACAACTTAAGGAGAAAGGTTCTGTCTAAATCTGTGGCAAAACTATAGAGTACAATGTCAATCAGTGACTCTCATAATAGTTAATTACATATATTATCTTCATTCAGTTTTATTCCTCAAGAAAACGTTTTATGAGATTAATAAATAATAAAGAAACTACGGAAATTTGTTAAGTTTCTGTTAAGAAGCTTTATGAATATGGACCTAGATCTATATTATTCCATAAGCAATCAGAGCAGAGCCGTCTGATCTGGATCTGCTTTGTAAAAGTGTAGAAAGACGTTAATATGGAGTAACAAGTTAATTCACAACAAATGTTCTTAAAACTTGACAAATCAGTCTTGTAGTCTCTTCATCCGGGTCAGAACTGTAGAGAAGAGGAATATCTCGGAAATATTATTAAATTAACACTTTCCCTCATATAAACGCTTTTTTAAGAGAGCAAAATCCAGATCAGACAGCAGTAGGGCACTATTTTTTAACCGCTTTAAATATTTTACAGTGTTTCTAGCCTGTATAAGGCAAAAATGATAGCATGGACATATTTACAGAAAAGTCGTATACATATGAGCACTGTAACATGATTTACAATTATTCTTTTAAAGAATATGTATCTAAATCGTTATTTGAACAAGTACTATGCAAGAAAATCGTTTCTACTTTATTTGTATACAAAATGCTAATATTGAATTATTGTATACATTTGGAAGCAAAGTACTTCGACAGTCTTAATAATGTCTTCTTATTGGTAGATGTAATTAATGTATCGAATGTGTTTAAAATTGACCAAAGGTAAGGTTTCATAAAACGTTTTCTCAAATCATTATAAAAGGGATATACAAGTAAAAAGTGATATTCATATTTTTCAATACAATTGAGATTACAAAAGCTACAATTCCTCTCTTCTGTTGGAACATTTTCATATCTACCCCTTTCTATTTTTTAAATGATATGATGATATTCTAAATCTAGACAATGCTATTTTGTATCTCCTTTCTTTTATAATATCCAAGTAGTTTTCAAAAAATGATATAATGTTTAAATCTGCAGTATGTCTGAAGTCGATTCGAATTATTTATATTTGAATACCAACTTTGCCTGTAGTTATCTTCAATTCGTTTCTTTACATATTACTCATTAGAATTGTCCCAGAAAAGTAATTCTAATGAGTATCAGCAAGATCGAGCTTGATCGAGAAATAAGATAATGAGATCTTTCAACTCCCCACGACTCTATAGATCTGACTGTAAAGCGATGGAATCACCAGCGTGAATTAGTCGTATTTAGTACTTCTGGTTTCGCTGGTTGTACCTCGCATAAAACATTGAGACTGAATTAAAAAGTGATCATAATAGATAGGGTAAATAAAAGCAACGTGTAAAGATGCTTGTATTTTTATTAAATGTTGTTTGTA
Source organism: Azorinus chamasolen (assembly GCA_963576725.1). Lineage (NCBI taxonomy): Eukaryota > Metazoa > Mollusca > Bivalvia > Cardiida > Solecurtidae > Azorinus > Azorinus chamasolen. The sequence continues at coordinate 48,422,289 of OY755240.1, forward strand.
TATTATATATTATTATCGGTAAGGTTTGACCTGGCACTCATCAATTTCCGCCAACTTTCGTCGATGAAAAATCGTGAATTTCCGTTGACTGTACAAATAAATCGCTACGTGCTTAGCACCATATACTACACACACTATACAATATTAATACTGTCGCAATAGCCCAGTGGTTTGGGTCGCTGACTCTCAGAAAAGATGTCGTTGGTTCGAATCTAGGTAAAACCTAACTAAACTATGGCAACATTTTTTCGGAAACATATACATCCTTTATTTTGAAATTTCTCTATTTTTTGTTCATTTTATCAATTAAATGTAAAGTAGATTGCCTAAACGCAACTGTTTAATTACATCACGCATACGTTGTTAATATTTTGTCTAAGACAAGATCCACTGTACAAAATTCACACACGATGTTTTTTCGTAGCCAGCATGCGTCCACCTGCCCAAAAGAATTTTAAAAAGCTCATATCTTAAAAACACATGTATGTAAAAAAAACTATACGGTGGGGCTCGAACCCACGACACTGATATCGGTATTGCTGAGATTAAACCACTGGGCTACCAACGCTTATATTACATTGAAAAAATTATAATGTACTAGTGCCATTTTATAGTGATGCATGCTTCAAGCGTGTGTCCGGAAAGATAAAAACAGCTTACGGAAAAAGGCAGAATATTCATACAGTGTCAAACCTTATGGACAATACTCTTGAACTCTTCGTATATTGAGGATATTAATAAACTACAACTATTGTGGGAGTGTTGTGTAATTTGTTATATTCATCTCTCACGAAACAACCGCTAGTATCAACCCTTTACCTGATGAATGTTCGTAAAAGAAATACAGTAAAACCCCATCTAAACCTGAATTCTAGTAGAGAAGAATTTAGATACTTTGAGGTGAAGGTCATGCAGACAGCTCCTAGAGGAGCTTTCTGCACGAATGTCACCCTGCATTAAGCTACCACCCGTCTCCAAGACTGATATCAATATTAACTTGAACGTCCGGTCTAGAGGGGAATTATATAATGACATCATGATTATCAGTTTGACTGAAGTTTTATGAAATATCTTAAGATGGTACATTTGGCTATGTTAGATAAAAACTGTATATTTAGGTCTACGTGTACATGTATCTGTAAGCAAACAAAGATAAACTGGGCTAGTCAATATCTCTTCTGGGAAATGTTTGCCAAGGTAATCTGAACTGCACAACAAGCTTACTCTTGTCCAGCTTATCGCGATTTATTCAGCTTGTCGCGATTTATCAAATTATCTATCTTATCGTGATTTGAAATGCATTCGCAAACAAATTAGATCGATAAGAAACGCCTAATAGCTTGGCGTCTCATCTGGATCCAGTATATTTGGGACTTGGTCAATAGTTTCTCAAAAGCAAGTATCATGACAATCGGTCAATAGTTTTTCAAAATCTAAATCGAATCGGAAGTAGTCACTATTGCTCCAAATCCAAATTTGGGCTACGTTAAGGGCCAAGAAAAAACTGTATGGATACTTTTGTTTTTGAAAAAGGCATTGAATGGAAAACTCTTCTGCGGAACTTGCATGAACGGACAACATACAGCGGAAGCAAACTATTTATCAGACACAGTCCATGTGGCGGCGAAAGACAAACGTGCATGCATAATATTAACGATGAAATTGAAGTCTGTTTAAGCTATGATTTGTTGCCGTTGTCACTTATATCTGATTCGTTCAAGCTTTTGAGATACTTTTGACAGAGTGTCAAACAGCGTGAATCCTGATGAGCTAATCGGCGTCTTCTCTGGATCAAAGCTGTTTTCAAATTTCAGTTAGGTGGAACTTAGCAGGCTAAGGATTAATAAACAAATGTTAACAGTTCTAATTTAGCCTGCTAGGAGCGGATGAGTGATTACCTATGCAAACAGTTTTGATCCAGATGAGACGCCGAGTAACCTGTCGTCTCATCAGGATCCAAACTGTTTGACACCCTGGTAGCATTTTGGTAGACAAAATGATTATAACTTGAAATTTGAAAATACGAAACTTTGTGAAAATGGTAGTTTGTTTAAGGACATTCGACTCTTCCTATTGCTCTTGGAACACCAAAGTTATGGTTCTTTGTTGCGAAAAATGTAACATTTTGTCTGTTCTCAGTAATTGCTCAGAAACTACTTTGATTCATACTATGAAAATGTGTGTAAAAGTTAAGTACCGTGAGGAAATGCTGACCCGCCAGTATCGCTTTTATAGATTTTAGAACATCAGAGTTTCAGTCCTTCGCCAACCTTTTCGTCTATCTAGAGTCAACTCTTAGAAATGGCTTGGATTTTTCTTTTGTTGAACATGTTTAGAACTATAAGGAAGCACCGCTGTCCAAGTGTCACTCATATTGAACTTGGAACACCAGCGTTATGATTCTTTGAGAAATACTTAATCTTTTTGTCCATGTTAGTCATATCTTAGAAACATTTTGAACACTTTCAATGAAACCTCGTGTAAATGTTTAGTAACATACAGAAATGCGGCCCTGTAAGTATTAATCAGATTTACCTTGGGACGCCAGAGTGATGACACTTTTTGTGAAAATAAGACCGTTCTGTTCCTCCGGTTAATAGCTCAGTTAAACAATGACGCCAGTACTTGTTTGGCGGGGATATTATTTAAGCGAATTCGCTTGTTAATTTGATATTGAATATGATGTACAGGAGAATGAATCTAAACGGACCACCTAATAAACTTTTGCATCTTTAAAACAAGAGGGCCGGAATGGCCCTGACATCGCTCACCAGACAATCAGAGGAGAAGATTTTCAAAGTTTTCACTATATGTTTCTATAAAATTCGCCCCGTACTTAATTCTCGGTGTTGTTATATTTTCTAGTCCTTCGGGATAATTAGCTTTGACGTTATTAGTTTTGCTTAAGCCGGTGCTAGGGGCGTGAGTAGTGTTGCACTTTTAATGTACTACTAATTAAATGTTTTAATGCGTTTAATAAACAAATCATGAAAATGGATATGGCCCCGAATTTTCCTAAGTTTGTAGATAACATCCCCATAAAAGTCTGGTTGAGAAATGCCTTGTTGTAGTAACGTCTGTAGATTGCAATTATATTTACTAATGTGTGGTAAATTTCGATAATAAAATTTAGAAAAATTGTACATGTCTTTTTAATTTAACACGTTACACCATAAATACCCCTTTCTGTGCCTTTACAAACAGAGTATACCCAGATCAGACGGCTCCTATAGGAACCGTTTGACCAGGGTCTGTTCTGTTTGCTTTTGCTTATGATATAATATTGATCTGATTATACAGTTTCTGTCATTGTTAAAATTCCATGTGACCATGAGCCATTAATCTAATAAGTATTCATGACGTCATTATTTCCTAGATAATTATAAGGGTAAAATACAGTTTAGATCAAGCTGCAGTGGAACGAGGTCATCACTGCTTGTAGGTAGGTCAAAAGGTTACACAGTACACTAAAACACTCTAAACCGGACGTTAAATTAGTACAAATATCGGTATTGGAGACATGTGGTAGCTTAATGCAGGGTAAAAGAATCATGCATAAAGTTCCTAGAGGAGTTTCACTCTGAGTAAAGCCGCCATTAGCCTAGACGTATCTAAATATTTATGTATTAGAATTTCGGTTTAGAGAGGTTTTACTGCACTGTGGTTTATCTTAAAGATGAATTATGCGCATTTGTCGTATTAATCAATCAACACCAGAAGCTGTACAGATATACATACAATGAAAATAATGCTAACAACCCATTTTCTGACAGGATCTATTTGTTCAGCTATCGCTATCCGAATACTGCTAAATTCTTTAAAAGGAGCCTCCTTTTAAGAATCGGGGATTTTGTACGGAAATTAGCGGACATCTTCGGCCAAGTTCTGAATGACTCCGATTCTATTTCGGAACAACGCTTTGAATATTAATTAGGTTGTAACCACGTGTACAATGTTGACACTGGTTATTGGCCTACATAATATATTTTATTCAGGAAAATAAGGCAATATGCCCATCTTACCACATATAATTTACATGTAAATAAGCTAAATATACCGTTCAATGATGTCAATCAAATATAACGGTCAAAGGGAGCTAACTCATACAGGTACATCGGATGATTACTTCCGGTATGTAAAATTTTGTATCTTACGACAGATTCCGGCCAATGGCGAAGGCTGTTCCGTTTGTCTGCGTAGTAATCCATTTTCTAGTTTTTTCGACACAAACAACCATTTACTGACCGTGCTGTTTAGCGTTAAATAAGTGTAAAGGTACATATATTCCAATTCTGAAGTCAGTTCGAAACGCAAAATTTGCGGAAACTGGCGCAGCATACATCTTTAATCTACACAGTCTGGATATGTCCAAGTGTCCGTTTTCCCACGACGCCTGCTATTTATTACATGTACATGTAATAATAAATAAATTATGTAACTTGGTAAATCGTTCGCTGCTACGTAACGTCATCTTCCAAATATTTCGTCCGCTACAATTTTCAGTTCTGACTTTTCTTCCTTTCTTGCTCAGAAAACATAATCACAACATCAAACAGTGCAGATCCGGATCAGGCATTGTTTCACTTGATTTGTCATATTGATCGAAAGCGTTTGCTTAGGTAACCATTGATTCGCCAATGTAAGACGTATTGTTTCGTTTGCGTCTGACTTGAGTTCAAACTATCTTACACCAAGGCAGTAGTTCTTGTTTCCAATTTTTACAGCGAAGTTGATTCAGATTAAAGTTTAGCAGTTTACAATTTAGCATATGATGGATATTTGCATGATAAGTGACAAACCTTTGTATATAAGTTATTGATGTTCATACATGTCTTTATTTTTAATTCTTGTTTGTAGCGTAATTTTCTTGCCATTGAAAAACAGGCAATGCGTTTGGGTCCAATTGAGGTTGACGCGTACGTGTCTGATCTGTGATCCACATTGGTTGGCACAAACACTCTATTTCTCAATACTATGGGTATTTAGATAAATTAATATATTTTCCTTATGCTTTAGCTAGATTGTATCAAAGAAACACGAATTATTTCGCTTGCCAATAGTTAAAATAACGCATTATATTGTTCTTCATTAATAATCTGGCTTTCAATCATTCATTTATTCATTCATTTATGCTTTCATTCTCTCATTCATTCCTTGCACGCGTCTTTCATAAACCTAATGCATACAGTTTGGTTCCAGATAAGACGATGATAAACTCAATGTCTCATCAGGGTTTAATTGGTTTGCACGCCGAGAAACGAAAGAACCCTATTTGTTTTCCAAATTGAAGCAGAGGACAATCTAGCTAACATGACTAGCGACATTTCTCCCGTATTTACGACAGTGTGGGAAAATGACATGACAAATATGTGGTTTAATTGTATATACTTTACATTCACTTGAATCAGATTAAAACTGCATTCATAATAATTCATTTGTTTTTGCAATTTTCAGATTATATGGACCAAAAATGCGGTACCGTACAAACCATATCAGTTTCTACTGCTCTAGAAGTGGAGCTAACCAAATGGTCCAGTTACAATGATTACATGGACTGTCAACTAACCATCAACACCGACTCTGACTCAAACTACCGATTGATGATTCAATTCGATGGTAATACAGTAAAACCTCTCAACAAAAATACGTGCACAACTGTATTTTCAAAGCAGTTGGAAGCTTAATGCAGGACGAAAATTTTGCAACGCGAACTTTCATGATCACCTGCTTATATTAATAATGTACTCGCTTATGACAGGTTCTAGTGTTTCTGACATGTTGTATTTGACTGTCTGTTCGTTTCAAAAAATAACAAAGACCAATTCAAAAAGTTTGTTAAGTTCATTTCACTTAAACCGATTTTTGTAGACTTTAAAGACTAAATGAACCATCGGGTTTATTCGACACGTCGGATTTATTCCATCTGTTTGCCATTTGTTCTGAAATGACAGGCTGACAGACAATATTTTATTTATGTCTCACTTCTATACATGTTTTACAAATATACACACAATAAAATTGCAATAAATAACATGCATAGAACCACTCAATATTGAGTTAAGAGAGACAATAAAAATAATAAAAGTGGTTTAATATGTTATACAATATCAATTTAAAATATATCAGTTTAAAATCAGAACATAAAGAAACATATGAAAACACGACAACCTGCATCATAAAAAGTCTATATAAAATAGCGCGTCGTTTAGTGAGTATATCATGACAGGTTTTGGCAGCATATCTTACGATTTCAGCATCTGATAAAATGCAAATAAACTTATCTCTACTGTTTAGTGAAGGAAAATGCTTTTAATGTCAGCTACTTTCGTAAAAAGTGCTTCTTTCTCGTAATGATACAAAGGACATGACATAAGTCCATTCATGTCATCGTCAATATCATTTTCGCAGTTAAAGCAAGTTCTTTCTTGTAATATTATTTATTATTAACGTCCAGTTGCAACCTTCAGAGGGGCTACACCACTTCGAAACTTCGCTAATGCAGTTTTGTGAGTAAAATATTTCATGGTAAAATATTAAATTTAACAGTGTTCTAAATTCTGAAAGGTGGTGATCCCCCGAAAGCAAAAATTGCAATACAAAAAGAGAAAATTGAGTCTGTTCATGAGCAGCAATTGAAAGTGCAACACTACTCACGCCCCCTAGCACCGGCTTAAGCGGTATTCAATTTTCAGAACAAGAAGTACTGAAAATCTTGATCTCGAAGGATCAGAAGGTATAACAACACTGAGAATGAAGTACGGGGCGACGTTTTACGGCTGCCACACAAGCACTTAACACCTGCTGTTGTGAAGATTATAAATTCTGAAAGGTGGTGATCCCCCGAAAGCAAAAATTGCAACACAAAAAGAGAAAATTGCAGACTCGGTTTTATTGAGTCTGTTCATGAGCAGCAATTGAAAGTGCAACACTACTCACGTCCCCTAGCACCGGCTTAAGCGGTATTCAATTTTCAGAACAAGAAGTACTGAAATTCATGATCTCGAAGGATCAGAAGGTATAACAACTCATACACTTGTTTGAACTTGTTGCCGCTAGTTTTGTTTCGACCAGTATCTGAATTAATAGTCAATTTCCATTTTCCTTGATATTCGTTAAAAACTGATTTGCATAAGAGTCTACAATCAGTTTCCGATCAATATTAGAATAATCATAGCTAGGATATAGAGAACGATCTATAACATTAAACACTTTTGGGAAAAAAACTCAAACACCAATTCTTAGTGTTATAATATTTGTATGGGCCTATTTAAAAATACTCTTATTGAGTCTCTCCTCAGCCATGCCGTTTAGTCGGAACAAGTATGACAGTACTCACCGCTTTCCACTGCCGGACCAGCAACACAAGGGGGGGGGGGGCAGCCCATGTCGCCGTTCACCGCCGCGTTTGGCGTATATCGTTCAACACCTATAAACAATTCATACTCAATTATTGGCCACACCATAGTGTCATAAAATGTTGTGTATAAATCGTACGGCATGCCTCATGCAGCTTTACCTTTCGAAATAATTTGACCTAGTACATGAGTCGCTTATTGGACCACGTACTTAGCAGTTACACTGTAGTCAAGTGTTTCGTTAAGGACTAAGCGCAGATATAGATATTCAGACACACATTCTATATCTGAAACACCACATGTAAAGTTATATTGAGTACGTGACACAGACGGTGGCAATAGTACATGGCTTTTATTCTCGCCCCGTACTTCATTCTCAGTGTTGTTATACTTTCTGATCCTTCGAGATCATGAATTTAAGTACTTTTTGTTCTGAAAATTGAATACCGCTTAAGCCGGTGCTAGGGGGCGTGAACAGTGTTGCACTTTCAATTACTGCTCATGAACAGACTCAATAAAACCGAGTCTGCAATTTTCTCCTTTTGTGTTGCAATTATTGTTTTCGGGGGATCAACTCTCTTCATAATTTATAATTTTCACAACAGCAGGTGTTAAGCGCTTGTGTGGCAGCCGTAAAACGTCGCCCCGTACTTCATGGCTTTATATTGAGTACGTGACACAGACGGTGGCAATAGTACATGGCTTTTATTCTCGCCCCGTGCTTCATTCTCAGTGTTGTTATACTTTCTAATTCTTCGAGATCATGAATTTCAGTACTTCATGAAAAAGCCGACTCCTTTAAATTTGTATCTGTCAAAACGTGAAAAAGAATAGAAAGACCCCATTGTGTTGCGTAATCTTGTAATTATCTATAGCATTCAATCACATTTACATCCAATGGAGTGCTTATAATAGTTATGATATTTTCCACTAAGCTTCTTGTAACACCATAAAGGGAAGATGAATAAGCTATGATCGTATAGTGGTTTCTACGTTTTACTAAACAACTCCGCGCTTCCCTCTATGCTTCTCTGCTCTACTCTCCTCTCCTCTCTCCGCCGTGCGGACTTCTGCTGCCCGTTTTATCTGAACCTGAGATCACGTGCCTCTTGCCAGCCCGTGGTCATAGGTTCCCCAGTAGTGCACGATATCGGCTAGTGATCAGGTAGCGTCCTCGTGACTGCAGCAGGCCATCGTGTTACATTCGTCCCTATGAAAATGAAGTTTTGAAATTCCAATTACAAAACTTAAGCCAAAGCGGTATAAATAGTAGTAACACGATGGTAACAAGTAACATATAAACAACTAAATACATATTACTAACAATGTCCCATTGACTCCAATGTCACTTAAATATATTTAACTACGAATGTTCACACATTAAATACACGTGTCACCCGATGACTTCACACCTAATAAATCCAAGGGAAAAAGAATAATAGTCAACAGTCTCCAAAATACAAAGTTATATTCGTCTTACTTTGTCCCTCGCTTGCTGTTGTCCGCGCCCGTCCACGTGTTCGTCGTCGTCCCGGGTTTAGGCCCTGGTGTCGTTTGTATCGTCGCCTCCGTTTCATTGCCCAATGAGACACGTGTCTGGACAGCAGTAGATCGACACGTGTTATCAGGGAAAGGTATGCCATTACAGTCGTTATCCAATCCTTTATTGCGTCGATTGCAGCTGGAAATTACTATACATGTACATAGTTCATAAACAATTTTATGGCGCCATTCTATTTACAATTTATGTACAGTCCATGGAACAATGTCACTTGTAGCTATTAATTGCTACACCACTCCCGTTCCAGTCATGGCAACTGACCAGAACCTGTCGCCGGTTATAAACATATGGATACAGTCTCTCAGTGACTGTACCCCGTCTGAAGTCGAGCTGTGTCGAACCTCACTCCCAAGGCAAGCAGAATCGGTTGTTGGGGATATCCCAACGGCCTCCATTGATCGGAGCTCAACGTCTCGTTGATCCGCATCGTGCTTATCCCCGTATCTTACACACATACATTTGACAGGCGGTTAATAACAATTTTACATTTCGTTCTACCCAAGCTACTGATAAACCATGTGTTAACAGAACTCGTTTCTACTGTGTTATAATTATTTTTTGCTAATTCATTCATTAATCTGTGTAACTGTATTTCCTTAAGTTTTTCAAGAGTGGGAGGAATTGATATTTCAGTTTTGTTTGGATACATAACTGCCAGGTTTTCCCAAATTAAAGACGATGAAAAGTTCGCCTGCTTAAGAAATTCGTGCGCCGGCGTGCTTAGAAGTAGCCTCACCACTGATAAACACAGCTGATATCGAAACATAATTGGTCGTTAATTCGCACCCGTCCCGGAGTTTAATAATATCGATAGGTGGTTTTGTCGTAGATTCGGTATGCCCATCGTGGCATACTCGTGCCGTTGCTAAAGGTTCTCGGGATATAATTGCCCAGAAATTATCAAACAAATGGGCTGCTAATGGTATCTTATCGCTAACCACCCCCACGGTACAATACTTTGTTAATGCAGCATTTCCCTCTGTAAACATATTAATTAGACACAATCTTGACATTCTAATGTAGTATACTGGACTGGTTACCGTACAGAATTTTATGTCTCCATGGCTACAGGCAAATATTTCCTGATCTGTCAGCAGCTGGTATTTAATTCTCTGTTTGTTGATCAGCATACCGTTTGCCTCCAGATTAATATTTCCTAGAAGTTCGCGACCTTGCAAATTTGATACTGTTAACGTGGCTACCACCGGAATAGAAAGAGCTCGGTATACCTCATACGTCTGATCAATTCTTGATATAGGTATTGACATTACCATTAGAATTTTACCCGAGTAAAAACTGCTGAAGTGGTTAGGTATTTATAGAATGACCAAATGTTTTCTTTAGGATCACTGATAAGAGTTATTAATTTAGGAAGCCTAGATTGAATTTGCAGAAGCAAGTTCTGTAAAGGTAACGGTTGAATTATTCTCGTTGACATCTTTACTAAAGTCGAAAAATCAATTTGAGCCCGTAGATTGGTAACATAACCCCTAGCATTTTGTAATAACATTTTTATTTTATCAATTAACAACTCCACTCTTGCCTGCGTAGTGATAAATCTACGGTTTCTGAGAATTTCATGCATCAGCATTTCTGATAACTGATATATTTCGGCATTTAGTTTCCGAAGAGACAGTATAATTCCATTTATAGATTGTCTATTTTCTTGAATCATCAATTTGGATTCATTTATCATAGTCATACTTTCCGTTACAGCATGAACCAAAAACTTTTGATTATCAGTTAATTTTCTAACCTGACCACGGATTCTATTTATATCTCCGTCAGTAACTAACCCAAACAACCATGATAAGCCTTCGCCGATAAAAAGCACCAACGACCTCTTTTCCATATTGCGTATCTTCCTTACATGTCTGACATCTGTAATTAATTGAGAGCGTATGGAATCTAAATACTCCATTTCTCGCCTTAACCCAATAAAGCTACTTATAAATGAGGCGAACGTCTCGTTATCAAAACTTGCCATAGAACTCTCTAGTATCGAGACCACGTTTTGTACATCAACGCCTACAGTAGCTACAAAATTGTCAAATTCATCAAAATGAATAACAATGACTGCTAACCATTTTTGCCGTACGGTAGAGACGTCATTAGTCTTATAATAAATTACTGAATCTCTGACTACAATGTCATCTCCTACTGTAAAATTCACTAACATCACCGCCGTCAAAATGCTTATTTCGAGATTATACATGTTTACCTGAAATAAATAAAGAACATACATGGACATACATGTACTACTATTACAACGTATGAAGCCTGGTATACTCTTATACCTACGAGAAAAGTAAAAAAAACAAACATAGCACACTGACACTCCCTCCCATCCTAAGATGATAACACGGAGGTGTGATCATAACCAGAATTACTGTCAGTGGCTACCTAATAACCAAAATTATTTATCGTCATTAAGGCACTGTTTACGCATGCGCATTCTATCGCGCAATTCCTGTAGAGGTATATCATCTTCTGAAGAACACTCGCGACGATAAACCTCTGTGCAACATGAGACTCATAACTGACACTGCTATCGGAACTCTCACCTGAACTATCAGAGACAGATGGAACAACATAAGTCGATGCCCTCAAATTATTACCTTGAGCATCTTGCGGTATGTCCCAATGATTAATATTGGCTAGCCGTAATATTGGCTAGCCGTAAATGCTGAGCATGAACCTTAACTGTGGAACCATCTAATTGGTGCTTAATGACGTACGTGACGGGAGAAGTCTTCTCAATAATACGATAATGGGGCAACCATTTAATATCCAATTTGTTTTTACGAGCATTGTTGCGACAGTATACCAAATCATTAAGGTTGAAGGAAACATCACGAGTTTTGCGATTGGCGTATTCGTTTCGCTTAACCTGTGCACGCCTCCTATTTCTATGGACCAATAGAAAAGCCTTATGTTGTTGCTTTAAAGCAATGCGATGGCCATCCTCACCAGCGTATTTTCGCCGTGGGCGGAAACTTGTATCGATTGGCATAACGACCTCCCTATTGTACAAAAGCCTAAACGGTGAGCAATTAGTGGAATCGTTTACGCCAAACCTAATTGCAGCCAATGCCTGATTGAGAAAAGTATCCCACGTACCCGGTTCTGAGTGTATCTTTTTAGACAGTACATTAACCAATGTCCTGTGATACCGTTCCACCAATCCATTACTCTGAGGATGGTAAAAAGAAGTGGTAACATGATGAATATTGAGCGCTTCCAAAGTGTCCTTGACAACCGAATTTATGTTTTCTGACCCGTTATCAGACAAAATTTCTAATGGACAAGAATATCGAGGAAATGTTTCATCAATGATTAAGTGGGCGATTGTTTTTGCATCCTTTCTAGGGCAATCAAATGCCTCTGGATAACCTGAGAACAAATATATAAAGCTGACGACATATTTGTTGCCCGTTAATGAAGTTGGGTACGGACCAGAAACATCTACTGTGCACTTAACCCACGCAAAGGGTGTTGTATCTGTTTCTTGAATTATAGGCCTGTTTGCTCGTGAACTACGAAGTTGACACGTGACACACTCATTAACATAATTAGTCACATCTTTGTATAGATTAACCCAAAAATACTTAGAATGAATAGCATCATAAGTTTTATCAATGCCCAAATGACACAGAGTTTCATGGTAATGTGTCAAAACTTACGTTTGCAAGTGGTTTGGAATATACATTCTAAGAATCGGTTCAGAGTCTACCTGTGAAATGTAATACAATATATTGTTTGATAACAAGTGCTTCTTCGCTGTTGCTTGGGACAGGATATTATCTCTCAAGCCGTGCTTAATGAGAGCTATGATATCATCCTTATCTTGTTCTGTGGACATATTGAGTGTTTCGCGGGGAAAATTCGGCTTCATTAATTCATCATTAACCAACTTCTTTCCCCTAGCAAAATCCTTAGGATCAAACTCCGCTGAGTTCAATGCACTTATCTTAAACGTGTTTCTATGCGCATCAGGGTCATCTAAGGATGAATCCTCTGCTTCCTCCATCGTTCCCGGGACGCGAGAAAGTAAATCAGCGACCGAATTCTCACGACCTGCTAGATACTAAACCAAACAGTTGTACCCGACAATGGACAAAGCCCACAAGGCTATCTTTTTGTTTTGCATGGGAGAGTCCAAAATGTATTTTAGAGGCTTATGGTCACATTTGATAACAAACTGAGCATTATAAAGATAATGGTGTAGTTTTTGGATACTATACTAAATGGCATATGCTTCCTTTTCTATTGTTGACCAACGGGTTTGTGTATCGCTAAGGCGGTGACTCAGATAATAGATGGGTTTTCCACCTGTTGACCACCCTCATTAACTGTTTGAGTTAAAAAGGACCCTACACATTTATGGCTAGCATCGGTGTACAACGTATAAGGTAATGCCGGATCTGGAAAACATAGTATTGGAATGCGAGCCAAATCATCCTTTAACCTGTCAAACGCAACCTGACAGTGCTCAGTCCAGTTAAATTTAGCATACTTCCTAGTCAAGTTTGTGATTGGTTCAGCTACCTCCGAGAAGTTATAAATAAACCTCCTATAATAGCTACACATTCCAATGAAACTGCGTACCTCCCGCACGTTTGTTGGTGGAGCTAATGACCTAATAATACTGACCTTCTTTTCATCTAGCTGAATACCATGCTCATTGATAACAAAGCCAAGATAATTGGTTTCCTGTTTCATGAAGCTGCATTTATTCAGCTTCAACCTCAACTTATGATCTCTCAATCGGTCAAAAATTGTTTGGATATGAGCCCAATGGTCTTCAAGTGTTTCGGAATAAATCAAAATATCGTCCAAATAAGCTACAGAGAAATCACTTAACCCTTCGAGAACTCTGTTCATCAACTCTTGGAATATAGCTGGATCGGACGTTAACCCAAAAGGCATGACCTTGAACTGAAATAATCCCCGATGGCAAGAGAACGATTGCTTGCTTTTGTGTTTGTCATCCATCAACACCTGCCAGTAGCCTGATTTTAAGTCTAACGAGGTAAAGAACTTCGCCTTACCCAACAGTGCAAGAATATCATCTATGATAGGCAAGGGATATGAATTAGTTTTCGTCACCTTATTCAATTTCCTGAAATCAACACAAAACCGTTTCGAGCCATCTTCCTTATCTACTATTACTACAGGGAATGACCACGGTGACCTACTTCTCTCAATGATTTTTGCATCCAACAGTTCATCAATTGCCTTATCTATAACCTTCCTATTGTTTAGCTGACTACGATATGGTTTCAACTTGATTGGAGGTGAATCACCTGTATCAATTTTCATACGAACGGAGTCAGTGTGACTAAGTTCAGCATCAGTTTTTGCAAACAAGTCCCGGTTCCGTGTTAAGAGTTCATTTACCTTTGACCTAAATTTTCGGGAACTCGGCATCTTTGAAAGTTTCCTGCCCAACATCACTACCTTGTTTACCTGTTGACCTACTTTTCATTGGTTCCTCAACAGACGAAATCGTACCTGAATTGACCGAATTTACCTGCGCAACAGGTGTGCCACGTTTAATAGAAATGGTCTTGTTAGTGGTATTTACCAAGAGAATAGGAACTTTATGATCATTAGTGAGATTAAAAACAGAGTTAGTTATCAGCAACCCTGGTTCATCTTGAATATGTGAGCCATTAAACGGTCTTACTTCGTATGACTGATCTACCGAAAGGTCAAGGTGTTTACGAACTTTGCACAGCGAAATATGTGCTGTCTGTGGGGCAATGACCACTTTGTTTTTCTATCTAATTATAGATGCTACGTGGATATCGTCTACCAGAGGTATATATTTTCCATGAACTATTACACATGATAGATCATGGTACACACGTACGCCTCGTGATTGTAACCAGTCAAGACCCAGAATAACATTACGGTTTAGATTTCGGACAGCATAAAACGTGTGGCTCATTATTAGACCCCCTAACGAGACCTTAATCTCCGCGGTGCCATCTATTAATAGAGGTGTGTTACCTGCCGTAGACAAATTTAGATTATGTTTTCGCAGCTTTGGCTTGGTCGTTAACCCATCATATACTCTACGGTGTATCAACGAAACCTCAGCACCTGAATCAAGTAACGCCCTATACTTCTGTTTTCCTAATTTTAGCAACAAAGAATTTGAATGCGAGTTTGCTGAATTTACATAACCATTGGCATTAAGAGTATTCTTACTTCTCACATCGGCTTCAACATGTGAGAAGGAACCTAGTTTAAATGCTGAGTTGATTTCGACCCTGTGCTATGACTTTGAGATGCTCTACAATCCCTCGCTATGTGCCCTCTCAGCCGGTGTAACGAAGTAAAGTGACCCCCATAGAATACTGACCCCCCGGTCACTATTCTTCAGAAAAAGCGACCCCCTTTCTGAAAAATATCGACTCCCCTCTGAAAAATAGTGACCCCCTCCGCGATATATCTATAAAATATTGACCCCCGCCCCAATTATTACTAACAAATTAGTAACCATTGTAAATACTTGAATACCTAATATTGTTGCGGCTGCAGTTTTGGTTTTTTGTTGCTGCAGCATCGTGTGGGTGTGGTAGCGCGCGCGCGTGTGTGTGTGTGTGTGGAATCAACAGCATCTCTTCGACAATAATTGACACAATTCTCTATAAATTAAATTGTATTCCGATGTTGTGTAGGGGTGTGTGGGTGCGTGCAGAAGGGTGTTTATTTACTATAAGTGATTGTTACGTGCATGTGTGTGTGTGTGTACATGCGCGCGTGTGCGTGTGTGTGCTAGTCTGTACGAACAATGATTACAAGTCGTATTACTTGGCGTCCATTGTGCGCATTAGTCATGATATATTAAACGGGGCTCAAAATGATATTACTAGGGGTCACACATCTGTAACAATTATGACCAAGGTTAAATATTTTTTTCGAAATACGTGAAACCCTTTCTTTAAAGTATACTTGAGGCAAATTAAAGTTGCTGGTGTTGTTCAAAATATCACGAAGGTGGGCCAAAGCATTATTACCGGGGATCATTATTGTTTAAAAAATACTGACCGGGGTTCGATATTCTTCAGACAAAAATTACACCCATCCTTTCTACAACATACTTGAGTTCAATTAGCATTGGGCGCATTGGTCATTATATAATAAACGTGGCTAAAAATAATCTATGAAAGGGGGTCACTACATCTGTAAGAATTATAACCAAGGTTAAATATTTTTCGAGTAAAGTTAAACCCTTTCCTTGAATTATACTGGAGATAGATTAGAGTTTCAGGGATTTGTTCAACATATCATGAATTTGTGTCAAAGCAATATGACCGGGTGTCGCTATTTTTTAAAAAATACTGACCGGGGGTCAGTATTCTTCAGAAAATGTGACCCCCTATGTACAAAATGCTTGGGTTCATTTAACATTCTGCGTTGTTGCAACCTGAATTGTAATAACAACCGGAATTGTAATAAAATTTATTACAAAACTGGTTACAGATGATGCGAAAACGTTATTACAATTGTTGGTCAACCTGAATTGTAATAACAACCTGAAGTGTAATAAAATTATATTTAGTCTGTATTTGTGTGTCTATATGAGTATGAATGTGCGCACGTGCTAGTATGTTGATAGTATGTGTATGCGTGTAGTTTGTATGGGAGGGGCGCATGCGTGTGCGCGCATGTGTACATGTATGAAGTAATACATAAGATATTCTAGATGATAGTACAACGACTTAGAAATTTTTATTACAAAACTGGTTATGATGCGAAAACATTATTACAATTGGTGGTCAACCTGAATTGTAATAACAACCTGAAGTGTAATAAAATAATTTTGTGTCTGTATGTGTGTGTGTCTATGTGAATATGAATGTGCGCACGTGCTAGTATGTTGATAGTATGTGTATGCGTGTAGTTTGTATGGGAGGGGCGCATGCGTGTGCGCGCATGTGTACATGTATGAAGTAATACATAAGATATTTTAGATGATAGTACAACGACTTAGAAATTTTTATTACAAAACTGGTTATGATGCGAAAACATTATTACAATTGGTGGTCAACCTGAATTGTAATAACAACCTGAAGTGTAATAAATAATTTTGTGTCTGTATTTGTGTGTCTATGTGAATATGAATGTGCGCACGTGCTAGTATGTTGATAGTATGTGTATGCGTGTAGTTTGTATGGGAGGGGCGCATGCGTGTGCGCGCATGTGTACATGTATGAAGTAATACATAAGATATTCTAGATGATAGTGCAACGACTTAGAAATTTTTATTACAAAACTGGTTATGATGCGAAAACATTATTACAATTGGTGGTCAACCTGAATTGTAATAACAACTTGAAGTGTAATAAAATAATTTTGTGTCTGTATTTGTGTGTCTATGTGAATATGAATGTTCGCACGTGCTAGTATGTTGATAGTATGTGTATGCGTGTGGTTTGTATGGGAGGGGCGCATGCGTGTGCGCGCATGTGTACATGTATGAAGTAATACATAAGATATTTTAGATGGTAGTACAACGACTTAGAAAGTTTTATTACAAAATTGGTTATGATGCGAAAACATTATTACAATTGGTGGTCAACCTGAATTGTAATAACAACCTGAAGTGTAATAAAATTATATTTAGTCTGTATTTGTGTGTCTATGTGAATATGAATGTGCGCACGTACTAGTATGTTGATAGTATGTGTATGCGTGTAGTTTGTATGGGAGGGGCGCATGCGTGTGCGCGCATGTGTACATGTATGAAGTAATACATAAGATATTTTAGATGATAGTACAACGACTTAGAAATTTTTATTACAAAACTGGTTATGATGCGAAAACATTATTACAATTGGTGGTCAACCTGAATTGTAATAACAACCTGAAGTGTAATAAAATTATATTTAGTCTGTATTTGTGTGTCTATGTGAATATGAATGTGCGCACGTGCTAGTATGTTGATAGTATGTGTATGCGTGTAGTTTGTATGGGAGGGGCGCATGCGTATGCGCGCATGTGTACATGTATGAAGTAATACATAAGATATTCTAGAAGATAGTACAACGACTTAGAAATTTTTATTACAAAACTGGTTATGATGCTAAAACATTATTACAATTGGTGGTCAACCTGAATTGTAATAACAACCTGAAGTGTAATAAAATAATTTTGTGTCTGTATGTGTGTGTTTATGTGAATATGAATGTGCGCACGTGCTAGTATGTTGATAGTATGTGTATGCGTGTAGTTTGTATGGGAGGGGCGCATGCGTGTGCGCGCATGTGTACATGTATGAAGTAATACATCAGATATTCTAGATGATAGTACAACGACTTAGAAATTTTTATTACAAAACTGGTTATGATGCGAAAACATTATTACAATTGGTGGTCAACCTGAATTGTAATAACAACCTGAAGTGTAATAAAATAATTTTGTGTCTGTATTTGTGTGTCTATGTGAGTATGAATGTGCGCACGTGCTAGTATGTTGATAGTATGAGTATGCGTGTAGTTTGTATGGGAGGGGCGCATGCGTGTGCGCGCATGTGTACATGTATGAAGTAATACATAAGATATTTTAGATGATAGTACAACGACTTAGAAATTTTTATTACAAAACTGGTTATGATGCGAAAACATTATTACAATTGGTGGTCAACCTGAATTGTAATAACAACCTGAAGTGTAATAAAATAATTTTGTGTCTGTATTTGTGTGTCTATGTGAATATGAATGTGCGCACGTGCTAGTATGTTGATAGTATGTGTATGTGTGTAGTTTGTATGGGAGGGGCGCATGCGTGTGCGCGCATGTGTACATGTATGAAGTAATACATCAGATATTCTAGATGATAGTACAACGACTTAGAAATTTTTATTACAAAACTGGTTATGATGCGAAAACATTATTACAATTGGTGGTCAACCTGAATTGTAATAACAACCTGAAGTGTAATAAAATAATTTTATGTCTGTATTTGTGTGTCTATGAGAGTATGAATGTGCGCACGTGCTAGTATGTTGATAGTATGTGTATGCGTGTAGTTTGTATGGGAGGGGCGCATGGGCGTGCGCGCATGTGTACATGTATGAAGTAATACATAAGATATTCTAGAAGATAGTACAACGACTTAGAAATTTTTATTACAAAACTGGTTATGATGTGAAAACATTATTACAATTGGTGGTCAACCTGAATTGTAATAACGACCTGAAGTGTAATAAACTAATTTTGTGTCTGTATTTGTGTGTCTATGTGCGTATGAATATGCGCACGTGCTAGTATGTTGATACAATGTAGTATGTGTATGCGTGTGGTTTGTATGGGAGGGGCGCATGCGTTTGCGCGCATGTGTACATGTATGAAGTAATACATCAGATATTCTAGATGAAAGTACAACGACTTAGAAATATTTATTACAAAACTGGTTATGATGCGAAAACATTATTACAATTGGTGGTCAACATTTGGCCAAAACATGTATTTAAATTGACCGCATCAGCTGATTGAGTAGACCCTAATCAATTTTATTTGAAGGAAAGGGTTAACTCTCTACTTTCTGACTTAAATGGCCTGTGGTTGGGAATTCTGCAGAAAAGCTCATGCATTTTTTAATTGCATTGTTTACAGCAGATCTTTCATTCCATTATATTTTACTAAGATTTTTATAAATTTCAGTAACTTGTGATAATTGTGCCAATCTAAATAGCTTATTTCATATTGTTTATATAATAAAAGTAATTTAATAGAGCATTTACAACACTGTGATAAAAATAATTTATAGATTTCTTATTTTTTCATTAAAGTAATGTATTTAATTTTCTTCATAATTCACGCCTCTCTATGTCATTATAGATCTAAAAAAATGTGACTATATGTGAAAAATAGACCCGTATGATGTTTACATATATATCACATACATGTGATAATATTTTCGAGGCAAAGAGGGAGATTAGCTTTTCAAATGAGGGAGATTGGGGGTCAAAGAGGGAGAGTTATGCGGATGGAATTTTATTGAGTTATTTGTTGGTATTATAGGCCAGAGACCTATATTTATATTTCTCTGAATCGGTAAATATGAAGCTCTGATTGTCAGGCCATCATTAAAGACCACAGTGGAAATAAGAGGAATATTTTCTCTTTTTTTGTGTCATCCTTTATGTTGATGTAACTGACATGGTTCCTAACACATATAACATCATTATTATTAATTTTTATTTTGTTATAATTCTAAAATATGTAGATCTAGATTCTATCTGTTGTTAACTATTGCCTTGTTGCTCAATATTGATATAAATCTATCTATCTAACAATGTTGAAAATATAGATGATTACATCCTCATGTGATCATATTCAACAGATCGAGTTATGGAGAAAAATACACGACGTGATCTACTTGCCGCCATCATATCATAATCACATTAGAATCTACTAAGAAAAAACAACTCGTTCATGTTGTGTTTAATGGCATTACGGTTCGCATATAGATATATACATGTAGATCTACCTAGGGCAATATAGAAGAAAACAAATTTAAAACGAGCATTTCTTTGACCACTTGAAATAAATAATTGAGTTTGTTAGTTCAAAGTGTTAACAATTACATAGGCGTAGATCTACATCTGCTCTAGTTTAGATAACAATTGTATTATAAACTATTGTAACAGGACGGCAAATAACAGACTCCCATGGTCGGTTTAACGGACATGTAAACAAAGAAAAGATAGATCTAAATATTAGCTGATCGAGTGTCGTGAGCTCCGTCTGTTGCAAGCGCATCTCGGTTTTTCTTTTATCAAAGCTCCCCCCCCCCCCCGCGGCACGATCCTCTGCCAAAAGGTTCCAGACAGTAAATCGGTCGCCTTTAACCAATCAGGATCCAAACTCCTGAAGAAACTGTTTTCCGCCTGTCCTATGGATGAACTTTCTTATTTTAGACATCACTTCATGTTTTAGACTATTTAGAACATAACCTATATTTTTAGCCAATCAAACTGCCTTTTGCATCCATTAAGTACATTACTTAATCATTAAGAGTTTTGTTTATTTCGACCTCGTGTGGTGTCTGCACGCGCTGTCATAACCCCGCCTCCTCGTGTGACTAGTAGTAAACACTGCCGTATTTGGCGATCTTACAACCGGAACTCATTGTTAACCTTCACGGAGACCGGCTCAAAATTGCAGTCGGCATTTTTTATAAGGCAAAGAAACCATAGAAACGAGACCCCGATTAGAGATCTAAACTGTTTAACGTTCCATTACATAAATACTTGAATAGCTCTGGTTTAATATTTCGACCACTGATGACCTTTTTCAAATATTATCATGATAATCTTTGAAAAAGGCCCTTAGTGGTCGAAATATTAGATCAGAGCTATTGAAGTATTTACCGTATATAGATCTATATCATAAAAAAATGATATAATTCACTTTTTGGAATATTTTCTTCATTGCGTTCCGTTACAGACGAAACTTGAGCAAACAGGGCATATTATTCTGTGAATTACCCTTCATATATATACATTTGTACGCGTAATTAAGTTTTTGCAAACAGCAGACCATGACCAGACAATCCTGTTTGATCAGGGTCTACTCTGTTTGCTTGAATAATTTTATAATTCTGATCTTATACTGTCTGTCATGGTCTTGTTTAACACGCCTGTATAAAACATCCAGGTAATTTAAATCCATCTTCTAACAAAGATTCGAAACCCACAATGTCAAAATCGCCAGCCATTTTGTACTGAGTTTTGTAAGGAATGAAAATCAGTGACGTCACATTTGGCGCATAAAGTACTGTGGGCGCGCGATGTTTGTTTATTTGAACCGTAGGAAAGATTAATGCTGTGAGCCAATCACAATATAGGTTATGTTCTAAGTCCGTTAGAACATATTAAGTGAAATCTTAGTGGCTAAGAAGGGGCGCGCTCGCTTTCGCTCGCTCCGCCCCTTCTTAATCACTAAGATTTCACTTAATATGTTCTAACTATAACTTAGGAAAACTATGTACATTATTAAAGCCTTTATAGGGGTACTGTATATCATTTGATTCAAGCAGAAAGCATTATCTGAAAACTTCCGACGCGAGCTTTTAACTTTTGGTTAGATCTACATCATACGATATAACGTCATAACTCAACTGTTTGATGTATAAAATATGACGTCATATCTAATCTACTGATCCACAATGAAATATCCAAACATGCAAAATTAATATTAGTCAACCCTTTATCGTATCAAGAACTTGTCACAGCGTTTCGGTTGAAAGGAAGCCGCTCTAAATATACATTCTTTGAATGCATTTTGAAATGCCGCTCCTTCACATAAAAGAAAAAAGAGGACCAGGTGCCAGGTGTGCTAACAAAACCGGTGCCGAAAAGTCTCTACGGCGAGATGAAAAACTGCTTGGGCATATATATACGCCTATATATAAGGGCTAGTGTCAAAGCTAAGATTGTCAGTCTCTAACAATGGATGAAGAAGAGTTCGCTGAAATTCTAGATTTCGTGAAAGACGGGAAATATCCCGTTCGTATGAAAAATGACAAAAACCAGAAGCGCAACTTTCGACGCAAGTGTGCACCATTCAGTTTTGACGACGAGTTATACTACGAGAAAAAATCCGTGCGACTGCGGGTAATCAAGAAAGGAAAGACAAGAGACATCATCAAGAGCATCCATGCAACAGAACATGGAGGACACTTAGGAGTGTCTAAGACGTAAGTCTGGTTTTTTTTTATTTTATTTCAGTGAAACTTTATTTCGCGATTAGATCTAGATCTACCTGGAATCAAAGTGAAAGAGACCGAAGTGTTTAATAAATTGACAGAAATTGCTTTACAGGAGCTAGATCTAACCTTATGTTGTTGTTTTGTTTTACCATAGAATCCCTTGTCTCGCTGCGACAGAGGAAAGCAACCCAAACTAGGTGTTGTTTTGTTCGTCGGCGATGTCAAACTTTAAGGCTTAGCTGAAATATCTAGAATTTTACGTTTTTACTCGTTTTTCAATTTAAAATAATCAAACCTTAATCTTTCGGCAGCGTTACGTTGGCTGCCAGTTCGCAGTTTGTTATTGGAATAATAAACTGCGAAATATTTCGCAGTTCGTTATTCGCATGTGAATAACGATATAATTCGCAATTCGACGTACGAATAACGAAATGGCTATTAAAAGCTATACTTACATGTAGAAGTAATTATATGTGTACAGTAGACACTGTAGAACCGATTCATTGAGTCTGTAATCGTGAATATTAATTAGAAGATATTCAGTTCTGGCCTATGCATAAGCCAGAACTTAATATCTTCTAATTAACACCCACGATGTCAGAAACTATTTAATGAATATCCACCATTAACCCTTTGCTTGCTATTCACGTCAATATACCTACCTGTAAATAGTGAAGACCCAGATGAGAAGCTCATGCAGGAGCTGTCTCATCAGGGTCTGCACTATTTACAAGTTGATTGTGCGACTAGTGCACTCCATGGCAGTGATTGCACAGCAAAATACTTGGCAGACAGTGAAGATATATGTAATTATACAACAGGGCATGGGTAGAGAAGGAAAAATGTATTTAAAAATTCAGCAAGCGAAGGGTTAAAGCCTTAATTTAGGCAATAAAACTTCATTTGGAGACTACTGACGTTAATATGAAACTGTCATGGTTTTCTACAAAATCGAGAAATACCGAAAGATTTGATCTTGTGCGGCCGTTCTTTTGATCTGGGCAAAGTTAACCGTAATGTCATTCATTATGTAGAAAATACAATGCTGAGGTTTTTACTCTTTCAACACAATGATGACTCATAGGACTTGCTGTAATGTGAAAATATGTGGTCATCTTGGCAAATAGATTAGATCCAGATGAGATATGGAATGACTGTGTGTCTTATCAAGAATCAAACTGATTGACAATCAAATTATGTCTTAAAAACACCGACGACAATTATTTGGTTCCTAAAGGATAGATGTCTTTTTGCACATGTTCTATGTAATACATACGTATGTATACGTAGGCCTAATGACGTATGTAAATCTTTCAGCGTCATAGGCGAATCCGTGACAACCTTTGAAACAGCTCGGATCAACAGGAGTCGCCGAGTAACTCGCCGTCTACTCAGATCCAAACGAAACTGTTTGACACTGATTGTAATTTTTTAAGGATATTGAACACCCCACATTGAAACATAAGCGGATAAATTCTGAAAGTAGGAGATCTTTCGAAAGTTTATTTTGACACCAAACTTACAGGGTTAAGCATGGTCCATGTTTGATTTTTTTCAGCCGTGTTGCGATAAATTAGAACAACATTCACCGTCGGATGCAACGTTTTTAAAAGGCAATTACTATGCATGACAGATTATATGCCACTTACCAGAAAGTAGCCAGTATGAAGGCAATAATCATATTTAGATTTCATTTCTTCGAGGATTTACTGAAAATGAGCGAAGCCTTGAGTGCATGTATTTTAGTTTACCCTTTTTGCAATTGCCAATATTAATTTCTTTTGAGGTGTAGATAAGCATCTGAGGAATGAAACCCCAGTAATCAAAATGGGAATGACTGCCTTATTAAAGAGGAAGTTCCTGCAATGAACGGATATTTTCAATAATATCCTAAAACTTGGTATTTGTTATGCTCCATCATTATTATGAAGGTTCCCAATTTGAACTTATATCGAAAAATGCCCCTGTGATACAAATAAAACGATTTCATCAATACTGATAATTTTTGTTCTACAACACAATATTATCGGCCTTTTCCGTTAAATTCTTCCGCGTTTTGCCGATGGTCACCCGATCCCTCCATTGTTTACGCAATAGCTTTCTCCGTAGTGGTCGGAGAATCGCGAATAGGGCGAACAGTTACGAAACTTAAACCCAACCCGAATAAAACTGAAACATCGGGGAGTAAAACCGGGATGGGCGATATCAAACACATTGATGTTTTGTCATTATAAACGGTAATTGGATTGTTTTTTTTGCGATATACTACTTCTCAGCATATAAACAAATGAGTTTCGTATATTTTAAGTGTTTATGAAACGTGCCAAATGTAGGGGCATCCCCTTTAACTTTTCCAATCAATATTTATATGTGTAGGATTTTTAAATTCTCTGAGATTTATTTCCAACAAATACGTTACAAGTGAATAATTTAGGGGTCGCTCGCTCAAAATAGACAGTGGCGTGTTCTTTAGACTTGGGGAAGCTACTTGTAATATGTAGAAAACAAAGTGGTCTAAATAATGCTTAACTGCTCCCCTTAGTAAATGACCGATGATGATTCTCTATGAATTCTCATTCACCTGTTAATCTCATGGAAAACAATGCCATCCGATGCATTGTATTTTAAGTATCCCTAGGCTAGTCTGATATTCACTCCAGATTGACAAAATATACCTTTTTAAAATAAAACATATTCTGTAGACATATACAGCGACAGGCAGACAGAGAAGAGAAACATACAGAAATGTAATGCTTGTATTGAAATTATATATTGAAGTAGATATCACCAAACTGTCTGGGTTCGGTTTATGAAATATGCTCTTCAACCACTCTAAGTCATGGGTACATATTATCAACAATATCTGCATCTTGAAACAATTACAGCAAACAAAAGTAAAACGTGTGTAAAACACCTGTAAAACTAAAACACACAAATATAACGATAACGGTGACATCTACGTGCGGAAAATACACTATTTTCTGAGGCACATATTACTACCAACATATAATTGAAGACACAATACTAAATGTATAAACTTGTAATAGATACAGTACGAGTCTTACTACCAAAGTGTCTTCTTACAACCGTTATCAGGACAGTTTGTTCGCATGACCGAAGACGTGTCCGAGGCGTACGGTTGTAAGAAGACACTTTGGTAGTAAGACGAGTACATGTATCTTACTTGTACGACAGTACGTTGTCGACTTTTAATTTTGATTAAAAATGAATATTTCACAAATGAGTACAAAATGTTTCCCCTTGGTTCACCCAATTCAAATCCTAGGTAGATAGGTTTTAACCACAAGAATCACGTGCGTACAAAAGTGTCCACTTACAACCGTTATCAAGACACTTTTTCAATAGCTTTGCTGGGGGTCTGTCGTACAATATTTTATAGCGTCTTGTTTCTTTAATTAAGGGAGTCGTAAGCGTTTTTATTTCGATATCGAAGTCACGCTGAATAACAATTGCGACAAACAGGTTTTGTTTTTATTTGGCCTCGATTTACCCGTTCACCGCCAAATTTAACCATCTGTTATAAAGATGTATGCTGCGCAAACTTCCGAAAAAAATTGTGTTTACAAACTTTGCGTCAAAGCATTCAAAAAATGCTCGAAAATAATGTTACGTAAAACATGTTTGAATCTTAACCGTTTACTGAAAGGACGATCTCATTTTACTTTCACTCTTTTTCAAATTGTAATATGTGGTGATGCTGTAAATGCAGCATGTATGCGCTTCAAAATTAACGAAGCGTTACGAGGCTGCTATTTCAGAATTCACGAAAAAATGTTACAAATGGATGTTCATAATTATATTATTGACCTTCATTTACGTTACAACAGCACGCAAACTTAATGCATGTATCTAGTTTCTTTTTAATAATACGTAAACCGCTTATAACAATGACAATTTGTCGCCGTTTTTATCTTATAAGGGCTCTCGTTTAGGATGTGGTTACATAGAATTATACCGTGGTTCATATCCTGATTTTGAAAGTTAGGATGATGCGGATCCCACAATAAGGACATTTCCAATATTTTTAGCAGACTTTAACATATACATATAGGCATCATTTTTTCAGTAAATACAAAATGTGATTCAAATATTCTGTTTCTTCATTCAAAAAGACATTCATTTCTAAAAAAGGGATTAGTAAACCAAACCTTAACTTATCCTATAAGGAATTTCGAGATATATCGGCAATACTAAGACATATAAAAACCAAATACATGTACTTTAATTCTCTTTGTATTATAATCACAAGCGAATTCTTGTGTCCTCTGTTAGAGGTATGTTCTAACGAAAGAATAATTTTTAAAGTAAGAGTTCTTAGGGCAGCAGTATAGTAACAGTATACACAAGAGCACTGAGTTAACACAAACTATGCCCATCATAGCAAAGTAAATATTAACTAGCAAATTTTCAAATTCGGTTTGAATATGTTTTCACTAAAGATAAAATTGGATTGGCTAGCTTGTATCTTGGTTGTAAATTGACGTGAGTAATTATATCTTTGGGAATAAATCTGAAAAAGGTATATCGGTTTATTACAGCTATAATAACATTGAACATGTTTAATATGTTTCAGATGGGAAAAGATATCAACAAGATTTTACTGGAAAGGAAGCTACGAAGAGGTCAAAGAGTATATAAATTCCTGCGACAACTGCCAGAGAAAATGCAATTTGCAGAAAGCGAAAAAGCCACTCCGGTCAATTCCAGTGCCTCCAGAGGCTTTCAAGCAAGTGGGCATGGACCTTATAGGCCCACTAGAAACCTCTTATGAGGGTAAGTGAATTAAAGAGAATCTAAGACATAGCACATATAGTTAAAACAGTTGTTTCTAAATGACGGTGAGGTGGTTCTGATATAGTTTTTCTCAAACATTTCCAAAGTTATTAATTCCAAAAGTGTCTTAAAATTCCAAGAACGAAACGTGAGCTCACAATTATTCTGTGAAAATGTGTTGACGGTTGTCTTTTTAACGGTTTAACTTATTCAACCCTGAAACTTCTAATGGACCATTCCAGTTTCCATTTATTTATACATGCATTACCAAAATGACAAACAGTGTATACTCTGATCAGAGGGCGCCTTTAGGAACACTTTTGCATAGGACAATTGTACTTTTCACAGGTACACTGTTTATAGGATTGAATGATTTTAAACACCGAGACGCCCAGAAGTGGCGATTCGGATACAGAAATACAAATACACGGTGTGATTTTGAGCTCCAAACCTATCACCTTAACCTGACACTTGGCGAATCACCTAAGAACTCCCTTTCTATATGCATACATGTACCAGAGCCAGTAATTGACGTATTTCAAACATTTGGTATGACTCGTTTGGGGATCGAATTTGTGACGTCCATTTTCATTGTTTTGCCCATTAGGTATCAAAGAGGCTGGATATGTTTCGCAAAGAGTCATATGAATGTATAACTTATATTCTTTCTTCCTTCACATAACACATACATTCAGTGTTATTTTAAAATGTTGAATTTAAAGAAGGTTATTTGTCTTCAAGGAATCTTGATATCACTTTTAGGAAGAAAATATACAAGTAAAATCGTGGATAACTTGAAAATAGGAGCTGATTGGACAAGGATTACAAAGTATTCGAATTGAAATTGAATACTTCGAGAATACATACCCTTAAGGTGCAGCTCCGCTAATGAGATCGGACCAATGTTGGTCAATATGGATAATTTACGTGAAACGATCGGCTATTCTCGTCAACTGACGGTCCTTACCGAACTATGCTCGCGCATAGTTCGGTACAGACGCCAGTTGACGAGGATGGCTGACCGTTTTACATAGATAGCCGATATTCACCTGATCTCATCAGGGATGTTTTACCTTAACAATATACCTGTTTGTTTTCAGTGTTTAGGGGAAGTATTTGTTATGCCCCCGTGACGACAGTCAAGGGGCATTATGTTTTGCACCTGTCCGTCCGTCTCTCTATCCGTGCGTCTGTCTGTCCGTGCGTCACGCTTTGCTATAAAATGTTATATGTCAGCAATGTCTACACCTATACACATGAAACTTCACATACACATTAATCACAATATGTTATATCATTTAGCAGCCTACCCATGCTACCCACAATCCCAAGGGCATGGTCAAATGACTTGGAAATTTGACGTGCAGTTGGTTGTCACGTTTACGTTCCGTTGTTTGTCACAGTTGTTTCGTTGTCTTATATCTCCCTAACCGCTGTAGCTATTGTCATGGAATGCATAAACACATTAAACACCATCCATACTTTCATTGCGCACCCAGCCAAGCCCAATGTCAAGGTCAAATGACTTGGAAATTTTAGTGCAGTTGGTTGTCACAGTTTTTTTATCCATCTTATATCTCCCTAACCATTGTAGCTATTCGCATGGATTTGCATATACGCATTAAACACCATCCATAATTTCATTACGCACCAAACCCGTGCTGCCCGCAAGCCCAAGGTCAAGGTTAAATGACTTAGGAGTTTTACGTACAGCTAGGCAAGCACCACCAAGAGGGCATCGCTGTGTCTTACAGACACACTTTTCTACTTATTAATTGTTTTAATTCAAGTACCATTATCTTGGTGTCTTTTGATAATGAGAGTTTACCTATTTCACATAACCATAGAGTGTGTAGATATTCTATGAATTAAACAAAATCAATGCTAGTCTCGTTATATGTTATTATGTCCCCCATTTATGGGGAGACATATTGTTTTGCCGGAGTTGTCTGTCTGTCTGTCGGTCCGTCCGTCCGTCCGTCCGTCCGTCCGTCCGTCCGTCTGTCTGTCTGTCTGTCTGTCCGTCCGTCTGCCTACAAACTTGTGTCGCGCGTATCTCTTAAACCAGTAGGGCTAGAGCCACCAAACTTCACAGGAATGTTCACAAGCATCAGTTGTTGTGCACATGGAATTTATGAATTGTCTCCCCTGATAATGTTGGAGTTAATGTCCCTGATTACTTAAAATTAGACAAACTTTACTTTGTGTCGCACGTATCTCTGAAACCGCTAGGGCTAGAGTCACCAAACCTCACAGGAATGTTGACCAGCATGAGTTGTTGTGTACCTGGGGTTTTCTTAATTGTCTCCCCTTATAACTTTGGATTTATTGCCCCTTATGACTTAAAAATAGACAAACTTTAATTTGTGATGCGCGTATGTCTGAAACCAGTAGGGCTAGAGTCACCAAACTTCACAAGAATGTTCACAAGCATGAGCGGTTGTGTACCTGGGGTTTCTGAATTATCACCCCAGATAACTTTGGAGTTATTGTCCCTGATGACTTAACATGAGACAAACTTTGTGTCGTGCGTGTCTCTGAAACCAGTAGGGCTAGGGTCGACAAACTTCACAGGAATGTTCAAGAACATGAGTTGTGAATTGTCTCTCCCTGATAACATTGTAGTTATTACCAATGATGACTTTTGAAGTGTCTGATAATTGTTGAGTTATTGCCCCTGATATGATAACTTAAAATTAAACAAACTTTGTGTCGCACGTATATCTGAAACCGCTAGGGCCAGAGTCGCCAAACTTCACAGGAAAGTCGATCAGCATGAGTTGTTGTACACCTGGTTTTTTTAATTGTCTCCCCAGATAATTGTTGAGTTATGATATGATGACTTAAAAATAAAGAACCTTTGTATCTCTGAAACCGCTAGGGCTAGACTCACCAAACTTCACAGGAATGTTAACATGTATGGGTTGTTGTGCATCCGGTTTTTTAATTGTCTCCCATGGGTAACTTTGGAGTTATTGTCCTTGACATGGATTTGCACGTATCTCTGAAACAACAACTCATGCTGGTAAACATTCCTGTAAAGTGTGGTGGTTCAAGCAGTTTCAGAGATACGTGTGACACCATGTAATTTTAGGTTATCAAGGGCAATAACTCTCGCATATCTATACATACTTTAATTACACTTGTGTATTGGAAAGAGGATGAATGGGGGATACATCTGTTTTTTGTGACAAAAATAAACCTCTAGTGTTTTAGTAGGTAGTCTATGTAAAAAGCAAAGCAATGTTAGTCTTATTATATATTACTTTTCAGGAAACAAGTATATCGTCGTTATAACAGACTACTTGACAAAATGGGTGGAGGCTGATGCGGTGACAGATAAGTCATCTGAAACAGTATTGAGGGTATTCACGAAGTTTGTAACGACGCATGGATGTCCCAGTGTTTTAATCACTGATCAGGGTAGAGAATTCTGCAACGATATAAACGACAAATTTTGCAAACAATTCGGGATTGAACACAGAATAGCATCAGCGTATCACCCACAGACTGGAGGGCACACTGAGCGATTCAATAGGACTTTATGTAACATGCTTGTGCACGTTGTAGATTCGTCACAGAGAGATTGGGATATTAAATTACCCTACGTTTTGTTTGCTTACAGAACGTCTAAACATGATTCTACAAAGCAAACGCCATTCTATCTTGTGTTTGGAAGGCAGGCACGGTTGCCTGTGGAACTAGACATTTGTACTTCACAATCGGAAGACAATGATGACACCATACTGGAACAAAGAATTGATTCATTCATAAAATTATCATGCAACAGAGAACAAGCGTCTTCCAACATTCGTACAGCACAGTCAAAACAGAAAAAATATCATGATTCTTCCCTACCAACAAAAGATACAGTCGGTTACGAGGTCGGTGACCAAGTGCTTGTACACAACACAAGAAAAACAACACGAAAAGGAGGAAAACTTGATGTTAAATGGAAAGGTCCGTACATAATTAGGAAAAAAACTGAAAGGGGGACTTATTTTCTTGAAGGAATAAAAACATCTGTCAGCGGAAACAGAATTGCAAGTTATAAAACAAATAGGGGTGATTGTGAAAGTCCTACAAACGAGCATGACCAAAAGTGTAAAGAAATGAATGAAAATAAAACTGGTTGTAACCTACCTTTTAAAAAGAGAAAACTATCGGACCAGGATGCTAGTATATCTGAACCAGAACATTTTCAGTTTAATCCAGTGAACAAAGTCTGGCAGGAACAAATGTCTAAACTGTTTCAGTCAAAAGTTAAAAACACATACGTTACCGGTCAGGACAGGTTTATCCGCCGAGATGCAAACCCAACACTTACAGTCAACATGCGTGGTGACGGAAACTGTCTGTTCCGAACATTTAGTTACATAGTCTTTGGTGTTCAGACGAACCATAGTTTAATCAGACAAGCTTTAATATCTTTCATGGTAGAAAACGAGGATATAATGAAAGGCGTTATGAGGGACCGTGTAGATCGATATCTGGACGAATCCAAGATGGCCAGAACAGACACATGGGGGACCGAGGTAGAAATATTCGCATTTGCAACGTTAACTGGAACTGCCGTGTATACCTATTCACAGTACGGCGACGAATATCGCTGGTTAGAGTTTAACCCTTTGAAGAACGAACGTAAAAGCGATCGATCTGTATTCATCCAAAACAAAAATGACCATTTTGTACCAGTTTTAGACGTGAACGGTTAAGTGTTAGAAAAGAACCTATATTGACAGTGAAAGGCTATGCAGAACTAACATCAGAATATTTTTAATTCAGGACATCTGAAATAAATGTTTTGACATGCTTTTACTTTACAAAAATAGAGTAAAACCCCTCAATTACGACCACTAAATTACGTGAATTAGTATTTTGTTTAAGGCAAGTGCCTGCTTAAACCAAGGTGAATATAAAACAGAAAGCTCCTCCAGGAGCTTTCTGTTTTACTTTCATATTGTTTGCAGCTGCCACTCGTTTTTCATACAGTAA
This sequence comes from Azorinus chamasolen, assembly GCA_963576725.1. Taxonomy (NCBI): domain Eukaryota; kingdom Metazoa; phylum Mollusca; class Bivalvia; order Cardiida; family Solecurtidae; genus Azorinus; species Azorinus chamasolen. The sequence continues at coordinate 48,454,722 of OY755240.1, forward strand.
ATTAGCCTTCTTCTTAGTGGTCGTAATAAAGAGGTGTCACTGTATTTACGAACATATACTTTGTTGCATATGATAAAGACGAATGATAATGTTGAATTGTATATTTTCTTCTTCCCAACTGCTGTGTTTTTAAAAGTCCCATGACATGCTTAAATAACTTTATTTAACCCTTTCCCTCACATAAACGTATTTTGCACGCATTTTAAAAAAAACAGAGTAGACCCAGATCAGACGGCTCCGATCAGGGTCTACTCTGTTTACTAATATAATTTGATAGATCTGTTTCTTTACCTTCTAAAATGTCTACAATGTTTCACATTCCATATTTTTGTAACTATTTTTGTTAATGAATATTCAGTAGGTATTGAAATTTGGCCTAACTACAGAACAGGGAAATGGTTAATTATGCTGTTTAAGAGTCGGGTATCATACATCATCTTTCTTTTACAAAATCGCCAATTTCCAACTTTTTGGTAATTATAACAAGAAAGTATATGGTAAGGAAAATGAATTAGCCGTTCCCTTAAGTTGTATTTAAATACTATCGCGCTTTTCTGTACACCCGTCGCGAAAGCGGTGTACATTGGTGTCATCCTGTCCGTCCGTTCGTTCGTATGCCAGCATTTACGTTTTCCGGAGTTTTTTCAGCAAAGTACTAAAGGGATTTTATAGAAACGTTATACAGATGTTTCTTACAACAAGTTCTAGAGATGATTTGAATTTCAAGGTCGTGGCATGCAAATGTATGTCACCGTTCCTATTTTTAGAAATCTTATATAACTTTGCATGCCCATAGCTTTCAGCGACCAGTATCAAATAAATTGTGATGAGTGGAAGTTCAAGGTCTTGGTAAGGTCTTGGTATGCGAATGAAGGTCACCGTTACTATTTTCAGACGTCCAACCTTGCTTGTCTTCAGCTTTCTGAGAACAATAATAAATTATTTTTCATAAATTTAACACAGTTCTCTTGGAACAACTTTTTGACATGCTTAGTGTTCTTTGCTAAACTGTGCGTCGCTTTTCATGGCGAGTGTACTCTTGTTGAATATTTGTAGGACTGCAAAAAATCGGAATTTGGAAACGTCTTTTTCAAAAAAGAATATATAATGGCCCATTACGTCATTAACCCTTTCACTGCTCTATGTTTATTCAAAGTTTCAATACCTGCTGAATATTCAGGGACAAAACAGTTATAACGAAATATGGAAGGTGGAAATTGTTACCATTTTGGAAAGTAAAGAAACAGATCTTTCAAAGTCCATTAGCAAACCGAGCAGACCCTGATTATCTTGGTCTACTCTGTTTGCATATACGTGAAAACATGTTTAATTGAGGGAAAGGGTAATATGTAAATGTTAATGCTGGCTTATATACGTTCAGATAGTTTATAAAATACGCAATTGTTTACGAAAAGTTAATGGACCTATATTCTTAAAAGGCATAAAATTAAAATTTGACAAATATGCAGTCTGCCATTGTAAGCAGAAAATAATAATGCAATGAAAGGGACATTTAACCAATTACTACACAATACGACTTTTAACGCATATTAATTCTCAATACGAAAAGTAGTCCTTACCTAGGACATTCTGAACATGAATCATTATTATGCACTATAAGAAATATTTCCTATATCCTAGCAGATGGTAGCTTAATGTAAGGTGAAACCTAGGCATAATGCTCCTTCGGGAGCGTTCTGCTTTACTTTTAACCTGCTTTAAGAGATACTCCATACCTTCAAAAGTAGAAAAGGGTTGCAAGTTTTGCTTTCGAAGGATCACCTCTCTTCAGAATTTATAATTTTCACAACAGCTCTACATCAAAATAGAGTCACATCTGTTCCACTACACTACCATGGTTTAATGATATTGCAATGCGATTGTGTTTAGTTTCGTTCAAACTGGAAAGAATAGCGTATTCCAAATTGTAATAGTAAAAGTGGTGGTAGTAGAAGCAGCAATAGTTGCAATTGCAATAGAAGTAGTAATGGCGCTAATATTATTAGTAGAAACATCAATGTAATATAAGTAGGTGTAATGGTAGTAACAGAAAAAAAATCAGCTGTAGTAGTAGTAGTAGTTTGTTGTAGTAGTTTGTTGTAGTAGTTGTTGTGTTACAGAATGTACAAACAACAGTACCGGTAGTAATAGTAATATAAGTAGTAGTAATAATAGTAGTAGTAACAATGATCGCTATAGTAGTTTTAGAAGTGGTATAAGTAATAGCCAAACGCGTTGTTGTTGTTGTATTATTGGAAGTACGGGTTCTTGTAGTATTACATTTGGGAAGACGTTATCCTTTTCTTATGAACACGTTTGTAAAAAAACAAACACTTGTTTCCTTCGCAAACATTTTAGAGCAAGATCAGGCGCTAGGTAATCCGGCCAATCAGATACAAAATAAAACATCGAAAATATCAAGAGTTGTCATTGTTTATATTAAATTACACTGTGTTTAGTTTTGTTTAAACAGAAAATATTTTTTCACAGTGTACAATAAGTACAGGTTAAATAAAATCGAGTAAGGTTAAATTCTGTCTTAAATTATACCAGAGGTAGATTAAGTTGGCAGGAGTTGGTCAACATATCATGAACGTGTGTCAAAGTACGAGTAAAGTTAAACCCTTTCTTTAAATTATACAAGAGGTAGATTAAAGTCGCGGGAACTGTTCAGCATATCATGAACGTGTGTCAAAGTACTATGACCGGGGGTCGATATTCTTCAGAAAATGTGACCCACTATGCACAAAATACTTGGGTTAATCAGTATTGCACGCTTTAGTCATTACAGGATAAACACGGCTGAAATTACTATGACCGGGGGTCACTACATCTGTAAGAATTATGACACAGGTTCAATAAAATCGAGTAAAGTTAAATTCTGTCTTAAATTATACCAGAGGTAGATTAAGTTGGCAGGAGTTGGTCAACATATCATGAACGTGTGTCAAAGTACTATGACCGGGGTCGCTATTTTTAAAAAAATACTGACCGGGGGTCGATATTCTTCAGAAAATGTGACCCCCTGTGTACAAAATACTTGTGATCAGTTAGCAAGGCGCGCATTAGCCATGATATGACAAACCGGGCTGAAATTGCTCTGACCGGGGATCATGACATCTGTAATTATGACCAAAGTTATATAGTTTACGAGTAAAGTTAAACCCTTTCTTTAAATTATACAGGAGGTAGATTAAAGTCGCGGGAACTGTTCAACATATCATGAACGTGTGTCAAAGTACTATGACCGGGGGTCGCTATTTTTTAAAAAATACTGACCGGGGGTCGATTTTCTTCAGAAAATGTGACCCCCTATGCACAAAATACTTGGGTTAATCAGTATTGCGCGCTTTAGTCATTACAGGATAATTACGGCTGAAATTGCTATGACCGAGGGTCACTACATCTGTAAGAATTATGACACAGGTTAAATAAAATCGAGTAAAGTTAAATTCTATCTTAAATTATACCAGAGGTAGATTAAGTTGGCAGGAGTTGGTCAATATATCATGAACGTGTGTCAAAGTACTATGACCGGGGTCGCTATTTTTTAACAAATACTGACCGGGGGGTCGATATTCTTCAGAAAATGTGACCCCCTGTGTACAAAATACTTGGGTTCAGTTAGCAATGCGCGCATTAGCCATGATATGACAAACAGGGCTGAAATTGCTCTGACCGGGGATCATGACATCTGTAATTATGACCAAAGTTATATAGTTTACGAGTAAAGTTAAACCCTTTCTTTAAATTATACCAGAGGTAGATTAAGTTGGCAGGAGTTGGTCAACATATCATGAACGTGTGTCAAAGTACTATGACCGGGGTCGCTATATTTTAAAAAATACTGACCGGGGGTCGATATTCTTCAGAAAATGTGACCCCTATGCACAAAATACTTGGGTTCAATCAGTATTGCGCGATTAAGTCATTACAGGATAAACGCGGCTGAAATTGCTATGACCGGGGGTCACTACATCTGTAAGAATTATGACACAGGTTAAATAAAATCGAGTAAAGTTAAATTCTGTCTTAAATTATACCAGAGGTAGATTAAGTTGGCAGGAGTTGGTCAACATATCATGAACGTGTGTCAAAGTACTATGACCGGGGTCGCTATTTTTTAAAAAATACTGACCGGGGTCGATATTCTTCAGAAAATGTGACCCCCTGTGTACAAAATACTTGGGTTCAGTTAGCAAGGCGCGCATCAGCCATGATATGAAAAACACGGCTGAAATTGCTCTGACTGGGGTTCATGAAATCTGTAATTATGACCAAAGTTAAATAGTTTACGAGTAAAGTTAAACCCTTTCTTTAAATTATACAGGAGGTAGATTAAAGTCGCGGGAACTGTTCAACATGTCAGGAACGTGTGCCAAAGTACTATGACTGGGGTCGCTATTTTTTAAAAAATACTGACCGGGGGTCGATATTCTTCAGAAAATGTGACCCCCTATGCACAAAATACTTGGGTTCAATCAGTATTGCACGCTTTAGTCATTACAGGATAAACACGGCTGAAATTGCTATGACCGGGGGTCACTACATCTGTAAGAATTATGATACAGGTTAAATAAAATCGAGTAAAGTTAAATTCTGTCTTAAATTATACCAGAGGTAGATTAAGTTGGCAGGAGTTGGTCAACATACATGTATCATGAACGTGTGTCAAAGTACTATGACCGGGGTCGCTATTTTTTAAAAAATACTGACCGGGGGTCGATATTCTTCAGAAAATGTGACCCCCTGTGTACAAAATACTTGGGTTCAGTTAGCAAGTCGCGCATCAGCCATGATATGAAAAACAGGGCTGAAATTGCTCTGACCGGGGTTCATGACATCTGTAATTATGACCAAAGTTAAATAGTTTACGAGTAAAGTTAAACCCTTTCTTTAAATTATACAGGAGGTAGATTAAAGTCGCGGGAACTGTTCAACATTTCATGAACGTGTGTCAAAGTACTATGACCGGGGTCGCTATTTTTTAAAAAATACTGACCGGGGGTCGATATTCTTCAGAAAATGTGACCCCTATGCACAAAATACTTGGGTTCAATCAGTATTGCGCGATTAAGTCATTACAGGATAAACGCGGCTGAAATTGCTATGACCGGGGGTCACTACATCTGTAAGAATTATGACACAGGTTAAATAAAATCGAGTAAAGTTAAATTCTGTCTTAAATTATACCAGAGGTAGATTAAGTTGGCAGGAGTTGGTCAACATATCATGAACGTGTGTCAAAGTACTATGACCGGGGTCGCTATTTTTTAAAAAATACTGACCGGGGGTCGATATTCTTCAGAAAATGTGACCCCCTGTGTATAAAATACTTGGGTTCAGTTAGCAATGCGCGCATTAGCCATGATATGAAAAACAGGGCTGAAATTGCTATGACCGGGGATCATGACATCTGTAATTATGACCAAAGTTATATAGTTTACGAGTAAAGTTAAACCCTTTCTTTAAATTATACAGGAGGTCGATTAAAGTCGCGGGAACTGTTCAACATATCATGAACGTGTGTCAAAGTACTATGACCGGGGTCGCTATATTTTAAAAAATACTGACCGGGGGTCGATATTCTTCAGAAAATGTGACCCCTATGCACAAAATACTTGGGTTCAATCAGTATTGCGCGATTAAGTCATTACAGGATAAACGCGGCTGAAATTGCTATGACCGGGGGTCACTACATCTGTAAGAATTATGACACAGGTTAAATAAAATCGAGTAAAGTTAAATTCTGTCTTAAATTATACCAGAGGTAAATTAAGTTGGCAGGAGTTGGTCAACATATCATGAACGTGTGTCAAAGTACTATGACCGGGCTATTTTTTAAAAAATACTGACCGGGGGTCGATATTCTTCAGAAAATGTGACCCCCTGTGTACAAAATACTTGGGTTCAGTTAGCAATGCGCGCATCAGCCATGATATGAAAAACAGGGCTGAAATTACTCTGACCGGGGTTCATGACATCTGTAATTATGATCAAAGTTAAATAGTTTACGAGTAAAGTTAAACCCTTTCTTTAAATTATACAGGAGGTAGATTAAAGTCGCGGGAACTGTTCAACATGTCAGGAACGTGTGTCAAAGTACTATGACCGGGGTGCTATTTTTTAAAAAATACTGACCGGGGGTCGATATTCTTCAGAAAATGTGACCCCCTATGCACAAAATACTTGGGTTCAATCAGAATTGCGCGCTTTAGTCATTACATGATAAACACGGCTGAAATTGCTATGACCGGGGGTAACTACATCTGTAAGAATTATGATACAGGTTAAATAAAATCGAGTAAAGTTAAATTCTGTCTTAAATTATACCAGAGGTAGATTAAGTTGGCAGGAGTTGGTCAACATATCATGAACGTGTGTCAAATACTATGACCGGGGTCGCTATTTTTTAAAAAATACTGACCGGGGGGTCGATATTCTTCAGAAAATGTGACCCCCTATGCACAAAATACTTGAGTTCAATCAGTATTGCGCGTTTTAGTCATTACAGGATAAACACGGCTGAAATTGCTATGACCGGGGGTCACTACATCTGTAAGAATTATGACACAGGTTAAATAAAATCGAGTAAAGTTAAATTCTGTCTTAAATTATACCAGAGGTAGATTAAGTTGGCAGGAGTTGGTCAACATATCATGAACGTGTGTCAAAGTACTATGACCGGGGTCGCTATTTTTTAAAAAATACTGACCGGGGGTCGATATTCTTCAGAAAATGTGACCCCCTGTGTATAAAATACTTGGGTTCAGTTAGCAATGCGCGCATTACCCATGATATGACAAACAGGGCTGAAATTGCTATGACCGGGGATCATGACATCTGTAATTATGACCAAAGTTATATAGTTTACGAGTAAAGTTAAACCCTTTCTTTAAATTATACAGGAGGTAGATTAAAGTCGCGGGAACTGTTCAACATATCATGAACGTGTGTCAAAGTACTATGACCGGGGTCGCTATATTTTAAAAAATACTGACCGGGGGTCGATATTCTTCAGAAAATGTGACCCCTATGCACAAAATACTTGGGTTCAATCAGTATTGCGCGATTAAGTCATTACAGGATAAACGCGGCTGAAATTGCTATGACCGGGGGTCACTACATCTGTAAGAATTATGACACAGGTTAAATAAAATCGAGTAAAGTTAAATTCTGTCTTAAATTATACCAGAGGTAGATTAAGTTGGCAGGAGTTGGTCAACATATCATTAACGTGTGTCAAATACTATGACCGGGGTCGCTATTTTTTAAAAAATACTGACCGGGGGTCGATATTCTTCAGAAAATGTGACCCCCTGTGTACAAAATACTTGGGTTCAGTTAGCAATGCGCGCATCAGCCATGATATGAAAAACAGGGCTGAAATTACTCTGACCGGGGTTCATGACATCTGTAATTATGACCAAAGTTAAATAGTTTACGAGTAAAGTTAAACCCTTTCTTTAAATTATACAGGAGGTAGATTAAAGTCGCGGGAACTGTTCAACATGTCAGGAACGTGTGTCAAAGTACTATGACCGGGGTCGCTATTTTTTAAAAAATACTGACCGGGGGTCGATATTCTTCAGAAAATGTGACCCCCTATGCACAAAATACTTGGGTTCAATCAGAATTGCGCGCTTTAGTCATTACAGGATAAACACGGCTGAAATTGCTATGACCGGGGGTCACTACATCTGTAAGAATTATGATACAGGTTAAATAAAATCGAGTAAAGTTAAATTCTGTCTTAAATTATACCAGAGGTAGATTAAGTTGGCAGGAGTTGGTCAACATATCATGAACGTGTGTCAAAGTACTATGACCGGGGTCGCTATTTTTTAAAAAATACTGACCGGGGGTCGATATTCTTCAGAAAATGTGACCCCCTATGCACAAAATACTTGGGTTCAATCAGTATTGAGCGCTTTAGTCATTACAGGATAAACGCGGCTGAAATTGCTATGACCGGGGGTCACTACATCTGTAAGAATTACGACACAGGTTAAATAAAATCGAGTAAATTCTAAAAGGGGGTGATCCCCGAGAGCAAAAATTGCAACACAAAAAGAGAAAATCGCAAACTCGGTTTTATTGAGTCTGTTCATGAACAGTAATTGAAAGTGCAACACTGCTCACGCCCCCTAGCACCGGCTTAAGCGGTATTCAATTGTTAGAACAAGAAGTACTGAAATTCATGATCTCGAAGGTCTTAAAGTTAAACCCTTTCTTTAAATTATACAGGAGATAGATTAAAGTCGCGGGAACCGTTCAACATATCATGAACGTGTGTCAAAGTACTATGACCGGGGTCGCTATTTTTTAAAACGTACTGACCGGGGGTCGATATTCTTCAGAAAATGTGACCCCCTGTGTACAAAATACTTGGGTTCAGGTAGCAAGTCGCGCATTACCCATGATATGACAAACCGGGCTGAAATTGCTCTGACCGGGGATCATGACATCTGTAATTATGACCAAAGTTATATTGTTTACGAGTAAAGTTAAACCCTTTCTTTAAATTATACGGGAGGTAGATTAAAGTCGCGGGAACTGTTCAACATATCATGAACGTGTGTCAAAGTACTATGACCGGGGTCGCTATTTTTTAAAAAATACTGACCGGGGGTCGATATTCTTCAGAAAATGTGACCCCCTATGCACAAAATACTTGGTTTCAATCAGTATTGCCCGCTTTAGTCATTACAGGATAAACACGGCTGAAATTGCTATGACCGGGGGTCACTACATCTGTAAGAATTATGACACAGGTTAAATAAAATCGAGTAAAGTTAAATTCTGTCTTAAATTATACCAGAGGTAGATTAAGTTGGCAGGAGTTGGTCAACATATCATGAACGTGTGTCAAAGTACTATGACCGGGGTCGCTATTTTTTAAAAAATACTGACCGGGGGTCGATATTCTTCAGAAAATGTGACCCCCTATGCACAAAATACTTGGGTTCAATCAGTATTGCGCGTTTAGTCATTATAGGATAAACACGGCTGAAATTGCTATGACCGGGGGTCACTACATCTGTAAGAATTATGACACAGGTTAAATAAAATCGAGTAAAGTTAAATTCTGTCTTAAATTATACCAGAGGTAGATTAAGTTGGCAGGAGTTGGTCAACATATCATGAACGTGTGTCAAAGTACTATGACCGGGGTCGCTATTTTTTAAAAAATACTGACCGGGGGTCGATATTCTTCAGAAAATGTGACCCCCTGTGTACAAAATACTTGGGTTCAGTTAGCAATGCGCGCATCAGCCATGATATGACAAACAGGGCTGAAATTGCTATGACCGGGGATCATGACATCTGTAATTATGACCAAAGTTATATAGTTTACGAGTAAAGTTAAACCCTTTCTTTAAATTATACAGGAGGTAGATTAAAGTCGCGGGAACTGTTCAACATAATCATGAACGTGTGTCAAAGTACTATGACTGGGGGTCGCTATTTTTTTTTTAAAATATTGACCGGGGGTCGATATTCTTCAGAAAATGTGACCCCCTATGCACAAAATACTTAGGTTCATTTAGGATTGCGCTTTAGTCATTACAGTATAAACACGGCTGAAATTGCTATGACCGGGGGTCACTACATCTGTAAGAATTATGACCAACGTTAAATAAAATCGAGTAAAGTTAAACTCTTTCCTAAATTATACTGGCGGTAGATTAAGTTCGCGGGAGTTGTTCAACATATCACGAACGTGTGTCAAAGCACTATGACCGGGGGTCGATATTTGTTTATAAGATAGTGACCGGGGGTCGATTTTCTGTCATAAAATGTGACCCCTATAAACAAAATACTTGGGTTCAATTAGCAGTGCGCGCTTTAGTCATGATATAATAAACGCTGCTCAAATTGCTATGACCGGGAGTCACTTCATCTATAATAATAATGACCAAGGTTAATTTTTTTCGAGTAAAGATTAACTTTCTTTTATTATACTGGAGATAGATTAAAAAGCACTATGACCGGGGGTTGCCCTTTTTAAGAATATTGACCAGGGTCGATATTCTTCAGTAAAAGTGCCCCCTTTCTAAATAATACATTTGTTCTAATGAACGTTGTGCACATTGGTCAGTGATAAAAAGGGCTCAAAATGCTATGACCGTGCGGTCACTAGGTAGGTAGGTAGGGTATGGTAGGGTAGGTAGGTAGGTAGGTAGATAGTAGTATTTAAAGTAGAAGTAGTATAGGTAGTAGTAGCAGTAGTATAGGTAGTGGAAGTAGTACAGGTGGAATGTAGTAGGCAATAGCAGAAGTAGTACTAGGAAGTAGGAATAGTAGTAGTAGCAGTTGTAGCAGCAGCAGCGGCAGTAGTAGGTGGATGGGTTTGTGGGTGGTTGGGTTTGTGCTTGAGTGGGTGGCTGGGTTTTGGGTGGTGGGTTTTTTATTGGGTATGTGTGAAGGTAGGTAGGTAATAGGAGGAGGTATAGGAGTAGTAGTAGGAGGAGTAGTGTGTGTAGTTGTGGGATTAATAGTAGTAGTAGTTGTAGTAGTGGTAGTAGTAGTAGTAGTAGCGGTAATTATAGTAGTAGTAGTAGTAGTAGTAGTAGTAGTAGTGACGGTGGTGGTGGTGGTAGACGAAGCAAACACAACAACAACAACAACAACAACAAAAATATTATTTCCCACTTCGCTAAAATAATTCAAAAGGCATGATGTCGAACACTTATGTTGCCTCACTTCGATGAGACTTATTTCAATTAATTTCAATAGGTGATAAATTACAAATGTATTCAACATATGGATATGATATATGGCATTGCACACAGTATTGACCATACAAAAATCCACAGCCAAATGAAGTTTTGTTTAGTTTTACAGTGACTGACACAATGTTCCATCCATGAAATTTTAAGTTAGAACTTAGATTATTGAAATTTTAACAGCTATTTACGTTTTGTAAAGTGTCAGATAGAAGTCAATACAACATTTTACAATTCATTAAGTGATCTCTTCATATATATATGTGTTCCTACGTGCGTGTAAGTGTGTGCGTGAGTGTTTGTGTGCTTGCATGTATGAGAGTGTTTCGAAGTGTATGTGTAAGTATCGGTATATGTGCGTGCGTGCGTTCATATGTGTACCGGTATGTGTGCGTACATGCGTTCGTGTGTGTAATTGTGTATGTACATGCGTGTTGTGTGTGTGTGCGTGCGTGCGTGCGGGCGGGCGTATGTTTTGTTGAAACAAAGACAGGGAGTCACTATTCTATGGGGGGTCGCAATTTTTCGTAAGGGGTCAGTTTTCTTCGTGTGCAGGGGTCGTAATATTATGACCGGGGGGTCAAAATACTATGACCGGGGGGTCACTATTTTTTAAAAAATACTGACCGGGGGGTCAGTATTCTATGGGGGTCACTTTACTTCGTTACACCGGCACCTAAAACACACGATATCGCTACAATCCTACAATCTCTGATATGACCAAATCTGTTGCAATAATTGCAGCGCATTTGATGCCTCATGTGATCGATTTCCATGGGCTCTTGGCCAGAAGATCGACTACTCGACAAACCCATAGCGTGTCCAGTCCGCAGCTGAAAACGCTTACGCAGATTTTGTTCTGTGGTAGCAATAACGATGGCGTGTTGGAAATTATCTGGATTATCTCTCATAACCTTCATTTTCAAGTCATCGTCCTTTAACCCGTCAACAAAATGCCCTACTAATTGTTGCTCTCTAACAACCTGTGGTTGCCCTACAAATGCATCTTCTGCATATGAAGTTAACCTGGACTGTTTCTCCGGATTTCTGCCTACATTGTCTCAATAGAAGTAATGCGTGCTGAGAATCGACTATTTCCCCGAAATTAATTCTGAGCGCGGTTTTTACTTGATCCCACGCTCTATTCGGATGTGCCTCAATGTATCGTTTTAGAAAGTCAGAAACCGGACCCTGGCTTGCTTGATAGGCCACTAAACTAGTTTGCTCCGGTGGGGTTCGATTTAACGTGACATATTTTTCAATACTTTTTACCCAGTCCTTAAATTTCTTAGGGTTTGAACAATTTTTGCTGACCCTTGTGCTCCCATAGATGTTGTCAATGAAGTCATATGAGTATTAATTGCGTTACACAGCTGTAACAAAACCTGTGCCGGATCAGATTCCGCCATTTTGTTAAAAATACGTGTTTGAAATACAAAGGAAAGACAAAGGAAAAGGAAACACTTACGGTTACGGTTTGATGTCTTCAAGCTGTAGCGTCGTAGAGGCTTCGTCTCTCAGCACCGCAACACTGATTATTGTTCATAGACACAGTGTCTGCACAAAAATGTCCATTTGTGCTATATTTCTGCCCGCGACAACCCAGGTTCGAATCCTGATCACGGCGCCAAAAATATCACCTCCCCTTTATGTAACACAATAAGGGGAAGATGAATAAGCTACGATCGTATAGTGGTTTCTACATTTTACTAAACAACTCCGCGCTTCCCTCTATGCTTCTCTGCTCTGCTCTGCTCTGCTCTGCTCTACTCTCCTCTCTCCGCTGTGCGGACTTCTGCTGTCCGTTTTATCTGAACCTGAGATCACGCGCCTCTTGCCAGCCCGTGGTCATAGGTTCCCCAGTAGTGCACGATATCGGCTAGTGATCAGGTAGCGTCCTCGTGACTACTGTCTGGCAGCAGTCCATCGTGTTACATTCTCCCCCTTTTTCCATCCGATCAATTAAAAAAGCTGATTTAATTGCCGGTTTCCCGTAAATCACCCTCAGAAAGCTTATCTAGTCATATGGGCTATCGAGGGAAACGCGGATAAATAGCCGCATATTGCTTTATCACGTATGTGCCCTAATGATCAGACCCCCCCCCCCTAGGTTACCCTGATAAGCCTTCCTCGTATATGACTGAGTGGTTAAGTGAAAGAAAAGCTCGACGGTAAAGTAACAGGGGGTTTATATGACTTTTGTGGTATAATTATGTTATCATGGTATTTCGTTAATGCAATGGATAAAAGAGACTAGTGTCTATTCATTAATGCAAACATATAAAAAATGATGTTTTTGTGATTATGACATACTATGGCACCTTAAGTCGTTTCCTAGATTCTACGATATGTGTTAGCGTTGATAGTTGTCTATAGTACTGCGATTTCTACGGAAGCCATTTTGAGTATCGGCGATTTTGCCATTTACTTCCGTCAACTTTGTGAGTCTCTCATTTAGCACTGCACAATAAGCTTTGAACACCGCGCATGTAACGGCGATACCCCTATAATTTTCCGGGTGTCTTCTCCCAACGTTAGAGTCTTTCAAGACAGGCATGATCGTAGCTAAATTCCAATCTGAAGGAACCCTACCAGTTTCAAAACATATACAGAACAGTCTATGTAAAAAGACAACGCATGGTTTAGATGTTAAAACCTCTGCGGGAATACCATCGAAGCCACATGCTTTATTTTTATTAAATGACTTAATTGCCTTATCAACTTCTACAATGCTAATGCCTTGATTTAATATAGAAGTATATTCTGTCCATCATTTATGTCATTTTAAACTACTATTCTTATTTTGTTCATGTTTGAATAGTTGCGCAAACGAGTTTTCCATTTAGATATAACAGCTTCTACTGATGACGTAAGATAACCGTTTTCGTCAAAAACTTCAATATGAATAGCCTTTGACCATTCATTTCCAAATCAATTTTGCAAATACTTTTCCAGAATTCACCTGGCGCTGTTTTATTATTACACGAGTGTAACAAATCTTCCTGTACTTCACACCAGTATTTCCGTTTCCGTTGCTGAACACACATTTCAAAGTGTTGCGCTTCGTAAGAAAGTATATTCGCAATATTTTCTTACGATGAGCAATTTTACATTTTAACCATAGTTTTTTTAGAAAGAAACACGTCATCCCACATATCATTAAGCACATCTGACCACCAAGGTTTGCGCGTTCGCTTTATTTTATTTACTTTCCATCCATAGTGACATGCTTCGGTTTCAGGTTTGCATCCATATGCGTTTTTAATATATCTGTGAATTCTTGGAACGCCCTATCCACGCATTCTTGTTTTGGTTTGCTTCTAGTCTCGTTACTGTTTCATTTAGCAATATTACTGTATCAAAGTCATACACATAAGGTCACTCGGGATGTTTTTCTTGTCATAACAAATATCTGTTTCAGGTAGAATAGCCTGTGTAGGTACATGTCTATAAATATTCTCTGCCGCGCGGAGTGATATATTCCATGACAGTATGGAGTGGTCAGGAACGCTGATAGAGTCTAAACTACCAACACCCACAGCATTGTTCATCAAATCACTAGATCTCGTAACTTTAAACGAATTGTATTTTTGAAAGTTATTCATATGGCACGAGACAGAAATCTACGACGGCACAACCACGGGGCGATACACTGGTATAGTCGTTATTTACATGGTTCCTACCGTTTAGAATACAAAAGTTGGTGCCCAATAAAAAGTCAATAAAATTGTCACAATACTGATTTGTTTTAAAATCTACGACATCGCTCGGTGGTAGGTCGTATACACCCTGAATAAAGTAATCACATCTCCCAACCCCTATGTTAAAATCGCCGACTATCGTTAACAATGTATTATTCTGGTATCCATATAAAAAGCGTAAAAAGCATAAAGCGTAATGTTTAAGCTTCATTTTGACACCAGTTTTGTTGTTCTACAATAGAAAGAATGTTATGGCATATTAATTCTGAAAATGGGTGATAATATGGTATGTCTCTGGTTTTGAGTGATGGTTGCCATTGAAACCATGCTCTAAAATACCTTTCAATTGAGTTTATCTTTGAGGACAGGTTGGAATATTGACCCACTTGACTTTCTAAACAACTTGGTATATGTGAAAAAAAATCTGCGGGGGGGGGGGGGGGGGGGTAGCCTATACTGGGACATCAACTAATAGCCATTAATGCATATCCAATAATTTGTTAACCTTTACCGAACGTGGCGAATTTCTTGGTGGCAAGTAACACACACAGAACATAAGATTTTCTTTTTAACTTTTTTCTATCAACGATATCCATAAAATCCATTCGTACTGCTTGTTTATACAATACATATTAAACTGTTCGAACAATTCTTGCCTAATAAACACATATACACCACCACTACCTTTCGGAGCCTTTTTGTGTATTCTAGTTCTGTTTTGGCCTATCCATATATATCAATAGAAATGGAATCGTTGTCTAGTAAATAAGTCTCCCAAATGCCTATTATACCCAGATTCATTGAGAGTATGTTTTCTTTTCTAACACGGTAATTTTCTGAAAGTGAATCACTGTTAAAACCATTAGTTCCAAAACCCGCATTAGACCTAGTCTATATGGCGTCGATACGAGTGAGTACTGCGTTGCTAACTGTCACGTGACATACTCTCTTCATCTGCACGATAATCGATCCGGCTGTAGTCCTGTTTCCGGCGTTGGTCGTAATAATAGTCGCGGTCGCAATAACGGTCGCGATTGGAATCTCGAGATCTATGTCCGTTATTATACGATCTTCGATGACGCTCATCACGTGACAATCGTCGATCATGGTCGAATGACTGTCGACTATCATAGGAAAGTCGCGAGACACGGTTTGCCAGCCATCACTATCCGGAGTGTCATTCTCTTTACATACGAGTCGGTTGCCACGCATCATCACTCGTTCGGTACCAATCATGTTTGCAATTGTATTTAAGTTGGAAATGTTGTTTCTTGCGTGTTTTGGTCTGTTATGCTCAATAAAGATATTGCTACGAAAATTTCAGACCAGATTTGGTGCTCATGATCACGGCTTTATCTTCATGCGATGATTACACCAATGTCTTTTCCAGATGTACATTGTTTTCTCTCCGCGCTTTCGACCGAAACGTTAAGATTTAAAATATCAATTACAGGAGTTAATTCACGAGCATTTGTGCGTTCCGTTCTGTTGTTTTTGGGGAGATTTCTTACAACAAAACTCAACGATCTATTCTCAAAGGAGTGGGTGTTATCCGTGTCCATGGCAGAGCTTTGATCGGAAGCAGCTTTTAGGGTTTTCATATCTGTGCGAGTCTGCCGAAAGTGTGCATTGATTGCTTTCTACGGCTTTATTCACATGAGCCTTTACTTGGGTTTTCACTTTCATATCTATATTTGATTCTAACTTATCTAACCTCCGCATGAAATGTGTCAATGGTGCAACGGAAAGAATGAATGTGGTGATCCTTAATTGAGTTTCAAGTCAATATCATTTGCAATACACAGTAATACAAAAATGCAATCAAAGGACCAAACAACGAGGACCGCTGAATGATTCAATGCATATTCGCATTTAAAGTGAAAGCCTACCAGAACGAGAGAAGCCATTGAATGATTCAAAGCATACACGCATTTGAAGTGAAAGCGCAATAAAACGAGAGAGACCGCTGAATGATTCAATGCATATTCGCATTTAGAGTGAAAGCCTACCAGAACGAGAGAGACCATTGAATGATTCAAAGCATACACGCATTTGAAGTGAAAACACATCAAAAACGCATTGAATGACAATGAAAAAACAGCCGTATATCGTAACACACAAAAATGAGACAAAACAGTGCAGTTAGAATTTACAATGTATATAAGCAACGATTTGTTTCATTTATTCAATTTTCCGTTTATCATCTTTCATATCTAATAATTGCAATACCTTCTACGGTAGAACCTGTCTTAAGCGACCATCAAAAAGCTCTACTTATTGGTTTGTAAGGCAGGTAGTACTTAGCGTAATGCAGGTCAAAAGTAATGCAAAAAAACTCCTATATAGTAACTTTCTACATTACTTTTGCCCTGCATTAAGCAACCACCAGGTCTTTGATATTCCTATTGCCAGTCAAGAAATGGCGGTCACGTAAGACAGGTTCTGCTGCATATAAATAAATGCGATCTACAGCGTTACTTCATAGGCGGCAGTTTATGTAAATGCCAGCGCTATAAATGAACATTCTTTGTTGAATATTCAAATGCATTTTCATTGCATTTACATCATACCTATTGCAGGTGAATAAAATGTAAATGCCAGGGCTTGGATACACTTTTCGCAAAGAAAAAAGTACCAAATTGAATCCTCTTTTACAGGTGTTTCAGTTACATTTACATAGCATTTTATCGAAAGTAGACTGTCAATGAACATTCTTTGTTGAATTCATTGCAATTACATCATACTTATTGCAGCTGATTAAAACGAATATTGCAAACACAGATGGTCTTATTCTAATTGTAAAATATTGAATACAAATGGTGAAAAAATAGAAGTTAAATACGCTTTAGCTATAATACATTTGTTTGTGTATTAAATGCAACTAATCGAATACTTCTAGAAACGGGCATATGAATTATACGCTTACGTATCTATGCATTGAGATATCGGTACATGTATATTTATCCAAATGTTAATTTCGATTCGGCTGAATTTATGGAATCGCAACAGTAAACATGTTATATGGCGCCATAACAGGACAAAGGCTTATATATCCACATCTCGTTTACATCGAGATAAAAAATGAGATATGCATCCAGAAAGAAAACACCTGCAGGATAATCTTTTTTATACTCAAGTTTACGTATTAACCGCTAATCAAACTCACAAACACGCCCCCAAACACACACAAATACAAATACACATACCTTCACAGAAACACACGCACACATCATTCACAAACCTGTTCATCATGGAAAATATATATATGACGTCATAAACTGAAACGTTTCGTTATAATAATGAATGGGTCGTGTTATAGAGCCCTGGTGATTAACTATCCAAACATAGTTAGAGTGACATGTGCTTCACTCTGATATAACTTACAGACCTTGTCGTTTACATTTTAACAGGCTAACCGTTACAGTAGTGCCAAAAGGCATAGCCTAGTATGAAGAGCTATACCCAATGTTTCAAACTTCGAACTTGTGTCCCTTGAGTGTACAGTAAAACCCCTCTAATGCGGAATTCTAGTAGAGCAGAATTTAGATATCTCTATGCAGATGTGGCTGCTTAATGCAGGGTGAAAGCCATGCAGAAAGCTCATAGGACTTTCACCCTGCATTAAGCTACCACCTGTCTCCAAGACGATGTTGATACTAAATTGAACGTCATGTTTGGAGGGGTTTTACTGTATATAATTACCAACGTTACAGTTGCATGTTTTTCAATCTGTTATCAAAATCCATAGCATGCTGTTAAAGTTTATGCTTTTTTAACACACCCCCTCTTCACCCACTATGAATATTAATGTAAGAAATAATGGCGTCATGAATATCAATTAATTTTTATTTTTATATACAGCGGATTTCGAACCAGCGAGAACAAAATCACATGAAATTAATAGGCTGGGACTTGGGACTTAAGAATCTTTTCGAACCAGCGAAATTTTCGAGGTATCGGGTTACGAATGATCGAGTCCAGACTGTAATAACATATTGACATTGAGGAATGTAGACCATAGCAGAAATAGTAGAACCAGATCTATATAATTTCGGAGGCGGATATAGCAGGGACCGTCTGATCTGGGTCTACTCTTTTTGCAATGGCAAAGAAAAGCATATTTATGGAGTAAAGGTGGTGCAAGTGCCACTTATAATGTAGATTATGTAGCACCATAAGACTTTCCTTGATATAAACATTTTTCACGCATTTGCAAATAGAGTAGACTCAGATCAGAGGGCTCCTATAGGAGCCGTCTGATCAGGGTCTGCTCTGTTTGCTAATGGAATTTGAAAGGTGGTTATTTCTTTCTAAAGTGGTTATACTTTTCCACCTTTCATATTTCGTTATAATTATTTTGTCCATGAATATTCACTAAGAGAAAGGGTAAATATTGCTGAATTCATCTAAATATTTTCATAGATCTGTCTATCGAATACGATGATGGATGCACAATGGACTGGTTGACAATTTACGACGGAGATTCAAATGACGTGATTGGTGAGTAACCACGCACATTATCTGATCTTTTCTCAACCTTAATCTTTAATTTAATTTTCAAAATGTACAATATCGGTCGAGATCGCCTGGATTTTCAGGGCAGTAAGTCACTAAAATCATTGTAATTGTACAAGTAACAAAATCTGCATGCAGTACACAGGACAATATTGACACTGGTGTGTCGTCTGTGGGCGGTGAGTAGTCCCATGTGTGTACCCTACATGCATGCATGGTGATATCGAGATACGTTTGGATGATACCCCGGCGAAGGGCACCCATCACAAAATTAGAATGCTGTCTTTAACACCTCATTGATGAGATGAGACGAAAAGGTATGAAAACGCTATTGATGTCAAAACAATCATATACAGCGAACCCTCATTATACCGACATTCGTTACAATGGCACCCTCGTTATACCGGCATTGAAACAAAATTACCGTTAAGGCTTTGAAACAACCACTCAATAAATAGGTACAGTGTCATTAAGACAGGTGATCGATTAATGCAGAATGCAACAAGTGCAAAAAGCTCCTAAAGGGAATTTTTTGCACTACTTGTGTTCTGCATTAAACGTTCACCTATTGGTACTAGTTTAAAACTGACGATGTGATTCCTTTCATAAACTCGTTATAACGGCAATCTCGTTATATAGATAAACAAACTAGGTATGGCAGTTACGTCAAATCAATAACAAAACTAAGAATAGACAGGGTTTCCTCAATATATGCTGTGAATGGGATAATTAATAAATAAGACAAACAATACACCATGTGATATCCGATACCGTGGTCTAAAGAACGTGTATGCGGCTTTGCATTCGCGGTACTCGAGTTCGAAACTCACCGGCGTTTATACTTTTATTTATTTTTTTAAATATTTAAAAAACTTTTGTAAGTATATTTTTTCTATACGATCTATTCTCTTTTTATGTTTTTTGTTCTTGTTTAATCTTTTATTACAAAATGTGTTGTTGAGGGGGAAAAATGACTGGCGTGAGTTTCGGACAAGGTACTTTTTGATTCGGATGAGAACGCCTTTATCCACTCGGCTACGGACACCACAAGCATGCCATCATTATCAAATAGTCACAGTCTTCTCATTTAAGAAATAACATGTCATATGAATATTCAGGAAACTAATTATGACGTAATTGTCAGGAATTTCCTGTCGGGCTATACCAGCAAAATGTCTGTAAATAAACACCTCCATTGTAATGAGGGTTTACTGTACTTAAACTTTGCTTTTCCTGTATGTTCACTAAAAATGATCAGTGAATAACTTCAACTTCGTTTCTGAATCTTAAGTTTTATCTGCATAATGCATACGGTTTTATAAATTTGGTTCCTGTAAATTTGGTTTTATTGTAATCGAGAGGAAATCAGGGCCCATGCTTATAAAACTTTTAGTTGAGTCTGAGAACGTTCTCAAGTTTTTGATTGGTCAGATTTGAGCCTTTTGCTCAAATCTGACCAATCAAAAGCTTGAGAACTCAAATCTGACCAATCAAAAGCTTGAGAACGAAACTCAGACTCAACTAAAAGCTTTATAAGCATGGACCCAGTTCTTTAACTTTTAACTACAGGATGACGTTTTTGCTCTCGTAAGGCTATTGTTCTTTACACCAATCCCTTTTTATTTTTATGTATCTAAAGAACGTCATTCTTTTTTTTTCTGAAATATATAATACAGTAAAAACCCTCTTACCCGGACATTCAATTTAGTATAAATATTGGTCTTGGAGACAAGTGACAGCTTAATGCAGGATGAAAGTCATGCAAAAAGCTCCTCTTGGAACTTTCTGCATGACGTTCACCATACATTAAGCAGTCACCTGTCTAAACATATCTAATTCTTCATGACTATAAGTCCGGTTTAGAGGTTTTTACTGTATTTGGTATCGGATTGATATCAGTTTTGGTTTACAGGGGAAAGTAAGTACTGTGGATACTCTACCCCAATCGGCGTGTATATCTCATCCGGGCATGCCGTGAGGCTGTACTTCAAAAGTGACGCGGCAACTGAGGGTTCAGGTTTTGATATCATCATAACACCTTTTCATAAGGGTAAATATGAAACGCCATAACTGCCTCGTTATACGGATTTTTTTCATATCTAGTCAGTTTGTCATTCAGTTCTGTCCTTATGCTAATACATTATGTTCATACAACCTTGTGTTATGTGATTACCTTATTACGTCCTGTGCGTTCATCATTAGGTCGTGTCAATTCAACATTTTGCTATGCGGTTTTATCATCACATTCAGGGATGGCCTCATATATCTCTGTGAACTTGTCTTTACGTTATGTGAATGCATCAGTTACGTTGTCTTTACGTTATGTGAATGCATCAGTATGTTATCTCAGATAACCTTTCTATGTTGTGTCATGTGTGTATAACCTTACCTTATTATGTGTTCACACTTTATCTTGTGCATTCATTATCACGTCATTTGCATTCATTATTACGTCCTGTGCGTTCGTTATTACGTCGTGTCAATTCAACAGTTTGTTATGTACTTTTATGATTACATTCTGTGTTGACATCATTATTCTCAGTAAAATTGTCTTTATGTTATATGAACTTGCATTTATGTTATGTGAATGCAGCAGTATATTATCTCAGTTTCTTGTTCTCATTATAAGGGTTTCCTTATATCCTGTCAGATTGTTATTCTGTTCTGTCTTCAAGTCAATGCACTCTATACATACAACCTTATTTTATGTGATTACATTACGTCGTGTCAGTTCATCAGTTTTTTATGCTTTTTTATCATTATATTCGGTGCTGAATTCATTATTCTCTGTAATTTTGTCATTATGTTATGTGTATGCAACAGTATATTAGATCTATATCAATTTCCTTTTCTCATTATTAAGATTTTCTTTATATCATGTCTGTGTGTCATTCTGTTCGGTCTTCATGTCAATGCATTCTTTACATACAACCTTATTGTATGTGATTTCATTATTACGCCCTGTGCGTTCATCATTACGTCATGTCTCTTCAACAATACTTATTTCCCATACTCAAAATATTGAAGTCACACATTAACGATCGTAATTTCCCCTAGGACAGACTCCGATCCTAATCTACCCTAGGATAATTGGCAATTATACTAGTTAATACTAACATGCTTTAAGGGAACAAGATAAATATACATACAAATCGCCCTTTCTCTCAGAATTTCACAATGCAAATGATCTGGGATCCAATTTAGTTTAGTTAGTTCATTACATGCATGTACGAGTCACAAATTAATTCATTCCCTGATACATAATCATGAAAGAAGAATTTATAACAGTGTGAACATTCATTGAAAGAAGACAAATGCAGCAAGACACAGGAGATATAGAAATGAGTCAAGCAAATGAGCCTAAACCTTCTGGATCCAAACTAGTTAATTTGATCGGAGTCTGTTCTAGGAGAGATTGTGATCGCAGTTTGTCTTAGGAGAATCGCAATTTCTACTGTGACATATGTGTCTCTGATTGAACCTCGCTTGTAATATTTTCAATAGGAACTGAACTGATGTTTGGAAGCATGTTAGTTAAATGTTTAGAACCTCGCTCCATTGCATGTTGTTGCCTTAACAACGTAAAACTATGGGTTTTTGTCACAAAAACGGATGTCTCCCCTCTAATAAAAACAATATCTAAAGGGAAATCACTAAAAATGTTATGGACTTGATGATTGATACTTCCCCTCATTATGCGCTTTCCACACCACATTTTTCAAGAAGAAAATGATAACAGCTAATAACTCTATAAATATTGACACTAGAGTTATGGCCCTTGTGCACGACACTTACTTTCATCATGCCCTTTCCATAAATGAAATGTCATTCCATTAGCATCAGTCGAACAGGAGTTATTGATCGGACAAAACATGTAACAAAGAGCAATAACTCCAAAAGTATTGAAGCCAGAGATATGGCCCTTGTTCATAACACTTTCTCTCATCATGCTCTTTCCATGTATGAAGTTCAATACAATGGCAAGAGCCATGTAGGAGTTATCATCCGGACAAGAAAGCGTTAAACAAATGTACAAGGGGCAATAACTCTCAATTTATTGAAGCCAGAGTTAAGGACCTTATGCATGACACTCTCTTATCATGATCTTTCCATGTATGAAGTTTCAATCCAATGGCATGTGCCATATAGGAGTTATCATCCTGACAAAAAATTGTGATTTTTTAACAAAGGGCAATAGCTCCAATATTAGTGAAACAAGAGTTATGGACCTTAAGCATGACACTTTCTCTTATCATGATCTTTCCATGTATGAAGTTTCAATCCAATGGCATGAGCCATATAGGAGTTATCGTCCGGACAAAAAATTATGAAAAAACATTACAAGGGCAATAACTCCATTATTAGTGAAGTCAGAGTTATGGACCTTGTGTATGATACTACCTCTTGTCATGATCTTTCCATATATCAAGTTTCAATCCAATGACAAGAGCCATATAGGAGTGATCGTCCGGAAAAAAAATTGTGATTTTTTTTACAAAGGGCAATAACTCCATTATTAATGAAGCCAGAGTTATGGACCTTGTGTATGACACTCTCTCTCGTCATGATATTTCCATATATGAAGTTTCAATCCAATGGCATGAGCCACATAGGAGTTATCGTCCGGACAAAAAAGTGTTATTTTTTTACAAGGGGCAATAACTCCTATATTAGTGAAGCCAGATTTATGGACCTTGTGCATGACACTTCCTCTCATTATGCTCTTTCCATATATGAAGTTTCAATCAACTGGCATCAGGCATATTGAAGTTATTGTTCGGACAAAAAGTGTGACGGACAGACAGACAGACAGACAGACAGACGGACGGACGGACGGACGGACGGACAGACGGACAGACAGATAGACAACTCTCACGAAAACAATATGTCTCCCCCATATAAATATGGGGGAGACATAATAACAAGACATATCACGACAAATTAGAATTTACTTCATTTTTATTTCATTCGCACATTTTCATTGTTTCCTCATACAAACGCCTTTTCATCTGTCGTCTGATCAGTGTCTGCAAAATACACTTTCTGCTGGAGAAGTTTGTTCAATTGTTCACATTGTTTAATGTGTTTTATAATAAAGCCCTCCCTTAACCAGAATTTTAATAGAGAAGAATTTAGATATTTTAGGCAGACCTGTGTCTGTTTAATGCAGGGTGAAAGTCAAGCAGAAATTTTCCTAGATGAGCTTTGTCTGCATTACTTCCACTCTGCATGAAGCTGCCGCCTGTCTCGATATTTATACTTAATTTAACGTCCGGTTTAGAGGGGTTCTACTGTACATGCTTCTGTGATTTAGGTAAATGCGAGTCTAATGAGTATGACTGTGACAACGGAACATGCATAGCCAATTCTCTGAAGTGCAATGGACACATGCCCTGCGGGGACAATTCTGACTGCTTAGAGACAGGATCATCCAGCGGCTTAAGTGCCGGGTCGATCGTGGCTATAATAGTTGCAGTGGTCATTGTCTTGGGTTTGGCTGGCGGCTCACAAAAAAAGGTAATATTATGCCTAAAACACAAGTAATATTATGCCTAAAAACCATTCCCTGCTAGACTATTTTTAGTCTTTGTATTTATCTACCGAAAAGGAGCATTAACTAGAGAAACGGAAAACTTAAAAACTGTGAAGTTGTGAAACCATTCTGATAAATAGAGCATTTGCTCCTATGGAGCAAATGCTCTATTTATCACAATGGTTTCTAAATATGACTTTTACAGAGGTGCCAAAATGCGTCTCTAGGAGGAAATGGGTTAACCCTTTACTTCATATATTTACGCATTTATACTAGAGCTTGCATACGGGGCAGTGGGTTAGTTCAAATAATGTATATTATCATAAAGCATTAATTTTTATAATTCACTTACCTGTTGTAATATATCAAGTAATGTTGTGTCATGTCTAGGTGTTTCGCGAGTGTAATTTATAAAGCCATTTTGCAAAACCAAATTCCGATGTGTGTCTTTAGGCCATATACCTTTGCAAACAGAGTAGTTATGATGCTAGTCAAACCGAAAGTGACACGATCTAAACATATTGAATTTGCAAGACTAATATCAGCTAATATAAAACAATACTGTAAGCCTTTGCCTGATAGAGAGGGATGTAGGAGCGGTCTGATCAGGGTCTGCTCTGTTTGCATATGGAATGTCATAGACCTGATTCTACAATTTTGGCATGGCCAAACTTTGCTGTGTTTATATGCCGTTATAAAAAATAGCTAATTTATTATGCCATTATTTCTTACATGAATGTTTATCAGATGTAAAGGGTTAACCCTTTACATCATGGATATTCATGTAAGAAATAATGTATTCACGAATTTTGCTTAGATTATTGTTTATTCATGGCATATGAACGAATCATATTCTAGCTCAGACAGAAACTGTAGAATTAGATCAATATTATGACATAAGCAAACAGAGCAGACCTTGATCAGACGGCTCCTACAGGGACAGTCTGGTCCGGGTATACTCTGTTTACAAATGCGTGAAAGGTTTAAATAACAATTGAACTTTCCGTTTGGTTTACGCGTATTCTTAACCCCATCAAGGCGGTCGTATGTCAACCGCAAGTCGGCCGCAGTTACTTGTGTAAGGACATGGTAATGCCCGCAAGGCTACCGCGCGGCAATCTTGGGTTGTCCTCAAACATTACATCGCTGAATTTTCAAATGGACTATTCCGAATTAGAATTTTATTTTAAGAAAAGCGTAACATGACAATCAGTGTAGACCCTGATGAGATAGCTCCTCTGGATTTCACTTGCAAAGAGCATTAATTCTCACTTTAATGGTTAAGGTTGTGCACGACTAACCACCCGCTCATGTTTGTTGTAAACTCACTGTCACATTATGGACTGTTCTCCCGATTTTACGCATCCAGGGGTGTGTTTTATTATCGCATCACAAACATGTTCTCTAATCAGACTAATCAAGCTCTGACCTCGATTAAAATCTAATCCTAATCAAAATGGTGGAACTTACACTAGCAGCAGAGGAGTCACACATTCCATCCATTCCAGAAATGGTTATCGGATGTTATAGTAACGGTTACATTTCTATTTGCTCTCGAAGTAAAATATGTTATTACATGTAACATATTTTTATTTTATTAGATCTATTTATTATTATTATTATTATTTTATCTTTTTATTATTTTTTTTTATATTTTTAGTTTTAGTTTTTTATTATTGTCGCTGTCTAATTATTCGACAAAAATATTAGCTGATCGACTCTGGAACTCGAAGAATTGCCAGGCAAACCCAATGAGTATTTTCGTTTGTGAGATGAACGTTTCAGCGGCCATGTTTAATACAACATGTCAAATCAAATTGTTTTAATACCATAGTAATCGTGATTGAGATTGTGTGTATAATAAAAATCATGATTTAGGAAATAAAACACACCCCAGATGATACAAAGGCACCCGCAAGGTTGGCGTGTGGCCGACGTGCGGTACACGCACGACAGACGCGCTGTTTATGACGTGCGGTTGCGGTCATATGCTAGTAATACACTAATTCCTAGGGCACACATTTACGGATCACATCGCTGGTTCCACTACGGATTAAATCTCATGGATGACCCCGGAAATGCCAGTTACCCTAGCCCGATACGGATGCACACAACGGTGTGGACTACGAGTTTAGACATACATGTACCTATGGTAGGATAATGTAGGAAATTAGGTCACGAGTGCTACGGTTGGTTGTTACGGTACGACACGGTTAATATGGAAATAACACGGTCTGATACGGAACAATTTTAACACGTGTCAGGGCGTGTGCACTGCGGATGAGCAACAGTTTGCTACGGTATAAGTAATGGTAGTATTAATAAGAACGGTCTGATGTGGAATAGCACGAAGCAACACGAATCTAAGCAATCCGACTTCGGGCCTACGAATACTTACGGATTAATACGGGTTTAATACGGACTAAAACGGGCCAGTGCGTTCTAAAACGGTTTAGAAAAGATGTACGACGGTTGTTTGATCCGTGGTCAAATTTTGAAAATGTTCATAAATGATAAACAAGTACTACTAGGTATGGCTACGGCTAAAATGTTGAAATCTACGGATTGCTACGAATGATACCGGATCACACCCGTACCTAATCCGTCGTCAAATCAATGAATAGGCGCTCTGGGCATTACGGATAATACAAACACTCGTGCGGTAACCGTGTGGTGGCAACACGATACCCTTATGATGTCCATATCGATGTAGCCAAACTTCAATCGAAACTGTATATTTATTATTTCTAGGTTCGAAGCCATGTCGCTGCTCGTGTGACGAAGATTGAAACCACCATTGTGACAATCAGTTAAACTGACACTTCCAAATCAGGAAACAAGAACAAATTAAGTGTTTAATATTTGAACATTATGCACTGTAACATTTGATACAGCAACAGTATAACACAAAATGATACCTGGCTGATTTAAAACATACGGTTTTCTCCATTTTTTAGCTTTTCAAAAATTGCTGTCTTAATCATAATCAGATACGTTAACAGCTTAATTAAATATAACAAAATAACTTCTTCGTTTTCAGTCGACCAGATGTTCTCTGAAACGTCAATAATTTAAGACATGTTATTTGCATATAGCCATTAATTGCTTACTATTAATTCATTCAGTTATCCTTAAAACCAACTGTGTATCTTAATATTTTCAATCAGATACGTTAACAAATTCATCAGATACGTTAAATGAAAATTCATAGTTTCTGGAGAGACATTCTTTTATCATAAATACTGTTACTAGTATTTGGTGTTGAAAATGATATTTATGTTACCTGTATGTATAAAAGCCGCAGGACAGTCAAAACACAATAACAAAAACCAAAACCTATCATCAGATACGTTAGATTAAGAAAAACCTAATCTGAGATCACTGGTATCTTAAAATAAACAATATCACAATTTTCGCAAAGATTTATAGATTCCTACATGAATAAAAATGCAAATAAACAAGTAAATTTAAATAAAACTTAACCCGCCTTATCTTTTTGGTACACACCAGATGTCTTTAATACTCTTTTTCAATAGGAGTTCAATCTCGTATTATATTATCTATGGTATATGGCGTATATACAGTAACCCTCTCTATAATGGCCACTAAAATGTGTATTTGTGTTAATTAGTTGGTATTTACTATTTAGGGCAGGTGGCTGCTTAAAGCAAGGTGAACGTAAAACAGAACGCTCCCATTAGAGCGTCCTGTTTTACTTTCACATTGCTTTAAGCAGCCACCTGCCTATAGCACAAAATCATTGATGTAATTTAGTGGCCGTTATAGAGAGATTTACTGTAGTATGACTCAATTACTAAAACTAATAAGAATAGTAAAATTTCACGGACATAAGTCAGAATTTGATGCAAGTGTAATATTGTGTTAACGTATCTCATGAAACGTATCTGATGCAACGATATGTGGATGTTTGCTGCTGTGGATGTTTGATATTTTCAATAATGATTTGGAAGAAAAAGTTTCCTTTTATAATCGAAAAGGTGC
Organism: Azorinus chamasolen; assembly: GCA_963576725.1. NCBI lineage: Eukaryota > Metazoa > Mollusca > Bivalvia > Cardiida > Solecurtidae > Azorinus > Azorinus chamasolen. The sequence goes on from OY755240.1 coordinate 48,483,203, forward strand.
TTAGATATGTAAATAGTTTCTGTCATGGAAAATATGTGTACAATTTTGAAGTATAGTTTAGCGTATCTGATGCAATTTTAACGTACTAGCCTAATATCCTAACAGTTTTTGTTTTGTTTTGTTATTTTTTTCTAAGTCAAATACAGCTCAATTGAATATTAATTTGTGAAGAAGCATCCTAAGACGGTAGATGTATGCTTAATGGGCTTCCTTTCTTATGAACAGCCCTTACGACTTTTGTTAACGTATCTGACGGATACGTTTTGGAATGCTATTTCAATAAAATATGAAACATTTAGTTAAAGTTTTGCAACTATATTTTAGATAAATGAGTAAAATCAACAGGATTTGTTTTATGACACAGGTTTGTATGTTTTGGGGTTCTGTTATATCCAAATAGGATGTATTTACAAGAGTATACCTACAAAATGGACTAGGAATAATTTGGCAAATGGGCAGTGATAATGCAAAACAAATGAAATGATATTTTATATCGCGAATTTATTCTGATAGTATGATAACCCGATCCTCCCATTTATGATAGACATTATTGTTTTTAATATGTAGTCAGCAAAAGAGTTAAATAATTAATGCAAAAGCTTGAAAGATTATTCCATGACTTATCTAGCTATGAATATAAACGTGATCATTAACTATGAATATATAAACGTGATCAACACTGTTCCTAGAAGTTGGTCGAATGATTCTGTAAAGTGTTTCTAAATAAAGTGTATGTTATTGCATAACATTGGAACTGTATTCTTTGTGTCCAACGACTATTTTTCAATATTGATATGCCCTGGTATTTCCCCCATGGTTTGGCACTGGCTTGGAACTTGGACTAATAGTATAACGAGAGAAGTCAAACAGTAACTTTGTATAACATCTTACCTGGGTTATATTTGATTATTTTCAGTATAATTCCTTGCTGTTTCTTTTATATTACCGGTATTGCTGTTGCAGCACACCAACGCAAGTTTACAGATTGATGAAACTCTAGTACAATTCATACAATTTCTTTGTTACGCTGGCTGCTAAATCCAGTTCGTGCAGATACATGAATGAATAGCCATTTATCTACTCTTTGTTGATCTTATTCATTGTTGTCTCTACATGTATTTGTTAAACAACAGGGAACTGAGTTGTAAATCCATGTTTTTATCACAGGTTTGATGATCTGAGCCAACAGAACGAGTTATAATCGAGCAGCACTAATCCAGCATCATTTTGTTTATGGCAGCCATCTTATCTAAATGTATTATGGGATTGTTGCTATAGACGCTTCAATACACATAAATACTACAGATAAAGAAGGGATAATTATGTCTTCCTTCCATAATTTTACATTGGTTAGTATACAATGTGCCTTAAATATGCTTTGATATATTTTCTCGAACAGAGTATAGGTTTGAGGTTACGTCTTGGCTAACGTCCAATAGTTTGGGCGATGTTTGGTTGATTTCTTGGAAGGTGACGTCACGTCACCCTTAGCCTGGGCGGATCGCCCAATATTTCGCCCATCACCAATAGATTTCACCCACCCCTATTTTCCTATGTAAAGCCCCGAGATCAGATTTTCGAGATCAGTCAGTTTAGAATTAATATCAGAGAAACCATCCTCTGTCAGAGTCGAAAATCAAACAACATGAATACTTTCGATGTAAGGAAGCAGTAAACGATCAATATCCATACCTAAATTAATCCAAATTATATGAGAGCTGACCAATTTAGACTGGTAATTTTTGGGAATAACTTTATATCTACGAATTTATAATATTACATAGATTGATTGATGCCTGGAACTGATGATGCCACTCGATGATTCGCGGACGAGAGAATTTTAGTCGTTTCTCTGCTTTCAGCGTATAATAATACCCTCGTACTGTTGGCCAGATAGTACATTTATTTAGTTATAATGCTGTAGATTTACGATAGATTATTCATTCAAGAGTTATAAAGACAATCAACTGATGAATACTGTGTTGTTATTCAATCTCTACCGCCTGAAAACTTCGAAGCGTTAAGTGTATAAATACCGTAATGAACCATGCTACCAACATGAAGCGATAAAGAGCACAGCTACAGATAAGAACTGTAACAGAAATGTTTGGTGGCAGCGGTGGGATTTGTTATTCATTAGGCAAATCCTGTGATACGAATTCAATCTCCTTAGAAAATATAAATTACTTTAAACTGCATTTTAATTTTTTTTACCAAAATGGCGGATGTACAACAGGTTGATGACGAGATTAGTTTCCATCCATGTAGAGAGACCAATACAGTAGATACTGACCAGAGTAACAGTGGTATGATGGGAAATTCTATTCAAGGGGACTTTACTGAGAATTCTAACCAGGATCTATAATCTCAAATAAACAGCATATCGGGTATACTCAAAGATGTAGTAAAAATCTTGAAAGGCTAGAAAGCAGGGGATCTAGGTCAGAAGAATGCTTTAATAAAGATAGTCAAGTTCCCATCACATATCCTTACACAAACACTTTTTACACAGCAACACACCATGAGAGTAATATGCAATTCCCTTCTGGCGAGGGTCAAGTGGTTAATAATCCTAGGGAAAGTACATGTGCCCAGTCACCTGTATACTCTAATCAACATATGTGGGACAGGGGCGGGTAAATGATGGTATATATGAAATGGCTAACAGTTCCAATGTAAATAATGATAGGCATCAAAAAGACAGACCATCATCAATTTGGAAATTATGGTGGTTGTGACTTAGAACAAGCAGATCGTAGGGCCTGTGGTTATTGGTCAAACAGACTTCATATCCCCCACACCGTAACAACCCCTATGTCTTTGTAGATCAGGGTCCAGTGTTCAAACCACCTCATATTAAAATTCCAATATTTGATGGAAAAAATGAATAGGGGACATGGATCGCACAGTTTGAGACTATTGCAAACAGGAGTCGATGGTCAGATGATGAAAAGTTGAACCAGCTCTTTAGCCGTTTAGATGGTATTGCAGCCCAGTATGTGTTTACTCAGGCCAGATCAGAGATACTGAACAATTACCAGGATCTAATAGCTGAGATGAACAATAGTAGCACATAGTCACTGTGACCGGAGAACAAGAGATGAAGATTTAGTTCGAAGATTTTTAGATGGGCTTAGCAATGGTAATTTAAGAGCTGAAATAGAGTTCAATAAAGAACCACGCAACATAGACGAAACTGTCTATCACACAATTAACCTGAAACAGATTAGAGGTTCGAATCGTGGAGAGAAAGGAAATAATTTTTCAGCTAGGAGAGTCTATAATGCTGGTAACCATGAAAACCATGGAAACAATACTGATAACCATGGAAACAGAAAATATGATCAAACAATTCAGAGGAAAGGCCAAAAGTACTGGTCAAAACAGAACTGAGACACAGACTATGTATCTTCAGACAAGTCGGAAGACAAGATTGATCAAAGTTTATTCAGAAGCTTGAGGAAAACAGATCAGCATCAAGAAGAAATTACTTCAAGCAGAATGTTGAGTGTTTCAAGTGCCACAATAAGGGACAAAATGCTAGCGAGTGTCCGAACAGTGACAGAGTTACGGAAAATGAAATGGGAGCTAAAGGAAGATAGCATTTAAACTTGAATGGACCATCTCTTGTGGCCAAAGAGAGGTCCCAGTAAACGACAGTAAACGATAATAGTGGCCAACAGACTGACAGAAACAATGTGGAACAGCCGAAGCTTTCTCAAATGGTAGTGGTTGAGACGAAGCCTTGTGGATGGCGTGTACATAAAAGGTACATTTAATGGTGAAAATGTGACCTTTACAATGGACACTGGGGCATCTCATACCATTATCTCAACAAGAGTTTATAACAGGCTGCCAAAAGGGCTGCAACCTAATCTTAAAAGTACTTCTACTTTAGCTGGAGCAGGGGGTGCACCAATTAAAGAAGCAGGTAAAGCTGAGTTTGAGCTTACCTTGGGTCCACTGACATTGCAGAAGGATGTTATAGTTGCAGACATTTCGGATGATGCTCTGCTGGGGTTTGACATCCTTGGGTGAGGCAATGTGGAACCAACTGTTATCTTGTTGAGTAAAAACAAGATTGGACTCAATGGAGTTAATATTCCAGTATTCCAGGTAGGAAAGTCTGTGAGAAAAGTAGGCAAGTTACTTTGGCTGATAATGCCAATGTCTCAGGTCAGACAGGGGCTATTGTCGATGTTTACATTGAGCGTTTCGAGAGCGATGATGACCTCGAGTCTGATTACCTCGTTGAACGGACTGATGCGTTTAAGGACAGATATCCCCTTAAGATGGCAAACATGCTAGTTGATATAAACAAAGGTCCATGTTGTAGAATTCGAATGTGAAGCTCAAGTTATGGCCGGATTACTCATTAATTACCAAGATGTACTTTCAAAATCAGAGTGGGACATAGGCTTGACACACCTAACAGAGCATTTCCTTGATACTCGCAATGCTGCTCCAATAAAGCAGAAACCAAGGCGAGTACCACTCGCTTATGCTGATGAAGAGAAACGAACAATAGAAGATCTACTCCAAACGGGAGTAATTCGAAAGAGCAATTCGCCCTGGGCCTCACCTATAGTACTTGTACGAAAGAAGTCGGGTGCAATCAGAACATGTGTCGATAACAGAAAACTGAATGCTTTGATAAAACAGGATGGATTCCCTTTGCCTCGTGTTCAAGATTGCCTTGGTGCAGTTGCAGATTCAGCTTATTTTAGCAGTCTAGATCTCACCAGTGGTTATTTCCAAATACCACTGAAAAAGGAAGACAAGAGTGCATTTTGCTGCAAATGTGGCCTTTATGAAATGACCAGAATGCCATTTGGTCTCGGTAATTCATGTGGAACTTTCCAAAGAACTATAAAATTAGCCCTTCAAGGATTACAATGGGAAACATGTCTTGTGTACATGTACATAGACGATATTATTATTTATGGCAAAGATTTTAAAGACATTCCCTTGGCCGGCTTGGGTCTTTACAGCTAACCTGTGAAAAAGCATGCGGCACATGGTAAGAGCTATAGCAGTCTGCCTGTCAAGAACCACTGGAGCGTTCCATGTGAGGCCCGTCTCTTACATTTGATGATTTGGAAATGATTAGATTGTCACTAATGCAGTATATGTTTTTATTTTTTATTATGCTCCCTGAAACTATAAGAAGGAGCATATAGGCCCCGCTTTGTCCGTTCGGCCTTTGAATGTCTTCTAAAGTGCTCAACCTACATTCATGACACTCCACATACAAATATATCTCATTGAGATCAAGTGCAGGGTGCAGGGTTTAAATTATAACTTTATAAATTGAATTCTCAGCTTTAATTAGGACGCCTTTGAACATATTATAGCTCTCCTCCACTGCAGGTTAAATGGATTCTACTGCAGGCCAAATGTCCAGAGTTTTATCTCTGATATACATAAGCGCTCAGGGTTTTTTTAATGTATTTAATCCTTATAAAATATTCATCTGCTAAATTGCTTGTCTGCTTCAAATGTGAAAGTGCTTCATAGTTTGTAAAGATTTGTGAAAATGTTGTCTGTCAAATAGCTTGGATCCAGATAAGATGCCGGGTTGCTTGACGTCTCATCTGGATCCAACCTGTTTGCATATGGCCCTTTGTTTGTTAGTGGTAGGCTTCTTAAGGGTTGAACTTCTATTGGGTTCTGACCAACAATGGTCTTTTGAGTGTGTTCCCCTTGACTAATTGTATGTCAGGGCCTCTCTAGACAGAATGAGACGGCTTGCCATATTTTGCACACTTGTATCATGCTTTTACTGTTACTTTCACGCCTATTGAGAACAATGGGGGGAACCATTGAATGGACCTGGGTAATGTCTTTAATAAGCACATGCATATAGCAGAACAAGTTCTTGAAAGAATCAAGCAAGCTGGGTTAAAACTAAAGCCAGACAAGTGGTATTTCCTGGACATATCGTCTCTAGAGAAGGAGTTCAGTCCTATCCGACAAATGTATCAAAATGGCTAATTGGTCAACACCCGAAAATGCAAAGCAGCTGAAGCAACTCGTGGCAACTGGTTCTTATTATCGAAGGTTTGTGGAAAACTTTGCTAAGATTGCGAGACCCCTCATGGACCTAACAAAGAAAGATGCTCAACTCAAATGGACAGAAGCATGTGAAGGGGCTTTCAATGCAATTAAGCAGACATTGATAGGGCCAGAAATAATAGGATACCATTTGAATGATGGAGGGTGTTTTTATCTTGATACAGATGCGTCAGGTTATGCATGTTGTGGTGTTGCCTGGAGGGGGAATTTTATTTACATTTTGACTTTGGTGAAACCTCGTGAAAAGGACGAGGTTGGGTACCCGTAAACCAGGTTTAAGTCCCCCAGTAGCCCTTTTTTATTGTTTTTGGCTGCTGGCCGTTCCAAGGCGGCACTCCTGCTTTCAGCCTACGGTCAATTTTGTTGTTTAATATGCTTAATGTTTAATGTGTTTCGTCTTGATATGCGTCCTGTTATGTTTTGTCTTGTGGCTTTACCGTTTCTTGTTAGATGGTGTTTGGTGCGGTGTCATTTCGTGTGTGGCTCTCCCTGTTTGACTATTTTTCCATATTTATGGCATTGGAACGGTGTTGTCACAGATGCAGTCTGGACGTAAGAGGGTCATTGCCTATGCAAGTCGAGGCATGAGTAAGGCGTAAAAGAATTACTGCATCACTGAGAAAGAGTTATTGCCTGTTGTGTATTTATGCAGTACTTTCGCCAATATCTTCTAGGTAGACGGTTTGTTGTGCATACAGATCACCAGGCTTTGATATGGTTGCTAAGTCTGAAGGAGCCAAACGGTAAAATTGCAAGGTGGTTGAAGCACTAGCACCATTGTGTTGCTGTTCGGGCGACTGTTTGTTCTGTATGTGGTGTTTCCTGCATGACTCATTTTTGCACTTTTGTTATGTACATTTGCCTTTTCCTTGTGTTGCTGTTCGGGCAACTGTTTCTTCTGTATGTGGTGTTCGGGCGAATGTTTCTTCTGTATGTGGTGTTCGGACGACTGTGTCTTCTGTATGTGGTGTTTCCTGCATGACTCATTTTTATACCTTTGCCATTGAATATCGAGCAGGCAAAAAGATGGCTAATGTTGATGGGTTGTCAAGATGTCCCACGCCAGAAGAGTGCTCATGTGCAGAAATTGATACGAGTGAGCTGTTAAAGTGTGGACCTTGTAATAAATGCCAAAGGCATGCTGAACAGATGTTGCATCCATCTACTGAGCAGCCTGTTTCAGTAAGTGTATACAGCAACCCAGCAGGAAAATCCAAAAATAATACAGACATTAGTAGGAATGAAAAGCATTCAGTGGAAGTTCGTGCTGCCAAGCAAGACGAACTGTCATGTTCAGTGTTTCAGTCACTATCCAAGCAAGTCAGTACATGACTACAAACTGAAACTGTTCAAACTCTGGCTGAAAAACAACTGCAAGACCCATACATAGCACCAATTTTAAAGGCTAAGATTGGTGGAAACAAACCAAATAGCAAAGATTTTGAAACAGCAAGTCACCAGACAAGTCGCAAGAGCCATGTAGGAGTTATCATCCGGACATGAAAGTGTTAAACAATTTTACAAGGGGCTGGCTTCAATAAATTGAGAGTTATTGCCCCTTGTACAATTGTTTAACACTTTCATGTCCGGATGATAACTCCTACATGGCTCTTGCCATTGTATTGAAACTTCATACATGGAAAGAGCATGATGAGAGAAAGTGTCATGAACAAGGGCCATAACTCTGGCTTCAATACTTTTGGAGTTATTGCCCTTTGTTACATTTTTGTCCGATCAATAACTCCTGTTTCACTGATGCTATTGGAATGACATTTCATTTATGGAAAGGGCATGATGAAAGTAAGTGTCGTGCACAAGGGCCATACCTCTGGTGTCAATATTTTTAGAGTTATTAGCTGTTGCCATTTTCTTCTTGAAAATGTGGTGTGGAAAGCGCATAATGAGGGGAAGTATCAATCATCAAGTCCATAAAATTTTAAGTGATTTCCCTTTACATATTGTTTTTATTAGAGGGGAGACATCCGTTTTTGTGACAAAAACCTCTAGTTTGTCATGGTGAACCAGTCTTCCTGTTCCGTCTTTGTCTGTTTGTATTACGAAATTGATTGGTGATCGTTTAAGCTTGACCACAAATGGTCCGCTGTACCTCTTTTCTAGCTTTGGGGCTTCTCCTGGTCTCCTGATTTCATGTCGACACCACACCAAATCTCCAGACTCGTAGTTCACCTGTACAACTTTTGTGTCATAGATCTCTTTTCTTCTTTTTGCATTCTCTTTCAAATGCTTACGGGCTAATTCATGGGCATATAGCAGTCTGTCTTTTAATTATTGTACATGATCACAGTGGTTAGTTGACCAATTATTAGAAGCAGGCTGATATATTACGTCTGCTGGAAGTCTTATTTCTCGACCCAATGACATTAGATTAGGTGTTAACCCGGTCGATTCATTTGGCGTACTCCTATAATTATGCTCCTGCCAAACACCCAAGGTACAAGTCCCAGTCTTCTTGCTTATCTACCAAATATGCTCTGATCATTTTAAGCAAGGTGCGACTGAATCGTTCCGTTTGATCGTTGCCTTTCGGATTGCATGGACTTGTTCGAGTCTTGCGCACTCCTAGCATATCACACAGTTCTTTAAAAATCATACTCTCAAATATTGATCCTTGATCGCTATGGATTCTCAAAAGCGTACCCCAACGAGAAATGAAATCATTCAGAATCCGAGCTGCACAATCTCCCGCTTGTTGGTTCGGAACATGGATGATTCAACATACTTAGTGAAATGGTGTCATTACTAATATGTATCTATTTCCCCTTGGTGTTTGAGGAAGTGGACCAAGGTAATCAATTGCTAATGTATCCCATGGTGCTCCACTCCTTAAATGACCCATCGGTGCTTTTGGCACTTTTGCTGGCAATTTATCAGCTGCACATATATCACACTTGGTTACATACCATTGTACATCACTTTTCATGTTATACCAATATGCTGTTTGAAGAAGTTTTGCTTTTGTTCTTTTTACACCAAAATGACCCGAAATAAGTGAGCTATGACTTTGATGAATAAGCTGGTTTCGCAGTTTTCCAGGTACAACTAATTGCTTACACTCTACTTGGCCATCTTTCTGTGGTTTAGGTTACTGCTATTCCTGGGAGTATGACTGTGCCAACGGAAAATGCATAGACAAATATCTGAAGTGCAATGGACACAACCCCTGCGGAGACAATTCTGACTGCCCAGTGACCGTCGGCACAATCGTCGGCATAAGTGTCGGGTCGACCACGGCTGTAATAGTGGCTGTCATCGTTGTCGTGTGTGTAGTTCGCCGCCGACGCATGGTTCTGGTAATATTATGCTTAATAATCCAGTCTCTTAACCCTTTTTTTCATAAACACGCCTTTCTACGCATTTGCAAAGAGAGTAGACCTAGATCAGACGGTTCCTATAGGAGCCGTCTGATGAGCTGTTTGCTTATGATATGATATTGATATCTACGTTTCTGTGTGAGTAAGAATATGCTTTTTTCATATGCAATAAATAAACTATAATCCAATTAATATTCATGATATCAATATTACATGAGTATTCATGGAGTAAAGGGCCAACTCTTTACCTCTGATAAATATTTATGGCATCAAAATTATAAATTACGGCATATGAACACAGAAAAGTTTGGCAATGCCAAACAATGTAGAATTAGATCTATAATATTCCATATGCAAACAAATCAGGTTCCATGCTTATAAAACTTTTTAGTTGAGTCTGAGTTCGTTCTCAAGTTTTTGATTGGTCAGATTTGAGCCTTTGGCTCAAATCTGACCAATCAAAAGCTTGAGAACTCAAATCTGACCAATCAAAAGCTTGAGAACGAACTCAGACTCAACTAAAAAACTTCATAAGCATGGACCCAGACCCTGATCAGACGGTTCCTACGGGCGTCTCTTTCAGGTGAAGGCGTAAAGTATGTATATTTTATTAGATATTAATCTTGATATTCATCTTGCAAATTCAATATGTTTAGATGGTGTCACTTTCGGTTTGATCTGCATCAGATTTCCTGTAGCAAAGTCATCTTCCAAACTCCTCATAGTGATCTACCTTGTCACTTACGTGCGGTCAGCGTAGCAATTAGGGGAGATAAATGCGTTGGAGGTTGATCATCTTCTTGTTGGGCATTAGCCATCGGGCGGTTTGCCCCTTTTCCTGTTCTATATCTAGTCCAAAAATACCTAGTAGACTGAATATTCATGGACAAATTAGTTATATTGAAATATAGAAGGTGGAACATTGTAGCCATTTGTTGAAACCAAAGAAGCAAATCTATTAAATTCCATTAGCAAATAGAGCAGATACTGATCAGACGGCTCCTCTATGATCTGGGTCTACTCTGTTTGCAAAGGCGCAAATACCGGTTTTTTTCAAATTGCTTTATTAATTGCACTCATGAAACACCTAAGCATGACAAAACAATACTAGATATGTTACCAAAGGTAACTGAATTGATGAAAAATAATGTTTTATGATAATATACATTATTTGGCCTAATCCACAGCTTCATTTGAACGCTATATTCTCATGTACGAGCTCTAGCCTTTAATATACAAACTGTGTTTTTCTTGATTTGTACCATCTATCGTCGAATAAGGATTAACACAAGCATATGATTATGCAATGTATTTGTTTTAAGTTTCAGACACCAAACTTTTAAACACCAGATGAATCTTTTTGTGATCAATCTATGATGTAGATTAGATTTCAATTTAAAGTTGGTTCCAAACAAATATTCAGCGGTCCAGATAAGATGCATAGACTTAAAATATTTTCAAGAATAACTTTTTTATTTCTCCATCAAACCTTATTTTGTGACCATTCTTTAGAATCGTGGGGCATAGATAAAAAATTGTAAGATCAGCTAATCTTTATAGATTCATTAGCAAAGAGAGCAGCCCCTTATCAGACGACTCTTGCAGGAGCAGTCTGGTCTGGGTCTATTCTGTTTACAAATGCGTGAAAGGGAAAGGGTTAAATAACAGTATAAACTTTCCGTTTGTTTTATGGGGTCGTATGTCAACCGCAAGTCGGCCATCGTGGCTAACGTGCGGCCATCTTGGGTTGTAATTAACCCTTACAGCGCATTTACAACACATTTTCAAATGGATTATTCCAAAATTCAAACACGTCAAGCTTATGCTAAATATTTAGGTATATTTCTAATGAAAAATGTAACATGACAAACATGGCAATCCCTGATATGAGAGCATTTTCTATTGAATCGAATCCCGCACGGTAATTGTTAAGGTGGTGTACGACTAAACAACCGCTCATGTTTGTGGTAAACGCACTGTCACATTACGGACCGTTTTAACTCACGATGACCAGATGATATAAAGGCATCCGCAAGGTGGCCGTGAGGTCCACGTGCGGTTCACGCACGGCAAATGCACTATTTATGACGTGTTGTTGCAGTCGTATGATAATAATACACTTAGGGATAATATAAATATCCGTACGGTCACCGTGTGGTGGCAATACGACACCCTTACGGTTATTGATTTCCATATCGATGTAACACTTAAAGGCTTAATTTCAAACGAAACTATATATATATATTATTTCTAGGTTCGAGCCCCTGTCGCTCGTGCTACCACTGTGACGACGATTGGGACCACCACGGTGCAGCAACATCCGCCTCCATATGCTCAATCCGCTCCAGTGGGATACAGTCAACCACCTCCGCAACATTACAGTCCCGTAGCACCACAAAACGTTGCTTACCCACCTCAGCCGATGACATCATATCCCCCTCCAGCATATCCTGGGCAGGCTCCAAAATATTAAATGACGCAGTGTTCAAACTGAAATTTGATCTTCTAGTATGAACGTCTTAGAACTCAATGCATGTATTGTCTTGAAATTCTTAACCAATATTTAACCGTTTTTGATTTAGATAGGACGTCGCGTGAAAAAGGTCCATCCCGACGTCTCATCATAATCCAAAACTGTTCGAGACGTTAGTTAGTACAAGGGAAGGAACTGAACAATCACTGGAGCAGTCGGCAATGTGTAGTCAACGAAAGAGTTAAATAATTAATGTTAATGCTTGAACAATTATTCCATTTCTTATCTAGCTATGAACAAAAAGTGAGAAACAATGTTCCCAGAAGTTGATAGGTCGAATGATTCTGTAAAGTATTAGTGCCTAATAAAGTGTATACATGTATTGCATAACATTGGAAATGTATTCTTAGTGTCTATTGTCCAAACAATTGTCAAACTGAATAGCAAACAGAGGTTCAGATAAGATGCGTAACTTTGAACAGGGTCCATGCTTATAAAGCTTTTAGTTGAGCCTGAGTTTCGTTCTCAAGCTTTTGATTGGTCAGATTTGAGTTCTCAAGCTTTTGATTGGTCCGATTTGAGCCAAAGGCTCAAATCTGACCAATCAAAAGCTTGAGAACGTTCTCAGACTCAACTAAAAGTTTTATAAGCATGGACCCAGTTTCAGGAATAGCTCCTTTATTTCTCCATCAAACACTATACTGTTACGAAGAGACGATTCTAAAGGATGGTCTCAGTATAGGATTTGGTGGAGAAATTACGAGTTTAGTACATGGGTATACACCTTTATCTATTGCTCTTGTAGAGACGAACACTGCTAAACAAAAGGGTGTAAGTTTTGACTTTTGAAAGGTTAACATAATTTTTACCAGAGCGATATCCGGAATCCCTTGTCATAAGAGTAAGCATGTTACCGGCTAATTCATTATTACATGCATCTCTGCAAATAGTTTGGAGCCAGATGGGACTTCGAATAACTGTTGTCGTTACAACAGGCTCTAAACTAATCGACACTCAGAATGTATGTTTGTAGAAGTGGATAATATAGTTCAGTTAACTTCACGTTTTAACTATTTCTCTATTCTATATTTATTCCAAATTTCAATACCTACTAACTATTCCTGAACACAATAGCTATAATGATATCTGGAAGAGTGTAGCCATTTTCGAAAGTGAATAAACAGATATTTCAAATTTCATAAGCAAACAGAGCAGACCCTAATCAGACGGCTCCTATGAATGCGTGAAAACACATTTATATGAATGAAAGCCTTAAATACGAAGCAGGCCAGTGTTTAGCAAGTGAACATTTGTTCATCAATTTGGCCTATAACATTCGAACATTGCAAGTGTGCTAGCGCCTTTTGTGTGTACTTATGAATATGTCGTTGGTAGCAATTGTTTTCTACACTAGACGACATTTATAAGTACTCGGGTTTTCAATATGCACAATACAGCCGTTTTCAGCTGAAACATCATAGTAATATGTAAACATAATAAAAAATGGGCATATTATCGGCTTCGTTGCTTGGATTTCCCTTGTGCTGTTAAGGGTTAAGTTCGGTTATTCGGACAGAGTGCCGAAATCATGTAAGATGCGCGTGTGGCACGTGCGCGTTTGTTGGAAGCTATCTTTTAATCGGTCTTAGAAGAGTATTGTTTTAAACAGTTGGAAAACCTAAAAACATGCGATCTGGATACAGGGCTATGATTGTGGCACGTGGTGGACATATCGCATATCAAATTTCATGAAGTTGTATCCATCATTATAAAGCACTGATCCGTCCCTATGGCAGTACAGGCCTCGAAGTTATAAACCTTTTTGAGTCCAGACTCAGAGCCGGACTCAGATTTAGAACTTAAATGTGTGGCTTTAGCAAACCATAATTTAATATTCTTTGTTTTCATTACTTTTGGTGAGCTGTGATTTGCTGTATGTTTTCATACCTCCACGAAAACAAAACAAAACAAAATTCTATATACCCTAGTTTAAACATATTTTATTGCCAATATTTCATAGTCATCATACGAAAAGACAAATTATTCTATTTATTCCTAAAGTGTAGACCCAAGACAGAGGGCTCCTGTAGAAAATATCTGATATGGGTCTACACTGTTTGTAATAAATTCATGCTTAATTAGATTCTATAAAATGTTGGTTTCCAAACAGCAGTCTTGACTCAAAACCGTTTTGTAACCCCGGGATCGGGAGTTTCATGTTTTCGCCAAATATTATATTTCTCCTAAAAAATGGTTAAGGCTTATCAGTGATACCTCGTTTTTTCTGATTTGTTTTCTTTGGGTTTTTTTATTGAATTTGAGTAAACATTCATTATATTTAAATACAGAGTAGTCATTTTCTCCATACCCCGACCCGAGCTGAATATGGATATGAGGTGAGTACTTATAATGTCGTTTAGTGTATTCAGTTGTCAATTAGACTTATATTGCATTTATTATATCCCCTTTTGAAAAAATGGGGGTATATTGCTTTGCACATGTCGGTCGGTCGGTCTGTCTGTCGGTCGGTCGGTAGATCGATGGTTTCCGAATGATAACTAATAAACGACTTGGCATAGAATCTTCAAACTGTGGTGGTGGTTGGTCATGACAACTAGATGACCCCTATTGTTTTGAGGTCACTAGGTCAACGGTCAGGGTCACAATGACCTTAACTGGTTAAATGGTTTCCGATCAATAACTGCTCAAAGATTTGGCTTAGAATCTTCAAACTTGCTGTGGTAGTTGGTCATGACCACTGGATGACCTCTTTTGTTTTTTAGGTCACTAGGTCAAAGGTCAAGGTCACCATGACCTTAACTGGTGAAATGGTTTCCGATCAATAACTGCTCAAGGGTTTGGCTTAGGATCTTAAAACTTGCTGTAGTGGTTGGTCATGACCACTAGATGGCCCCTATTGTTTTTGAGGTCACTAGGTCAAAGGTCAAGGTCACCATTACCTTAACTGGTGAAATGGTTTCCAATCAATAACTGCTCAAGTCTTCAAACTTGCTGTGGTGGTTGGTCGTGACCACTAGATGACCCCTACAGTTGTTGAGGTCACTAAGTCAAAGGTCAAGGTCATCATGACCTTAACTTGTGAAATGTTTTCAGATCAATAAATGATCAGTGGTTTGGCTTAGGATCTGCAAAGTGGCTGTGTTGATTAGTCATGACCACTTGATGACCTCTATAGTTGAGGGAACTAAATCAAAGATCAGGGGGTCTGGGGGTATACAAACATCTCTTGTTTTAATAATTACGTCCATGATACCAATTAGCTGCAATCTGTGTCTCATCTGGCTTGCAACCGACTGCAAAGGGAAGCCCACAACTATTGGCATAGCTTATTCCAAGACTGATTGCAAATGTAACCACACAACTGTTTTCATAGGTAAACATGCAACTATTTTTATTTTTGTACTTTCATAGAAAATTCCACTAAAATAATATTTGCAAATATAACAACACGAGTGTTTTCGAAGTTAATAGCAAATGTAATCACACAACTGTTTGTAGTGCGAGTGGATAGACAAAGGTTGCGCGAGGCAAACGGCGGTGTTTTAGTACCGGAGGGGAGAGTAATGATTCATCAGCTAATTCTCAGACTCCTGGCGTAAATGTCTCAAATTTTACCGTGTTATAAACTGATGGAAAACTGTGATTTATCCTGGAGCAAATGTCTGCAAACCAGGAAAAAATGACTGTTCTGAAGTAGAAATTAGACCTTGCTTTACAGTTCAGTAAACGGCTAGATAAAGTTAAGCAACTCATACGTCAAAAGCCTCACTTTGCTAGAGTAGAGGTCAAATGATTTAGAGACCCGTCAAAGGCGCAACATCCTGTTGCTAAGGGACATATTTAATCGTGCTCTGAGGACTGTTATGCCTTTGTCAAGCAGTGTTTTGTCCAGAAACTTTGTCTTACCAAGCAGATCTCGATTGACAGGATCCATCTTCTCGGTAAATATGCCCCAGGGCGTCAGAGGCTTATCATTGCGACAATTAGCTCACACAAAGATACCGAACTTATTTTGTCTAACGCCTACACACTCAATTGGAGTAATTATGGTATTAGACGAGACTTCCCACCTAAAATTACACAGGCTAGACAGTCTTTGGCCAATATATAGGGATTTGCAGACTAAATTCCCGGACAGCAAATACAGGTCGCATTCCCAGCGAAAATTGTAATACATGACATGTTTCCCAACTGGAACAATACTATGTGTGGCACGCATACAGAGGCTCGCATGCTAGACAAATGGTAGCAGTTGGGCTTCTTAGTTATGTTCTGCGATATCAAGAGACTACAATGCTAAGTTACTTGGCCAAGCACAGCAGACCATCAAGGGCTAGCTTCCACGTGACTCGGGGTTCCCATAAATGTACCTTGCAATGTTACTGTGAATCCCGTTGACATCAGCGAAACTATCAGTGTGAGAGCTAGCCAGAATGATCGGTCAAGAAGCCCGTCAATGGAACGCACTGAACCGGACTTACAACACCCCTAGACAAATGTTTAAGCAATGGCATGCCTCCGGTCAGTCAATAGGACAAGAAGGGGAAAGTTACATGCATGAAAAGTGCTAGTGCCAGTGAACTAACGTTCGCGTCCCGTAATGTAAGAGGTCTGAAGCAGATACTAAATTACCCAGAATGTGTTGGGCTGTTCATTGGCAGTTTTTTGTGTTTTTTTAGATGATACAAGTTTAATTAATATTGAAAGTTATAATGTTAGCACCAAAAACAGAAACAACCTTACATTGGAAAACCGTATTGTTAAAAATGAAAAGTCATTTACAGATTGTTAACTCGAACTGCAAATATATTATGTGGTCAAAAATTGGGAAATCATTGACTCATTTAGATGAGGATTTGCATATGGGTAAACATTGTTTACCGCCTGATATTCCAAATTCTTGAATGCAGATGAAAATGAATTGCTAGAATCGGAAATCAATGAAATATGCAGTAATAACAAGTACATAATATTATCTGGTGATATAAATGCAAGGACATCCAAACTATATTACTATCTACCCATTGCCAATTTTGTTACAGGCATGTTTGATTTGGGCAGTGCAGTGACCTTTTTTAAATAAAAACTCGTTATTAGAAGAGATATATACCACCACAAAGGAGTTCACAAGATCGAAAAACAAACCCGAATTGTTACGTTTTAATAGATATTTGTAAAAAAAATAACTATTTATTTATTTTAAACGGTCGTGTTGGGCATGATGGAAATATTGATCGATTTACCTTCAGAGGTAACTCTGTTGGAACAAGCAATATATCACAGAATTGCAATTCTGATGATATCGATTTTCACAAACCTACTACATGTAAATGGAATCCAAATACCCAGCATGAAGGTATCAATAAAATTAGTAAAAAATGATATGGAACATATATTACCATTATTAAACCTAATACCTAATTTACCTAATACTGACGTTAATGTAATTTGTCAAGAGTTAACGAAACGGTTTTCTAATGCAGCTAGTCTTGCATTTAGGCCGAAAAAGACACATTTCGTTGGAGACAATACACATTGGTTCGGACCCCAATGTCTCCATGCAAGAAATCATTATCCAATTATGCGTAAGAACAACAGTATTCACAAAAAATAACTATAATAAAACTAGATTTAACTCCTCGCTTGCTATTCGCGTCAATATACCTACATGTAAATAGTGAAGACCCAGATGAGACAGCTCCTGCAGGAGCTGTCTCATCAGGGTCTGCACTATTTACAAGTTGATTGTGCAACCATTGCACTCCACAGCAGTGACTGCACCGCGTAATACTTGTACACAGTGAAGATATATGTAATTAAACAACAGGGCATGGGTAAAGAAGGAGAAATGTATTTTAAAATTCAGCAAGAGAAGGGTTAAACCTGAAAATAAAGTTTACAAACGTACGATGAATAAATTCATGAATAAGAACTAAACAATATTCACGATGCGAGAATCTGGTTAAAACTTTTGGTTCTTCTTATGCAGATGCCACGGTGCTTCTCTCCGACTGTCAGTGTTCTTTGACTGCATTTGAAGAATATAGTACACCAGGCATCATAAGATTAATCAATCTAAAACCTAAATTATAATGTTTGGCTGTAGAAATAGCTAGAAATGAATAATAATGAATTAGAAAGTGTAAATCAAGTATAAATATTAAATCAAATGGCTCTTTTCTTACAGCACGTAAACACCTTGTAGAAAAAGCAAGGAAAGCTTTGCACATACCGGTACTATACATGAAAATTTACACTCTTGATCGCATATTAGGATACTGGAATAAACGTTTAACTGGCAAAGACAATAAGATTGCATGCTGTATATATATACGACATAATGCTTAACAGGAATCAACAATTTAGATGGTTAGATTTTGTTAAAAACAGTCTTAATTATACCAGTCACGGTAACCCCTGGCATTTCACAGCTGTTCAATATGATTTAATTTAAGCTGCAAATTCAAACACCTAACGACACTGCAACATTATTTTATATCAAGATTCTATAAATTGTAAATATGAAAATGCAAAACAATCACACAACGGCCGAAATATTTTCTGAACTAGTTGCAAGATGTGTCATCAAAATACTGTTCCTGCCGATGAGTGTGTTTTAAGTGCACACCCTAGCAGAAATTACATCATTTTTACTGCAGAATATTAATTAAATTTCGAGTTATAACAAAACTAAGAATGTATCAGTTTTGTTTCCAGGTACTACAGGTTTTACGGGAGGTACCCAGGCATTACCTCCCCTGAAAGTATGGAGTCCATTGCAAAGTGACTTTGTTATCATACCGAAGATGATATAACCGAGGGACAAAAGCTGTTACTTCAAAATCCGAATAGATTCAAAATAATTCTATTGGAGGGTTTTCAGGTAAAAGATACACCCGTTTGCATGTCAGTTTTATCTATTTTTTTGTAATATGTTGTCAGTAGACTTTCAGTGGAAGTTAGAAATAATGCCGAAACCACGGAGAATACAAAATTATTCAAATTTGACGCGTGACGTCATTCGTTTTGTTTTTATTTTTAGCATCGATTCGAACTTTCATATCGTACTTTCATATCGTCCTTACTCCAATAATTCTGGATGGATTACGACCAAATAATCGATAATAAACGTAAAAAACTGTACCTCATACGTTCCTCAAATTAACACTATCAACTTATCAGTACAACGTGTAACCGTTAATGTTTACAAATGAAGTTTCAATTCCTCTTTCGAAATTGCTCTGAGACGACGTCATATTTGCTCTGTGATGACGTCATGTTTTCTTTGTCATGTCGTCATACAATTAAGGATCTAATGTCAGCAAAATAAGAGTTGTTCGTTTCTTAATTAGGTAAATCGGATCTCTGACTGGTAATAAATTCGTTACACGGTAATTTGGCAGGGTGTACGGGCTGGTATGACCGGGTTAGACCACGTATTTCCTTCGGCTAACGCCTCAGGAAATACGGGATCTAACCCGGTCATACCAGCCCGTACACCCTGCCAAATAACCGTGTAACTAATAGTATCCATGCGCAGTTGTCACAATGATTGAGATATGGCTTGTTTTTCTCTCTATGCTTATCTTTCATTCTTGACTTGTCTTTTTTCTCAGTTAGAATGCATACAAATGTGTACAGTATAACATGTCGTAAGCGGTCATTCATTTATTGAAGATAGGCGACTCAAAAAGTTGATGGTAGCTTAATACAGTGCATAAGTAATGCTGACAGCTCCTATAGGAGCTTTCTGCATTACTTTTGACTTGCGTTAAGCTACAATCTGCTTTACAGACCCATAATTAGATCTCTTTTTGATGGCCGCTTAACCCTTCGCTTGCTATTCACGTCAATATACCTACCTGTAAATAGTGAAGACCCAGATGAGACAGCTCCTGCAGGAGCTGTCTCATCAGGGTCTGCACTATTTCCAAGTTGATTGTGCAACCAGTGCACTCCACAGCAGTGATTGCACAGCGAAATACTTGTACACAGTGAAGATGTATGTAATTATACAACAGGGCATGGGTAAAGAAGGAGACATGTATTTTAAAATTCAGCAAGAGAAGGGTTAAGACAGATTCCACTGTATAACAGACTATATTACGAGTATTTTAAATTCTTTAGGTTGATATAAAGTTCTTCGATATTTTTTGCAAGGTGGTATATTTTATATCACCTTCTATAGCATTGGCTACCAGTATTTTTAAAGTGCCATAATAGCATCCATTTGAGATTATCCATACGCTAGAATTGTAGTTCCAAAAAGTAAGACTATCAATAATGATATAATGTTCTGAAAAATGGACATGTGTCACATGCCCAATTTATCTAGCCACAATATAATCTAATCTATATGTAGCATGTGGCGGCCCTTTCAATACTTAAATGTGTCATCTGTTATCGATGCATTTCCCTTTACAGAAAACCCCTCTAAACCGAAACATTCAACTAAGTATAGATATCGGTCTTGGAGACAGATGTCAGCTTAATACAGGGTGAAAGTCATGCAGAAAGCTCCAAGAGAAACATATACTGAATATACTCATATACTGAATCTTTATAATAAATTCTGAAGGGAGGTGATCCCCCGAAAGCAAAAATTGCAACACAAAAAGAGAAAATTGCAGACTCGGTTTTATTGAGTCTGTTCATGAGCAGTAATTGAAAGTGCAACACTGCTCACGCCCCCTAGCACCGGCTTAAGCGGTATTCAATTTTCAGAACAAGAAGTACTGAAATTCATGATCTCGAAGGACCAGAATGTATAACAACACTGAGAATGAAGTACGGGGCGACGTTTTACGGCCGCCACACAAGCACTTAACACCTGCTGTTGTGAAGATTATAAATTCTGAAGGGAGGTGATCCCCCGAAAGCAAAAATTGCAACACAAAAAGAGAAAATTGCAGACTCGGTAATGTTTTGTTTTAATTTCTACGTCACTACTTCGGAATCAAAGCCTTACGTAACAGACGTATCATACCGTCTCATCTGGATCCAAACTGTTTGCAAATGCCAGCCAAGACGCGTTAACCAATTACCTTATAGGCTATTTTTAGATACAACATTTTTAATAAATCTACCGAAAAGGAGTATTAACTAGAGAAAAGGAAAATTTTAGAATTTTGTACTTTGAAACCATTGTGATAAATAGAACATTTTCTCCTATAGGAGCAAATGCTCTGTTTATCATAATGGTTTCACAAAGTGACATCTACAGAATCGTCAAAAGTCGTCAATATGAGTGAAAGGGTTAAGCATGAGAAGGAACATTAGTTTTCGGATGTGTCTTTATCACGTTCACGCAATTGATTTTTATGCAACCATTTACTAATTCAAAATGTAAATATGCTAACGATGAAGACCCAGATTAATTGTTTCATTCAAATTGATGGGACATTTTGGAAGATGAAAATACAGTGAAACCTCTCTAAATCGTAAATCGGACGTTCAATTTATTGTGGATATCAGTCTTGGAGATAGGTGGCAGCTTAATGCAAAGTGAAAGTCGTGCAGAAAGCTCCTCTTGGAGCTTTTCGCATGATTTTCACACTGTATTAGGCAGCCACCTGTCTAAAGCTTCTCAACTAGAATCCCGGTTCAGAGAGGGTTTACTGTAGCAGGGTCGCCACTGTTCCCTGTACCAATAGCTGTCAAAGGTTTTCACGGACAGGAACATCTCACAAAAAATTACGTTACAGGAGAGTAAAAAGTCGTCTAATCTATTGTCTGCAAACTGTTTTGTCTTTTTCAATATTTATTTTTGAAGTGTCTTCCTTGTTTCAAAAATATAATCATGATATCAAACAGTTTGAGTCCGTTGTGTCAATAAAGGATCTATTCAGACATAGGATGTGTTTTCAAGAGCGTCTAAGGGAAATAAATGACTAATATCCTCCACGTGCCTCGTCGTTTCATATCTTGTTTCAACACGATTGCCAAACACCAATGTCCTATTTATTTTATTGCACACTGAACCATTTTTAACTATAACCAACTGAATACTAACACGCTTTGGTATACTGGACCGTAACATACTAACTGCCAACGGGCATAATTCGGTCGTAGAAACCTAAATGCTAGTACAGTAGAACCTCTCTAATGCGACCACTTAATGAATAAACATGGATGTCTTAATAAGCAGGTGGTTGCTTAATGCAGGACAAAAGTAATGCAGAAAGCTCCTCTAGGAGCTTTCTGCATTACTTTTGTCCTGCATTAAGCTACCACCTGCATCTAGCACCCAGAATTATATCTATTTTAGGTGGTCGCATTGGAGGGGTTTTACTGTATATACAGGTATACAGCCGTAACATACTAACTGGTAACAGGCGTAATTCGACCGTAGAAATGCACATGTAGACAGCCGAAACATACTTCATGTAACTGCTCACAGGCATAATTCGGTCGTAGAAAACTAAATGATAGCATATACATGTATACAGCCGTACCATACTAACTACTAACAGGCATAACTCGACATATAGAAATACACATGCAGACACCCGTAACATACTAAATGTTAACATATATTATTTTGACGTATCAAACTAAAGGCGTGTATATTCGGCCATAGCATATTATAAGGCTAACACGCACTTGTGTACTCGGCCGGAACGTACTAGGCTAACATTTACTTGTATACTTGTAACATGGACTTATATAATCGGATGGAACACACTCAGTGCTAACATTTATACTTCTGCAAGATCAAGCTAAATGCTAACATGCACATGCAAACAACTGTACATACAAAATGAAAACATACATAATTTGACCGTTACAAACTAAAGGCTAACATATACTTGTATTTTCTGCCACAGCAAACTCTAAGGCTAACATGAGCATGTAGACGGCCGTAAGATATTAAATGCTAATTAACACATGTATACCCTGCCATAGCATAATAAAGGCTAACATAAGTCGGCAATAGCATACTAAATGCTGATATTTATAAATCGTTCGTAGCATACAAAAGGCTAACATTAATAAACAGGTCTTAGCATATTAAAGACTAGCATGCATAAATCGACCATAGCATACTAAAAGCTAACATGCACAAATTAAAGGCTAACATGTATAAATCAGTAGTAACACACTGAAAGCTAACCTGCATAGATTAAATTCTTAATTATAAATCAGACAGTTGCATAAATAAAGGCTGGCATGTATAAATCGACAGAAGCATACTAAAAGCTAACATGCATACATTTGGCATAGCATACTAAAAGCTAACATGCATACATTTGGCATAGCATACTAAAAGCTAACATGCATACATTTGGCATAGCATACTAAAAGCTAACATGCATACATTTGGCATAGCATACTAAAAGCTAACATGCATACATTTGGCATAGCATACTAAAAGCTAACATGCATACATTTGGCATAGCATACTAAAAGCTAACATGCATACATTTGGCATAGCATACTAAAAGCTAACATGCATACATTTGGCATAGCATACTAACTAAAGCTAACATGCATACATTTGGCGTAGCATACTAACTATACTCACAAACGTAGAAAAATAAATAAATAATAGAAACTTATACTCTTAGTCGTAGCATTCTCTGAGTCTAACATGCAATATATACTAAGCCATCGATAACCCTAATTCTATAATACACTTGTATACTCAGTCTCTAAGGCTATGATGTAGATATACTTGTATACTCAGTTTCTACGGCTATTATGTAGATATACTTGTATACCCAGTTTCTACGGCTATTATGTAGATATACTTTATACTCAGTCTCTAAGGCTATGGTGTAGATATACTTGTATACTCAGTTTCTACGGCTATTATGTAGATATACTTGTATACTCAGTTTCTACGGCTATTATGTAGATATATTTGTATACTCAGTTTTTACGGCTATTATGTAGATATACTTGTATACTCAGTTTCTAAGGCTATGATATAGATATACTTGTATACTAAGCCGTAGCATACCAGAATGCTAACATACAATGTATACTTGTCGTAGCATACTTTAAGGCTATCATACACATACTTGGCCGTAGCGATATTCTAAGGCTAACATGAACATGTACATTCGTTCATAGCATACTGAAGGACTTTACTCAAAATCTGAAGCTAAAATACAAATGTTTACTAGTCCGTAGTATACCACGTACTAACATACACTTGTATACTCATACTAACATACTCTGAAGCTAAAATACAACTGTTTACTAGTCTGTAGTATACCACGGACTAACATATAATTGTATACTCATACTAACATACTCTGAAGCTAAAATACAACTGTTTACTAGTATGTAGTATACCACGGACTTACATACACTTGTATACTCATACTAGCGTACTAAATGCCAACATACATATGCTCATTCTGGCATACTAAAGGCTAACATGTATTGTATACTCAACTATAGTATACTAGAGGCTAAAATATAAATGTATATTCGGTCGTAGCTTACTAAAGGCTAACATGTACATGCATACTTGGCGTAGAATATTCTAAGCATATATATGCATATGTATACTGAGCCGTAATATCCCACAGACTGACATGCATATGTACTTTCGGTCGCAGCTTTCTAAAGTCTAACATGCACTGGTATACTCAATCGTATCATACTTAAGGCTAATGTGCACATGTATGCTCAGTCGTTTACACCCTTAAGGCTAACATACATATGTATACTCAGCCGTAACAACCAAATGCTAACATGCACTTGCATAATCAGTCGTATACTACATGTATACGCTGTCGTATCATACTAAAGGCTTACATGCACATGTATATCCAGCAGTTGATAAAATGTTGTTTCAATATGTGCACATCATACTTGAGATAATACAAAGGTCATTCGAGATGTCTCGGTCTCCGGATTGATAACATAATTGAACTTACAGCTATAGTGATCAAGCCATTTTTGTTGAATATCTGAATATCAAAATGAGGAAAGTCGAATTCACAGTGATATTTTTGAGCATTATTTCCACGACAGTTGCTATCCAAACAGGTATATACAATTTTATACAAATTATAACGCAAGATTCGTGATCATATATTACTCTGTATGAAAGAGAGGGATGAGATGAAATTAGAAAAACGAGTGAGTGTGAGATGAAGAATAAGAAAGAGAGAAACATATAGATAAAGAAGAGTGATGTTAAAGAGTGTAAGAACAGAGAAAGATAGGAAGACATATTGTATATCAAAGATAGGAAGACATATTGTATATCAAAGATAGGAAGACATATTGTATATCAAAGAGAATTACAGGTATCGCAGGTTTTCATTTAAGAGATTTACAGGTCTATATTAAAGAGAATTATATGTATACATCAAAGAGAATTACAGGTATATACCAAAGAGAAGTCCATCTATATATTATAGGGATTTACAGGTATATATCACAGAGAATTACAGGCATATATCAAAGAAAACTACAGGTATATATCACAGAGGATTACAGGTACATATCAAAGATAATTACAGGTATATATCAAAGGGAATTACAAGTACGTGTATATATCAAAGAGAATTACAGGTATATATCAAAGAAATTTACTTGTACATATCAAAGAGAATTACATTTACATATTAGACAAAAGAGCAAAGAGAATTACAGTTATATATAAAAGAGAATTACAGGTATATATAAAAATAAATTACAGGTATATATCACAGAAAAATACAAGTACATACCAGACAGAGGGGAACAAAGAGAATTACATGTGTATATCAGATAGACAGGAGGATGTGGAATTCTATATTTCCTTTCAATGTGTTTTATTCTTCCACATCTGTACCTACCGCGTATAACAATACAAGGTTTAAAACCCTTAACTGTATGAGTAGCCATGTAAGAAATAATAACACAATGACTATTAATCCATTCCCTCCTACTGGCGCCTTTCGATGCCTCTGTAAAAGTCAGTTTATGAAACCATTGTGATAAATAGAGCATTTGCCCATAGGAGCAAGTGCTCTATTTCTCACAATGGTTTCAAAACTATACAATTCTAAAATGCTCCTTTTTGGGTAGATTTATTCAAAGAGATTGGGGCAAAACTATAGAGTACTGTGTCAATCAGTGACTCTCATAATATGTCATTACATAAATTATCTTCATTCAGTTTTATTCCTCAAGAAAACGTTTTATGAGATTAATGAATAATAAAGAAACTACGGAAACTTGTTAAGTTTCTGTTAAGAAGCTTTATGAATATGGACTTAGATCTATATTATTCCATAAGCAAACAGAGCAGAGCTGGGTGCTTTGTAAAAGTGTAGAAAAACGTTAATATGGAGTAACGTGTTAAATAATAACGAATGTTCTTAAAACTTGACAAACCAGTCTTGTTGTCTCTTCATCTGGATCAGAACTGTAGACGAGAGGAATATCTAGGAAATATTGTTATAGTATTTCCCTCATTTAAACGCTTTTTCTCGCGCTTGCAAACAGAGCAGATCCATATCAGACAGCTCCTGTATGGGCACTATTTTTTTAACCGCTTTACTCCTCAAAAGCATTTGACCTAGAATGGCAGGCAAATCACCCGTAGGAGCCGTCTGATCAGAGTCTGTTCTGCTTGCCTTTGAAATTATAATAGATATGACTCTACATTTTGAACTAGTACCAACCTTTCATGTGTACATATTCTATTACAAACACTCTGCTAATAAACATGCATGCATTATGCTTTTGTTTCTTTAATGAATATTAATCCTTCGCTTGCTATTCGCGTCAATATACCTACCTGTAAATAGTGAAGGCCCAGATGAGACAGTTCCTGCAGAAGCTGTCTCATCAGGGTCTGCACTATTTACATGTTGATTGTGTAACCAGTGCACTCCACAACAGTGATTGCACAGCGACATGCTTGTACACAGTGAAGATATATGTAACTATACAACAGAGCATGGGTAAAGAAGGACAAATGTATTTTAAAATTCAGCAAAAGAAGGGTTAAACAGATAAAAAAAATATTAAACAGATAAAAGGTTAATCTATATATTACTCATTAGAATTGCCCCCAGAAAAATAATTCTAATGAGTATCAGCAAGATCGAACTTCACCGAGAAATAAAAGATAGATATCGCAACGCCCCTCTAATTACAGATCTGACTGTAAAGCGAGGGAAGCACCAGCGTGAACTAGTCGTATTTAGTACTTCTGGTTTCGCTGGATGCACCTCGCATAAAACATTGAGACTGAAATAAAAAAAAAAAAAAAGTGATCATTAATAGTGTAAATAAAAGCAACTTTTAAAAAATGATTATATTTTATTAAATGTTTTTTGTATATTATATGTTACTCTTCGTATATGAAGGATATTTAATAAACTACAACTATTGTGGGAGTGTTGTGTAAATTGTTATATTCATCCTGCACGAAACAACCACTAGCATCAACACTTTACCTGGTGAATATTGGTAAAAGAAATACAGTAAAGCCCCATCTAAACCGGAATTTTAGTTGAGAAGAATTTAGATACTTTTAGGCAAATGACTGCTTAATGCAAGGTGAAAGTCATGCAGAAAGCTCCTACAGGAGCTTTCTGCATGACTTTCACCCTGCATTAAGCTACCATCTGTCTGATAGACTGATATCTATACTAACTTGAACGTCCGGTCTAGAGGAGTTTAATGTAATGACATCATGAATATCAGTTTGACTGAAGTTTTATGAAGTATATTAAGATGGAGCATTTGGCCATGGTAGATAAAAACTGTATATTTAGGTATATACGTGTACATGTATCTGTAAGCAAACAAAGAAAAACTGGGCTAGTCAATATCTCTTCTGGGAAATGTTTGCCAAGGTAATCTGAAATGCACGACATGTTAACTCTTGTCCAGCTTATCGCGATTTATCAAGTTATCTAGCTTATAGCGATTTGAAATGCATTCGCAAACAACTTGGATCCAGAAGAAACGCCTAATAGCTCGGCGTCTCATCCAGATCCAATTATTTGAGACTAGGTCAATAGTTTCTCAAAAGCAAGTTTCATGACACTTGGTCATGGTTTTTCAAAATATGAATCGAATCGGAAGTAGTCACAATTGCAAATTTGAGCAGGGTTAAGTGGTGTAGATCAAAACGGTATGGATGCTTTCGTTTTTGAAAAAGGCATTGAATGTAAACTCCTCTTCGGAACTTGAAGCAACGGACACCATAGAGCAGAAGAAAACCTCATCTGACGCATCTGGCGGCGAAAGGGAACTTGCATACAGAACATTAACCCTTAGCCTGCTTTGAAAATGGGGTCTGCTTTCAAGCCGTCGTCACTTACTTCTGATTGGTCCAAGCTTTAGAGATACTATTGGCAGAGTGTAAAACAGTTTGGATCCTGTTGACATGCCGAGTTACTCGGCGTCTTATCTGGATCCAAGCTGTTTGTAAATGTCAGTTAGGTCGCGCTTTGCAGGCTAAAGGTTAATCAACAGATGTTTGAAAAAGAAGGGTTTGAGTTCAATAAAGAGAAATAAATTAACCCGTTACCTGTTCAATATTAATGCAAGGAATACAAATGTTATCACAGCATGAATATTCTACGACACTTTGTGAAAATGTTTATTTGCTTAAGGACATGTGGCTCTCCAAGTAGCATTTATATTGACCCTGGAACTACAGAGTTATGGCTCTTTGTTACGAAAAATGTAACAGTTTTGTCTGCCCAGAGTCATTGATCAGAAACTACTTAGATTCATACTTTGTGTAAATGTTTAGTACAATGAAATGCCGCCCTGCCAGTGTTACTTGCATTTACTTTGGAACATCAGAGGTACGGTCCTTTTTTGCCCAAAACGTAAACTTTTTGTCTGTCTGGAGTCATATTTAAAAAATGGTTTGGATTTTTTCTTAGTACTTGGAACACTAGAGTTATAGTCATTTGTGAAATACTTAACCTTTTTGTCCATCTTAGTCATATCTTAGAAACTGTTTGAACATTTTCAATGAAATCTCGTGTAATTTAGTACCATACAGAAATGCAGTCCTGCAATGATTACTCACATTTACCTAGGGACACCAGAGTTATGGCACTTTGTTTGTGAAAACCCATTTTGTCCCTAGGGTTATAAACTCAGTTAAATACTGAGACCAGCACTTGTTTGGCAGAGAATAACTCGGCGAATTTTCTTGTTTATTAAATATCAATGTCGAATATGATATTCAAGAGAATGAACCTAAACAGATCATTTAATACACGTTGGAGTCTTTAAAATCAGGAGGCTGCATTAAGTCTCTACTTCGTGAATGTTTATGTACGAAAGGGTGACATCATGAATATTAAAATAGATTATGTTTTATAATGACATATGGACACATGAAATGTTGGACATGGCAGAAACTGCAGAAGCATGCCTATATACATGTATAGTACAGTAAAACCCCGCTAAAGCGACCACCTAAAAGAGGTATAATTATGGGTGCTAGAGGCAGGTGGTAGCTTATTACAGGATAAAAGTAATGCAGAAAGCTAGAGGAGCTTTATGCATTACGTTTGTCCTGCATTAAGCAACCACCTACTTACAACGACACCCATGTTTATTCATTAGGCGGTCGCATTAGAGGGGTTCTACTGTATATTATAATGCAAGCAACCGGAGCAGACCCTGGTCAGAGAGCTCTTGTGGGAGCTATCTGATCTGGATGTAGGCTGTTTGCAAATGCGTTAAAATGCGTATACATTGGATAAGATTGGTCCTACATGAAACTATCGTCTGCTTTAACCCCTTCCGTGCCACAATGACGGGTTTATGATATCACATGCAAACACGTTTATATGATGGAAAGGGTTAATGTGTCATCTTGATCCAAAGTGTTTACTTATGTAACCGGGTGTTCTTATAAAGAAACATACCCGCTCAGACCCGGGATCGAACCTGTCAACCACGTCGCCATAAAAGCGCGCTTGTACAGCAAGGCCGTACAAGTGATGATAAACCTACACACTGTGACATACTCCCCCAGCAAGTTGAAATTCGTCCAGAATTTCTATGGGTATGAGAACGACTGGGAATCGAACTCGAAGCACATACAGTCACAGTCACACGTTGGGCACCAAACGTAACCGGGTGTTCTTATAAAGAAACATACCCGCTCAGACCCGGGATCGAACCCGGGTAGTCAGGTTCGCAGTCATGCACTCTACCACGTCGCCATAAAAGCGCGCTTGTACAGCAAGGCCGTACAAGTGATGATAAACATACACACTGTGACACTTAGGTAACCATAGATTCGCTTATGACAGCCAAAGAGTTAAATATCTTTCAAACGCATATAATTCTTTTGTTTCGTAATTTTCAGTCTATATGGACAGCAACTACGATCCCGTAACAAAAACCATATTAGGTTCTGCAGCTCTCCAAGTGAAGCTAACAAGAGGGTCCACTTACGATGATGGCGAGCACTACCAACTTACCATCGACACCAGCTCATCGGACCGACTGATGATTCAATTCAATGGTAATACAGTAAAACCTCTCTAAAATGGCCCAACATGTGCAATTCTGTGTTTATAAAGCAGTTGGAAGCTTAATGCAGGACGAAAGTTGTGCAATAGGAGCTTTCTGTATTACTTTCATGATTACCTGCTTTTTATCTAAGATCGGTTCTAGTGTTTCTGACATGTTGTATTCAATTTCCGTTTCGTTTGAAGAAAAATAACAACGGTCAATTTAAAAAATATGTTCAACTTATTTCTCTTAAACTGATGTTTGTAGACTTGTAAAACTGACTACTTGCTCGGGTACTTTTGAGACTTCGGGTTATTCGACACGTCGGTTTTATTCCAACTGTTTGCGATTTTTTTCTGAAATGTGTCAATGGTGCAAGGAAAGGAATGAATGTGGTCTTCCTTAACCCGTCGCTTACTATTCACGTCAATATACCTACATGTACCTGTAAATAGTGAAGACCCAGATGAGACAGCTCCTGCAATTTACAAGTTGATTGTGCAACCAGTGCACTCCACAGCAGTGATTGCACAGCGAAATACTTGTACACAGTGAAGATAATGTAATTATACAACAGGGCATGGGTAAAGAAGGAGAAATGTATTTTAAAATTTAGCAAGAGAAGGGTTAATTGAGTTTCAAGTAAATATCATTTGCAACACACAGAAATACAAATAATGCAATCAAAGGACCAAGCAACGATAGAGGCCGCTGAATGTTCCAATGCATACTCGCACTTTAAGTGAATCGCATCAAAACGCATTGAATGACAACGAACGCAAAACTGCCGTACATCATAACACACAAAAATGGGACAAAACAGTGCAGTTAGGTTTTATTAAACTTAAATGCAACTAATTTTCATTTATGTCCATAAAGGTAATTTATTTAACCCTTTCATCGCCGATGTCGCATAAATGCACCACGACAAATAGTGCAGTCCCAGATCAGGGACTTCACTTTTTGTCTCATTCTGTAGTTCTATATATGTGCATTTTTCCTTTGAAACTTGCATTTATTTATCTCATTTCCTTATTGTACCGAATGATTTAACAAAAATGGGACTACAGACGACAATTAGAAATTTGGCGCCGAAAGGGTTAAGCAGCTATTTGTTTTATCTATATGCAACACAGTGGTAGAGTAATCAAATTAATTTTCATTATTGTCCACATTTCATCTTTCATATCCAACAGTTGCAATATCTACTGCAGTAGACTCTGTCTTAAGTGACCATAAAAAGTCTACTTATTGGTCTGTAAGGAAGGTGGTAGCGTAATGCAGGTCAAAAGAAATGCAGAAAGTTCCTGTAGGAGTTTTCTGCATTACTTTTGCCCTGCAAAAATCAACCACTTGTTTTTTATTATTCCTATTTCCAATCAATAAAAGGACACTTAAGACAGGTTCTGTTGTATATAAATGCGATCTACAACGTTACTGCATATGCGGTAGTTTATGTAAATGCCTGCGCTTGGATACACTTTTCGCAATTACATATAACATCGAAAATAGACTAAATTAACATTCTTGGCTGAATATTCAAATGCCTTTTCATTGCAATTACATCATACTTAGTGTAGCTGAATAAAGCGAATATTGCAAACACAACACACGTGGTCTTATTCTAAATGTATAATTTTGAATACAGATACAGACAAGAAAACCATTGATGCAAAGCTGCAAAGGGCGCAAATAGAGTTGGATAACAGCAAAGGAGAAATAAAACATGGCATTTATAGTCTGTACTTGCAAACCTATTAGAATGTGCCCAAAATCCAGAAATAATTTGTTTAAAAGCAGTATATGGAAAAACCATTGAGAAAACAAATATTTCATGCGTTCGATATAAAAAAAATTGCCGATGTAATAGTGTTTATTCGTGCCGGGGTTATTGTAACTGTTAAAAATAAAGTATTGAAGACAACTGACAATTGTTGTTAGAAGTTCAAATAGACAGTTTTCATAATAATGATTGAACTTAACAAATACTATTCTGTATAATGTTATATAAAATGTGCGTTTATTCTAGGGATAATCACATTAAATGTGGAAAGTGAACTTTGTGAAATAAGTCAATTCATAAAGATAACACAAGAAAGTTACATATGAACTTTATTAATACTGAACAAGTAACTTGACTAGCATAAAAGGAACTGGTGAAAAATAAACATTTGTAATATCAAGGAAAACTTTATAAAACCTGAGCAACTTGAAATGCTTGTAGACAAACGTAATATGTGTCCATATCACATGTACATTCCCATTAGATGTGCAACACAGTCAAGTAAAAGTGCTAGTTTTCGTCACTAAATCAATTGCTATTAATTTGTCTATTTTATCGATCAAACATTATTTACTGGTGTACAAACATAGAGAAGGACACGAGTAACAACCACCTGTTGTTTTTCTTTGAGCGTTCAAGGAATTTATAGTCCTTTAATACAGGTTCTACTGCACATTGCAATTTTAACAGGGTGATGAATGTGATGGTCAAGTCTATGGCATGAGTAACCTTAAAGCTGCTAATCAAAATGACATCTGCTCCATAACTTGAATTCTATCATATTAAAATAGTGTATTTATTCTTAAATCATTTGCAATGCAAGCATCGAAGGAGGAGGAGACATTGAATAAACCGATGTGTCATCAGGATCCATACCGTTTACTAAGTAGCCTAACCACACCAAATACGTAATAACAGTATATACAAAGGAAACCCGAGTTAGGAAAACACAGTCTCTGTATACACCTGCAATATTCTACAAATATTCCACCACTCCATGGCTGTTAAACAATCTAGGTCCAATATACAACGCAGTTTTGATCCTAATCTAAATTCAGAAACTAATCTAGATCAAAACTGTTTGCAAAAGTTTATCAAGATTTAGAAACTAACGTCCCCGAGATACATTTACCAACAAGAGCACCGCGAGACGGGGCAATATACGCCCGAAGGCTGTTCAATTTACACAATGTGTGAACCTTCAGAAGTTGCGCATATGAGGTCTATTAGGGCTAAGGCAATAGCAAGGAGAGTAAAACTGCTTATTGTAATAGTAATCTTTTATTTGTCTTTGGGCCTACTGAAAGCTGAAAAAGGAGCATTTATTTTGAAAAAAAAAGTAGCAGGTAAAAGGAATAACAAAGAAACATTTTCTTTACAACAAATAATTAGCAGAGAGCCCAAAGTTATCTCACTGATATGCACAACTACACATCAATATCTATCATTCCTGAAAGTTTGAAGAAATTATGTTGAAAAATAAAGGAGGAGTTAGTTGCACAAGAAATTGCTACCCGAAACTATCAAAGGGCAATAACTCCAGAATGAAAAATGATATGAGAGTTATCTCACTGATATGCACAACTACACATCAGTATCTATCATTCCTGAAAGTTTGAAGAAATTATGCTGAAAAATAAAGGAGGAGTTAGTTGCACAAGAAATTGCTACCCGAAACTATCAAAGGGCAATAACTCCAGAATGAAAAATGATATGAGAGTTATCTCACTGATATGCACAACTACACATCAATATCTATCATTCCTGAAAGTTTGAAGAAATTATGTTGAAAAATAAAGGAGGAGTTAGTTGCACAAGAAATTGCTACCCGAAACTATCAAAGGGCAATAACTCCAGAATGAAAAATGATATGAGAGTTATCTCACTGATATGCACAACTACACATCAGTATCTATCATTCCTGAAAGTTTCAAGAAATTATGTTGAAAAATAAAGGAGGAGTTAGTTGCACAAGAAATTGCTACCCGAAACTATCAAAGGGCAATAACTCCAGAATGAAAAATGATATGAGAGTTATCTCACTGATATGCACAACTACACATCAGTATCTATCATTCCTGAAAGTTTGAATAAATTATGTTGAAAAATAAAGGAGGAGTTAGTTGCACAAGAAATTGCTACCCGAAACTATCAAAGGGCAATAACTCCAGAATGAAAAATGATATGAGAGTTATCTCACTGATATGCACAACTACACATCAGTATCTATCATTCCTGAAAGTTTCAAGAAATTATGTTGAAAAATAAAGGAGGAGTTAGTTGCACAAGAAATTGCTAACGGACGGACGGACAGACGGACAGACGGACGGACGGACGGACGGACGACATGCGCCATACCATAATACGTCCCTTCGGGCGTATAAAAAGTAATGGTTTGGACCTAGATCATATGCTGCTACAATAGCACTTTTTCTATTCTAGTTAAAAAACCCACTTAATACCGCTAAATATATATTTGGAATTTAACCTTACACTTTTTATAATGTAAACTGTACGCTGATCATGTCATGAATATTTCAATATCTTATGTTAATAAATAGGCTAATTTTCCTGCAAGAGCAGAAAGGACACTATCTGTTTAACGGAGGTCACACCGTAAGAAAGAACTATTTTAACTTGATTTAAATTGCTATTGTTACCATGTTACTTGCACAATATTGAAATAAATTTATATATCTATCTAACAAACACTTCGCCCTCCTCTGCAAAAATAGCAATAAAAGAAAGTGCTGTTGAACAGCTATTATTTTACTTAACCATTCCCTCCATGTAAACGCGTTTTCACGCATTGCATATGGAGTAGACCCAGATCAACCAGCTCCTAGAATAGTCGTACATCTGATCAAGGCCTTCTCTATTTGCTTATGAAATTATCATAGACTCGACTATAGTTTCTACCAGTACCAAAATAATCATGTCATTATAAAA
Source organism: Azorinus chamasolen (assembly GCA_963576725.1). Lineage (NCBI taxonomy): Eukaryota > Metazoa > Mollusca > Bivalvia > Cardiida > Solecurtidae > Azorinus > Azorinus chamasolen. Next base: position 48,518,286 of record OY755240.1, read on the forward strand.
AAAAATCAGCTAATAGCTATTCATGTTGTCATTATTTCTTACGTGAATATGCAACCGGGTTAATGTAATAAAACCATAAGCCCAAGCCAATCTGTTTAGAATAAACGAGCTCCTTCAGTACTTTGAGTTCTGTTCTAGTTTTAGATTAATTTCGACCAGTCATTTAACTAATGACTAACGTTCTATTAAAATCATCAAGTCAATTTATCAAGGACAATCCGATCACAGTTTGGTTAGAAACATAAGGCACGACGTATTCAATAAAAATGACATTAAATTTATTTATTTCTGTTTCGAAATTGTAAAGCAAAATATTTCTTTATTACGGAGTGATCTCCGTGCGAAGTTGTCGGTTCTGTTGAAATGACATCGACATCGTGACTGCCTTCAAGTCGATAATAAACTAGAACACTTATTTATACAGCGTAATGTGTGGGATTTTTACTCTAAGTTGGCCAAACTTTAAAAAGCAAATATACGTTATTTCTTAAAACAAGCTTTAAGTCGGTGTTAAACCAAAAAGAAATACATTGGAATGTGCATTTATCTTCCGCAACGTTTTAGTCATCGTACCTCGGATGTTACCGTTGATAATCTTTCCGGAGCAGTACTAAAGTCTTTATTAGTCCTGAACATAGGAGAAATTAGGAGAAATCATTTTATAATATATTTATTTTCAAAATACAAACATTTCAACAGGAATAAAAGAACTGTCGACCTGTTTCCAACTATATAAAATTGTATTATTTCCATGCATCTTATTATTACACTTATAAACCAAAAATAACATTTCAATGATATTATCAGAATTCTTAATAAATCAGCCCTCCTACCAGTGAAAGTCCACTGAAAGCGTCCCATATGGACGCGAGTGCTTCATGCCCTCGCGCCAATAATAGAAGTTAAATGCACATAGTAGCTATAAACTAAACTTTTTGTATTAAATGCATCTAATCGAATACTTCGAGAGAGCGGACATATGAATTATACTTTTACGTATCTATGCATTGAGATATCGGTATTTATCCAAATGTTAAATTCGATTGGGCCGAGTTCATGGCACCACAACACTAAACAGGTTGTATGACGCCATTACAGGACAAAGGCTTCTGTGTCCACATCATTAACATCGAGATAAAATAAATGAAATATGCATCCAAAATGTTAACACCTGCAGAAGAATCAAAGGTGCAGATACTCAAGTTTATGTATAAACCCCTGTTCTCATCCCATACACACACAGAGAAAGAAACATACACACACGCGCGCGCACACAACACCCATACCCCCCCCCCCCCCACACACACACACACACATTCTTCTTCTTCCAAAGTACTTCATGCCTCAGTTAGAGTATTCTCGAAGTTTTGTGAATTCTGTAAATGGCCGTTGAGAATAAGCCGTGCAATTAAAATCGTCGTATATACATATTAAAAAGGTAAAAACGGTCTTGTGCTCAGATGACCGCCAGCTGCAGCCCGGACTTGAAGTCCTCAATTGTCTTGGCTGCAACAACTGACGCTGAAAGTTTATTCCATAGCCTGATAGTACTCGGGAAGAAGGAGCCTTGGTGTAGCAGAAGTCTGGAGTATGGTATCAGGTATCGCCTGATGTGCCCTCTAGTTTGTGATGTACCTGGTGTGATTATGTATGGCTGTGATGGTATCCGGATGAGACAGTACACTATCCTGTACATCATCACTACCTTGGCATTTTGACGGCGCTGTTGAAGACTCACCCAGGATAGTTGATTAAGCATTGATGTTACGCTAGATGTCCTTTTATAGTCCCCTGTCACGTATCTCGCCGCTCTTCGCTGTACTTGTTCTATCTTGTTAATGTTGGTTTGTGTGAAGGGGTCCCAGGCAGTGGAGGCATTTTCTGTTAGTGGTCGAACCAGGGTCTTGTAGCATGTCTCTTTGACATATGGTGGACAATTGTATGTGTTTCTACGAAGGAAGCCTGATGTGTTGTTTGCTTTGTGGGTAGTGATGACAATATGCTTATTCCATGAAAGATCTGAAGATATGTTGATGCCTAAATATTTTGCTGTATCTACTGTTGATAGGTTCTTTTCATGGATGTTGTAAGTAGTTGTTATTGGAGAACGCTTCTTGGTGATTCGGAGTACCTCACACTTGTCCGGGTTGAATTTCATAAGCCATGTATTCTCCCATTCCTGTAAATTAACTAAGTCTTGTTGTAGTTTGGCAGCGTCTGCAGCTGATCGAACTATCCTGTAGAGGAGACAATCGTCGGCGAAGAGGCGTGGTGTTGATGAAACACAGTCAGGCATGTCGTTGATGTAGACAAGGAACAACAGTGGGCCTAGGACTGTGCCCTGGGGTACACCGGATGTAACTGGAGCTCAGGAAGAGTGTTGACCTTCAAGCACAACTGACTGGGTTCTTCCTAACAGGAAGTCGGAAATCCATTCCAGCAGTTGGCCTCGCACTCTGTATTTCCTGAGCTTGGCTAGTAGACGTTGATGTGGGACTTTGTCGAACGCCTTACTAAAGTCCAGTAGTATGGCGTCCACTTGCTCCCCTTCATTCAGGCTGTTGGCTAGGTCTTGTACTGCGAGGATCAACTGAGATTCGCAGGACCGCTCTTTTCTGAACCCGTGTTGCGCATCACTGAGTACGCGATTTTGATCTAGGTGTGATATTACAGTACTGTGTATGACATGTTCAAGAAGCTTACAGCATATTGAGGTAAGTGATACCGGCCTATAATTTGATGGCTTGCTTCTGTCTCCCTTCTTGAACAATGGAGTGATAAACGCTTCTTTCCAGGCTGTCGGTAGTCTACCACAGTCTAATGAGGTCTGGAATATGAGTGCCAAAACATCAACCACCTCTTCACAAACACTTCAGTAGCATTCCTGATATATTTTCTGGGCCGGTGGCCTTGTGAACGTAAATGTCTTTCAATAGCTTTAACAGCCATTTCCTATTCACAACAATATGTGGCACTTCCTTGTGTTTACTGGTAAGTTTTGGTGTCTAGGTTGTATCCTCAGCAGTAAATACAGATGTAAACTGGTTATTAATAATCAACTGGTTATTAATAATCTCTGCTTTCGTTTTGCTGTCACTATGTAAAGTTCCATCTGAATTTAGTGGTGATACTCCGTTTGCATCACATTTCTTGGATTTAATATAACTATAGATTTTTTTCGGATTGTTTTTACTGTCCTCATCTAACATGTCACTTATGTATGAATTGTGCGCTTTCCGACATACCTGCTGACATTCCTTTTAGCACTGTTTATATTGTTCAAAGTCATCTTGCTTACCACTAGCTTTAGCCTTGTTATAGTACCGTTTTTCTTAGATGACAGTTGTTTTACAGTCCTGTTTATCCACGGTTGACTATATCTCTGGGTTTTCATTTTGCTCGGAACATGCTGATCTAGGAGTTCCTGTGAGTTTTCGATAAAGTCTGACCAAAGTAAGTCAACATCGTTAAGTATGCCTATGTGTCTGTAAAATTCTTTGTTATAGGTAGAGAAATCTAATTTTAAATTGTCCATGTCTGTTTGCTTCCACAAGTAAATATTTCTTCTTACTGGGCGCTGATACCGTGCGCTTATATCCGATTTTGCAAACACTATCTCATAGTCGCTGACACCAGGTAATGAGTTACAACTCGGTACTGGGGAGGGCCTGTTTGTTGCAAACAAATCAAACGTCTTGTCCATCCTTGTTGGAAAATTCACCATTTGTTTTAAACCACAGTTATCCAAAGTTGAGATGAATTTCTCGCTTATCTCTTTCTTGTACTGGTTACTGTTAATACTATTGGTTGACCATTCAATGTCAGGAAGATTCAGATCGCCTGCAAGCCAACTGCAGTCATGTATACCCCCACCCCCTGACCTTTGATCTAGTGACCTCAACTATAGAGGTCATTTAGTAGTCATAACTAATTACCACATCAACTTTGAAGATCCTAAGCCAAACCACTGATCATTTATTGATCAGAAAACATTTCACAAATTAAGGTCATGGTGATCTTTACCTTTGACCTAGTGACCTCAACAACTATAGGGGTCAGCTAGTGGTCATGACCAACCACCACAGCAAGTTTGAAGATCCCAAACCAAACCATTGAGCAGTTATTTACCGGAAACCATTTCATCAGTTAAGTTAATGGTGACCTTGACCTTTGACCTAGTGACATCAAAAACAATAGGGGTCATCTTGTGGTCATGACCATCCACCCCAGCAAGTTTGAAGATCCTACGCCAAACCCTTGAGCAGTTATTGATCAGAAACCATTTTACCAATTAAGGTCATGGTGACCTTGACCTTTGACCTAGTGACCTCAAAAACAATAGTAGTCATCTAGTGGTCATGACCAACCACCACAGCAAGTTTGAAGATCCGAAGCCAAACCCTTGAGCAGTTATTGATCAGAAACCATTTTACCAGTTAAGGTCATGGTGACATTGACCTATGACCTAGTGACCTCAAAAACAATAGGGGTCATTTAGTGGTGATGACCAACCACCATAGCAAGTTTGAAGATCCTAAGCCAAACCCTTGATCAGTTAATGGTCGGAAACCATTTTACCAGTTAAAGTCATGGTGACATTGACCTTTGACCTAGTTACCTAAAAACAATAGGGGTCATCTAGTGGTCATGGGCAACAACCACGGCAAGTTTGAAGATCCTACGCCGAACCCTTGAGCAGTTATTGATCACAAACCATTTTACCAGTTAAGGTCATGGTAACCTTGACCTTTGACCTAGTGACCTCAAAAACAATAGTAGTCATCTAGTGGTCATGCCCAACCACCACAGCAAGTTTGAAGATCCTAAGCCAAACCCTTGATCAGTTATTGACCGCAAACCATTTTACCAGTTAAGGTCATGGTGACATTGACCTTTGACCTAGTTACCTAAAAACAATAGGGGTCATTTAGTGGTGATGACCAACCACCATAGCAAGTTTGAGGATCCGAAGCCAAACCCTTGAGCAGTTATTGATCGGAAACCATTTAACCAGATTAGGTCATGGTGACCTTGACCTTTGACCTAGTGACCTCAAAAACAATAGGGATCATCTAGTCGTCATGGCCAACCACTACAGCAAGTTTGAAGATCCTACGCCAAACCCTTGAGCAGTTGGAAATTGTTTCACCAGTTAAGGTCATGGTGACCTTGACCTTTGCCCTAGTGACCTAAAAAACAATAGGGGTCATCTAGTTGTCATGACCAACCACCACAGCAAGTTTGAAGATTCTATGCCAAGTCGTTTATTAGTTATCGATCGGAAACCATCGATCTACCGACCGACCGACGGACCGACAGACAGACCGACATGTGCAAAGCAATATACCCCCATTTTTTCAAAAGGGGGGTATAATAATAGATTTTATTTTTTATATATGATAACACATTGACACAGGAAAGTATGGCCATAGCAGAAACAGAAGAATCAGATATTTTGAAAGAAGTTTTGTTTACTTGCTAAACTGGCTACACTTTTCCACCTTTCATGTTTCGTTATAATTATGCTGTCCATGAATATTCACTGGTTTGAAATTTGGAATAAGCAAAAAATGGGAAAGGGTAAAGTCTTACTGAATCATCTGAATATTTCCATAGATCTGTCTATCGAATACGATGATGCATGCGCAAGTGACTGGTTGGCCATTTACGACGGAAATTCAAAACAAGCTGACATGATTGGTGAGTAACCTAGCACATTATCTGATCTTTTCTCAACAATCCTCTTTAATTTAATTTTCAAACTTAATAGTCAAACGGTACAATATCGGTCGAGATCGCATGGATTTTCAGGGCAACAAATCACTAATTGTACGACTAACAATCTGCATACACAGGGCAATATAGACAATTAGTCGTCTGTGGTCGGTGAGAAGTCCACATGTGTGTACTCTAAATGGTGATATCGAGCTATTTTCGGTTTGGACGATATCCCCCCGCACACAGCACCCACCACAAAGTTAGAATGCTATCTTAACAGCTTATTGGTAAGACTAGGCGGTGAGGTATGATATCAATAACACTGCAAAAATAGCTACCAGGCGAAGCGAAGAAATGGGTAAAACTGATCAATACCATGTACGAAAATGCTTTGTTATTTTAACTCTCATTATCTAAACCATCATAGATAAAGCTCTCCCGGGTTCACGAATATTTAATTACTTCGACCAGAGTTTAAACTACTGTATAATTTGGCAAGATCAGAATATTTAACCTGTAAAATGTTCCCTGGTACCGAGGAAAAGTCAACGCCGCTTGATATTTCGGTCTTATTTAAGGAAACTCGTAATTCTATATTCATGAATTAACTGCCGACTCAAAGCATATGGTCGTTTTGTTTCATGTACCAAAAATTGTATCTCTCCATACATTATGTGAGAAGATATTACAAAATTCACATGTAGGACTGAGTACGGCGAATATTGTTATGGTGTACGGCGAATAGCGTTTCTGGTGATTTTTAGTGTACGGCGAATAGCTTCAACAGTTTTCGAACGAAAATATCTTAACCGACAGTGTCGAACAAGGACCCGTGAGTTAAATTACCTTAATAGGCTACTTAACAATTTAAAAACATTGCTTTAGAGTTGATAAATGTGCTCATTCAAATTGAAATGTTATTCTTAAGTGTATTACTTATGGATTTTCATGAATACGTTTCCTGTTTTATGACTGCCTTCCGAAAGCAAATAGAGCAGAGAAATGAATCTGGTTCTACTATGTTTGCATAAGCTTAGATGTGTGTTTCTATATAGAAAAGGTTTGAGATTTGTTTCTGGTCAAGAATATAGTAGAACCTGTCTTAACCAACCATAAAAAGGTCCAATTATGGATCTGTAAGGCAGTTGGTAGCGTAATATAGACTACAATTAATACAGAAAGCTCCTATGAGCTTTCTGCATTACTTTTACATTGTATCAAGTAACCACCTGCTTTTAAGACTCCTATGTTCAATAAAGGAATGGCCGCTTAGGACAGGTTCTATGTTATGTATATACAGTTACTTTTCATAGTATTACCCCTTTCTACTAAAGAAATTTAATAAGATGTATTTAACCATTTACCTGTTCAATATTTATGCAACAATAATGACATCATGAATATTAGCCAATTTTTGGTAATGTAAATTTTTCAGGTTAGGTATTTCTTTTGACAAAACAAAAATTGGTCTGTACACATGTTATGCCATATGCAAACAGCAGATCCTGATCAGACGGCCCCTGAGTGCTATCGGATTTGGATCTACACTGTTTGCAACTGCGTAAAAATGTTTATATGAAGATAAGCGTTAATGATTTAATCAAGATTTCTGTAACCAGGGTTTCTCTAGAGAAAATATACTCACCGGGTGTCAGGAACGAACTCGGGTCTCCGAGATTCCTAGTCAAATAATTTACTGCGGCACGATAAAAGCCGGATTGCACAGCAATGTTGTACAAGTGTTGATATAGGTCAGCATCGGCATCAAAGGTGTCCGACGCATGCTGGACTCATCCACGGACCCCCCCCCCCCTCCCAAAAAAAAAAATAAAAAAAAAATAAATAAATAAAAAATAAATAAATAAAATGTGATCGAAGTATGTAAAACTAGCCTAAAACTATCTATTTGAATCTTAAACCACTCCGAAAAACATGAAAAACACGACCCAGAAAAAAATTTCCTTTCGGGTCTATATATGTATTGAAAGGTACCTAACTACGTCAGATCAGCGGCGGAAAATACAACAGTCATGTTTTTCAAAGTCTTACAGCAAAGCCAATTCAACACCGATTTCAATTATTTTGGTCTTGATCCGTTCCAAATTCCATATGCTAAGCGGCACAGTTAGTGCTTTCCTTAAATATTGCTCCGTCTTGTCGCTGCAAGACCGCGAATTTGAAAATACGCTAGAGCGAAACGATGTGACTCCCGCCAGGATGCATAGAAGTATTTAGGGGGATCTGTATTCGTTAAACTTTTCAACAAAAACGCGAATTATGCTGAAACACATTCGAAAAACATTCAACTCACCGCAGTTAAAATGGTGCTGGCTATTTCCAGTCGGCTACGAGACGCCAGTTTTCTTTCTCCAACTTTCGTTTTGAACGGATGTGGCCATTTCGCTGTTGCCCGGAAGTAGTAGTCAATTTACAAATCGAATAGTTTATGAGCCGGGTCACAGCAAAATGGTCGCATCCGTTCAAAAGGAAAGTTGGAGAAAGAAAACTGGCGCCTCGTAGCAGACTGGAAATAGTAAGCACCGTTTTAGTTGCGGTGAGTTTAATGTTTTTCGATAGTGTTTCACCATAATTCGCGTTTTTGTTGAAAAAATTAACGAATACAGATCCCCCTATATACGTCTATGTATCCTGGCGGGAGTCGCATCGTTTCGCTCTAGCGTTTTTTCAAATTCGCGGTCTTGCAGCGACAAGACGGGGCAATATTTAAGGAAAGCGCTAACTGTGCCGCTTAGCATATGGAATTTGGAACGGATCAAGACCAAAATGATTGAAATCGGTGTCGATTTGGCTTTGCTGTAAGACTTTGAAAAACATGACTGTTGTATTTTCCGCCGCTGATCTGACGTGGTTAGGTACCTTTCAATACATATATAGACTCGATTGGAAAAAATTTTACGGGTCGTGTTTTTCTTGTTTTTCGGAGTGGTTTAAGATTCAAATAGATAGTTTTAGGCTAGTTTTACATACTTCGATCACATTTTTTTGGGGGGGGGGGGGGGAGGGGGGGAGGGGGGGGGGGAGATTCCGTGGATGAGTCCAAGCATGCGTCGGGCACCTTTGATCGGCATCAGTCTTCGGGCACATATCCTTCAATAGTCAGATAATAGTAGGGCAGAAAATATACATCCCTGCTTAACTCCTTCAATACAAGGCTCACGACTTATCAACTTATCACGACCTAGAAATTCACTTACCACATCTAAGATCTTTCAGGAGCATAGCTGAATCCAAATATAGTTTACGCACCGTGGCTATAGGGCCAGGGGGCTTGCTCCCCGGGAGCATTTAGAATTGAGTGTTTTCAAAAGGTGACTTTTACAGAGGCGTCAATAGGCGTCAGTATGAATGAGTATGCGTCAGTATGAATGAGTTGGATAAAACTTACATGACAAGACAGAACTGTTACAGCCTGGAGATATATCTATATAGTTGTATATATGTGTGAGTAGAGCACTTGGCTGTACTATGGACAAGGGAGTCAAAGTTATCTTTCCATCCTTTATTCATTATACGTTATCTCTAGGTCACTATATCTCTAGATCTCTCTATATATCTCCAGATCTCTGAGCTGAAATATAAAATACACAGAACTACCACTAAATCATGTCAATAACATAAAGCACAGCACATTATCATATAAATAAATAGTTATGTGCTTAACTAACCTAACAATATTATAAGGTATCAAACAATTACAAGAATTGCTATTGACAGAATTATTGGTAATCAATTACTTCAGATATAAAATACATAATATTGAAATGTCTTGCTCATGTGACTTGACATTCTGAAATAACCCCCCCTCTCTCTCTCTCTCTCTCTCTCTCTCTCTCTCTCTCTCTCTAGCCATGTCTTATGTATGTTGTGCAATGAATAATGGTTAGCTTTGATAAAAGAACCATGCACCAAATAAAACCATGCAAAGCATTATTGTAATAGGTTAAAGTCCGTCCGTTTTCTGTCTAAAGTATAATATCATGCCGAACGCGTACTGAAGGTCGAACCGATACGAGACCGAAATGAAAAGACATTAAAACACCAACCGCATTACAACATTCGCAAATAAAGTCATATGAAATACATTGCCAACTTACATAGTTCACGCCAAACTAAAGACAACACCCTTCAAGGTATATCACAATAGCCAATGATAATTACAATGTAATATGTTTCTTCGTTGAAACCAAACTGCAGAGTGACCACAGTGAGAACCAAAACTGCCGCGAAAATACAGAACTATCAGAATGATCACCACGAACATCCAATCAACGACCAGACTATCAACATCACATGACCAAGTCCACAATATTGCTAAATATATACCAGACATACCAGTTCGACAAGCTATAAAAACAAATCTGTCAATCTAAAAATACAATGTCACGAAAGGTCAGAATGACAGAAAGTTTATCAAAGTCTACTTAGCCTTCGAGTTTTGTTCTATTTTGGCCATAATAAGTGCGTGTCGCTAGTTACGCCCCTGTGTTTAGAAGTTGGTTTATAGTCTTCGCGGCTGACGTTGAAATGTTTGATCCACTGCAAGCGCAATTCTTCACTGCGAGAAATGGTGTGCTGTTTGTAAGGCTCCCAACACGGGCAGTTTTTATGCAGATTTGTTTCTCCTTACAGTTGCACCATTGATAAGTTTCTTTTGATTGTTATGCAATAAAAAGCAGCACATTATTTCCTTGAACTACTTTCGTATGGCATTATAACTTATTATTCTATACAAATTCCTAACATATGGGTCATAAAACAAATCCATACAACCTAAAAAAATTATTTAATCAGCAAAACTTAGCAGTACCATAATGACGGAGAGTATCACGGGGCAATTAATTCTATAATCATTGTTATGTGCAGATCCGTTAAAACCGAAAGTAGCGCAATAGTAGATGTGGATTCTCTGCCAATTGTTCCTTCTTAAAGTTTGTTTAAGTTGCTATTGCACAACTTACATTTTAATTATAGATCAATGACATGTTCATGATAGACATGAGGTGTCAGTTTATATCCCTCGCACTGGCCTTAGAGAACGACTAAAAATAAATATTAGCCGTAAAATACCGCACACCACGCACACTATTTGCCGAACAGTCTTCATAACAGTAAACATATTACATGTACTATTCACCGTACACGTCGGAAGCTATTCGCCGTACAATCTTCATACCACATTTACTTATTCGCCGTACACACACCTTATTTTTCTTTTATCAAATTCAAAGCCAATTTCGATCGTATTAATAAAGTTAATCGGATTAATAAAGTGATTGCGAACACGAGTTTGACATCTTCGCTGCTATCTCGGTTGTACCAGTCCGAGAATAATGCTCCCAAAATGATTTACATACGTGAATTCGAATTGGTTAATATATCTACTAGTAATTTAAAACATTGCAATGGTAGAATATGTCATAATCTACATAAATCGAATTACTAACCTGCCGTTCGCTTCACGTGGTACTTTTACCTAGCTAGTTCCGGTGTTGTTGATAGACAGTGACATAAGGTCAAAACAATTATGTACTAAAACTTTGCTTCTCCTGTCTGTCCACTAAAATGATCAGTGACTAACCCCAACTTCGTTTATGAACCTTTAGTTTTATCTGCAACATGCATACGATTTTGTAAATTTGGTTCCTGGAGAATTTCAAATTGTGATCGAGAGGAAGTCAATTCTATAACTTTAACTAGAGGATAGCGTTTTCAATCTCGGAAGGGATATTGTTCTTTACCTAAACCCCTTTTCAGTTTTATTTATCTAAAGAACATCGTTCTTTTTTATCTTTTAAAAAGATAATTTTATACATTCAATTTAGTATAAGTATCGGTCTTTCGGTCTTGGAGACAGGTGGCAGTTTAATGCAGGGTGAAAGTCATGCAAAACGCTCCTTTTTTTTTTTAACTTTCTGCGTGACCTTCACCCTGCATTAAGCAGCCACCTGCCAAAAAGTATCTGAATTCTGCTCCACTTGAATTCCGGTCTACAGGATTCACCGTGTTTGGTATCGGATGGATATCAATTTTGGTTTACAGGGAAAAGGTTCTGTGGACAAGTTACCCCAAGCTACGTGTACACCTCATCCGGGCATGCCGTGACGCTATACTTCAAAAGTGACGAGTCAGCTAAGGATTCAGGGTTTGATATCATCATAACACCTTATCATACGGGTAACTGTAACAGAATTTTTCTATCTTACCTTAAAAGATATATAATAAGTAGGCAGTTGTTAGTACGGCTGTCACTTTGCTAAGCAAGATAGAAACAAAATGTATTCGTATGGAATGCGGGTCGGGGAATGCCAATTGCTGATTTGCCAGTTGCCAAATGCTAATTGCTAATTGCTTTTTTTTGCTATGTGCTAAATGCCCGGGTGCTATTGCTGCCAATGTCGCATCTGTGAATGCATATGCAAAACAGTCTGGATCCAGATGAGTCGCCGAGTAATCCGGTGTCTTATCAGGATCTACGTATACTATATTTCTTACTGTGACTATGTTTTTTGAAACAAAAATGAAGTGCAGCAGACGACAAATGTTGCAGACGACAAAATTACGCCGAGTAATCCGATGTCTTAACAGGATCCAAACTGTGTGTTACTGTGATTGTGTTTTGAAACAAGAATGATGAAAAGTAAAACATGAAAATTGTAGCAGACGACAAAGTTTGAAGATGGCAAAATGTGACAGCAAGGCTGTATCATTTCATTTCAAAGATGCAATCAAGATCATGTGAACTAGGTAGGATCAAAGTCAGACGCCGATGGACGATGCAAACTGTCTGTTAACGTAATGGCAAGGTTAACACCTCGTCACTCATTTATAGCATCTTCAAATGGAACTGAACTGATGTTTGGAAGCCTGCTAGTTAAATGTTTAGAAGCTCGCTACTTTGCATGTTGTTGCCTTAACAACGTAAAATAGAAGGAACTACCACGGCACATAAACGATTTGAAATTAGAATTATTAGCCAAACTTTTATTTTGAGTTCATTTACACATTTTAACAATTTTCCTCATACAAACGCCTTTTCACGCCTTTGCAAACATAGTAGATCCAGACCAGACGATTACAGTAGGAGCCGTCTGATCAGGGTCTGCACTGTTTGCTTATGAACTTTTAATAGATCTGATTATACAATTTCTACCAATACCAAAACAAACCTCCTGTGTACATATCGCTACTAAATACTCGTGTTATTATTTCTTTCATGAATATTAAAAACGGAAAGTGTTAAATGTCTTGGAGAGCATGCTGTGTGGAAATTTATGATAACATTTGCACAATTTATAAAATCTGATGAGGCGCCGAGTTACTCGGTACCTTAAATAATTTAAGATCGATATAAACACACGTTTTGCTGGTGTTAATTGTCCAAGGGATATTTTTAATGTGTTATACAGTAAAAACCCCGCTAAACCGGAATTCTAATAGAGAAGAATTTAGATACTTTTAGGCAGGTTGCTGCTTAATGCAGGGTGAAGGTCATGCAGAAAAGCTCATGGAGGAGCCTTTTTCTGCATGACTTTCACTCTGCATTAAGCTGCCACCTGTCTCTAAGACCGATATTTATACTAAAATTAATTTCCGATTTAGAGGGGTTCTACTGTACATGCTTCTGTGGTTTAGGTTACTGCCATTCCTATGAGTATGACTGTGACAACGGAAGATGCGTAGACAACAGTCTGACGTGCAATGGACACAACCCCTGCGGGGACAATTCTGACTGCTCAGTGACCGTCAGCACATCAGTCACCGGCATAAGTGTTGGGTCGACCGTGTCTGTAATAGTGGTAGTGATCATTGTCGTGTGTGTGGTTCGCCGCCGCCGAAGAATGGTTCTGGTAATATTGTGCTTAAAAATCAAGTCCCTTAATTCATTCCCTCCTAGACTCTTTTCAGACCCAACCACTTTGAGTTAATCTACCGAAAAGGAGCATTAACTAGAGGAAAAGGAATTGTGTAGTTTTGAAACCATTGTGATAAATAGAGCATTTGCTCCTATGGAACAAATGCTCTATTTATCACAATGGTTTCTAAAAGTGACTTTTACAGAGGCGGCAATATGCGTCACTAGGAGGGAATGTGTTAACCCTTTACTCCATATGTACGCCTTTCTACTAGAGCTTGCACACGAGGCAGTAGGTTAGTTCAAATAATGTATATTATTATAGACATTATTTTTCATAAATTCATTCACCTGTGGTAATAGATCAAGTACAGTAAAACCTCTCTATAACGACCACTAAATTAACTCAAGTATTTTATGTTAACGGCAGGTGGATGCTTAAAGCAATGTGAAAGTAAAACAGAACGCTCCTACAGGATCGTTCTGTTTAACTTTCACATTGCTTTAAACAATCACCTGCCCAAAATACCAACTAATTAACACAATTAAGTGGTCGTTATAGAGAGGTTTTACTGTATTGTTTCATGAGTGTAATTTATAAAGCAATTTTGCAAAAACAAACTCCAATGTTTGCCTTTAACCCTTTACTCCATAGGCCATATGTCTTTGCAAACAGAATAGATCTGATGCTGGTCAAACCGAAAGTGACACGACCTAAACATATTGAATTTGCAAGATGAATATCAAGACTAATATCGGCTAAATATAAGATAATACTTTAAGCCTGCACCCTGATAGAGAGGCATGTAGGAACCGTCTGATCAGGGTCTGCTTTGTTTAGTTTAAACATATTTTATTTCTTTCAGTTACATACAATTCAGAAATTGCATCAACATATGAGAAAAAGGATTGGATCGAAAGCTAACAGCTTATATAGATCCTCTCCTTGAAACAGTATGTTACAAAAGATATGGCGTAGCTACTCCTCATGAATATGTCATAACAGGGTATAATATACCAGCGTACGAAGTCTGCACTAGTTTTGGTGTTTGTAACTTTAATACTAATATTTTAAAGCTACGAAATATTATATCGGGTAGTATATATAGGTGTAATTTGTAAAGTGTGTCAATTATAATCAGTAGTAAGTACTAAAATGAGCAGCTGCATCATGTTGTGTATGTTACTTACTAGTAACTCAAGTACAGGCTTCTTACGCTTGGTAACATATAACAATGATCAAGAGTTATGCATGACATCAAAATAGAAAAAAATATTTCAGACAAACTAGTATATAAAGAAAGAAAAGGTGGACACGAAGATTTTGGGAAAAAATAAAAAAAATAAACAAACAGAAAAAATAAAATTGGAAACTAGAAACCTAGGATTTTGGAACATAGGATATAGGAACGGTTGTTTGGATGGGGTGCAATCTGCGCTGTGAGTTATCTAAGTAGGGTTTTCGAACTTCATAATCAAAATCTTCTACTTCTAATAATAAAATCTTGTGCAGCTTTAAAAATCTGTTCATTGTCTCCAAGAGTCAAAGATATGTCGCCCATGAGTAGCAACTTTGTAGTAACAGTACATATTGGGTTAACCTTAGAAAACAGTTCGTGTCTTAGATGATGATATCTTGGACATGACAGAAAAAAATGATCAGCACCCTCTACCTCACCACATTCACACAAGGGACTTTCTACAATGTTTTTATTGAAGAGACTTAGGCTCAATGAACTACAGTTTGTTCGAAGTCTTGTGTGGAGTATTTGAGCTTGTCTCGTCCCTGTATAATAGTAGGTAGGTACTGAGTATAAGTAATTTCTATTCAAGGCTTTTTTAAAGGATCCTAAAGAATCAGAGTCACGTACGTCAGCTGGTAAAGAGTTCCATTGTCGAATAACTGATGGTAAAAAGGAATCGTGGTACAGTTTAGTCCGTGATTGAATAGTCCGTATATTATTCGAGTTTCTTAAGCTATAATTAGTTTCGCTTCCGACAAGTGGCGGAACAAGTGATGATAAGTACGGTGGTGTGTCACTGTGTAACATCTTATAAAACAAAATCAGTTTATGTTTCGATCTTCTGGTTTCAAGTGATTCCCATCCTACTTCTTTATTCAATTCGTTAATGGATATTAATTTAGTAGCCCCTGTAGATATTCTAGCAGCTTCATGTTGTATTTTATCAAGGTCAGTTTTATCTTGAGTTGAACAGTTATCCCAAATAACATCTGCATACTCCAATAGTGGTCTTATGAAAGACAAATATATTATTTCAAGGGATTTCCTATTTAGAACATACTTGAGTTTACGCATTATATTAATTCGATTCCAAGCTTTTGATTTAATATATTCGATATGAGTATTCCAGCTACCGTTATTTGAAAGGAGAACACCCAGATGCCTATGTGATTCGACTTCAAGAATTTGTTCTTGCAGCATAATTAACGGAGGGTGCATTGATTTGTTCTTTTTACGTGATATTAATAACGATTCGGTTTTAGATGGATTGAAAGATACTAGCCAGGTTTTAGCCCAGGTGGTTATTTTACTTATATCAGAATTAAGGATATTTGCCGATGTATGAGCATGTTCAACAATGAGGTACAAACTAGTATCATCAGCGAACAAACGAATGTTCGAGTTAATTTCAGAAACAATATCATTTATAAATACAAGAAACAAAAGTGGACCCAATATAGAACCTTGAGGTACCCCTGCCTTGATCGAAGACCACTCAGACTGGGCACCCGGTATCACAACCCTTTGACGTCTGTCACTAAGATAGTCCGAAAACCAATTTAAGAGATCACTTGATATACCTGCTGCCTTAAGTTTAGATAGCAGACCAGCATGCCATACCCTATCGAATGCCTTGCTTACATCAAAAAACACTGTGCGTATTTCTTTGCCTTCGTCAAGTGCTCTACAAAATGCATTGTAAAGAAAAGTAAGCTGGTTGACAGTAGAGTCGCCTGGTATGAAACCTGACTGAAACTGAGAAAGAAAGTTTATGTCTCGAAGATAGTTGAAAACATGTTTGAAAATCAGTCTTTCTAAAGCTTTATTCAAGTTGCTTAAAAGGGAGATTGGGCGATAATTGCAGGCCTGGGTAGGATCTCCTTTTTTAAATACGGCACTCACGTGTGCTTCTTTCCATGATGTAGGTACAATACCGTCAGATAGGGATCTGTTGAAAAGGTCACAGAGGGGTACGGATATTTCATGTGAAAGCTCACGGAGAATACGATTATTTATGCCATCTGGGCCTGACGCTTTACCTAAAGGAAGGCTTACTAAAACTGATTGAACTTCTTCTGGTAACAAGACAAAAGTAGACATTGAAACAGTTGACTGGATGATATTAGGAACAGGGATGTGTCTATCTTTGAGATTTGTTTGTTCTGTAAAATAATCATTTAACAAGTTTGCTTTCTCATTTTCATTAGCAATGGATTTGTCCTGATGAATAAGTGTTGGGAGGGAAGTTTTCCCACTTTTACCAATGAAACCTTTGAGAATCTTTAATCTGTGTATATATTATTTCTAGGTTCGAGCCCCTGCCGCTCCCAGTACAACTGTGACGATGGTTAATAACACCACCGTGCACCAACCGCATGCTATGCCCGCCCCAGTTGGGTACAGTCAACCACCTCCGCAACCGTACGGCCCCGTTGCTCACCCACCTCAACCTATGACGGCATATCCCCCTCCAGCATATCCTGGGCAGGCTCCAAAATATTAAATGACGCAATGTTCGAACTGAATTCTGAAAGTCTTAGAGCTCAATGCATTTACTGCATTGAAAATGCCTATATTCTAAGTCTTTTTGGTTCAGATGTCGCAGAAAAAAAACTTTTCCTATTTAACGTTTATGTAACGAATAATGGCATGGTGAATATTTGTTATGTGGAGTTTTATGATGCCATATACACACAGGATGTTTTGGCTCGGGCAGAAACACTAGAACTGTATCTTTATTATAGTCTAAGCAAACAGAGCAGACCCTGACCAGACGGCTCCTATAGGAGCCGTCTGGTCTGGGTCTACTTTGTTTGAAAATGCGTGTAAATGTGTTTATATGAGGGAAAAGGATTAATTGAATAGGTCCATCCCGACGTTTCATCGTGATCCAAACCTTTTGAGACTTTAGTTACTACAAGGGAAGAAATTGAACACTCATTGGAGCAGTCGGCAATATGTAGTCAGCGAAAGAGTTAAATATTTAATGTAAAAGCTTGAAAAATTATTCCATTACTTATCTGGCTATGAACATAAAAGCAAGCAACACTGCTCCTAGAAGTTGGTCGAATGATTCTGTAAAGTGTTAGTGTCGAAATAAAGTGTATATTGCATAACATTGGAAGTGTATTCTTAGTGTCCAGCGGCTATTATTCAGTATATTAAATGATGCAGATAATTGTCAAATTGAATTGTAGACAGAGTCCAGATAAGATGTGTAAATTTAAACATTTTCAAGAATAGCTCCTTTATTTCTCCACCAAAACCTATACTGTGCTCACACTTTAGAATCGTCTCGAAGACAAAATATAGGTCGCCAGAACAACAGATAAAGGTGTGTACTCAAATACTGAATTCGTCATTTCTCTACCAAACCTATGCTGTGACCATTCTTCGACACGATTCTAAAGAGTGGTCACGACATAGGGTTTGATGGAGAAACAAAGAAGCTATTCTTGAAAATATTTTACTTAACGCATATTATCTGGAATTTCAAGTTCTTAGATCTATACGAAGCAGGTCAGTTTTTGAACAATTGAACATTTGCCCATCATGTGTTGGCCTATCCCATTCCCTCATAGGCTATTTTTAGATCCAACCTCTTTGAATAAATCTACCGAAAAGGAGCATTAACTAGAGAAACAGAAATTTTTAGAAATTTGTAGTTTGAAACCATTGTGATAAATAGAGCATTTGCTCCTATAGGAGCAAATGCTCTATTTATCACAATGGTTTCACAAACTGACTTTTACAGAGTCGTCAAAAGTCGTCAATATGAGGGAATGGGCTAATTGACACTCGAACGTTACCAGTTAGCATTGCAACAACACAAATCATTGTCGGAAATATGCAAGTGCTCTAGTGTCTTTTGTTAACAGTTTGCCTACTTATGAATATGTCGTCGGCAGCAAATTTCTTCTATTCATTTGTCCGTTTGACCAATATTGTATTTATTTTATAATTACGCCCATGATATCCAATAGCTGCAATCTGTGTCTTATCTGTCTTACAACTGATTGCAAAAGTAATCAATCCCACAACTGTTTTTATAGGTAACCCCACGACTGTTTGCAAAGGTAACCACGCAACTGTTTGCAAAGGTAACCACGCAGCTATTTTCATAGGTATTCCCACAACTGTTTGCAAAGGTAATCATACAACTGTTTGCAAAGGCAATCCTTACTGTTTGCAAAGGTAATCATACAACTGTTTTCAAAGGCAATCATACAACTGATTTGAAAAGGTAACCACACAACTGCTTTCATTAGTATCCCCACAACTTTTTTCATAGATAGTCACACTAATGTTTCCAAAGATAACACGACTGTTTTCAACGGTAATAACAAAGTTAATAATACAAGTATTTTCAATAATAAAATACAAAACTGTTATTAAAGGTATTAACAGATAGGTTTCAAAAGTAACTTCGCAACTGTTTTAAAAGTAATAAAATAACTGTTTTCAAAAGTAACCACCCAACCGTTTCCAAAGATAATTTCTGATCCGACAATAACAGACATACGATTAAATGATAATTGTACAATCACAACTTTAGAACTTGATAATGTTGACGCTGTTGATCAGTTTGGCGATTATATTATAGTTCATTACTCGTATAATCGGGTGATAGTACGCCTTTTCTACGCCTTTGCAAACAGAGTAGACCCAGATCAGACGGCTCCTGTAGGAGCCGTCTGATCAGGGTCTGCTCCGTTTGCTTATGATATAATATAGATAAGTGTGAGGTCGGACGCGTACGTTAACCATGGTTTAAAAACCCCGGTGATAGTTTTGCCATATAGCGTTCCAATGCGAGACGTCTGTCATCAGCCTATTTTTATGTTTGTTTTGTGAAACTTTATCCTTTTAGAACGTGTAAATGTGTGTGTTTTGTGTGCATGTGCGTTTAGTTTATTGTCACTCGGTGCTTCTGGGTTTCTTCATTTTTTCTTTAAATTTCTGTAGTCCTGTTTGTGAATGGGATGCATCTCATCATCAATGCATCTTAGAGAGAGACAAGAGAACCAAAGACGGATACTTCAATTGGGGTCTATCTGCATTCTGCAAAGGTTTCATTGACGACCTGACCTCCAAAGCAAAGACCCACATTCAAGCTAGGTGGAAGCTCTCAGCCCTAGACGAGGTGGCAACATGGGCAAGAATGAAGTTCAAATCCAAGAAATCCAGACCATTTGTTATCAGGAAAGGCCAGCCATGTTCAATCTGACAGTGCAACGCGATGTCATACCGTCCCATAAAGTGACTTGGCAAATGGTATGATGCAACATTCCAAGATAAAAAACATATCAAGCGCATCAAGAGCCAGGTCACCAAAGATCTAAAGCAGATTGACAAAAATATTTTTCCTGATAAGTCAAGGCCTGGACAAAGGCGTACCGAAAGACAAGAAAAGAGATGGTTCGGACAGAAGTACAATTGACAGAAGAGGAAAGAAGAACAAGGACAGTATAGCGACGGGATGTCAAGGTATGTGGACCAAGTGGCAGACAGCACGGTGGAAGATGACATAGGTATATATCTGACACAGCCATCCCCCTACAACCCCACCCCTGTACATCAGCTTCTTGCTCAGGTCGGTCTATGATCTGCTACAATGATCAGCGAAGAGGACTGTGAAAAAGACCAGGAAAAGCAGACGACACCATAAAGAAGCAGAACGCTCAATCTCCATCGATCCAAATGTCGGGTCAGCCCTGGGAGATGACGGCCGATCTTAAAAGAAGGCTGATTTTTCCAACGTTGTCTAGACAACCCTGGAAATCTGGTCTGTGTCGAAGAGGTGTTTGGTAATTATTGAAATCCATTGGGAGTCACGCTGTGACGAGGTACCAGGAAGAACGGAATTCAAGTACTCTGACCTCCTCAGGCAAAACAGAGAGAAGGTATAGCACACGTGGCACTTTCTAGTGAAGGTCGGGGTCAGATGTTTTACGGCAAAGTGTCTGTGAAGACTTTTCACAGCCCTCGATATGACGAGGAGAGACAGAAACAGAGCGGTCAGCAGAATTGATGATTCAGCCGAAGTAGCATCTGGCTACAGCTGATGAGAAAGGAGAAGAGCTGGAAGCCAAACACCGACACGTAATTGACTGCTTGTTGATTGTGTGTCCACCGCCAGGAGAGTGAATCAAGATTAAAGGCTCGAAATGCTCTAAGATCGGAGGCTATCGACGGAGGATGTCAGTAGTTCTAGCAGCTATCACTTGGTCACTTACCAATCTGGGTCCATGCTTATAAAGCTTTTAGTTGAGTCTGAGTTTCGTTCTCAAGCTTTTGATTGGTCAGATTTGAGTTCTCAAGCTTTTGCTTGGTCAGATTTGAGCCAAAGGCTCAAATCTGACCAATCAAAAGCTTGAGAACGTACTCAGACTCAACTAAAAGTTTTACAAGCATGGACCCTGGTGTGGTTGCAGCAGATTGATTACATCCTGTACCGTCGCAGCTTCAGAAATCACGTGATAAACGTGAAAGTCATCCTTGGTGAGAAATACGCATTACAACAGAAGCTGCTTGTGTGCAATCTCAAGGTAGAATCTCCACACAAGCGTACGCACAAGTTTACCTATTGCATTAAGCAGTGAAAGCTCTAAGACCCAGCCACACAAGCAGGGTTTTCTAAACTGTTTGTTTCTAAAAGCGAGGATACCTAAGCATGAAACGTGAAGCATCTATGGAAGGTACTGATTGAAAGACTAAGCGAACCGGTAACAGAGGTATGCGGTCTTTCATCCAAGCACATTGGCGAATGCAAATCTGATATAGGAATGGCAGAGTGGATAAAATGTGCAGGAACGGAGACATTGTTTCAAAGAATTTAAGGCAGTGGGGAAGCACATAAACATTCGTCATGTGTTTACCATGCAAAGAATGAGAAAATGTGTTCCTCCTTGATGTGCATCATCTTTCATAAAGGCTGTGCATCATCTTTCATAAAGGCTGAGAGGGAAGATGACCTCACAATTTTGACAGCTACAAATGGGAGAAGGAACATATTTAACCCTTTCCTTCATATAAACATGTTATCACGCATTTGCAAACAGAGTAGACCGTGATCAGACGGCTCCTGTAGGAGCTGTCTGATCATGGTCTGCTCTGTTTGCTAATGAAATTTAAACATTTGTTTCTTTACTTTCTAAAATGGCTACAATATTCTCCCTTCCAAATTTCATTATAACTATTTTGTTCATCAATATAGGTATTGGAATTTTGAATAAACATAGAACAGGGAAAGGGTTAAGCATAGAAATGACCCAAACTAGCCCTCTAGAATACCTATCTTTCAAAAGTTTCCGGGGGCTTTGTTCCCCTGGTCCCCCTACCAGGGCATTGCCCTGGATCCACAAGGGGGCTCAAGCCGCCCCCTTGACCCCAGACCTATCCCTTGCTTTCACCGTTCTATACTGGTCTGAAACCATGAACAACCTGACGTGGTTCAGCAACAGAAACTGCCAAAAGCTTTGATTCACTGAATTTATACCATGTGGCACACAGAATGGTAGGATTTTGCATTAATTAATGCCTCCTCTAGGTAAGTTATAAGCCATTAATAATTACACATTTTGCAAAAATATACTCCTACTTTTCCTACTTTTTTGTCACAAATATTCCTACTATTTCCTACTTTTCTGTCAGATAATCTCCTACTTTTTTCCTACTTTTTTGTGATTGTCTGCTGGAAGGCCTTGTAATGATTTTTCACTGAACTGACAAGTGATAGTATGCGAAACTTGGGTAACCCAGTTTGTCACCATGTAGCTACAAAAGTCGGTGGATGCTTGGATGAGTATTTCAGTTGAGATCTCGATATATCTCAATTGTCAGTGCTTTTTACAGTGTAATAATTAATTTCCCCAAAGACCATTTATGCATACAATTATGAATTATGGAGTATTCATTAATTTAACCTGTGAAAGGTAAAAACGGCATTGAGGGCTTTAATAGTAGTCTCTGACCTAAATAGTCGACTGACCGAGAACGAAAAAAAAGCCGACTCCACTATCGTCGCCACTCGGCAGCTTCCGGCAAGGCAAGCTATGAATGAAAAAATTATAAAGTGGCACACACTACACAACCATTATCAACACACCGATAGAAAATAAGCCACATGTACGTGCGCACACCACGCGTGTGCGTACCCGTGCACAGACACGAGAAAAACACAGAGAGAGGAGAGAGAAGAGAAGAGAAGAGAGAGAGAGAGAGAGAGAGAGAGAGAGAGAGAGAGAGAGAGAGAGAGAGAGATGCAATTCTCAAACATCAACAAACGTACAAATGAAAAAGACACAAAGGCACTAGACAAACATAAAAGTAGAGGACATGCGTAACTAGCCGTCTTAAATTTTTCCTTCAGGGTTCATAGAGAATAGCTGAGGTGTTCCAAGTAGCTAAAGAAGATGTGATACTATAAAAGTCAAACCGTCCTCACATTATTCTTTTTTTTAGTCAGAAGGGTCCCAGTTTTTTATTTTAACTAGCTAGAGACATTCTAGTAAAATTTAACATACTCGCCTTTCACACGTGCGTTATGTACAGTGTCTTACTGCTGCATTGATCAGTCCGTGCCTACCACAGCAGCAGGCTGCTGCCACTCACCCAATTAATGTATGCATGTTCTGTTACTTGTTTGTAAGACTAGTCGGAGACTGGAGAGATTTGATTTATATTGAACAAACCCGCGACTTTAATATATATATATATATATATATAGTAATCTATTATCGGCAAAAGGCAGACCCAAAGTATCTAAAAACCAGTAATAGGCAGACGCTGAACATAGGCAGACGAATCCGGGTCTGCCTTTGTTTTGTCGATATGTTAAATCACTTCAACATGTAACGTCATCTAAAATATCGCATTGTATAGGACATTTGATGTTATTCTACAGGTTTATGTCGAATATGGAGTCTTTTCATAATAAAAAGTGGAGTTAGATCAGATCAAATTTTGACCGTGTATATTTCGCGTTAGATACAAACCCAGCATTGGGCAGACTATTTAAAATGATGCCCTGTACCATTAAGTGGCGATATATTTTATTTTTTTATATTTTTAATATAATTTTATTTACGCTTCTTTCATTAAATGCAACTTTTGTTTGAAAATAAAAAATAATAAAAAAGTCATATATATTGGATACCACTAAATTTCAAAATCTGTCCTCCGAGATCAAGCTGGAATGGTATAAACCCGACACATAAATCCAACACATACGGTACAGACGGATTTTGAAAAATAAGAGGCAATGGTTATTTGGAAAAAAACGTACGAATATGTTCTACATCTTTTAGGAATATAAATAATATTTAAGCATCGATTTCTTGCTGAATGATATTTAAATTAATAAACCGCGACTAAATATATTCTCAGTTTATGCGGAGTGCGCGTGGTTTATGCTCTCCCAAAATGGCTTCGTTGACCTACGGAAAACGGAAGGTAAGTCATTTGTTTAGCTTTTTATACGTATCAAAATGTGTGTGTTTGTGCGTATATCATATTTATACATCTATTCTCGTTTGTAGAATGTATCGGAAGTCGCAACTATTTATTGAAATTAGTTTATTACTACTCCACTGGAATCGTCTCCAAGGTCATACAGCGTAGATTCTACCGTCTACGTAGCGTATCAGGTCCCGCTCATCTTTTCGGTTCACTTAGCAATCAAACTGATGACGGTGATTACAAATCTTAAAATTGTATGAAAAAACTAATATTTACTTTGTAACTAATAGGTCTTCTAAGTTAAATCAGTTTAAATGAATTCCCAAAATACATATTTATCGCGGTTGAAACCTTTTTAATGACGTAGCCATTTTGTGCTATTTTGTGTTTCTCTGCCCTATTTCGGTGCAGATTATGTTTTATCCAAATACAGTGTTCAAAAAAAGCGTATGACTACATTTATAACTTAAAAGTAGTAGATCTAGGTCTATAACTTAAAGGTCAAATAAACAGATTTGATTTTCATCAAATTCTGATAGTATGCAGTTAGTTAAACACCAAGGTTTAGAAAATTCTGACCGTTTTTATCTAGTTTTGATTTAAATTGAGTTTTTATTGTACTGCTAACCGTGCATTTTGAAAATCGATACATGATTATCTCCCTTGCGTGACATCACTTGTGATGCTCGCCAGTCAGGGATCCCATTGAGAGGGAGGAATGTACACAGAAAATTAACCTTTTCCTTTAAATTAACACCTCTGCAAACAAAGCAGATCCTGATCAGAGCCTACAGGAACCGTCTAATTAGGGTCTGTTCTGTTTGCTTACAAAATTAGATCAAATCCGACGCCACAGTTTCTATAAATACCCACATTATTTTCACACTTTTCCAGACATTACGTCCATGGATTAGCCATATAAAGTGACACTTTATCGAGTAGGGGAAACTATTTATGGGATGTTATGTTTATTTTAGGTGTGAAATACAATGATACTTAATATTAACCCTTTCCCTCATATAAACGTGTTTTCACGTACTTGCCAACAGAGTAGACCCTGATCAGACGGCTCCTAGAGGAGCCGTCTTATCAGGGTCTGCTCTGTTTGCTAATGGAATTTGATAGATCTGTTTCTTTGCTTTCTAAAATGTCTACAATGTTTCACTTTCCACATTTTTGTGTAACTGTTATGTCCATAAATATTCAGTACATATTTAAATGTTGAGTAAACAAAGAACAGGGAAAGGGTTAAACACATAATTTTTAATTTTGTTAATCTTAACCCTTCTCTTGCTGAGTTTTAAAATACATTTCTCCTTTTTTACCCATGCCCTGTTGTATAATTACATATATCTCCACTGTGTACACATATTTTGCTGTCCAATCGCTGCTGTGGAGTGCACTGATTGCACAATCAACTTGTAAACAGTGCAGACCCTGATGAGAGCTGTTTCATCTGGGTTTTCACGTTGGACAGGTAGGTATATTGACGTGAATAGCAAGCGAAGGGATAAAAGTTACTTTACCTGTCAGTGAATTTACACTATTCATAAACTTTAATTTTAAAATAGTATGAGGTTAGGACCAAGACCATTAGCAAATAGTGTAGATTCAGATTAGAGGGACCATGAGGGTCCCGCCCATGAGTTTAGTCCAAACAACTGTTAGGTAGAACCGAACATCTTTAGATGAATTTCATATGTAGCTAGGCAAAGTGGGTTCAGATGAAATGGGACGTTCTTGTTAAGTAACATAGTACTATGTATAAATGTACGTTCTTTAGAAAAAAAGAAAATTCCACCAAAATACAGAAAAAATAGAAAATTATTTATTTATGTATTTATTTTACTTTAACATAAATAGAATCACAGATAGGGAAGTGACCTCGAGTTTAAATTTGCAACATCCTGTAACCCTTTGCCTGTTACGAAAGCTTGCACATGCTTCTTTATTAAAACTTCACAAATTCGCTTATATTTCTTGTAGACATGTTGACTGAGTATCAAACATCTTGGATTCAGATCAGGCTCTGAGTTACTCGGCGTCTCATCTGGATCCAGTTTGTTTGCATACATGACACGACGCTCACGACAAGCAGGTTAAGGGTTAAAAGTGTCATTGATGTCTGGCGAGAAACACCACACCTATTTGTGACACAAGTGAAAAAAATCAAACAAGATCGGTTACACGTTTACAGATGTGTATGTGATGCTGGACGTGAATTAAACACACACACTCATGTATTATTATTATGTCCACGGAATTGAATTGAGGAATACATACGCAACACCAAAAGTCAGTATAGAATATTTGTCCAGTTCATTCTTTCTTTCTCTTTTTTTGTAAAAAATGTCTCCTCTTTCTTTTGTCGTAATTAAGATCAAATACGTGTTACATCTAAGTTCACATTAGGAAATTCATAAGGATGGGTGAATTAAAACTGAACAGTGCACATATAAAATTATCAAATATTAAATGTCCAAGGTTATTACTATTATTTAGAACACGTAACATCTATTCCATTTATGTGTATTTTATTCCAAAGACACATGCATAATTCTGTTCACTTTTATAATATAGAACCACTGAAATGAAGTTATAAAATCTGGAGAAAAAACTGCATGACTGTCTTATGTGACTACCTGTCTTATGTGACCCTCTTGGTTTTCTCCCACTGAAGGTCACATAAGACAGGTATTTAAGACTGTATTTATTAGCTGGGCTTTTGTAATGGTACATGAACATAGGATTTGTTTACCTTGATAGATACTGTAGAATCACATCTATATAAATCCATAAGCAAACAGAGTAGACCCTGATCAGATGACTCTTACAGGAGCCATCTGATCTGGGTCTTCTCTTGTTTGCAAATGTGTAAAAAGGTGTTTATATGAGGGAAAAGAATAATTTTTCAAAACCACTAAGTACAAAAAAAATGCTTAGTGGAAGGTACATACAGTTATTACCATAACCCTTTAATACATAGATATGCCTTTACCTGATAAAGGCACCTTTTATGACTTTGTAAACAGAGTAAACCAAGATGAGCATCTGATCATGGTCTGCTCAGCAGTAGAATGATATAGGTCTGATTTTTAGCTTGTCTGTTTTGAAGAAATCAAGAGCTATTGTCATAACTTCGGCGTCCGCATCATTGTAGTCGTCGTCATTCGAAATCTTAACATTGACCATAACTTCTTCAATTTTTCATGTACAACCTTCATTTTTGGTATGCATGTTCATCTTGACAATGACGACAGTCGAGCGTTGGGACCCGCTTGCGGGGCTCTTGTTACACTTGCTGCCATGGCCAAACTGGTGTTCATTTGCCATTATAAAAAAATCAGCAATTGCTATTCATGTCATTATTATTTACATGAAGTTTCATGGAGTAAAGAGTTAATCCTTAATAGCATAATTAACAAACTGCCTTTTGCAGAAAGTGCTGTCTAAATTAACTGTTAGTATATTATGTACTTTCAAATATGTATCAGAGTGTCAAAGTATGGATATTGATGTGATGCAGAGTTACCTTGTATCTCATCTTAGTCCAAATAGTTTGCAATTGACATCACGGTTTCACCCATAACACTTAAAAGGCTAACCCTTTCCTTCATATAAACGTGTTTTCACGCATCTGCAAACAGAGTAGACCCAGATCAGACGGCTCCTATAGGAGCTGTCTGATCTGGGTCTACTCTGTTTGCTAATGGAATTTGAAAGATCTATTTCTTTACTTTCTAAAAAATACCTACTATTTCCGATATTCCATATTTCAATGTAACTATTTTTTCCATGAATATTCAGTAGGTATTGAAAATTGAAATAAACATAGAACAGGGAAAGGGTTAAATTCCAGGTTGACCATACAGATATGTCTTCTCAGAGTGAATCACATGGTCATTTCTTGTTTCAGAGCTTAGATGATTTCCAGTTCTTGAAAATGCTGGGAAAAGGAACATTTGGAAAGGTGATCCTGTGTAAAGAGAAAGCCACAAATGTGTTGTATGCAATCAAAGTTTTGAAGAAAGCTGTGATAATACAGTAGGTCAGTAGTCTTGAACCAAGAACCTTTACTAGTTCTTATCACTGATATGTGGATGGTAGTTTAACCCTTTACTCCTTAAAGCCTTCTACGCTGTTGCAAACAGTGTAGACCCAGATCAGACGGCTCCTATAGGAGCCGTCTGATCAGGGTCTGTCCATTTGCTTATGACATGATATAGATATGATACTCTGATTTCTGCTTTGGCAAACATTTCATGTGTTAATATACCATTTTAAGAAAATAATTGAATTAATATTCATGATATCATCATTTCTTAAGTGAATATTCATGGAGTAAAGGGTTAATGAATCCTAATTAGTCCGCATGAAAAACATTATTAGTTCCACACTGCATGTGTACTCTGCTTATAGTGATAAGCGAATAAGTAGGTTTTCTTGTATACACATACAGTAAAATTACAATGAGTCGACATGCGTCGACTCGACATTACGGCCTGACTCGACAATCTTTAATGGTCCCGGGAACTTGCCTTCTAATCCCTATGTAAACTATCCACACTGACTCGAAACACGGTGACTCGTTAAACACGCTGACTCGACATAGGTGCAAAGCCCCGATAATTGTAATTACTATAATTGACAACACGCCGACTCGACATCAAAAACTGATCAGCCGACAGAAGATTTTCGCACCTCTATCGGTGATCACGCCAAAACACAAGCAAACTGTGTTAATGACTGCAATTATTCACACATATGCCGGTGTTGACACCGTTCAATAAATTTTAATTGACATGACTATTTTGTATAAAAACAGCAGTTTCCACCAATGCTAAACACATGTATCTTGACTATATATCGAAAACATCAGTAAATACTTATTTATTCTGGATCCATTTTGTTAAAATGAATCATATGCAGTGTTGTGCATTATGCATACTGTTTAGACCTATTTGACGCACTTATGTATGAACGTTAGGTGTAATGCTGTTGATATTTGTCATGTTTGTTCGTATGCACTGATTTAATTTTTTTATAGGTTTGTGTTATTTTTGTTAGCTCACCAGAGCACAAAGTGCTCAAGGTGAGCTTTTGTGATACCCCTGTGTCCGGCGTCCGTCGTCCATCTGTCCGTCTGTCCGTCAACAATTTCAAACGACTTCTTCTTTGAAACCGACTGCCCAATTGTAACCAAACTTGGTCAGATACATACTGTTGGTGGGTGCTTCAAAAGTTGTTAAAAGATAGTGGGTGGGGCCATCGGTCTTGTTGCCATGGCAACCGTACACAATAACTAGAAAAATCTTCTCCAGAATGACTTGTCCGATTTGAATATAGTTTTCACCAAAATGTTTCTCAGTTGATAGACTTCAAAAGTTGTTAAAAGAATTTTGATCCGGCAAAAAACATGGCCGCCAGAGGGCGTGGTCATTTTTTCTGTATCTATGGTAATATGGAATTTTCATAGGAAAATCTTTAAAAAATCTTCTTCTCTGAAACTATAAAGCCTAGACTTTGATATTTGGTATGTAGCATGATCTTATGGTCCTCTACAAAGATTGTTCAAATTATGGCCCCCGGGCCAAAAATGGCCCCGCCCAAGGGCTTATCAGTTTTTCATAGGAAAATCTTTAAAAATCTTCTTCTCTGAAACTGTAAGGCCTAGACCTTTGATATTTGGTATGTAGCATGATCTTATGGTCCTCTACAAATATTGTTCAAATTATGACCCCCGGGCCAAAAATGGCCCCGCCCAAGGGCTTGTCAGTTTTTCATAGGAAAATCTTTAAAAATCTTCTTCTCTGAAACTGTAAGGCCTAGACCTTTGATATTTGGTATATAGCATGATCTTATGGTCCTCTACAAATATTGTTCAAATTATGACCCCCGGGCCAAAAATGGCCCCGCCCAAGGGCTAATCAGTTTTTCATAGGAAAATCTTTAAAAACCTTCTGTTCTCAAACTGTAAGGCCTACACCTTTGTTATTTGGTATGTAGCATGATCTTATAGTCCTCAACAAAAGTGTTTCAAATTATGACTCCCGGGCCTCAAATGGCCCCGCCCAAGTACTTATCAGTTTTTCATAGGAAAATCTTTAAAAATCTTCTGTTCTCAAACTGTAAAGCCTAGACCTTTGATATTTGGCATGTAGCATGATCTTATGATCCTCTATAAATATTGTTCAAATTATGACCCCAGGGCCAAAAATGGCCCCGCCCAAGGGCTTATCAGTTTTTCATAGGAAAATCTTTAAAAATCTTCTTCTCTGAAGCTGTAAGGCTAGACCTTTGATATTTAATATGTAGCATGATCTTATGGTCCTCTACAATTGTTTTTCAAATTATGACCCCCGGGCCAAAAATAGCCCGCCCAAAGGCTTATCAGTTTTCTATAGGAAAATCTTTAAAAATCTTCTGAAACTGTAAGGCCTAGACCTTTGATATTTGGTATATTTAGCATGATCTTATGGTCCTCTATAAGTATTGTTCAAATTATGACCCCCGGGCCAAAATGCCCCGCCCAAGGGCTTATCAATTTTTCATTGGAAAATCTTTAAAAATCTACTGAAACGGTAAGGCCTAGACCATTGATATTTGGTATGACTAACATGATCTAATGGTCCTCTATAAATAAGTAGCTGTGGCTTGTGGTCCTCTGCCAAGAATGTTTAACTTACGACCCTGACCACTGGGCGAAACTTGGCCCTGCCTCAGGGCTTATCAGTTTTTTATTGGAAAAATATGAAATATTATTTTTCTCTGAAACCATAAGGCATAGACCATTAATGAACCCCCCTGGAGTTATCTCAGGTGAGCGCTTCAGGGCCTCATGGCCCTCTTGTTTATATTTTGGTCTCATGTAGAATATGTAAGGAATAAAATGAGCAAACGGTTATTTTGTCATTTAATTACCAGACAGTACATCTCACGAAAAAGTAAGTATTATAAACGCCGAAAATCATTTCAATACACAGAACACAGTAACATGTCTACCATCGGAATCGTCTGCAGTCACGATGGATTTTCAATGCGTTGAGTCGACATGCGGGCTGACTCGACATATCGGCGATCTCCCATGGTATGTCGACTCATCGCGATTTCACTGTAATGTATTTTTAATGTCTTTGAATATTCAGTAGGTATTAAAATTTGGATTAAATACAGAACAGGAAAAAGAGTTAACTTTGGCCATAATCTTTTAACTGTTAGAGATAGAGACTTCATACTTGGCATGTATACTTATATCACAAAGGTGCAACATTTTAGTAGTGCAGGGTCAAAGTTCAAGGTCAGAGGTAAAAATTATAGGTCAGAGTGCTTGTTAGGGACATCGTGTTTCACAAACACATCTTTTTCTGGCTGTTGAAAAGCTGGATGTCATAGTAATGCTATAAACTGTCAAACTCAGATCTCTACATGACCAAGTATTTTGTGTTTGCAGGATGAGGTTGCTCATACGTTGACAGAAAATAGAGTACTGCAGACAACCAACCATCCATTTTTAACAGTAAGTATATTTGATGTCAACCCTTTACTCCATAAATATGTCTTTCCATGCCGTTGCAAACAGAGGAAACCCAGATCAGACAGCTCCTGTACTAGCCATCTGATCAGTGTCTGCTTTGTTTGATTTATATTAACCCTTTCCTCCATAAATACGCCTTTCTACGCCTCTGTAATAACCACTTCTTGAAACTGTTGTGATAAATAGAGCATTTGCTTCTATAGGAGCAAATGCTCTATTTATCACAATGGTTTCAAACTACAAAATTCTAAAATTTTACTTTTCTCTAGTAAATGCTCCTTTTGGGTAGATTCGTTCAAAGAGGTTGGGTCTAAAAATAGCTTTGGAGGAAAGGGTTAAGTAATATAGACATAATTCTACATTTTCTGCTGTTGCCAAACATTCCTATGTCCATGTGCTATTTTACCAATTAATCTAATTAATATTCATGATGTCATTATTTCTTGCATGAATATTCAAGGAGTAAAAGGTGTAAAGAGTTAGTGCATTAAAGTGATAGTCTTTACAATAAACGCATTTTGAATAAAATCATAATAGATGGTGTTGGTTATGTTCAATTATTCTTATGAAAAAAGTCAGGTCTTCAATATCAAACACATGAACATTTTGTCTTCTCTAGCGTTTCTTTGATCGGTTTTCTTTTCAGGTTAAAAATTGGATTTATGTAATTTTTAGACATTTTTATAATGCGTTGCAATTAGAGATTATCACTTTAAAACAACATTGTTTTGTCATTCTTTCCATTGCTCAGGAGTTAATTTAATATCACCCAGATGCCTTTATTAATGATCTATGTCAAACTGTCAATCTCCTTCAGAAGCTGGTGTTGTGCCTCTTAGTTTTAATGTAGTTCTGTTAACTGTTTTATAAAATACCGAATTACTGTTACCATGTGGTTCATACAGATCCTTTTAACCCATTCCCTCATATTGACGACTTTTGACGACTGTAAAAGTCACTTTGTAAATCCATTGTGATAAATAGAGCATATTGTACTGCGCCATATTACACATGAAATGCCCCACGCAGGGTCAATAGTCTCTAGATGTCAGTTATCATAGTTGCCCTTTGTCAAATACTCGACAGGGGACAATGGTTATAACAAGACCATGAAACCCGCATCCTTTATATTATGTAGTGATGCATTCCTTTATGTAGCTGTAGTAGCGTATCAAAATAATCAATCATTGTGGTCATGATAAACTATTTCCCTGATGAAAAAATATGTGTGAGTAAATCATTCCACATGCCTGTTTATGTCAATGCAAACATAGTAGACCCAGATCAAACTTATTGAAACAAATTTACAAAAGGAGTACATCCAGATCAGACAGCTTCTGCTGTAGCTCCCTGATCAGGTTCTTGTCGATTTGCTTATGAAATAATATACCTGTAGGTTTGGTTGGACAATTACTGCCATAGCCTATGCTCATAAACTCTGCATTATTTCTTACACGAATATTCATGTAGAAGGCTTTTTTCACAATGTTAACTTTTCAAATAGATCATTGGCTCTGACAGATCAATTAGGATTAGATCAACAAAATTTCATAAGCAAACAGTGCAGAACCTGATCAGACAGCTCTTAAGGAACTGTACGATCTGGATCAACTCTATTTGTAAACGCCCGTGACGCCATTAATATAAGAAGAGAAGGACTGGGAGATTGATTTTAAAGCAAATTAGGTGTCTGCTGCCAACAGTGCTAAATCGTGTTTATTAGTCATTTTTTTCTCTTAAGAATATTTATTAAAGATTTCATGACCTCATGAATATTCATTACAGGGATTACAGAGACGCTAGACAACCCTGGTCGAATCTAAAGAGATAAGTCTATGGACTAAGCAATCAGAGCAGAACCTGATCCAACAGTTCGTGCATGATTTGGGTTTACGCTGTTAACAAAACTTTGTATAGAATAATTTTCCATAAAGAAAAAGCCCATTAACATACAGTGCTAGACCTATTACGTCACATTTATAACAGAGTGTAGCATATTATTTTTTAGCTCACCAGAGCATAAAGTGCTCAGGGTGAGCTTTTGTGATCGCCCGTTGTCCGTCGGCGTGCGTCGTGCGTCGTTCGTCGTCCGTCGTCAACAATTTGAACCTTTAAAAATCTTCTCCTCTGAATCTACAGGGATCTCAACTTTCATCTTTAGCACATAGCATCATATTCAGGTCCTCTACAAAAGTTATATAAATTATGCCCCTGGGGTCAAAATTGACCCCGCCCCAGGGGTGCCTTGTTTTCAATAGAAACATATAGTAAAACTTTGAAAATCTTCTCCTCTGAAACTGGAAGGTTCTCAGCTTTCATATTTAGCACATAGCATCATGTTCAGGTCCTCTACAAAAGTTATATAAATTATTACCCCTAGGTCAAAATTGGCCACGCCCCAGGGATGGGCAGTTTTCAATATAAACAAATAGTGAAATCTTTGCAAATCTTCTTCTCTGAAACTGGAGGGCTCTCAGCTTTCGTATTTGGCACATAGCATCATGTTCAGGTCCTCTACATAAGTTGTATTATTTATGGCCCCAGGGTCAAAATTGGCCCGCCCCAGGGGTGGGCAGTTTTCAAAAGAAACAAATAGTTAAATCTTTAAAAATCTTCTTCTCTGAAACTGGAAGGCTCTCAGCTTTCATATTTGGCACATAGCATCATGTTCAGGTCCTCTGCAAAATTTATATAAATAATGGCCCCAGGGTCAAAATTGGCCCGCCCCAGGAATTGGCAGTTTTCAATAGAAACAAATAGTGAAATCTTTGAAAATCTTCTCGTCTGAAACTGGAAGGTTCTCAGCTTTCATATTTGGCACATAGCATAATGTTCAGGTCCTCTACAAAAGTTATATAAATTATGGCCCCGGGGTCAAAATTGGCCCCGCCCCAGGGGTGGGCAGTTTTCAATAGAAACAAATAGTGAAATCTTTGAAAATTTTCTTCTCTGAAACTGGAAGGCTGTCAGCTTTCATATTTGGCACAGAGCATCATGTTCAAGTCCTCTACAAAAGTTATATAAATTATGGCCCCGGGGTCAAAATTGGCCCCGCCCCAGGGGTGGGCAGTTTTCAATAGAAACAAATAGTGAAATCTTTGAAAATCTTCTCATCTGAAACTGGAAGGTTCTCAGCTTTCATATTTTGCACATAGCATCATGTGCAGGTCTTGTACAAAAGTTATATAAATTATGGCCCCGGGGTCAAAATTGGCCCGGCCCAGGGGTGGGCAGTTTTCAATAGAAACAAATAGTGAAATCTTTGAAAATCTTCTTCACTGAAACTGGAAGGCTCTCGGCTTTCATATTTGGCACAGAGCATCATGTTCAGGTCCTCTACAAAAGTTATATACATTAGGTATGGTCTCGGGGTTAAAATTGGCCCTGCCACAGGGGTGGGCAGTTTTCAATAGAAACATATTGAGAAAACTTTGAAAATCTTCTTCTCTGAAACTGGAAGGTTAATCTCAGCTTTCATAATTGGCTCATAGCATAATGTTCAGGTCCCCTACAAGTTTTTCTAAATTATTCCCCTGGGGTCAAAATTGGCCCGCCCCAGGGCCGACTAGTTTTCTATGGAAACATATAGTGAAAACTTTGAAAATCTTCTCCTCGGATTGTCTGGTGAGCGCTTCAGGGCCATTCTGGCCCTCTTGTTATAATTGTAGACCCAAGTCATCCACTGCACTATTTTCTCTAGTATAAATTTCACGGAAACAGCCATCGAGACAAAATATGTAAGCTGACCCAATATAAATCACATCACATTTTCTTGAACTTCTCAGCTTTTAAATAATTCTATTTAGTCTCTGTCGGATTAGGAGCTACACACATAGGCAGGGATACACCCATAGGCAGCACAAATTACCATTTTAGCACTCAAAACAAGCAGAAGTACATTACGTGCGATTCTTTTCTGTACAATATATAGTTCGACATATATCGGGAATGTCACAAGTGATGTCATCACAAGGGAGATTAGCAAACAACCAAAATCAGCCAGTGCTTACTTATCGGTGATATTTGACAGCTGCTATGTTCGATATGACTGTATTTTTAGCTCACCAGAGCACAAAGTGCTTAGGGTGAGCTTTTGTGATTGCCTGATGTCCGTCGTCGTGCGTCGTCAGTCGTCCCGCGTCAACAATTTGAACCTTTAAAAATCTTCTCCTCTGAATCTACAGGGTTCTCAGCTTTCATCTTTCGTACATAGCATCACCTATAGGTCCTCTACAAAAGTTATAAAAATAATGCCTCTGGGGTCAAAATTGACCCCGCCCCAGGGGTTGGAAGTTTTCAATAGAAACATATAGTAAAACTTTGAAAATCTTCTCCTCTGAAACCAGAAGGTTCTCAGCTTTCATATTTGGCACATAGCATCATGTTCAGGTCCTCTACAAAAGTTATTTAAATTCTGACCCTGGGGTCAAAATTGGCCCCGCCCCAGGGGTGGGAAGTTTTCAATAGAAACAAATAGTGAAATCTTTGAAAGTCTTCTACTCTTTAACTGGAATGCTCTCAGCTTTCATATTTGGCACAGAGCATCTTGTTCAGGTCCTCTACAAAAGTTATATAAATTATGCCCCTGGGGTCAAAATCGGCCCCGCCCCAGGGGTGGGAAGTTTTCATTTGAAACAAATAGTGAAATCTTTGAAAATCTTCTCCTCTGAAACTGAAAGGCTCTCATCTTTCATATTTGGCACAGAGCATCATGTTCAGGTCCTCTACAAAAGTTATATAAATTATGTCCCTGGGGTCAAAATTGGCCCCGCCCCAGGGGTTGGCTGTTTTCAATGGAAACAAATAGTGAAATCTTTGAAAATCTTCTCCTCTGAAACTGGAAGGTTCTCAGCTTTCATATCTGGCATATAGCATCATGTTTAGGTCCTCCACAAAAGTTATATAAATTATGGCCCTGGGGTCAAAATTGGCCCGCCCCAGGGGTGGGCAGTTTTCAATAGAAACAAATAGTGAAAATTTTGAAAATCTTCTCCTCTGAAACTGGAAGGCACTCAGCTTTCATATTTGGCACAGAGCATCATGTTCAGGTCCTCTACAAAAGTTATACTAATTATGGCCCTGGGGTCAAAATTGGCCTGCCCCAGGGGTGGGTGGTTTTCAGTAGAAACATATAGAGAAAACTTTGAAAATCTTCTCCTCTGATTGTCTGGTGAGCGCTTCAGGGCCATTCTGGCCCTCTTGTTTTGTGTTTTCGAACCTACGTCGTACAAGGTACCCATTTGTCAAATATTTACGAAAAATTAGCCGGCCTGTTTACTTGACCTTTAAAGAGGAAGTCCCTACAATGATCGCATGTTTTCAATAATATCATAAAACTTGGTATTTGTTATGCTCTATCATTATTATGAAGGTTCCCAATTTGAACTTATATCGAAAAATGTCCCTGTGATACAAATAAACCGATTTTATCAATATTAGATAATTTTTGTTCTACAACACAATATTATCGGCCTTTTCCGTTAAATTCTTCCGCGTTTTGCCGATGATCACCCAATCCCTCCATTTTTTACGTAATAGCTTTCTCGGAAGTGGTCGGAGAATCCGGAATAGGTTACGAAAATAAAACCCAACCCGAATAAAACTGAAACTTCGGGTAGTAAAACCAAAAGCGGCGATATCAAACACTTGGATGTTTTGTAATTGGATGGGGCTTTTTGCGATATACTACTTTTCAGCATATAAATAAATGAGTTTTGTATATTTTAAGTGTTTATGAAACGCGTCAAATGTAGGGACACCCCCTTTAAGTTTTAACTTTGAACTGTTAAAACAAAATGAAATGCATATCAAACAAATTATGCATGCTGTAATGAGTTTAAAGTATTTTTTATAACAGGAACCATTTATTGTCAATGTCCTTATACCTTGTTTAAACTCATTTTTTTCTCTGGAATTTGTGTATTTTGACTAAAACATCTCCAGTAAGGCATTTTCTCCAGTAAAATATTATTTGATTAAAATCTAGTAGGTATCTCTCCGGCATGAATAAGATTAGGTCTCTATCCTGTGTGAATAAACTAAAGTAGGTCTCCGCTCTGTAAGGTCTCTCTCCTATGTGAAAAATATAGTGAAAGACATACTTTTGGACATAGCCTGTACAGTGAGCAGAGACATTGAGGTTAAAAATTCGTAGCAGCCGACTCGGTCTATTTAGCCAGTAAAATTTACACTTTTGAGAATTTTCTTCTGAAAATTTATTAGATGTGCTAATGATTGCAAAGCTCAGTCACTTCCAAGACCCAGTATCGGACCGAACAGCCTCAGACCCTCAAATTTGTAGTCATGTGGGACAATTGTCGCTGCACTGAGACTGCAGCACAAACGCCTACAAACACCACACAAAAGCACATCTTGCCATTTTGCTTTTGTCTATATCCACAGATGTTGAGAGCAACGCTGGACCAGATTTTCCTTGTGGAGACTGTGGCTCTGAAGTGAGAGATTGTGATCCTGCTGTCGAATTACGGAAAACGCAACTGCGTAGCATCCAAGAACCTTCTGAAAAGCATTGAACATGTCCAGTTATTGAAACAGCGGATTTCAAGTCACAGGTAAAAACCTGTAATGTCAAGTATTCACCAGAAAGTTGTCTGTCAATAGCTATTCATAGGTTATGTTAAAGGAACTGGTCAAGATGTATAGATTCAGAAAAGTTATATTTTGTTAGCTCACCAGAGCACAAAGTGCTCAGGGTGAGCTTTTGTGATCGCCTGTTGTCCGTCGGCGTGCGTCATTCGCCGTCCGTCGTCAACAATTTGAACCTTTAAAAATATTCTCCTCTGAATCTACAGGGATCTCAACTTTCATCTTATGCACATAGCATCATATTCAGGTCCTCTACAAAAGATATATAAATTATGCCCCTGGGGTCAAAATTGACCCCGTCACAGGAGTGCCTTGTTTTCAATAGAAACATATTGTAAAACATTGAAAATATTCTTCTCTGAAACCAGAAGGTTCTCAGCTTTCATAATTGGCACATAGCATCATTTTCAGGTGCTCTACAAAATTTTTATAAATTATTGCCCTGGGGTCAAAATTGGCCCCGCCCCAGGGGTGGGCAGTTTTGAAAAGAATCATATAGTGCAAACTTTGAAAATTTTCTCCTCTGAAACCAGAAGGTTCTCAGCTTTCATATTTAGCACATAGCATCATGTTCAGGTCCTCCACAAAATTTGTATAAATTATGGCCCCGGGGTCAAAATTGGCCCCGCCCCAGGGGTGGGCAGTTTTCAATAGAAACAAAAAGTGAAATCTTTGAAAAATCTCCATCTCTGAAACTGGAAGGCTCTCAGCTTTCATATTTGGCACATAGCATCATGTTCAGGTCCCCTACAAGTTTTCTGAATTATTCCCCTGGGGTCAAAATTGGCCAACCCCAGGGCCGGCTAGTTTTCTATAGAAACATATAGTCAAAACTTTGAAAATCTTCTCCTCTGGTTGTCCGGTGAGCGCTTCAGGGCCATTCTGACCCTCATTCTGGCTCTGGCTCACCAGAGCACTTTTGTGCTCAGGGTGAGC
Source organism: Azorinus chamasolen (assembly GCA_963576725.1). Lineage (NCBI taxonomy): Eukaryota > Metazoa > Mollusca > Bivalvia > Cardiida > Solecurtidae > Azorinus > Azorinus chamasolen. The sequence continues at coordinate 48,557,656 of OY755240.1, forward strand.
TTTTGTGATTGCCTGATGTGCGTCATCCGTCGTCGGGCGTCAACAATTTGAACCTTTAAAAAATCTTCTCCTCTGAATCTACAGGGTTCTCAGCTTTCATCTTTGGTACATAACATCATCTGTAGGTCCTCTACAAAAGTTATATAAATTATGCCCCTGGGGTCAAAATTGGCCCCACCCCAGGGGTGCCTTGTTTTCTATTGAAATATATGGTAAAACTTTGAATATCTTCTTCTCTGAAACTGGAAGGTTATCTGCTTTCATATTTATCATATAGCATCATGTACAGGTCCTCTACAAAAGTTATATAAATTATGCCCTTGGGGTCAAAATTGGCCCGGCCCCAGGGGTGGCCAGTTTTCAATAGAAACATATAGTGACAACTTTGAAATCTTCTCCTTTGAAACTAGAAGGTTCTCAGCTTTCTTACTTGGCACATAACATCATGTTCAGGTCCTCTACGAAAGTTATATAAATTATGCCCCTGGGGTCAAAATTGGTACCCTGTTTTCTATAGAGATATATAGGAAAAGTTTATTCTATAGTCTTCCCTGAAACTGGAAGGTTCTTAGCTTTCATATTTGGCACATAGCATCATGTTCAGGTCCTCTACAAAAGTTATTTAAATTGTGCCCCTAGGGTCAAAAATGGCACCTCCCCAGGGATGGTCAGTTTTCAATAGAAACATATAGTAAAAACTGAGAAAATCTTCTTCTCTGAATCTACAGGGTTCTCAGCTTTCATATTTGGCACATAGCATCATGTTCAGGTACTCTACCAAAGTATATAAATATAAATTATGCCCCTGGGGTCAAAATTGGCCCTGCCCCAGGGGTAGCTAGTTCTCAATAGAAACATATAGTGACAAGTTTGAAAATCTTCTCCTCTGAAACTGGAAGGTTCTCAGCTTTCATATTTGACACATAGCATCATGTTCAGGTTCTCTACAAGAGTTACATAAATTATTCCCCTGGGGTCAAAATTGGCCCGGCCCCAGGGGTGGCCAGTTTTCAATAGAAACATATATATAGTGACAACTTTGAAAGTCTTCTACTTTGAAACTAGAAGGTTCTCAGCTTTCATACTTGTCACATAACACCATGTTCAGGTCCTCTACGAAAGTTATATAAATTATGCCCCTGAGGTCAAAATTGGCCCCGCCCCAAGGGTGCCCTGTTTTCTATAGAAATATATAGGAAACATATGAATATATTCTTCCCTGACACTGGAAGGTTCTCAGCCAGTTCTCAATAGAAACATATAGTGACAACTTTGAAATTATTCTCCTCTGAAACTGGAATGTTCTCAGCTTTCATATTTGGCACATAGCATCATGTTCAGGTCCTCTACAAAAGTTGTATAAATTATTCCCCTTGAGTCAAAATTGGCCTTGCCACAGGATGGCTAGTTTTCTATAGAAACATAGTGAAAAATGTGAAAATATTCTCCTGTGATTGCCTGGTGGGCGATGTCAGGGCCATTCTGGCCCTCTTGTTTTGCATATCTATACCCTGCATTAAGCTACCAAATGGCCATAATCAGCATCAGTCTGTCACAATTATCAATGTATCTATTGTTAATTCCGAAGAATGGTGAAGTTCAGCTTGATACGTAACAAGTTGAACTGTATACCAGACTGCAGGAGTCACCCTTTCACTCTCTCATTCCCTCTGCTTCAGAACTGTTATATGCTTGAATTTCTTAAAAATAAGTTTTGGGCATTTTAACCTTAAATAAATTGCCACACGTTTCAAATAGTTTGGATCTTGATCAAATAAAAATTGTTTGGCATCTGATGATTAGATCAGAAACCAAACCATGTACTTATTTCAGTCTTTATCAACAGTGATAAGGTTAACACTCTGATAGAAATGATTTTGGCTGAAAAAATAAAATTATGCTTGGATTCGACCTAGTGACCTACTTTTTCATTGGACATGACCCATTTTCAAACTTGACCTAGATTTTGTCATGACTATATTTGAGGTAAGTATGATGAAGATTGACCCAAATCTGTGGCCTCTAGTGTGTTCACAGGGTTTTTGTATGATTTGACATAGTGACCTACTTTTTGACCCCACATGACGCATTATCGAACTTGACCTAGATTTTGTCAAAAACAAATTTGGGACAAGTTTTATAAAGATTTACCAAGAACTGTGGCCTCTAGTGTGTTCACAAACAAAACTAAATGGACGACAGACGGCGCACAACCAAAGCCTACGCTGGACACAGCACGATCACAATAGCTCACCATGAGCACTTTGTGCTCAGGTGAGCTAGAAATTCTTTTGATTGGAGTTTAATAGCGTTATTTGAATTCAAAATATGATCAAAGTTCACAAAAACTTTGAAGTTGAATTTAGTCTGCCTAATGCTTGTTTTAGGGGGAGATAAATAGATGATGTCAATTTGTACAAAGCTGAGTATGACGTCACTTGGGTGGGTTTTTCAGGCATTATTTTCTATATATATATATATTTGTCTGATTAAAGGCCATTATGCAGCGAAATCTGCAAAAGGTGTACAAAATATTGAACATTTTAGCAGACTGCAGCAGCAGATCGTATATATATTTTTAATAAACTGAATTTTTAAAAAATGTTGTAATTGGAGCTTAATTCAGGGTTCCCACGGACAGGGAAAAGTCAGGGAAAAAAGTTTTTTTTTCAAGGTCAGGGAAAAGTCAGGGAATTTTTTAATTGGTCAGGGAAATTTGAAATTTGGCAAAAGTCAGGGAAAAGTCAGGGAATTTTGGAACCAAAGGATGAGGGCTGAGGAAATATGTCAAAAAGGAGAAAGAATGAAAATAAAAGGCTAAGGCAGTATCTTCAATTTTGACTAAACTAAACATCTTTATACATAAATACTTGAATTGCTCTGATCTAATATTTTGACCATTAAGGGCATTTTTCAAAGATTATCATGTCAAAATACACGTCACATTTTTGTTACATGTATTCAGCCATAAAATCAAAGAGAACGTCTTTATAATCTTTGATTAGCTTTGTATATTTCACATCCAAATTTTATAGTATATCTGTCATGAAGTCTGTTAAAACAAAATCATTGGAGAATTCTGGCACCTCTGCAAGACTCCAGCATCCATTTTGACAGCAGTGCTAGAATAGGGCAGCAATGCTAGATATTGGACATTCTACTGTAGAGTTTTCACTTGTTAGGACAGGCTGGGCAGCGGTGCTAGATATTCGACATTCTACTGTACTGTCTTCACTTGTAAGGGCAGCAATATTTGGTCTGCTATTATGAAAACAGTGAGAATGTAGACCCTTTTCTGGCATCTACATAGACCCATTAAAAGGACCTATTTTTCCCAATTTGGGAAAAACATCCCAAGTGATGCAAAATTTTGATTAAATTGCAAAACAAGAGGGCCTGAAAGGTCCTGATATCGCTCACCAGAAAATCAGAGGAGAATATTTTCAAAGTTTTCACCATGTGTTTCTATAGAAAACTAGCCAGCCCTGGGGTGGGGCCAATTTTGACCCCATTTTAATAGCATGCTGTATCAGTGCCTTGCACACTGTATGACATACTATTTTAAAATTCAGCTTACACAGAAAAACTGAAAGATTAACCATTTCTACCATAGATACACTTTTTATCACCTTTGCAAACAGAATAGAACCATATCAGGGTCTACTCTGTTTGCTTAGAAAAATATCATAAATCTGAGTTTTTACTGTAGTCTACTGCCAAAATATTTCTTAACTTTGCTTTAAAAAATAAAATTTTACTTAATTATATATTCATAGTAGATGGAGTCTCTAATAAAAAATCATGGAGAAAAGGGTTAAGAGAGGTAGAAAATATTCAAGATATTTATACTTTGGGTGCATATTAGGACATGTTTGGCATCCTGCATGTAACATTCAATATTGAGCAATTAAAAATGAAAAAGTCAAAAACATTTTTTTTAAAATGATCAAAACACTACTGCTGTATATATAGTTGTCATAAAGAGAGAGGTGGTAAGGATTGGCTGATGGGGAGGACGGAGGCCAACATTTATTGATCATGCTCATAGATGACCAATTAAACTTAATCTGTTAACATGGGGTCAGGGAAAATTGAAATTCGGACAGGGAAAAGTCAGTGAAAAGTCAGGGAAATTTATTTTTTCTGTTTTGTGGGAACCCTGTAATTACGTTATTTGAATTCAAAATATGTTCAAAGTTCACAAAAACCTGGATGTTGAATATAGTCTGCCTAATGCTGGTTTTAGGGGGGGGGGGGGGGGGGGGATAAACAGTTGATGTCAATTTTTTTACAAAGCTGAGTATAATGTCACTTTGGTGGTTTTTTTCAAACATCAGTTTCTATATATATTTGCTTACAGGCCATTTTGCACCAACGTCTGCCAAAGGTATACAAGATATTGAAATTTTTAGCAGATCATATATACTTCTAATATACAAAATATTTCACAAAAAATCTTTTAATTTGAGCCAAATTGCGTTATCTGAATTCAAAACGTGTTCAAAGTTCACAAAAACCTTGAAGTTGAATTTAGTCTGCCTAATGCTTGTTTTAGGGGGAGATAAATAGATGATGTCAATTTGTACAAAGCGGAGTATGAGGTCACTTGGGTGGGTTTTTCAGACATTATTTTCTCTCTATATATATTTTGTCTGCTTAAAGGCCATTTTGCACCGACATCTGCCAGAGGTATACAAAATATTGAACATTTTAGCAGACTGCAGCAGCAGATCGTATATATTTTTAATGAACAGAATTTTTAAAAAATGTTGTAATTGGAGCTTAATTAATTACGTTATTTGAATTCAAAATATGTCAAAGTTCACAAAAACCTGAATGTTGAATTTAGTCTGCCTAATGCTGGTTTTAGGGGGGGGGGGGGATAAACAGTTGATGGCAATTTGTACAAGCTGAGTATGATGTCACTTTGGTGAACAAAGTTCACAAAAACCTGAATGTTGAATTTAGTCTGCCTAATGCTGGTTTTAGGGGGGCGGGGGATAAACAGTTGAAGGCAATTTGTACAAAGCTGAGTATGATGTCACTTTGGTGGGTTTTATTCAAACATCAGATTCTATATATATTTGCTTACAGGCCATTTTTCACCACCGTCTGCCAAAGGTAAACAAGATATTGACATTTTTAGCAGACCACAACAGCAGATCATATATATTTTTTGTAATATGCAAAAATTTTCAGAAAAAAATCTTTTAATTTGAGCCAAATTTCGTTATTTGAATTCAAAACGTGTTCAAAGTTCACAAAAACCTTGAAGTTGAATTTAGTCTGCCTAATGCTTGTTTTAGGGGGAGATAAATAGATGATGTCAATTTGTACAAAGCTGAGTATAAGGTCACTTGGGTGGGTTTTTCAGACATCATTTTCTATATACATATATATATTTGTCTGCTTAAAGGCCATTTCGCACCGACATCTGCCAAAGGTATACAAGATATTGAAAATTTTCACAGACTGCAGCAGCAGATCATATATATTTTTAATAAACAAAATTTAAAAAATATATATATTTTAACGAGCTTATTTGCGTTATTTGAATGCAAAATATGTTCAAAGTTCACAAAAATCTGGAAGTTGAATAGTCTGCCTAATAGTGCTTGTTTAAGGGGAGTTGTCCAACTCGACTTTAAAAAACATATGTAAATTATATGTATTTTTTTTTCTTTATATAATAAATGTACGTGAAGGTTTTATATGATGATGTACTGATGTACAAGTCAATAAAAGTATGTTCTTAACCCTTTCCCTGTTCTGTATTTAGGCCAAATTTCAATACCTACCTAATATTCATTAACAAAGTAGTTATAAACAAATATGGAAGGTGGAACATTGTAGACATTTCAGAAAGTAACATAACAGATCTATAAAATTCCATTAGCAAACAGAGCAGACCCTGATCAGACGGCTCCTCTAAGAGTCGTCTGATCTGGGTCTGCTCTGTTCGTAAATGGGTGAAAACACGTTTATATGAGGGAAAGGGTTAATGCTGAAATTATAGCATGTTTCTCATTTCTTTGTAAGTGATGAAAGTGATGAGAATGAAAAACTCATGCCTGTTAAGATAGAAACATCAGGTAAGTTTAATGTTAAATTTATTAAGAAATTACAACCCCTTAAACATTTAGGGAATTAAACAGCTTTTATCAGTGCATAGATTAGGATCGGGACGGGCAGTTCGCACTTTTCCTGTTGAAAATCTTAACTGCGTATCAAGTTTCATCAGTCTGAAATATACTCAAATATTTTTTGCCTATACCAACCTTTAAAATTATAGTGAAAGCTATTCACGTTGAAATCGCATTCCCGTTGAGTATCGAAATTATACCACTACTGATTGGAGTAATCTCCCTTATTTAATATCCCTCCATAAAAATTCGAGAGTAACCAAAACCACATCTTATGTCTAGGTATAAAAGGCAGACTTTTGCCTTGTTGTTTGTGATAGCTAGATAGGCTCTGTATTCGATATTTTAACACGCATGTACGCTGTAGCAAACATCTTAACATATTAAGATAGTGAAACATTATTTAAGAATAAATCTATGCGGAATGATTGAAATTATGTTTTGTAAAACTTTTAACCACTGGTCCCATTTAAGCCTTTCCAGACGACAGATTTACACCACACCAAAGGTTCAAAATCAATAACGACAAAAAGTCTGAGGCTGAAAAAATGCCACCAGAAAAGCAAATTTTTTGCCAACAAATGATCCAAAGCAGAACATAATGGTGAAATACTTCCCAGTCCCTAAAGTTGTGAACAATAATATACCAGATTTGAGTATAAATACACAAGACCAGTATCAAATATAATCTTGATTCAAACGTTGAACAAGTTGACCCAGGCATTTCTAGTCAATCAACCAATGAATATATTGAAGAGTAGGCTTGTTTGCAAGAAATAGATTGCTTATATATCTTTTCAAGAAATGAGCTTTTCAGTGTTACCAGGGATGTTCTGTTACTGATAAATAATAAGTTTTATTGAATAAAACATTCATTACAGAACTTATATACTGTACTCAGAAAGCTGCGTACAAGCAAACCATGACCATGAAATTCAAAATGTGACCTACATTCGCAGACAGCCACCTCAAATTTGACTCATCTCAAAAACTTGTTGCAAGGAACATTCATCAAGATTCACTCATTGATGTACTCAGAAATTGGAAATGTGACCTACATTTGCAAACCACGAACTTGAAATTTTACATTCGCAGGCCATGACCTTGAAATTTTACTCTTCCAAAGATTCATTCATTACTGTTCTCAGAAAGCTGGGGAAAAGTACCACGACCTTGAAATTTGAAAAAAGACCTACATTTGCAGACCACGACCTTGAAATTTGACTGATCTCGAGACTTTGTTGCAAGGAACAGCTGTATGAAGTTTCAGTAAAATCCAATCAGTACTTTGCTAAAAAAACTGCGGACAATTACTCAGAACACTGTGTACAAGCAACGCACAGACTAGGACCTTGACATTTGTTAACGTGACCTACATTTGCCGAGTACCACTTCACTTCCCATAAAAATATTGCAGCATCTACAATCTTAACTTTATATATTACAGAAAGGTTTTCTTGGACCACTAGACAAACAAAAGAGGTGGTCCAATACTTCAATCAAAGTACTGACAGTACTGAAGGTTTCGGACCATATATATGTCGATTGTGACTATACAATACGAAAAAGCTTGGTAGGGAAGGACTGGTACCCTTGATACATAGTAAGATGACCTCTAAAGCATTATTTCCTGAACTAAAATGGTGTTTAATGGAACTGTTTGTTAAAATTGACAGGTCATCTGAACATAATTGCTGTGAACTTTTCTGAAAATCCTGTCAGTGTTTAAGATATTGTTTAAAGAAATAAATTGATGACTAGTAGCACACAGTGCAGTTCCAATACATGTAGTTCAATTTGCCACTGTGTGCCCGAAGTTTACATAAATTCATATTTGAATGTAGTAAAGGGCCATTACTCTTATTATTTAAATAAATCTGAACAAGCTGTTCCAAGGTATGACTTTTAACAGTCACATTTCCTATATGGCTATCTGAAAGCAAAAAAGGGTCATATTTCTGCTACTAACTGGTGGATTGTAACAGTATTTGGTGTGCATCAATCACTTATCCATCTATACACTACAACCAAGTTTGGATAAATTATATATGCCATGTGAATTTAAATATCATACAGTTAACAAGATCTAATTGTAACATAATATGTTGCAGAATGTCCCCTAAACGAAACTTACAACTGTTATTGGTGAGCAAAATATCTAATTTCAGCCAATAACAGGCCATTAGTGATCACTTGGTTACCATGGCAACCAACACTTTTGAAACAACTGCATATATATCCCTACTGACCAATTTTCTGAAAAATCTAATATGTAAATTGTGACCCATTCAGAGGACACTACTCCATTACCATGGCAACCAAGTATTTCAAAACAACTTGACTGAGTTTGGGATACCCAAATACCCCTAAATGCCAATTTTCAGCAAATTTGAATACCTAAAATTTTGACCAATCAGATCTCACCATTCAGTTTCCATACCAACAAATCATTTCGAAAGACATACCAATCAATTCTCAGTGTCAAAATATCCCGACATACAATTTTCGGCAAAATCGAAAAATATCTGAATTTGTCAAAAAAGATCTAAATTTTCGACCAATCAGAGCCACCATTCAGTTACTATGGCAACCAATTCTTTAAAAAGACCTACAAATTAGTCCTGAGTGCCAAAATATACCGTAATACCAATTTTTAGCAAAATCAACCAATACATGTACTTTCGAAACACATACCAATTGATTTGGAGTACTAAAATATCCCATGATACCAATTTTCAGCAAAAAATCGAATGATATATAACTTCGCCAAACAATATCTAAATTTCGACCAATTATAGCCAACCATTTAGTTATGGTGATTTTCAAAAAAATAAAAAGTGGGATGTACATCTGCATGTATCAAGCAATATTCATATGAAGTTTCATTAGGATCGGACAATTACTTAGTTACTGAGAAATGCGCTGGACAAGTTCATGACGGAAGAAGAAGAATTGGAAGAATCAGAATCGGAAGAAAGAATAATAAGAATAAGAAACAGAGCAAACACAATATGTCCCTCTACTTCAGGGGGTGAAAATAACAGCATGCTTGTATGTTAACACAGATTAATGCTGGGGGAAAAGCTTAAACACACATTACAAACAAAATTTTGTCAAGAATTATATACGTTCAGCATATGTTATAATTAACATTATGTAACACAGACAATAAAAAAAAGTCCACTATATCTCTTTTATAACTACTCACTCTCTATAATTGGTGTAATTATCCTTAAATGCTTACAACCTGGTACCAAGTCTCCTAAGACATTGTACACACATTATAAACATGGATCTTAGAGAACTGAAAAGTCTACGATCAATGTTTACGATGCTTGTCACACATGATGTAAAAATATAATTATGATCTTCCAAACTCAACATAAATACTTCTGATGCATTCAGAATACAGATTGCTTTTGAGACTCAAGGTTATCCATATATCTCCGGGCGTTTCACCGGTCCGTGCTCCTTCGTGCAGAAGGGTTGGTGCCGAATATTATGATTTTTTTTAGCTTTCTTCAACTTCAACTATAACTACTTATTATGCACTGAATATTAAATTTACATATTTCAAATAATAAATATGGACAATATTAGCCAATAAGCTCGATAAAAGGTTTTTCTAATAAGAAAAATAATGCTTAAATTGTGGCCGATTTTAGGCTGCGAAATTCATATCCGCGGATATGAGTCATACCCGTCATATCGGGTGTTTATACGGTATCCTGCAATTTCCAGTCGTATTCCCATAGTTCGTGTGTAATGTGTAGAGATTGACGATGTTCCGAACATTATTCATTACTGTTTTCTCCGTAACGTTGTCTGTACCAATCCGACAAATTCAAGAAATGCTTGTAGATTTCAAAATATCCGCCCGACTTTCAGAAGTCGATTACTTTCTGGGCCATTTTTACCGGCGCTCTGTGGTATATATTCGTACGTGACCAAATTTATCATATAACGTAGCATTTTACATGGCAAAATTATTGGTAATTGAAACAGTTGCATCCGCATTTTAATAATTGACACAAATACCAAATGAAGAATTATCGATATCGTTTATCCAACGCATTGCACTTGGAACTATATTTTTGTCTAGGGGTGTTATCAAAATCACATTTTTGGCAAAATGAAAGTAGAAATACGGGTGAAATACACCCGTAGACAACTAAATCGTTTAATCGGCGCTACGTGATAAACATTCTGTCAACGTTAAACCATTCAAAATTTCTGCATTTGGGCTAATGAACGTATGCATTGTAAGCATGAATTGATATATCGCAGTATAACAGTGATTTGATTGCGCATTATGGGATATGAATTTCTTTATAAATTTGCTTGAGGCATGCCATGGGAATGTATTACTATTAGGTTTCGGAAAGTAGTCCGAAACCTAAAAAGTGGGTGCATCAGCCAAGAGGAAATCGTTTACCAAGTAAGTTCAAATGCTTCTGTACCAAAACAAACAAAATATGTCATTCTTTGTTTTTATTTTCCCATAATTTAACAATTAACAAGCAAATCAGGGTTCGTCATTAACTCTTTTTTCACTAGACCTTCGGGCTAGTTTCCTGCAAACATTACTAGACCGAACCAAAAAGTGACTAGACCAAACAGAAACCACTAAAGCAGTTAAACTTTATCAATCATAACTAAACTTAGCAAGAGAAGTGTTACATGAAGCTGTTCATATGACATCTGAATAGTGTTCTCAAAAGCCAACATTGTGAAAAGAGTGTGCAGGCACTCGCAGGTACCTTTTTTCATTACCTTTACGAATTGCGCTCGAAACTTTCCTTTCTATCATTTCGCTACTTAAAATGTGAATATAACAAGCATCAGTCCAGCCCAGAATCTGAGAGTGTCTATTCTAGGATTAAAAAATGATGGGGGAATTTTACTGAAAATTCCGATATTACACCAACTTATGAGATTTTGCCTTTTTTGTCTATATAGAAAAAGCCCCCTCCCATGAAAAATATGGGGGGGGGGATTTTAAATAAAGTGGGCAAATCCCCCAATCCCTCACCCTAGAATAGACACTGATTGAATCAATTTTTTTTTAAAAAACTTTGTTAGATCTTGATGACCCAAGGATCAATCCTGCCAAGTTTGATAAAAATCAGACCAGTAGTTTAAGAGATGTTGATTTAAGAAATTGTTGACGACAAATGGACAACGATGGAAGGCTCTAAATAAACACCAAGAATTTTAGTGTTTGACCAACTTACAGATAATGTCACAATTTGTCTTGAGGAAACATGTCTAACACATTATTGAACAGTATAGTACAGTCGAGTCCCGATTATCCGAAGTGCCCGGAACCAGCATTCAAAATCAAACAACCCATGGTTTAGAATAATGCAAACCTATCAAAATTATTTTAAAAAAGATTATGATCTGTAACCATCGTAAACAGAACAGTTTTTGCTATCGTTCGAACTTGGCCTTGATTTTGTCAAGAACAAAATTTAGAGCAAGTTTGATGAAGATTTAATCAAGGCCGCTAGAGTGATAACAAACTAATTGTGGACGGCCGGACGCCGGAAGAAAGGCGATCCTAAAAGCTCATCAACATTAAAATACAATTAACCAGTACATAAACAGCTTCCATTTATTCTCTGTTTTCAATTGAACTTCATGTGTCAAATGGACTAGGAGGATTGAGTCGAATTGAAGTCTTGATAATAATTAAATGTTGAAATTTAATTTCCAGGCAAAATTGAGATGCAGGATTTTTTAGCAATGCACGCTGAGTGGAGATGAACATATAAACAACTGAGAACAAAAACCATGAACGAGCAAAGGAAACACCAGAGACTGAGGCGCTTGAAGTTGAAGGAGTTGGTCGGATAAAAGTTTATGCTATTCAGTATACCATAATTTAAAATTTGCTATAGGATTCAATGCTATGACTCTATCCCTTTGACATTCGATAACTTTTGATGTTTTGCTTCAAATTAAACGAAATTTGCAGTGGTATTTAAGATTGCTTCAAGCTATAGACTAAAATGGAAATTACATACTGGATTGTCTCGTGTAGTATGCCTGTTAGTTGGAAAATGCAAAATGGTATTTTACAGAAAAATGCATAATTTTTATACCCCCCTTTTGAAAAAAAACGAGGTATATTGCTTTGCACATGTCGGTCTGTCTATCGGTAGATCGATGGTTTCCGAACGATAACTAATAAACGACTTGGCATAGAATCTTCAAACTTGCTGTAGTGGTTGGTCATGACAAGTAGATGACCCCTATAGTTTTTAAGGTCACTAGATCAAAGGTCAAAGTCACAATGACCTAAAATGGTGAAATAGTTTCCAATCAATAACTTCTCAAGGGTTTGACACGGGATCTTCAAACTTGCTGTAGTGGTTGGTCATGACAACAAGATGACCCCTAATGTTTTTGAGGTCACTAGGTCAAAGGTTAAAGTCACCATGACCTTAACTGGTTAAATGGTTTCCGATCAATAACTGCTCAAGTGTTTGGCTTAGAATCTTCAAATAAACAGCTAGATGACTCCTATTGATTTTGAGGTCACTAGGTAAAAGGTCAAGGTCATCATGATCTTAACTGATGAAATGGTTTCCAATTAATAACTGCTCAATTGTTTGGTTTGGGATCTTCAAACTTGCTGTGGTAGTTGGTAGTTAGCACTAGATGACCCCTATAGTTGTTGAGGTCACTAGGTCAAAGGTCAAGGTCACCATGACCTTAACTTGTGAAATGTTTTCAGATCAATAAATGATCAGTGGTTTGGCTTAGGATCTTCAAAGTTGCTGCGGTGATTTGTCATGACCACTAGATGACCTCTATAGTTGAGGTCACTAACTCAAAGGTCAGGGGGTCTGGGGGTATACATGTTTTACAAACATCTCTTGTCTAATTTTGATTTTTATGCCCCCCAGATCTGATCTGGGAGGCATATTGTTTTTGCCTTGTCTGTTTGTTTGTTTATCAGCAACTTTAATATTAGTCCTAACTTTTGAGTCAGTACAGATAGAGACTTGATATTTGGCATGCATATGTATATCATTAAGCCGCACATTTTGAGGGGTAACATGTCAAGGTCAAGGTCATCCTTAAAGGTCAAAAGTCAAATATATGGGTCAAATCACTGACTTTAACATTGGCCATAACCTTTGGACCAGTAGAGATAGAGACTTGATATTTCGCATGCTTGTGTGTCTTATGAAGTTGCACATTTTCAGGGGTGACATGTCAAGATCATTCTTCAGGGTCAAAGGTCAAATTGTCTGTTTGTCTGTAGCTTTAACATTGGTCATAACTTTTGAGCCAGTACAGATAGAGACTTGATATTTGGCATGCATATGTATCTCATAAAGCCCCACATTTTGAGGGTGACATGTCAAGATCAAGGTCATCCTTAAAGGTCAGAGGTCAAACATATGGGTCAAATCACAGACTTTAAAATTGGCCATAACTTTTGAACCAGTACAGATAGAGACTTGATATGTGGCATGCTTGTGTATCTCATAAAGCTGCACAGTTTGAGGGGTGACATGTCAATGTCATCCTTCAGGGTCAAAGGTCACCAACATCAAATTGGCAATAACTTTTGAACAAAAGAGATAGAGTCTTGATATTTGGTATGCATGTGTATCTCATGAAGCTGCACAGTTTGGGGGTGACATGTCAAGGTCATCTTTCAGGGTCAAAGGTCACCGACTTTAATATTGGCCATAATTTTTGAACCAGTAGAGATAGACTTGATAGTTGGTATACATGTGTTTCTCATTTGGCTGCACAGTTTGAGGGGTGACATGTCAAGGTCATCCTTCATGATCAAAGGTCACCAACATTAACATTGGCCATAACCTTTGAACCAGTAGAGATACAGATTTGATATTTGGTATGCATGTGTACCCCATGAAGCACATGCATGAAAGTACTATGGGAACAGCTTCCTATATTGCAATTAAAAATATTCCCACAGCAAAAGAATCTTCAGAGATGCTGCCAGGATTTCAATTTGGTGGGGGAAATCCCCCATTAAATAAAAGAAAGTGGGGGACCTACTGGGGGGGGGGGGGGGGGGGGGGCAGTTAACGGAAAATTCAATGGCTTGGATCAAAGTTGGAGAAAATGCCCATTATGTATAAGGGATATTTGAGAATTAATAGACATGTATCTGTGTGTGTTGAAAGTAAGAAAACTTGATCTAATATGTTTACTTATAAATGTAAATGGATGCATTAACTACTAATACCTACTGCCCGTTAACTCCCCCACCCCCCACACACACACACTTCCCAGTAGGTCCCCCACTTTATTTTATTTGATGGGGGATTTCCCTCACCAAATTGAAATCCTGGCAGCATCTCTGAAAACATCAAAAATTATTGAACGTCAAAGAGGTAGAATCATAACATTGAGCCCTATGGAAATCTATATTTGTGATCCGTAGCAAATTTTGAGTAGTACAGGGTTGCCACCCCCCAGGGAAATTTAAATTTTTTCAAGGTCAGGGAATTTTGAGAACTATCAGGGAAATTTGAAAATATAGGCAACTGTCAGGAAATTGTCAGGGAATTTGGAAAACATGAGAATGAAGGATATATTTTTAGCTCACCAGAGCACTTTTGTGCTCAGGGTGAGCTTTTGTGGTCACCTGACGTCCGTCGGTGTGCGTTGTCAGTCGTCAACAATTTAAACCTTAAAAAATCTTCTCTGAATCTACAGGGTTCTCAGCTTTCATATTTGGCACATAGCATCATCTATAGGTTCTCTACAAATGTTATATAAAATATGCCACTGGGGTCAAAATTGGCCCCGTCCCAGGGGTGACCAGTTTTCAATAGAATCATATAGTAAAATTTTGAAAATCTTCTCCTCTGAAACTGGAAGGTTCTCAGCTTTCATATTTGGCACATAGCATCATGTTCAGGTCAACTACAAAAGTTATATAAATTATGGCCCTAGGGTCAAAATGGCCCCGCCCCAGGGATGACCAGTTTTCCAAAGAAACATTTAGTGAAAACTTTGAAAATCTTCTCCTCTGAAACTGTAAGGATCTAAGCTTTCATATATGGCACATAGTATCATGTGCAGGTCTTGTACAAAAGTTATTTAAATTATGTCCCTGGGGTCAAAATTGTTCCGCCCCAGAGTGGCCAGTTTTCAATAGAAATGTATAGTGAATACTTTGAAAATCTTCTTCTCTGAAACTGTAAGGATCTAAGCTTTCATATTTGGCACATAGTATCATGTGCAGGTCTTGTACAAAAGTTATTTAAATTACGTCCCTGGGGTCAAAATTGTCCCGCCCCAGGGTGGCCAGTTTTCAATAGAAATGTATAGTGAAAACTTTGAAAATCTTCTCTGAATCTACAGGGTTCTCAGCTTTCATATTTTACACATAGCATCATGTTCAGGTCCTCTACAAAGTTTATTTAGATTATGTCCCGGGGTCAAAATTGGCCCCGCCCCAGGGGTGCTTGTTTTCTATAGAAACATATAGTAAAACTTTGAAAATCTTCTTTTCTGAAACTAGAAGATTCTCAACTTTCATATTTGGCACATAGCAACATGTTGAGGTCCTCTACAAAAGTTATATAAATTATGCCCCTGGGGTCAAAATTGGCCCCACCCCAGGGGTAGCCAGTTTTTAATAGAAATGTATAGTGAAAACTTTGAAAATCTTCTTATCTGAATCTATAGGGTTCTAAGCTTTCATATTTTACACATAGCATCATGTTCAGGTCCTCTACAAAAGTTATATAAATTATGTCCCTGGGGTCAAAATTGGCCCCGCCCCAGGTGTGGCTTGTTTTCTATAGAAACATATAGTAAAACTTTGAAAATCTTCTCCTCTGAAACTAGAAGGTTCGTAACTTTCATATTTGGCACATAGCATCATGTTGAGGTCCTCTATAAAAGTTATATAAATTATGCCCCTTGGGTCAAAATTGGCCCCGCCCCAGTGGTAGCCATCTTTCGATAGAAATGTATAGTGAAAACTTTGAAAATCTTCTCTGAATCTACAGGGTTCTCAGCTTTCATATTTTACACATAGCATCATGTTCAGGTCCTCTACAAAGTTTATTTAAATTATGTCCCGGGGTCAAAATTGGCCCCGCCCCAGGGGTGCTTGTTTTCTATAGAAACATATAGTAAAACTTTGAAAATCTTCTTTTCTGAAACTAGAAGATTCTCAACTTTCATATTTGGCACATAGCAACATGTTGAGGTCCTCTACAAAAGTTATATAAATTATGCCCCTGGGGTCAAAATTGGCCCCACCCCAGGGGTAGCCAGTTTTTAATAGAAATGTATAGTGAAAACTTTGAAAATCTTCTTATCTGAATCTATAGGGTTCTAAGCTTTCATATTTTACACATAGCATCATGTTCAGGTCCTCTACAAAAGTTATATAAATTATGTCCCTGGGGTCAAAATTGGCCCCGCCCCAGGGGTGGCTTGTTTTCTATAGAAACATATAGTAAAACTTTGAAAATCTTCTCCTCTGAAACTAGAAGGTTCGTAACTTTCATATTTGGCACATAGCATCATGTTGAGGTCCTCTATAAAAGTTATATAAATTATGCCCCTTGGGTCAAAATTGGCCCCGCCCCAGGGGTAGCCATCTTTCGATAGAAATGTATAGTGAAAACTTTGAAAATCTTGTCCTCTGAATTTACAGGGTTCTCAGCTCTCATATTTGACACATAGCATCATGTTCAGATCCTCTACAAAAGTTATATAAATTATGTCCCAGGGGTCAAAATTGGCCCCGCCCCAGGGTTAGTCCATTTTCAATAGAAACATATAGTGAAAACTTCAAAAATCTTCTCCTCTGAAACTGGAAAGCTCTCAACTTTCACATATGGTACATTGCATCATGTTATATATATTATGCCCCTGGGGTCAAATTTTGTCCTGCCCCAGGTCCAGCTAGTTTTCTATAGAAACATATAGTGAAAACATTGAAAATCTTCTTCTCTGATTGTCTGGTGAGCGATATCAGGGCCATTCTGGCCCTCTTGTTTAAAAAATCCGTAACATATTACAGGAACTATGACAGAAAGACAAAATTCCGTGATGAAATGTGTCAAGGAAATTTGAAATTATGTCAGGGAAATGTCAGGTAATTTTGTGTCTTCTGGTTTGTGGCAACCCTTTCAGTATATTCACTTCCCATATTTGTTTCTCAACACAAGGTACAGTAGTTGTGTAGGCATAGTCCAATTATTATCAATAACTTGTTGACATTTATACAAGTGATACGCTTCGTTAAAAATATACAATATAGAATGCTATTATAAGTCTAAATCTGTGCAGATATGGATACGCCCTTGCAAACAGAGCAGACTTTTATATGTGGTCATGGCCTGCTATGCTTGCTTATAGAATAATATAAGACAATATATAAGATAATTATCTCCAGTCTAATAAACCATAATAAGGGTTTTTTTTATAGCTTGACTATTCGAAGAAATGGAGAGCTATTAGTCACCCTCACGTCTGAGGCGTTGCAGGTTAAGATTTTCTATCAACCTACAATCAGGCATATATCTCCAAAGCTGATGCTTATATTGCATATTAATTTGACCAATAACATCAAACCTTGACCCCAACCTTCAAGGAGGACAATTCTAGATAATGACAAACGTCCAGTTACAGCAGCAACATGCTAGGATCTCTACTGTGGCGCAAGCCGAATGTGAATCACGTGTTACTGTTTAATTCTTTTATTTTCACAACAAATGTAAAAATAAATAAATGTTTCGATTTGAACACACTTTTTTTACACACTGGGCTAAGAAAATCATATTACTTTTCTTGAAAATCCTTTAATTTCCGATTAAAGTTTTACCACTGTAAGCTGGGGACGTTTTTGGATAGGTGGCCATTTTTAAAAAAATTCCCATGGTCCGACTGGTCATGTGTGTCCTAATATGCAAATAGCATGTCATATAATACAGTGCTCCCTCTCTACAATGACACCCTTTGGGATGAAAATATTGTATGTGTTGTTCAGAGGGAGTTGTTATAGGGAGGAAAAATCAAACATAATTAGCTTGTTTGCAGATCCCCAGATAAGGTGTATTTCGAGAACTAAAACCGTTATACCTCAAGGAAACCCTATGTTGTGACCATTCTTTAGAATCGTCACAAAGTGGCGATTCTAAAGAGTGGTCACAACATAGGGTTTAATGGAGGAATAAAGAAAATACAATGGAAAAAGATTGTATCTGGAGCCTTGTTGTTTCGGAAACAGTGACATGCGTTGTTGTAAGGAGGGAATAGTTATTGGGAGGGCCGTTGTAGGGAATGAGCACTGTATGTCAGAGCCAAAAAAATACCCTTGTTATGAGTAATCATAAATAGTCTGTCTCTCTATATTTAGGCATTCAAATTTCTTAATTGACGTTCATGTTAGAAAAGGTAATTTCTATCATTTGAAAAGATGAAGAAATTATGAAAGGGTAAGGGTTAATATTGGCTGCTTGGAATCAGAAAATCACGTTCCTTGGTTTCTTATGCTTATATCCCACAAAGAATGAAGAGCTGAACTTTTTACAATCTGACTGTAGTGTGCATTTTATAATAATTTAAAAAATTGCACACAACAATTAATTTTCATGCAAAAAGTTGTAAATTAGTACAGTTCTGTGAATTTATATTCATATTATTGAAATATATAATTATGCATGGATTCAGTGATTAAAAAGACAGGCTTCATGATCATTTGGATTTATTTGAAATTCATAAACCAACAACAGATCAACAAATCTTCTGATCACATACCCTAATTATTGTCAGTATTCAAATTGCCCTAATTAGAATGACACTCTTGGGCACATAGTGCAGGCCCTGATCAAACAGCTGAAGGAGCAGTTTGATCAGTGTACACTATTAGCTACTATACAACTGTAATTAGATTATATTGAAATGGTGCCAATTGACTTGTTCAGCCTTACAAACCCATGAATAGATTTTGGGTGTCTGAATACTATGGATAATAGTGTAGGACTGTAGCTGCTGGTAAGGGCAAACTGGGTTAGAAAAGATCCGCTAGTTGTTAAACACTGGCTAATCGAGGTCTAAAACAGTTTGCATTGTCGACAAGGTTGGATTTCACTGAATTTTCAAAGTAGAATAATCTATTGTTGTTTATTGATAGAGATTATTTAATTAGTATGAAAAGCTATTATTTGCAATATAATTTTCCATGTCCTACAGTATAGATCATGGTTTCTGTAGACCAGAATAGAACACATACAATATATAGTTTCCAAATGCTATCTGTAAAAGGTTTGAAAACATTTGTATAGCTAACATAATTTGCTTTTAATACAATGAATATTAGAATTTACCCTTTACTCCATTAAAACACCTTTGCCAACAAAATAGAGGCAGATCAGATAGGTCATGTAGGAATGGTCTGACCAAGGTCTGTTTTGTTTGCTTATGATATATTAATTATAGATATGACTCCAGTTTCTGAAATGGAACACTTTGCTGTGTTCATATGGTATTTGAAAAACAAAAACATTAATAATGAATATTCATGGAGTAAATGTTTAGTAACAATATACAGTAGACAAAACTGCTTAACTGTCACCTTGTGTTTTATCAAATTGTAAAGTTATGAAACAATTGTTTGGACAAGTTGCATGTAGACAACTTGCATTCAGGTTTGACTTCCCCAGTCATTAGACAGCAATTATTTTTTTGTAAATCGGTAGGTAAAGGGTAGGGACTCTATGTTAAAAAAAAGAAGACTGTGTGAAGTATTTTTCTCTTTAAATAGAAATTGAAATGTGACGGTTTGGCAGTTTTGCTTAATGTAGACATATAAAATATTAGTCTATAGAATGTTGAAAAGTACTGAAACTGCCATCCTATGAGTCATTTTAATATTTTTATCTGGCCATCAAAACATATAAGGTTCACTGTGTTAGTGTATCAACATATCACAATTACCTCTAGTTGATGTAGATATAACTCATGTTTTATCAATATACATATTTACAATAGTAGATCTCATTTACAATCTTATATAGAGATCATGTTTTGTTGGCATTTATTACTCTTTGTACACTAAGTAATGTTTCGTCTGCAAAAATTGTTGTCTGCTTCAATTACTTAATTATTAAAATAAAAGTTGTCAGTTTTTTGGCAAAAATTATCATCTAAGATCGAGTCAAACATTTTGGATCCTGATGAGACGCCACATTATGTGGCATCTCATCTTGAGCCAAACTGCTTGCATAGGTAATGACGGTTTAGCCTTTGTAGGCAAAGAGTTACTTCCAAAATTAATTAAAAAAAGAAAAATGCTCAAGTACTCGACGACTGTTCTTAGCTGAAATGATTTGTTTAAATTGCAATATGCAGAACTGTAGATATTAGAAGTATTTAACTCTTCGCTTGCTATTCACGTCAATATACCTACCTGTAAATAGTGAAGACCCAGATGAGACAGCTCCTACAGGAGCTGTCTCATCAGGGTCTGCACTATTTACAAGTTGATTGTGCAACTTATGCACTCCACAGCAGTGATTGCACAGCGAAATACTTGTACACAGTGAAGATATATGTAATTATACAACAGGGCATGGGTAAAGAAGGAGAAATGTATTTTAAAATTCAGCAAGCGAAGGGTTAAAAATCTATGCAATATTATTTTCTATATTTCTCCTTCAAACCATTATAGTACTTATTATATGCCAACAGCATGAAGTATAACTTTGAAATAAAAAACAATGGAAAGAATCAATTTTTACTCCTCTTATCTAACATGAGAAATGCATATTTTGCTATTGAAAACAACTGTGTACTCAGACCAGCCATAGTTTACTGCCAGTTTTACATTGGTTACTAATATGGTAGTGTAATGCAGTAAAACCTCTCTAAACCATGATTCTAGTAGACACTAATTACTTTTTTGCAGGTGGCTACTTAATGCAGGGCGAGAGCCACACAGAAAGCTCCTGTAAGAAGTTTTCTGCATGACTTTCATCCTGCATATTCAAGCAGCCAGATGCCTAAAAGTGTTATTATTACAGGAGCTTTCTGTTTGGCTTTCACCCTGCATTACACAGCTATCTGCCTAAAACGTTTTCTCTACTAGAATCCCGGTTTAGAGAGTGTTCTGTTGTAGTGTATACTGATGCAACAGCTGTTCTAGGTTACACTTACCAAAGCTATGATAAATATGTTATGTTTTCAACATACGCAGAAATAAACTCAGATATAAGTGAAGAAATGAGTTACTCTTAGTTATCCCAATATCTTCACCTCTACTGCACTTCTTATACTAATTCATCGGATTCAGCAAGTAATATATCGGTCACAAAACTATAAGTCATATGTGCTTTACACTAAGAGGATGCACTTGGACCGTAAGAACATGCAGGAAAACTAAAAGTAATGAACTTTGTGATGTGTCTTTATCAATTCTGACGATCTAGACCTGGACTGGTAAAGCCACTGTGTTAAAGGCATTTCGAGAGGAATGTTGACCCATTAACACCATGCTGTGTATTTTGGGTGCTGACTTTTAGGCATCTAATATACAAACTGATAAGGCCGGCTACTATCACAGAGGATCAAGGTATAATTGCATATCCCTGACTATGGACCCTGACTGGATACTGCAGGAGCACTCCAGGGAATCAATAATCAGCACAGCTGGACAGTATTAGGTGGGGGGGGGGGGGGGGGGAGGGGCACTTATGAAGGAACTTTGAGATGCCCTTAAGATATAATATAAGTCGGGAGGTAAACAGAGTTGTTTTGAAACAACGCATGACTTTTCGTCATATCTAGACTTCTTCGTCTCCATCAAAGTCTTTGTTGGTGGTGATGAATTTTTAATTCTCCTTGGATCTGATGGAGACATCTGAGATGGTTTCCTGAGACTCTCTGTCCGCTCTAAAACGCTCTTCGTTATGTTATCAAGCAGCTCCTCCATATATCCATATGTTTTTGGCACTTTTTCTGTGTAGCAACTGTATGTTGCAGTTTGTTTAGAATAACATCTGTGAACTCTGGAAACAAAAAAATAATGTGATGTTAGATTCTTTCTATATGCCCATCAAAAGACTGGTAGTATATGTGAAACGTAATGTCGTGCAGGTGTGGTCGAGCAGTTTGTATCGGAGTGTCACAAATCTTGTTGAAAATGTTAGTGGTAATATAACAGCCCATGAATTAGCAAACAATGCCTGTTTTAGCATTATCCGGGGAAGTTCGCTAACCATATAAATAGTCACAGGGACTTTTGAGTTATGGTCCTTGGATTAGCTAATTTCTTAATTTTGCCCTTGTTCACCTTCTGTGTCAACACATTTTAATCCAAACTAAGTGAACTTGATGGCTATAACATCTCGGCTATGTTCTATAATCGTTTCCTCCATAGACTATTTTTAGACCGAACCTCTTTGAATGAATCTACCCAAAAGGACCATTTACTAGAGAAAAGTAAAATTTTAGAATTTTGTAGTTTGAAACCATTGTGATAAATAGAGCATTTGCTCCTATAGGAGCAAATGCTCTATTTATAAATCACAATGGTTTCAAGAATTAGCACTGATCAATGAGCCATTCCACTCTAACAAGACAGTGTTTAAAGGGTTAAAACTGCTAGGAGAGGTTTCCAGATCTTAGGAGATGTACCAGATCTTAGGTGCAGTTTCGTGAAATGATTGACTTAATATCATACCAAGTTTAGGCTAATTAATTATGCACAAAACAAATAAGAGTGATAAATGGGCAAAAGTGTATCCAGTATTTTTTTCATTTCAAAAGTGGAAGCTAAGTACCCTAAGTACTATAAAACAACTGAACAGTCAAAAAGTATCATTCTTACTTCTAATACATTTTAGTACAATACATAACAGTTAACTACGTGTATGTACCAACTGAATTTTTGGAATTCAGTGTATTATTGTTATGAAGTTGCTACATCTTTCTAAGTAGCTATAAACATTTGTCAGTGGTTCTAGAAGTGAGACTTATTCAAATAAATATACAGTAATCATCATTGCAATAAGTATTAATTACATTTATAATAATAAATTGTTTTATAATTACCCTCCATTTGACTCTGAAATGTCTGATACAGGGAATTATGGCCCTGGAAGTCCTGTTACTATGGGGGTTGACTGGATTACTTCTGCAGTCTTAAGAGGCTCCGTACTTCTCTTTACTGGTGTATGTTCCACAATAAATGGTTTAGATTTTTCTTCTGTGCCTTGCATGCTTTCCCTGCATAGAAATGGTCCAATTTTTTAATTTCAAAAATGGTATATGCAAACCATTAGATCTATATAAATGATTGTACATTTATCAAATTTCACACTTTTCAAACAAATTATGACATCACGAATATCTAATGGCTGATTTATAATGAAGACATATACACATGAAATTTGGTAGAAACTGTATGCACATTCAAATTTATTATAATTTTATGAGCTACATGAGAAAACTTTACAGGAGTCATCTAATCTGGTCTACAGTTTGCACAGGCATGTAAAGGTGGCTATGGAGTATGGGGTTGAAATTTTACGGGTCCGTACTCCTAGCCACTGCCAAAAATAAAACGCAAGTCTTCCTCATATACACTGGTATACCCTATTTCTACGTACAATTCTGGGCCTATTTGAACCGAGCCGTTATGGACTGGGTCGTTTTGGCTTTAGGCCGATTGGGCTGTTGGCGGTTAGGATGTGGGCCGTTATGACCCGCATTTTCTGTCATCGAGTGCCTATGATTACCGCCGTTTACCGTTGGAGACTTCTCTTTAATAATCTTTACAAGTCAACTATATCGTATATATACGACACGGACTCGGTGTCCGCCATATTTCGATAAAGTTATTTTAAAGAATTAACTTGCCATTCGTGCCAAAGCCAGACTACTATACAGTATCGCACAACGACTGTGCTTTAGATGCGAGCACGAAGTAATGCGAGCATTCAAATTCAAACCACTACTTCCGCAGACATGTTTTGGTTGACACACGGTTCCCGACCTGTCGCGATTGATACTATTGGAGACACAGGGGACCATTTGGTGAGTCTACATGGTCTAAAAAGTGAAAAAAAATGATGACTTTAGACCATGTAGACCCACGAAATGACACCCTGTGATTGAAGATCTCTCCGTGTGCGTTGGTTACCGGTCCATTTGACGTGTATAGGATGATTGATAATGATATATGTAGCCAGAAAGATCAATACGTTCAACTTGTGTTAATATTTTGAGGAAAAATAGATGCCCGCTCACCAGAAGATATAATTTCTTTGATAAATGAGATAGAGAGTGCTTATGGAAATCGGCGGTCAAATAATCTTTCAAAGATAAACACAACGAATGCACCCACGTAGTGATTTGGGTAGAAAATACGTATTCCCCAATCTACGTGCATTAAGACTTGTTTCAGACATTCAGACAAGGCCCAATTTAGGCGCATCACTTCATCCATTATGGAGGACGATCAACGCCAAAATTGCATCATGCTTTGTGGCATTTCAGTTTGCTTCATGTTAAATGCATCATGCATTGTGGCATTTCAGTTTGCTTCATGATAAATGCATCCTGCATTGTGGTATTGAAGTTTGCTAAACGATTATTGCATGTCAAGATGGGAGTCCTTCTTTCATTGAAGTTTCTTCAATGACACATGTCCCAACGACACACGACCCGATGCGGTAAGCCCATAGCATCAAGCATAAAGCCGAACGCCGGAGGCATTATGCACTTCAGCCGAACTTTCTAAAATGGCTTCACTATCCCACCTTCCATATTTCATTATACAGTCAAAACTGTCTCAGCGACCGTCCCTTAAGAGCGACTTCCTGTCTTATGTGACCCTAATATTTCCCCCAACGCATTTTCCTATTTATTGAGACTGGGGATAGCGACCTGCCTGTGTTACCTGACTAACGACCGTAAATCGCCGCTCCCGAAATCCTAATCCGCTAATTAATGTGCCTGTTTGTAGCGACCCTGTAATTGCGGGTCATTATCGAGTTTTAACTATTTTGTCATGAATATTCAGTAGGTATTTAAATTTTGAATAAACATAGAACAGGGGAAGGGTTGAAAATAAATTAAGATATGAATAATAATAACTCATGAAGGTGTAATGAAAATATCTGAAATTTTGAACATTGATTCGAAAGACTATTTAACGAGGGTAGCTCAATTAGTCATAATGACTAATCTACCTTGAGGCCCTCAAAACAAGCATTTCATTCAAAATACAAAACAGTAAAACACTAATCTATATACACAAGAAATCAATGTTCAGAAATTCAGTAATGTTGCGTCTGGATAATTAATAAATGTTGTCTGCTTCAATTTGTAGATTTATTCTTTATGGACACGCATTTGGATCCTGATAAAACTCCGAGTAAAATGGCGTCTAATCTGGATCCAATCTGTTATCATAGTTTTGATTTGCCACTAGCATCCAAATAGTTAATATAAAGCTATATAAATAATATATTAAGCACATACAAATGAAATGCATAAATGACATCTGACCCCGATTAAGGTGGATGAATGCACGCGCTTTTAAAATCGCATATTTGTGACGTCATTTACTCACGCTGTCATTATTATAAATACGAGAAAATATTTTTGCTCAATACTAGTTAATCTAAAATGACCTCTGCTTCAAATTTTGAAAAATGCAGATAGAGAGTAAACTAATTGAACCTGATTAGACTTTGAGTTATTAACGATATAGGTTAATATATTCTTTCTGAAATTCAACCAATTTGCCCAGGGAGAGGGTATACATACTTTTGGGCATGCCCTTATTTAGATTTAGATTGTTATAATATAACAATGTAAATCTATATAAGGACATGCCCAAAAGTATGTATTAGAAATCTATGTTTTTGTATAATGAAAAAATTATGTTTTCATTTACATTTTCTTAAATTTTCTTCACTTGAGGTCCTCTACAAAAGTTAAATAAATTATGCCCCTTGTGTCAAAATTGATTCACCCCAGGGCCGGCTAGTTTTCTATGGAAACACATATAGTGAAAACTTTGAAATATTCTCTTCTGATTGTCTGGTGAGCGATGTCAGGGCCTTTCAGACCCTCTTGTTATTATACTTCTCCCAGCATTAATTACCCCCCCCCCCCAACACACACACACACGCACACACACACACTCTCTCTCTCTCTCTTATGCAATGGATCAGTAACCCTTCTATTTGTGTTTTTTGAAATCCTTCTCTTTCTATGTCTTCAGCGTTTTCCTTCTTTACCTATATATTCGGCAAATCACTTCAGCATTTTAGTTAGAGCTGACTAGAGTACGACAAAAGCCGGGGCGAAGTTGGAACAACGAACCACGCATCAAGCATCAAGCACCACGCATCAAGCGCTATAGAGCAAATAATACAAAGAATATATGCCCCAAAGAAGTTTAAACAATGAAACACATTATTTGACGTTATTATAATCAATATATAAGTTTACAGAAGGTCAAATGTCGGATCGAGGAAGAAACTTCAAAGAAAGAAGAAAGCACATCGTGACATGCAATAATCATTTAGCATAATGCATTTAACATGAAGCAAATTGAAATGCCACAAAGCATGATGCAATTTTGGCGTTGATCGTCCTCCATAATCCATTGTTTAATCTTAACCCTTTCCCTCATATTAACGTGTTTTCACGCATTTGCAAACAGAGTAGACCCAGATCAGACGGCTCCTAGAGGAGCAGTCTGATCAGGGTCTGCTCTGTTTGCTAATAAAATTTGATAGATCTGTTTATTTACTTTCTAAAATGTCTACAATGTTCTACCTTCCATATTTCTTTATAGCTATTATGTTAATGAATATTCAGTAGGTATTGAAATTTGGCCTAAATACAGAACAGGGAAAGGGTTAAATTGAGTCTTATCAACATCATATATACAGATATAGATCTGCATGATGTTAGTAGCTATACCCCGTTAATTCTAATTCTAAATAGATGGTCTAGGTTGGCAGACAGATGAGCATTCTAGGGACAATCCTGTGGTATTTTCTTTTGAAAAAGACAGCATGCCATCGAAGCTATGGATGAGTTGTACAGGTCGACGAACACTGTCTATAATCTATTCCATCTTCCTATAAGGAATGCTGGGGAACTAAACGTCTAAAATGTCTAGTCTAATCGATACAGGTCGAACGGAATATAGATCTCATTTGTATTATAAATAAGATAAATCATATTTCTTAAATTCTTACCTCGGTTTCCCAATCCATCCTTAAAATCATGTCAATGACTCTCGCTTATACATGTACTAATCCGACACATGCAACATTTTGTACACAACTGATTATGACGTCACTTTGTGGTGTTTTTTTCCTGACGTCATTTTCTATAGATATGAGTCTGCCTAAAGGCCATTTTGTATTGAAAAGTTCCGAGGTCTGCCAAAGGTGTAGAAGATATTATTGAAAAAATTAGGCAGACTGCGGATGATATATATTCTTACAAAACATTTTAAAAAAATTTTTTTTATTAAATCGAGCTTAATTGGGTGATTTGAATACAGAATATGTTCAAAGTTTACGAAAATCTAAAAGTTGAATTTCGTCTGCCTATTGCCTGTTTTAAGGGGGAGTCTGCCTATGGCTGAAAGTAGATTATTATATATATATATATATATATATATATATATATATATATATATATATATATATATATATATATAACCTCCAGTAATAGATATACCAGCGCGCTGACATGATGTCAGCTATCAAATGAGTCACATGCGACTGCCTGCTGTCCAGGAGGTCACGAACCAAAGAATCTTGAGCAGCCTATACAGCTATCTGTCATTGCCACAACACTAAAGATAACACAACACAAACACAAGCACAAGCACAAATCACAGACAGTACAAAATCGCAATCAATGCAAGCGAAAATTAACAATTAGAACTAACCCTTTCCCTGTTCTGTGTTTATTTAAAATTTCATTACCTACTGAATGTTCATGGAAGAAATGGTTTAACAAAATATGGAAGGTGGAGTACTGTAGCCATTTCAGAAAGTAAAGAAACGGGCCTATCGAATCCCATTAACAAACAGAGCAGACCCCGATCGGACGGCCCCTATACAGGAGTCGTCTGTTATAGGTCTACTCTGTTTGCAAATACGTTAAAACACGTTTATATGACGGAAAGGGATAATAGCGAAAAAGAATCACTTAGAAATAATCAAATGGTAGTATAATTTGACAAGAATAAGAACGATATATGAATTAAGAAAAAATGGACCTATTTATACATACCATATTTCACTCACATCGCAAATGTTTGTCGCAAATTATCGCTCATCAAAAACGCCTAAAATATTTGAACTTGCAATTAGTGTTTGTCTTTAACATATGATATTGTGCTAATTATTCATTATAGGCACAAATAGAAATAAGTCATGAACTTACGTTTTTCGAATATTACAGTTCATGATAAATAAAATTAAGTAGGCTTATGTACTCGGCATACAAATTTCGTACACATTTCATGTAATGATAAAAAAAATAAAAAATAATAATATCGCTTTTATTTGATGGGGCCGCTTTGGGCGTGCTTTGACCAACCAAAATATAGTGGGACCGGTTTGACTTTTTGGGGTCCGGTTTGACCAGGGGTCGGTTTAACTTTGGGCCGGTTGACTGTAAATTCATAAAGGTAAGAGACAACTAAATCAGTTAGGTTCTCGTATATAGGATATCCGTGATTGATATTTTGGTCCCTGAAACTAAAGAAAATATAGATAAGTCGTTATTTAGGCTGAATATATTATTGCAACTGTGTCGCAGAAACACAGAAAGCGATTGAATGCGCTTTTTCAAATGATCAATGAGTGCCGAGTCAGTACTCCCAAAAACTACGGGAAATAAATTTAGTAGTCTTTAACCCGAAATTGTAAACAACTCTCAGGTAACAACAAGCAATTTGTGAATCGTATATTACTTTGAAAACTTTTTGAATTTTAAATAAAAACACGTTAGCCAATTTCCCATTGTATTCACTTCACGAAGGGTAATGAAATTATTTGCGGGTAAATCGACGTTATTTTTCAAAAATGACATGTGTTTTCGCGATTTCATTTTTTTTTATATCAGACGTGGGCAGTTTTCATATATTTACTCAAATACTAAAATCTTCATTTCTCTACCAAACCAATGTTGTGACCAATGGTCACAACGTAGGTTTTGGTGGAGAAATAAAGAAGTTATTCTTGAAAATGTTTTAATTTACACATCTTATCTGGAACTCGTTCTGAATTTTAAGAATTGTTTTGTGTTTGTTAACTTTTTTTTATCAAGTTTTTAACTGTCTTGTATGATAGATTACTTTAAAAATGAAAGTGCCCTTCTAATTTGGCCTTTTCCCGATAGTTGCCTTCCTGTTCAGTGAGAGATCGCAGGAAGTATGATGTAGATAGATGTAGTATAGATGTTATGCTTCTTTTAAAAATTCAAATTTGGGTCTAAAACACTGACTCCGAACGGGGGGGGGGGGGGGGGGGGGGGGGGATTTAGAATTCTAATTGATGATCCTCATATCTACAGTCTATAATATATATCTATAAGTCAATGAGCCTACATGTGCCGCATTCCAATTTATGCTACGTGGAAACTGATGCTCCTTGATGTGGTCATTTTGTTTTTAACATAAAATTATGTGCTCTTAAATCCTCACAGCAGAAGTACAGAAATTAATACTGAATTAAACATAGGACAATTAACCCATTCCCTCATATTGACGCCTGCTGACACCTTAGTAAAAGTTACTTTCTGAAACCATTTTGATAAATAGAGCATTTGCTCCATTAGTTCACATTTGTGTACTCTAAATGGTGATATCAAGCTACTTTCGGTTTTAACAATATCCCGGCAGAGTACACAGGAGTTAAAACTGATTTAAGTTAGGACGTTCCTCAGTACACGTACACCAATGATTCCTGTCGGGTTAGATTTTCTTCAAAAATACGACATAATTCTTAAATAAAGACATGCAGTAGTATAAATATGTATTAAATGTATGTACCTGTCTGAGTCCTGACAAGAAAACTTCCAAAGTCAGTTATTTTTTGGTTGCTTTTAATACACTTAATCCTTTTCCTCGTAGCGCTTACAGTAACAACTATATTGCACTAGTGTGTATACACTTGCATCATGTGACAATAACAGTGTTGGTTGCAGTGTGGATTTATGAGCATGTCTGAGGTCAGTTGTTGTTTGAAACTTTGAATAATGTAATTACCACAAAAGTGCAGACATACATTGAAAATTAGTTCCAATATGACCTGATTGTAAATTAGAAAATTAACGATTTCCACCCCGTATTTGACGTATTGCCATGTAAGACGGCAACCATCACAAAAATAGCATGCTGTCTTTCAGCTCATTGATGAGACTATTGCGCCATAGGAACAAATTATTGCTCTATTTATCACAATGGTTTCAAAACTACACAATTCTGAAATTTTCCTTTTCTCTAGTTAATGCTCCTTTTGGGTAGATTTATTCAAAGAGGTAGGATGATCTCAAAATAGTTTATGAGGGAATGGGTTAATAGGCAACACAATTGTAATGGGATATAAAATATGTTGCAATAGTCTCGACAATCAATATCGCAGCTTTGCATTCTAAACACTCAGATATACTCCACATTACTGTCTGTATGTGCTTTTAAATGTTTGATATCTTAACCCATTCCAGCATATTGTCGCATTTTGACGCTTCTGTAAAAGTCACTTAATGAAACCATTGTGATGAATAGAGCATTTACAATGGTTTCAAAACTACACAATTCTGAAAATTTCCTTTTCTCTAGTTAATGCTCCTTTTTGGTAGATGAAGAAGAGAAAAGAAGAAGGAATATTTTTTGGTAAAAAAGGTATGTTGATTCAACCCTTTCCCTCCTAGAAATACTTTTCCTTGTCTTTGCAAATAGAGTAAACCCAGAACAGACAGCTGCTGTTGAAGGTGTCTGATCAGGATCTGCTCTGTTTGCTTATGAAATTACAATAGATCTTACTTAACAGTTTTTACCAATACCAAAAAGTCTTTTATACATAAGCCATTGTAAAAACTTCAGCTAATAAATATTTATGATGTCTATTTCTTACATGAATATTCAACAGGGACAGGGTTAAATGTCAACTGGCAGGTGCTGTTTGCAAAAAATCTAATAATTTTTATTCTGGTAGACCAGCACATGAATGTTTGCTTTTTGTGAATTTTAGAACGGTTGATATCATGTGAAGCGGGTATCTGTGGGATATGTTAGACACAAGTGGAAGAAACAGCTGACTTTGGTCATGTCCCGTGCAGGTGGCTCAAGGGGTGGAGCTGGAAGGTCTCCCGTAAGATATTTTTTATTTGAATTTCACTTTTTTTTAAATTGAGCAACTTTAACTCTTATCATGCAGTAACAACATTATGTCTCAAACTGAACAATCCTTCAAGCTTTTAACCTTACCCTGATCTGCGTTTATTCCAAATTTTAATACCTACTAAATATTCATAGACAAAATAGTTATAATGAAATATGGATTCAGGAAGAGGAAACAGTGTAGCCATTTTAAAAACTAAAGACACAGATCTATCAAATTCCATTAGCAACTGGAGAAGACTCTGATCAGACGGCTCCTATAGGAGCTGTCTTATCTGGGTCTACTCTGTTTGCAGATGTATAAAAATGTATTGATAAGGAAGGGTTAAGAAACTTTGTGAAGTGTCAAACAGCTTGGATTCTGATGATCATAGCTACCTGGAAATGCCAGTTAGATCATGATTATCCCATTCCCTCATAAGCTATTTTTAGACTCAACCTCTTTGAATAAATCTACTGAAAAGGAGCATTTAATAGAGAAAAGTAAAATTTAAGAATTTTGTAGTTTGAACCATTGTGATAAATAGAGCATTTGCTCCTATGGAGCAAATTCTCTATTTATCACAATGGTTTCAAGAAGTGACTATTACAGAGGCATAGAAAGGCGTATTTATGGAGGTAAGGGTTAACATGATATTAAACACTACAGTAAAACCCCCTCTAAACCGGATGTTCAATTAGATATAAATATTAGTCTTGGAGACAGGTGGCAGCTTAATGCAAGGTGGAAGTCATGCAGAAAGCTCCTCTAGGATACATTTATAAAGGGTTAAGTAGACATCAGTTTTAAAGCCAACTATAAAAGTGAAATAGAGGTGACCATGACTTGATAAATTAAAGTTTGTACATACATGTATACAGATAACTTTCTCAACTTTATTTCTTATATTCTTAATAAATGTACTCTTTTGAGAAATCTTTTTCCTACACCTTTTTAGATTGATCATCATTATAAAAATCAGCCATGTTACACAGAGCTACAGATAAAGGTGCATACTCAAATACTGAAATCATCTCCATCTAACCCTGTGTTGTGACCACTCTTTAGAATCGTCTTTTCAAGACAATTCTAAAGAGTGGTCACAACATAGGGTTTGGTGGAGAAATTAAGAAGATATTCTTGAAAATGTTTTAATTTACACATCTTATCTGGACGGCTGTGTTACAATAACAACACTAAGTATTTCATATCTATATGTATATATTTAGAAAGTGAAAACACCCCAGTCAGGAGGAACAAGGCAGAGCAGAGCTGGATCAATAAGATCAGGGTTAACAGCACTGTCTGAAGGAGATGATGGAGAAACTCTCGCAACTGAGGTAAGTTTACTGTTTTCCTCATAGTAATACCTAAATGTAAACAGAGTGGACCCAGATCAGACAGCTCCTGTAGGAGCTGTCTGATCCGGGTCTGCTCTGTTTGCTTATGGAATTATATAGATATGATCCTACAATTTTCGTCTACGCCAAAACCATTTTTAAAAATTTTGCATCCTGAAAAATTATGTAAATGACTATTCATGAAGTGACTAATTCAGACATTATTGTTTATATTGGGGATAACAGTTCAAGTTACATAGACCAAAATATTTATTTTTTCCATGTTTAGATCTACAGATCTTAACTCTTTGCTCATTACTGACAAATTCATGATTTAACCAATTTAACCCTTTCCCTCATATAAACGTGTTTTCACGCATTTGCAAACAGAGTAGACCCAGATCAGACGGCTCCTAGAGGAGCCGTCTGATCAGGGTCTGCTCTGTTTGCTAAATGAATCTGATAGATCTGTTTCTTTACTTTCTTAAATGTCTACAATGTTTCACCTACCATATTTCTTTATAACTATTTTCTTAATGAATATTCAGTAGGTATTGAAATTTGGCCTAAATACAGAACAGGGAAAGGGTTAATCCAGTTGAGACACCAAGTAAGTTGGCCTCTCTTTAGTATCCAAACTGTTTGATACTGTGATCATTAACCCTTCGCTTGCTGAATTTTAAAATACATTTCTTCTTCTTTACCCATGTCCTGTTGTATAATTACACATATGTTCACTGTGTACAAGTATTTCGCTGTGCAATCACTGCTGTGGAGTGCACTGGTTGCACAATCAACTTGTAAATAGTGCAGACCCTGATGAGACAGCTCCTGCAGGAGCTGTCTCATCTGGGTCTTCACTATTTACAGGTAGGTATATTGACGCGAATAGCAAGCAAAGGGTTAAAAATACGAATTAATTTACCCTGATCAGACATCTTTTACTAATCTTGGTCTACTCTGTTTGCAAAGGTGCCAAAAGTCGTTATGTGATTCAAAGGGTTTAAAAAGAGAGCAAATTTGACTTTTGAAAATTGTTGCAGATGACAATTGATTGTTATAAAGCATACAAATACAGTATTAAAACCCTTCTTAACCAGAATACTAGCAGAGAAGAATTTAGATACTATTAGGCAGGTGGTTGCTTAATGCAGGGTGAAAGTCGGATATGTATTTATACTAAATTAAATGTCCGGCTTATATGTATTTACTATATATACATGTAGTTACCATTAAACATGATGAACAGTTGTCTTTTAGAAAAGTGCATCTCTTTTAACCCTTTACGCCATGAATATTCATGTAAGAAATTATGACATCATGAATATTAATTAGATTATTTTCTGTAATGGCATATGAACAAAGGACATTTTGGCTCAGACAGAAACTGTAGAATCAGATCTGTATTATTCCATAACCAAACAGAGCAGACCCAGATCAGACGGCTCCTATAGGAGCCATTTGATCTGGATCTATCTCTGTTTGCAAAGACATAGAAAGGCGTATTTATGGAGTAGAGGATTAATTCATACGGCACATTATTTTTCTTTTAACCCTTTCCCTGTTCTATATTTAGTCCAAATATCTATACCTACGTAATATTCATGGACAAAATATCTATAATGAAATGTGGAAGGTGGAACATTGTAGCTATTTTAGAAACTAAAGAAAAATATCTATCAAATTCTATTAGCAAATAGAGCAGACCCTGATCAGACGGCTCCTCTAGGAGCCGTCTGATCTGGGTCTTCTCTGTTTGCAAATGCGTGAAAACACGTTTCTATGAGGGAAAGGGTTAATAGCTGTACAAGTTCCAGCATACACATCAACATGTTGTTTATTTGTTTTCTAGTTATCTACTGTCATCCCTCGAGCCAGCTACAATGCTCCATTTGGCTACCACAGTCCTAACCTGGCGCGCTTCGAGCGATACCTAGAAGAAACACAGGTCCAAACTTTATTTAGGAAATTGCTACATATGCTGTTAAACAGACCAGAACTGCCTTACAATCCCTATCCAGGCTTTTACAACCGACTACGAATGCAGCAAGAAAAGTAAGCCCCATGTTTACTGTAATTTTTGTTGTTTAACCCATTCCCTCATATTGACACCTTTTAACTGTTCTGTAAAAGTCACCTTTTGACCCATTCCCTCAAATTGATGCCTTTTAACCCTTCTGTAAACGTAACCTTTTGAAACCATTGTGATAAATAGAGCATTTGCTCCTATAGGAACAAATCCTGTATTTATCACAATGGTTTCAAAACTGCACTTCTGAATCTTCCTTTGTTCTAGTAAATGCTCTTTTTTATGCCCCCCAGATCAAAATCTGGGGGGCATATTGTTTTTGCCCTGTCTGTTTGTCTGTCTGTTTGTCCGTTTGTCTGTTTGTCAGCAACTTTAACATTGGTCATAACTTTTGAGCCAGTACAGATAGAGACTTGATATTTGGCATGCATATGTATCTCATAAAGCCGCACATTTTGAGGGGTGACATGTCAAGGTCAAGGTCATCCTTCAAGGTCAGAGGTCAAATATATGGGTCAAATCACCGACTTTAACATTGGCCATAACTTTTGGACCAGTAGAGATAGAAACTTGATATTTGGCATGCTTGTGTATCTCATGAAGCTGCACATTTTGAGGGGTGACATGTCAAGGTCAAGGTCATCCTTCAGGGTCAAAGGTCAAATTGTCTGTTTTTTTGGCTGTAACTTTAACGCAACCTTAACATTGGTCATAACTTTTGAGCCAGTACAGATAGAGACTTGATATTTGGCATGCATATGTATATCATAAAGCCGCACATTTTGAGGGGTGACATGTCAAGGTCAAGGTCATCCTTCAAGGTCAGAGGTCAAATATATGGGTCAAATCACCGACTTTAACATTAGCCATAACTTTTGAACCAATAGAGATAGAGTCTTGATATTTGGTATGCATGTGTATCTCATGAATCTGTACATTTTGAGGGTGACATGTCAAGGTCAAGGTCATCCTTCAGGGTCAAAGGTCAAATTGTCTGTTTCTTTGTCTGTAACTTTAACATTGCTCATAACTTTTGAGCCAGTACAGCTAGTGACTTGATATTTGGCATGCATATGTATCTCATAAAGCCGCAGATTTTGAGGGGTGACATGTCAAGGTCAAGGTCATCCTTCAAGGTCAGAGGTCAAATATATGGGTCAAATCACTGACTTTAGCATTGGCCATAACTTTTGGACCAGTAGAGATAGATACTTGATATTTGGCATGCTTGTGTATCTCATGAAGCTGCACATTTTGGAGGGGTGTCATGTCAAGGTCATTCTTCAGGGTCAAAGGTCAAATTGTCTGTTTGTCTGTAACTTTAACATTGGTCATAACTTTTGAGCTAGTACAGATAGAGACTTGATATTTGGCATGCATATGTATCTCATAAAGCTGCACATTTTGAGGTGTGACATGTCAAGGTCAAGGTCACCCTTAAAGGTCAGAGGTCAAATATATAGGTCAAATCACCGACTTTAACATTGGCCATAACTTTTGAACCAGTACAGATAGAGACTTGATATTTGGCATGCTTGTGTACCTCATGAAGCTGCACATTTTGCAACATGTCAAGGTAAAGGTCATCTTTTAGGGTCAAAGGTCACCGACTTTAACATTGGCCATAACTTTTGAACCTGTAGATACAGACTTGACATTTGGTATGCATGTGTATCTCATAAAGCTGCACAGTTTGAGCGGTGACATGTCAAGGTCATCCTTCAGGGTCAAAGGTCACCAACTTCAAATTGGCCATAACTTTTGAACCAATAGAGATAGAGTCTTGATATTTGGTATGCATGTGTACCTCATGAAGCTGCACATTTTGAGGGGCAACATGTCAAGGTAAAGGTCATCTTTTAGGATCAAAGGTCACCGACTTTAACATTGGCCATAACTTTTGAACCTGTAGATACAGACTTGACATTTGGTATGCATGTGTATCTCATAAAGCTGCACAGTTTGGGGGTGACATGTCAAGGTCAAGGTCATCTTTCAGGGTCAAAGGTCACCGACTTTAACATTGGCCATAACTTTTGAACCAGTAGAGATACAGACTTGATAGTTGGTATACATGTGTTCTCATTTGGCTGCACAGTTTGAGGGGTGACATGTCAAGGTCATCTTTGAAGGTCAAAGGTCATTAACATTGGCCATAACGTTTGAACCAGTAGATATACAGCCTTGATACTGGTATGCATGTGTATCTCATGAAGCCGCACAGTTTGAGGGGTGACATGTCAAGGTCAAGGTCATCCTTCATGGTCAAAGGTCACCAACTTTTAATATTGGCCATAACTTTTGAACCATTAGAGATACAGACTTGATATTTGGTATGCATGTGTACCCCATGAAGTTGCACAGTTTGAGGGGTGACATGTCAAGATCAAGGTCATCCTTCAGGGTCAAATATCATATCGAGGGGGCATAGTGTTTCACAAACACATCTTGTTGGTAGATTTTATTCAAAGAGGTTGGGTCTGA
This sequence comes from Azorinus chamasolen, assembly GCA_963576725.1. Taxonomy (NCBI): domain Eukaryota; kingdom Metazoa; phylum Mollusca; class Bivalvia; order Cardiida; family Solecurtidae; genus Azorinus; species Azorinus chamasolen. The sequence continues at coordinate 48,595,037 of OY755240.1, forward strand.
AAATAGCCTATGGGGGGAATTGGTTATCCTGCCTGTTGTCTCACAGTAACAATATATTTCATTTCATCTCTTTGAATATGTCTCAACCAAAAGTTCATTTTCATACCCTCATCCTCTAGTGTTTGCCCAATTATCGATTATGGTCGAAAGTTGGTAAGTAATGTCTGTGTTGGTGAAAGTGAAATTGGCTCTATTGATTGTCTCACTTTTTCACTGAAGTGTTTTCCGCCAGTTTCCGATAATTCAATATTTTATTATTAGAAATTAAAATATATCAAACTTATCTTTTTGAATCTTACTCAGTTTACAACAATAAATGACACAGTATTTCAAAGTCTTGATTAAAATTTTCAAAAATTTTCAGCATTGACTAGTGACAAGAACTAACAAAATATACATTTATGAAACATTTTAAGCATACATTTGTATTTCTAACTGTAGATAAACGTGTATTCTAATGTAATAGACATGTTGCCATAAATAGCATATAGGATAATAGCTCTCAAATATGTGAAAATTCAGTGAGTGTATTCATGCATTAATGCATTTAAAATATCTCTGTAAAAAAAACAATTATTAATTGACAGTAGATCGTTTAATGTACTGATAATCAGTAGTAAATTTTCTTGGGGGAAGGGAGACGGGACTTGTTTCACACAGTGCAAGGGATTAATGTAGAGTGAAAGATAATGTAGAAACTGTCTGCATATTTTTCTCCTCCTGCATTTAAGCTATCACTGGCCCGAGAGTACCAGGTCTTTTGAATGGCTATTACAGAGAGTTATGACTGTATATACAATAGAACCTGTCTTAAGCAGCCATTGAAATAGGAGTCTTAAAAAGCAGGAGGTTGTTTAATGGAGGGCAGAAGTAATGCAGAAAGCTCCTATATGAGCTTTCTGCACTACTTTTGACCTGCATTAAGCTACCATCTACCTAACAGACCTTGTTCTATGTTTATCCAAATGTTCAATACCTATTGAATATTCATGGACATAATAAGGCTTATGAAATGTGGAAGGTGGAACATTATAGCCATTTTAGAAAGTAAAGAAACAGTTATTTCTAATTCCATTAGCAAACAGAGCAGACCCTGATCAGACGGCTCCTGTAGGAGCCGTCTGATCTGGGTCTTCTCTGTTTGTAGATGCGTGAAAACGTGTTTTTATGAGGGAAAGGGTTAAACCTCATTTTGATGGCTGCTTAAAGACGATTTCTACAGTTTGTTTCCATTCAAGAATTTTTTTTTATTTTGTTGTATGCTGATTTCAAATAAAAAAAGAAAAATGGGGTTACAAACTTTTTTTTTGAGTAATTACTATGAAAAAAAACATAAGCGTGCTTCCTGCCTTTTACATATGGGACAGTACAAAAAGCATGACATCGGTGATATTTTCGTAAATTTCTAAAAAAATTATCCACAATTTTTTTTTCATAATTTCACATTTTGTGCTTAATAGTATCCTTAGCATGAAATAAAAAAGAAAAATGTGAGTTACAGTCTTCGTTTTTAAGTAATTACTCAATTTATCACTTAGTGGTGGTGCTCTCCCATGAAAATTAAGCCAAAATGGGTGACGTCTTTTGACCTCACTTTGATATTACATATACCAGTTTGTTTATTATACTCCCGCACGGGATTTTCCTGTTTGATTTTAAGCTTTTAAACATTCAGCTAATTATCTTTAGCAATTTCCTTGTGTAATAGAAATTATTGATACATTTAAAGTTGTAAGAAATTCCTTTCATCCAGAATACCGGTACCGGTTGTTTCCTTTGTAGAGAGTATTCAGCACAAAAAAAGCTGCACAGAACTTACTACCGAAATCGTCTTTAAGACAGGTTCTAGTGTACTTTCATAGTTTTCATATTGTTCCCACATTACATGTAAACCAATTTTGTTTTAATTTTAGGTTTCATCTGGAGGGTGAACCTCGGGAAAAGATTTTGACAACATTAAGTATGTGTCTTTATGGTTACTCTACATTATTTCGGAAAAACATTCACTAATTAACCCTTTACTCCATAAATATACCTTTCTATGCCTTTGCAAGCAGAGTAGACCCAGATCAGACGGCTCCTGTTGGATTGTTAATTAACCCTTTACCTGTTCAATATTCACGCAAGAAATTATGACATCAGGAATATTTATTAGATTATTTTTATAAAGTAATGTTTTGCTTGGATCCTAATGAGATGCTGATTTTTTTTTAATCATATCTGGATCTAGATTGTTTACAAAGATGATCTTAAAATTTGCCTTTAGTGTAGGAAAAGCTTTAAATATGAGTTTGCCTTCACAGGTAACCCATTGAAGGACACTTACATACAGAATCTGTACACAATCAAGTACCATGAAGATATATGGGGCCTAATGAGTGTCCTGCGCGTTGTCAACCCCAATACCCTCAACAAATATCGATGGTTACTGAAAAACATAACACCTGCGCTGGAAGACTTGCCCACCTTGGATGGGTTTTCTGTGAGTACTAGTACTATTATTACAGAGCAACAGCTAGAGGTGCGTACTCAAATACTAAAATCATCATTTCTCCACCAAACCCTATGTTGTGACCACCTTTTAGAATTGTCTCAAAGAGACGATTCTAAAGAGTGGTCACACCATAGGGTTTGATGGAGAAATAAAGTAGTTATTATTGAAAATGTTTTTATTTTACGCATCTTATTTGGACCTCTTTATTACAGATGGTAATATCTATAATTAATTATTATTATTTATTTTACCACATTTATATAGCACTCTTTTCACACAGGATATACCCCCCTTCTGAAAAAATGGGGGTATATTGCTTTGCGCATATCGGTCAGTCTGTAGATCAATAACTGATAAACGACTTGGCATAGGATCTTCAAACTTGCTGTGGTGGTTGGTCATGACCACTACATGACTTCTATTTTTTTTTAGGTCACTAGGTCAAAGGTCACCATTACTCTAAAATGATAAAATGGTTTCCGATCAATAACTGCTGAAGGGTTTGGCTTAGGATCTTCAAACTTGCTGTTTTGATTAGTCATGACCACTAGATGACCCCAATTGTTTTTAAGGTCACTAGGTCAAATTTTTGGGTCAAGGTCACCATGACATTAACTGGTGAAATGGTTTCTGGTCAATAACTGCTAAAGAGTTTGGCTTAGGATCTTCAAACTTGCTCAGGTACGGTAAGTTGTCATGACCGCTCGATGACCCCTATTATTTTTGAGGTCACTAGGTCAAAGGTCAGGGGGTTTGGGGGTATACGTGTTTTACAAACATATCTTGTTAACCCTTTCCCTCATGCAAACACTTTTTCACACCTGCCTGATCAGGATCTGCTCTGTTTGCTATATGAAATAATATAGATCTAATTCTACAGTATCTGTCAACGCCAAATGTTTATGTGTACATATGTGTTTTTTGCTTTTTATTTGATCGTTTTCTGTTGAGAAACAACAATAAAACTCTAGAATATATAGTGCTGTACTTTTTGTTCCAGCGGTAAAAAAAGTATGACAGTGTACTTTATAAATATTCGCTATAAATATAGCAAACACTTCGTGCATGTGCCTCTCGATATCAAACAATGCATTTAAGCGTCTCTTGGAAGCCAAAGTGGGATGAGCACTGTCTCTAAAAAAACATCGCCGAAGAGGAAAGAAAATGTAGAAATAAATATACTCACAGTCTCTATATTTAAACTTACTTTTGTTTTCTCTCTATATTTAAACCTACTTTCGTTTTCATCGATTTAATAAAAACATGTAGTTTAACACAAAAACACAAAAAAGACCAGTTTCTTTCAAATGGATGAGCACTCTATCAAAAACACCAAAGTGTCATGTTTTCGATATTAGGACGTCCAGGGACTTTAAGCAATCACCTGTCTTATAGACCTAGAATGATGCTTGTTTATGGCTATTGGGGGACATATTAAAACCCATTAATGCCCATACTATGAAAGGAAGTCTTGTTCAAATTGAATTTTGGAACCTATCCATTTTCCATATTAGGGGTTCCTTCAAAGTAAATATATTGTTCAAAACCTGGGACATTTACAGGGATAGCAAACACAGCCACCCTTGATCAGATTATTCCTTTAGAAGTCCTCTGAGCTAGGTCTACACTGTTTGCTTATTTCCAATTTACAGGTTAAGTGGAGTTTATGGGTGAATGGTTATAGGAATATCTAGTTAACCCTTTCCTTTCATATAAATGTTTTTTCATGCATTTGCAAACAGAGTAGACCTAGATCAGATGGCTCCTATAGTAGCCGTCTGATCAGGGTCTGCTCTGTTTGCTAATGGAATTTGATAGATCTGTTTCTTTTCTTTTTAAAATGGCTACAATGTTCCACCTTCCATATTTCATTATAACTCTTTTGTCCGTGAATATTCAGTAGGTATTGAAATTTTAATAAATATAGAAAAGGGAAAGCGTTAACCAGAAATATAGAAATGGCTCTTGTTCGGAACATTCAAGGGACTGTGAACAACCACAGTTACTATTTGGAAATTATTGTTCATGTGGAATCTATGAAATCTTGCTTTTCCAGATTATTGTGATCACTTAGTACTGTATGTTACAGAACCAGGTTATGGTAGCATTAATCGGCCCCTGCATCTTTGACGGGTCCCTCTACACAGGGGCAAACTTTGTACAGATAAGACTGGAGTACCTGGTTACAGGTCCTGATGTCACACAGGTAAGACTTAACCCTTTCTCTCATATAAACCGATTACCACTTATTGTGCCTTTTGACAACAGTCACATTTTGAAACCATTGTGATAAATAGAGCATTTGCTCCATAGGAGCAAATGCTCTATTTATCACAATGGTTTTAACTTTTATAACTACTCAATTCTAAATTTTCCTTTTTCTTTTTAATGCTCCTTTTCGGTATATTTATTCAAAGAGGTTGGATCTAAAAATAGCCTATGAGGGAATGGGATAAACACCTTTTCACGAAATTTCAAACATAGACTCATGTCAGATGGCTCCTATAGGAGGCGTCTTATCAGGGTTTGCTCTGTTTGCTTATTAAATAATATAGATAGGATTCTACAGTTCTTACTCTTGCCATACATATTCCATTATAAAAAAATATATCTAATTGATATTCATGATGTCATTTTTCCTTAAATGAATATTCATTGAGTAAAATGTTAATTGTTGATTGCAAACACTATTCTATGCTGTAAATCTGAAAGTTAATTTCCCTTTTATTTGCCTCAACCCTTTCCTTCATAAAAACACCTTTTCATGCCTTTGCAAAAACAGAATAGTCCAATCAGACAGGTCCTGTGGGATGAGTCTGATCAGGGTCAGTTCTGTTTGAGTATGAAACTACAGTAGAACCTGTCTTAAGCGACCATCAAAAAAGAGACATAGTGATGGGCCTTTAAGGCAGGTGGTAGCTTAATGCAGGTCAAAAGTAATGCAGAAAGCTCCTACATGAGCTTTCTGCATTACTTTTGCCCTGCATTAAGCAATCACCTGCTTTTTAAAGCTCCTGTGTCAATAAATGAATGGTTGCTTAAGACAGGTTCTACTGTATAGCAAATCTGACCACAGTTTCTACCAAGGTAAAGAATCATGTGCTCATGTACCATTGTAAAAATTCAGCCAATAAATATTCTTGATGTCATCACAACTTACATGAATATTCAACAGGGAAATGGTAAAAGTGTGCTCAGATTGTCTAAAGGTTTGGATCCTGATCTCATCTGGATCCAAACTGTTTGCCTAGGTTATCATAACTCTACGTAATGTGTTTTTTTAGGGAATATCCATATTTGTGAACAGCCTGATGAAGGAGATTGATGAAATGTTCAACAGTCCACACCATTTCCTGTTAGGAGTTGGAGTCCCTGCAGCAAGCAATGTCAACCCAGACTTCTGGGTGAAGCAATACTGGGAACCAGACAAGATCCAAGCAGAGAAGGTGGGTGGAGTATACAACTAGTGAACATATTATTGTCTGATCTGTGTTTTGGGGAAAACGGGTAATGACTTCATGGCTTGAGTACAGTCCATTCTTTGATTGATGCCCCATTTTACTGCTAAACTTTCTGAAAAGTAATGTATTTATTAGAGGTCCAGATAAGATGCATAAATTAAAACTCCTTTATTTCTCCACCAAACCGTATGTTGTGACCACTCTTTACCTCAAAGAGACAATTCTAAAGAGAGGTACCCCAGAAAGTTGTAAGTTTGTTTTCAACAAATTCCCTCCATTGTGCAAACAATAGACACAGTCAGGCTAAAACCTCTAAAATTCATAACAAAAACAGCAGACCCAATTTAGACAGCTCTGCAGGAGCTGTCTGATCTGGATCTGCTGTTTGCTTATGAATTTTATAAGTTTTGGTCTGACTGAATTTTCTGATAAAACACTTTTATCTCTGAATTGGGAATTTTCACTCAAAATTGGAAAAAAACACACTTTTTGCCATTGGGAACATAGCCCAATAATGGCTATTAACCCATTCCTTCTTAGGCTGTTTTTAGATCCAACCTTTTTGAATAAATCTACCGAAAAGGAGCATTAACTAGAGAAAAGAAACATTTTAGAATTTTGTAGTTCTGAAACCATTGTGATAAATAGAACATTTGCTCCTTAAGAGCAAATGCTCTATTTATCACAATGGTTTAAAAAAGTGACTTTTACAGAAGCGTAGAAAGGCGTATTATAAGGAGGAAAGGGTTTGCTGGATTTGCTGGAAAAAAGACGATTTTTTTTTTCAGGGCACATTCCTGCAGCGTATGAGTGATGCAGTCATAGGGAACAAGTATATCTATGTTGATGTAAGTATTGAACCCTTTACCTAATGAATATTCATGTAAGAGATAATGATTTTATGAATATTTATGAGATACTTTTGTAAGTGACATGATCGCAGACATTTTGACCATGACAGAAACTAAAGTCATATCTATATGATTCCATAAGTAAACAGAGCAGATCCGTAGGATCCGTGATCTGGGTCTACTGTGTTTGCAAATGCGCATTTTATCACAATGGTTTCAAAAATGACTTTTACAGAGGTGTCAAAAGGTGTCAGTATGATTGAGTGGGTTAATGACGTAAAATTAGATCTCTTGTAGAGAAATTAATTTTATTTGTTACCCAAGTTCATGAAATATGTAGCAGAAAAAGTCTATGCGTCAAAGTCCTTAAAACGAGTCAATTAATTTATTTTGCAGTGTATATTTCTACTGGATCTTACATGTACCCTTGCCAGTTATTTTATTTTGCAGTGTATCTTTCTGCTGGATCTTACCTTAGCCAGTTATTTTATTTTGCAGTGTATATTTCTACTGGATCTTACCATAGCCAGTTATTTTGCAGTGTATATTTCTACTGGATCTTACCTTTTGGCTATTTTATTTTGCAGTGTATATTTCTACTGGATCTTACCTTAGCCAGTTATTTTATTTTGCAGTGTATATTTCTACTGGATATTACCTTTGCCTCGTATGTCCGAGGGGAGAAGCAATATGGATTCAACTTTATTGAAGTCTTTGATGAAATGAGAGAAGAAGGGTATGCTTACATATAATTATGTTAACCTTTTATGTAGTTTGTATAAACACCTTTTAATTCTTTTGCTGCAGAATTTTGTTGTCTGCCAAATTTGTTGTCTGTTACAATTTTCATGTGTTATTTTTCTTTGTGTTTGTTTTAAAAAATGGTCATAGACACAAACAGTTAGCATCCTGATGGGATGCTAAATTACTCACCATCTCATCTGAATCCAAATCATACGCCTAAGTAATCACATATACCACATTGGCAACAAAAGAGTTAACGCCTTTGCAAACAGAGTAGACAAAGATCAGACCGTTCCTATAGGGCATACTATCTATCTGAATTTTGTCTGTTCTGTTTGCTTATGACATAGTATATATCTAATTCTACAGTTTCTGTCATTTTAAAAATTTGAAGTGTTACATTATGATAATGTTTTAATTTTAAGACTGAAACTTCTGTTATTACTTTAGTCTAATCCCTTTATTGTGGATAGGTGTTCTTGGTTACAATAGATTTGAAATTACAAACAGTGCAGACCCTCGTCAGAGGGTTCCTATTGGAACCATGTGATATGAGTCTGCATTTTACATTGTTTGTAAATGACAGCAGACTTTTTTCCAGTATCCAGGCGGTTTATTCTGATGTAGATACAGTAAAACCTCTCTATAACGACCACTAAATTTGTGTTAATTAGTTGGTATTTTGGGCAGGTGGTTGCTTAGAGCAAGGTGAAAATAAAGCAGAACGCTCCTATGGGAGCGTTCTGTTTTACTTTCTCGTTGCTTTAAGCATCCACCTGCCTTTAGCACAAAATACTTGATGTAATTTAGTGGCCGTTATAGAGAGGTTTTTACTGTATACTGTTTAACCCATTCCCTGTTCTATGTTTATTCCAAATTTCAATACCTACTGAATATTCATGGACAAAATAGTTATAGTGAAATATGGCAGGTGGAACATTGTAGCCATTTTAGAAAGTAAAGAAACAGAACTATCAAATTCCATTAGCAAACAGAGCAGACCCTGATCAGACGGCTCCTATAGGAGCCATCTGATCTGGGTCTTCTCTGTTTGCAAATGCATGTAAATCTGTTTATAAGAAGGAAAGGGTTAACCCGTTGGTAATAAGATACTGTTGTCAACATATAAAATTGTGTTCAAATCAGTAATTGTTATTTGGGAAGTAAGTCATACATGTGTATATATAGATTGACATTCAATGCATACAAATTGAAATTATGAATGTACATTTGAACTTCGATATCTCAAACTTCAAGGGATCTTACAAATAAATTTGACATAACAGAGGTTCGAGTCTGGACAATTTCTCAATTTCACAGCTTAATGCAGGTATAAAGTAATGCTGTAGGAGCTTTCAGCATTACTTTATACCTGCATTAAGCTGTCACATGTGTTTCTATATATGCAAAGTGATATATTTTAGAACAATTCTGTATTGTAAATTTGAAAGAACCAAACTTTTAGTTTGAGTTATCACGGAGTTTGAATTATCTGAGTTTGAGATACCCAAGTTCAACTGTATTTTACAATTACTTTTTATGCCTCCAGGACTTGGTTCTGTGTGTACATTGTTTTTGACCTGCCTGTTCTCTGCCTAAATCATATCTTTTGAACTGTTAGAGATAGAGACTTCATATTTTGCCTGCTTGAATGTTAAGGCTTATTTTCTGTTGAAGAAATTCCTTACATATGTGGATTGCAAAGAAAAAGTAAGGTTCTCACAGTTTGTGTGTGGTAATGGGGTTGTTGTTATATTGTCGGTATGGCTATCAGGATAAAATTCCTCCGATTTGAAAACCATTAGCTCCTTTTCTCCCATATCTGCTTCAATTATCATTGTTGAATTTTTTTCCCCTTATGTTTCAAAACCAAACAGCGTGGATCCTGATAAGAGGCCAAATTACGCAGCATCTCATTTGGGTTCAAACTGTTTTCAAAGGTGGTCACAGATAGATTAAATTTTTCAAATTTATGTAACATTTGATTGCAAAACTTCAATACTTAACCCATTCCCACTTTAATAGACTATTTTTTAGATCCAATCTCTTGGATTAAATCTACCAAAAAGGGGCATTAATTAGAGAAAAGGAAATTTTCAGAATTGTGTAGTTTTGAAACCATTGTGATAAATAGAGCATTTGCTCTGTGGAGCAAATGCTCTACTTATCACAATGGTTTCATTAAGTGACTTTTACAGAAGCATCAAAAGGTGTCAATATGCGGGAATGGGTTAAAGTATAATTTTTTCCATTTCTTCTAAAACATTGCTAACAGTGTCTGAACAGTGAGATTCCTGGAGAGATTCCCATTACTCTGTGTCTCATCTGGATCCATTTGTTTGTAATGGTCATCAAAATTTTGTCCATAGTTAGACTTACTATTCATTTGTAGTTAGACTTACTATTCATTTGTTTTGCACTGGTTTAAAGAATTTATGCACAACTTATGTTGGAGACAGGCTATTTGCCAAAGGTTATTTCGTACATGCACACAATTGGTGTTTTAATTCATTTTTATGGCTGCTTTAGTTTTTTAGGAACCTTTTCCTGATACATGATGTCGTCTGCAGAGTTAATTGTGTGTTTCAACTTTCATTTTGAAATTATCTTTCTTTAGGTGTCAGAAAACATTGTCTTTCTTTATGTGTCAGAAAACATTGTCTTTCTTTATGTGTCAGAAAACATTGTCTTTCTTTATGTGTCAGAAAACAATGATCACAGTATCAAACTTTTGATTCTGATGAGATGCGAGTTACTCAGCATCTCACCTGGATCCAAAGAACTGTGAGCAAAGGTGATCACAGATTGACAATTGGCAGCAAAATACTTAGTGCATTAAAAACTCACATAGAACTTGTGTGTAAAGTTGATGCTAGTTATAGTTGGGCATCCAACTGAGGAAAATGTGACGAGCCATGGCATGAAATAGTAGAATATGGCATGCACTGGATATGTAATATTTGATGTCTTAGTATTCAGAAACTGCCCCATGCCACCTGAAATTTTGCCCTTGTTTCTCTTAATTAGGTCAAAGGTCAACTAAGTGCATATTTTATATATGTTATTTGAGAAATCATTATATCTTTATCAATTTTAGGTGTAAAATAATAAAAATGGTACCAAAATGAAGGTTAAACATTGGCCTTTAATTTGCACTTATTTTGTGTAAACATATTATTTAAATATTCATGAATATTAATGAGAACATCCAAAAAACAGTAAAAATCGTTAAAATCAGTATGTAATGATGATACATATTGTCATGTCTTCGCCATTGTTGCTATTTAACAATCATAAATGACATCAAAATAAAGGTTAGACAGAATGCTGTATGCAGTCATACCAGCTATATATTATGCACAAGTACTTTTAAAGTAAAGTGGGTGGGGGTAAATGAACACCTAAACAAAACTTTCAGTCCTGTTTAAAGTAACCAATTAATTCACTTTTTTGTATGGATATTTGCTGGGTTGGTACAATTAACACCATTGCAAACACATGTTAGTGTGATTTTTAAAGCTGTTTTGAAGCATTTCAGGGAATAGATTTGCACTTGATTTTGCACCCAAAACTTGTTTAATGCATGCATCAGGTGCAGTTGGTACATTTCAAAACCACTAATAAAGTTCGGCACCATCTTGCTATGCGTTAGTATCAATAGCATTAATTCATGTATCTATTAGCTCAGATCCATATACCAGCTTGATAGTTAGCTCTAGCAATTTTCAGTTCTACTGCATCCTTTGTTGGTGGAAGCAGTTCAAGTGTTTTCTTAACCTTAACCATATTGTGTAATTCTTTGCATCATCATTGGATTCTTCATTGGCATCAAGCGTTTGTCTTGTATGACCGTACACCTCTTCAAATATCTGAAAGCAGATCGGGCATGTAAAATATTTCTTCCAACAGGTCTTCTTTCCGATTCAAGTGAAAGCAAGGGTTGCGTCACATCCAATTATTGCACGAAACCCAATGAAAATGTTCCGGCAGACTTGAGATAACTTGCGGAAATACAATTTTGTTTGCTTGGAGGTCCCAGCCCTCATCCAGACTCCAATGCCTTATAAAGGTCCAAGATGGTATATCAGTAATACTAGTACATCAAAATATTGGCATTTGACAACTATCCAGCCTTGACCCTTTCTAGCAGCATCCAGGCCTTGAAGGCATGCAATACAATCCATGTATTCACCTCGTTATGATTTGGGACACTTCGTGTCTGCATTTGCCGTTATTCAAATGCATCTGTTGAATACTGCAGTACTAGTATACTACATCAACTCTGTGTTTGTGGCTTCTTCTTCTTATGTAGGTGAAAGAGGGCCCAACGTTCAAATTATAAAAACAAGTTAAAACATTGCTAGCAGAAGAATATTACATGATAGCTGATATCCCAGCCTGGAAAGTTGGGAGCTATCACCCTATGTTATGGTAGCTTGTTCAAGATGACATTGAAAGCAGAGTGAAAGCAATATTCCCTCAGGAACTTGGTCCTGCAAAACCATGAAACGAACCTTAAGGAGTATCCTCTTGTAGGTGCATCGTGAGGGCGTCAGAAGGTCGGGTCTCAGCTGCAACAAATTCATTCACGGACCTATAGAACATCGCAGCCTTTACTTTTTCTGTCTCATGTTGAGCATGGCACTAATTCTGCTTCTTCTACAATAGTTCAAATAACAAATCTGGTAGCTCTATGTTGGACCATCTCCGACTTGTCATGGCCTTGGTATGTGGGTCCAAAACCCAGGATGTGTACTCAACCTGCAGACTGATAAGGGGTTTGTAATTTGCCTCCTTCGTTGGCGTTTGGCAGGATCCAAGATTCCTGCTTAGGAAGACTGTGGATCAGTTTTCCTTCTTTATGACCATATCGACATGGGCTTTCCAAGACAATTGAGCAGACGGTAGCGTCCCCAGGTATTTTGCCTATTTTGTTGCCTTCCGTCTCTTGCTATGAACAGTATCATTGGTATATATGTGTGTCCGCTTGTTGATAATAAGCAGGATCTTAGCACTTCTCTGCATTTAACCCAGTCTTTCCCAATTCCTACAGACTGTCTGCTATTGACTCGGCACGAAAGTGAGGCGCCAGCGAAGAGTCGACAGGGATAGCATAGGAATTCCGTGTGGTCATCATTGCCTGTGAGGGAAAGGAAATGACTGACATTGATGAACATCGGATGTAATCGATACTGACACGGAGGAAACGCATTCCAGCGTGATTAATTAGATATAATCAAGCATTTTGCAATGCACATCATAGTGTTGGAGCTTAAGAAGCAGGTGTCTGTAAGACACTTTGTCAAATGTTTTGGAAAAGACAAGATTGCGTCAATCTAATGGGACGGGTCCAGACCTGACACAAGGTCATTGACCATATTGACCACTTTGTCTCACAGAAGCGCTGCTTCCTGAGGGATACAGCCCAGTAGTTTGAAGGGGTTATTCTGGACGACCATGTTTTTGTAAATAGGATTAACGTGACAGTCTTCCCATCACTGGGGACTTTATCCTGGTCAAGAGGCCTGGAAGATCAGAGCAAGAACAGGAGTCAGGGAATGTGCCACTTCTTTTTGGAACCTTGATAAGATGGTATCTAGATAAGTAGCTTTGTGGAGATTAAGGCCCTTAAGAACCTTGCAGACACTATTCGTGACATGAATAGGAAGGGCATTCGAATAAGGATACTCTCAAATGGCACAAGGGAGATATAAGTCCTCATGTGTAAAGACAGAGAACTAATGGTTCAGTATTTCAACATTGCTTTGTGCATCACCATGGTAAATGTCATCATTCGTCAGTGGGTTTACTCTCGAGCTGTCACATTTCTTATTCCTAACAAAAGCGTAGAGCTTCTTACAGCTGGTGTCTGTCACTAGGTCAATCACGTACCCATCATGAGCTTCCTTGCACTTCTTCTTTGCAGGTTTTCTGTAGCTCCTTGTATATGCCCAGTCCTTCTGTACATTGGTCCTCAGCTATTTTTCTGTATGCACATTTCTTTTTTCTGGAAAAATGACGGGTGGCGGAGTTGCACTATGGCTGGCTGAAGCTGGTGGATGTTAACTTAGAAGGGATCACTAATTTGAGGGCGGCTGTGTACTATCCAATAGAGTACATATTGGTAAAGGGGCTGATTTGCCAAGTGTGCTGCAAACTCAGTCATTTTGATGGGTCATAGAGCACAGATGGACAAGATGTGGGGCAGGCTTCCTTCGTGAAGGAAAGATATTTTAGTCAGTACTATGACATGCTCGCTTATTCCGGGTATTGAGGTATATCTGTTTAACTAGTGATCGTTTGTGGCAATAACATATAGAGTGTTGTCATTACGGATAGGGAATGTTACGCATATCCAGTGGCACTGAATATGTCTATGAGTTCATTGTTGAGTGAGAGTGGGTACCTATGGCCAGTAACTGTTAAAATGGCCAATCAATATTCGAGATATTTATTTTCCTGCAAATGTAGAAAGGGTTTTGTCATAGGTACTGCTCGTGTAAGTAAAATATATCAATTCATTATGTAAAAAAATCGACATACTCACCAGGAGCTATGGCGTTTCAATCACGAATGATACAGATAGCTAATATAAGTTGTGTACAATCAAACAGACCAATATTACACTGAGACTATGGCAATAAGAGACTGATCTTCTGGCGTTTTTATTATAATTTCTAAATAATACATCTGTGTGAAGAGGTAACTTGCACATATTTGTATCAAAATTATAATTATACAGTATGATAATGTACTGTAAACGTATTTAAAACGATTATTTCCGAACTTTCAATCACCACAGGTCATTAGACATTGCTAAAAAATTAAATGCAAAAAAAAGTGTCGAAATTGTCAATATTACGGTTATTTTATACTATATAGAGATTTTATTACATTTTTGCACTCATTTGACCTTTGACCTAGTTTCTGACCTTCAAAGAGGGTTTTGGCAGTGGCATGGACCAGAACCACAAATGATTAGTATCTGGCAACACAAATATGGTATTCAAACATTTCTACTAAAAATTGCCATGGACCTCGAAAAATAAGCGACTTTTTACACCTCGGATGCCCAACTATTAGATGGTGGTGTATAAAAAGTATAAAATGAATGATATATGTCAGAATTTTTAGCCTTTCCCTGATGAATATTCATGTAAGAAGTAATTATATCAAGAATATTCATTAGCTGAATTTACATAACGGCACATGAACATATGCATACAATGTATTTGATATTTGTTGAAATTGTAGAGTCAGAAGTATAATAATTTCATAGGCAAACAGAGCAGACCCTGATCAGACAGCTTCTACAGGGGCCATCTGATCTGGTGGGTCTACTCTCTGTTTGCAAAGACATGAAAAAGTGTGTATACAAAAGAAAGGGCTAGCACAAAAGTTATATCAGTCAGAAATTTCAACACTAGACATATATGGCACAAAATTCTACATTTAAGTCTTATCGATAAGAATCTTTGCCAAAAATATTTACTGTAAATTGTTCCAGAATGACCCTTTAACCCATTCCTTCATATAAACCCATTTTCATGCATTTGCAAATAGAGTAGACTGATGTCAGATGTCTCCTATAGGAGCTATCTATTCATAGTCTGCTCTCTTTGATTTTGACATGATATACATGTGTCCAAGCAAAACAATTTCTTGAAATGTTTACATTATAAAACTTAGCTAACACATATTAATGATGTCATAATTTCTTACATAATATTGGACAGGGAAAGGGTTAAAAAATAAACATTGGGGATCTATAAAGGCAATTATATAATAAACAGTGCAGAATGGATAATTTGACATCTTGTGCATGGTTGAGTAAAGAGGTTTTCAGAGCAAAATATAAAGATACATATTCGTATACATGTACTGAAGTGGTCATTTCTCCACTAAACCTTATGTTGTTTCCACTCTTTAGAATTGTCTCAAAGAGATGATTCTAAAGTGTGATCACAACATAGGGTTTGTTGGAGAAATAAAGGATCTCTCACCTTATTGTCACATTACCATTCTCTATCAAGGTTTTTATTTTTGTTGTGGGAAGGTTATCGAGTTTCTGCGAGTTTCCCATGGCGTCTCTACATGAGGGTGTATTTTTCGAGAGGTCACATGCAGAGGCATATATCTCACTATATGAGACACAGCTGGATGACCTGGAGACAGCAGAGCAACATGAAGCTGGAGAGGGTGAGAGGGGTTCTCATACAGTAACAGAAAATAGTATCGAAATATCCCAGTTTAACCCATTCCCTCATAGGCTATTTTTAGATCCTACCTCTTTGAATAAATCTACTGAAAAGGAGCATTAACTAGAGAAAAGTAAAAATTCCAGAATTGTGTAGTTTTGAAACTATTGTGATAAATAGAGCATTTCCTCATATGGAGCAAATGCTCTATTTATCACAATGGTTTCAAGAAATGACTATTACAGAGGTATAGAAAGGCGTATTTATGGAGGAAAGGGTTAACAAAATAGAATTTACATCAAATATATTTCACATATGTTACAAACAGCACTTTTTGCAGATAATGTGGTTATGATTGAATTTTAAGGTTTGAATGCTTAATAGTTTATGCCATGAATATACATGTTAATATCAATTAGCTTAATAATATTTATAATGGCAATTGTACATATAAAGTTTTCACCCTGGTAAAAACTGTAGAATCATATCTATCATATACAATAAGCAAACCGAGTAGACCTTGATCAGACGGCTCCTCTAGGTACAGAAATAGTCTGATCTTGGTCTACACTATTTGCAAAGGCGTTTAAAGGCATATCTTTGGAGTTAACCCATTCCCTCATAATGATGCCTTTTGACACCTCTGTAAAAATCACTTTTTGAAATCATTTTGATAAATAGAGCATTTGCTCCATAGGAGCAAATGCTCTATTTATCACAATAGTTTCAAAACTGCAAAATTCTAAAATTTTCCTTTTCTCTAGTTAATGCTCCTTTTCGGTAGATTCATTCAAAGAGGTTGGATCTAAAAATAGCCTATGAGGTAATGGGTTAAAGGGTTATGGCAACCAAAACACAATTCAGTGGTGTTATCTTTACCTGGTCTCAATAAAGCTAGAATTATCATTTGAACAGAATAATATGCTAGAAACATCTTTTTATTTTAATTGATGCCTGATATTGAATTATATTAATGCGGAATCAGTGTGTATCTATACCATTGAATAAACATCAAATGAATTTGGAGTAGATCCTTGCTTAATGATAGATGTTTTCTACATTATTAAGAAATTATTGTAATTGCAATCAATATATGCAGGTGAAGCACCCAGAAGCCCGGGCTTTACCCCAGCAAGGCCTCCTTCCCAACTGTCCCGTCTTGCCACAGCTAGGAGCAACAACCCGCGATTCTCGACCAGCCAGCAGCGACAGGTTAACAATGTACAAAAGCATGTTAATAACAGGCTGGAGCAGATCAGACCCAGACAGGTGAAAATTGATGGTTTTAGGTTTGGGGAAGAGAGGTCCACTGGTCCGTTTGCTTGGCAGATTACGACTCCAATGAAGTGAGTACTTTGTCGTTTTGTTAACCCTCACAATGCTGAATTTTCAAATGGACTACAGTTGAACCCCTCTGAACCAGAATTTTAATAGAAAAGAATTTGGATACTTTTAGGCAGGTGACTGCTTAATGCAAGATGAAAGTCATGCAAAAAAGCTCCTAGATTAAGCTGACACCTACATTAAGCTGCCTACATTAAGATGCTCCTACTTTAAGCTGCCACCTGTCTCCAAGACCGATATTTTTACTAAATTGAATGTCCAGTTTAGAGGGGTTATACTGTATTCCAAAATGTCAAGCTTATGGTGAATATGGATTTTTCTAAAGAAGAGTGTAACATGACAAACTGTGCAGACCCTGATGAGAGGGCTTATCTAGGAGCCCTCTCATCTGGGTCTACACTGTTTGCAAAAGACAATAGTGAATTTAGTATTGAATGTAGAAGATGGTAGCCATTTTAGAATCTAAGGAAGCAGTTCTATCAAATTCCATTAGCAAACAGAGTTGACCCTGATCAGACGGCTCCTATAGGAGCCATATGATTTGAGTCTTCTCTGTTTACAAATGAGTGACAAGGCATTTATATGAAGGAAAGGTTTAAACAAATTCTGTGAATATTTTCCGTAAGAAAGAAAATTAATAATGACATCATTCAACCCTTTCCCACAAACGCTTTTTTATGCCTTTGCAAACGGAGTAGACCCAGATCAGACGGCTCCTGTTGGAACCATCCATTCAAGGTCTGCTGTATTTGCTTATAGAATTATACAGATCTGATCCTACAACTTTTGTGGGGAATCCACAATCAATGAAACAACTAAAACCTTATATGATAACTTTTTCAAAAATACAGGTGGTAACTTAATGCAGACTGAAAGGAATGCAGAAAGCTCACTAAGAAGCTTTCTACATTGCTTTCAGTCTGCATTTTAACCCTTTCCCTCATTTAAACGTATTTTCAAGCATTTGCAAACAGAGTAGACCCAGATCAGATGGCTCCTATAGGAACCATCTGATTAGGGTCTGCTCTGTTTGCTTATGGAATTTGATAGGTCTGTTTCTTTAATTTCTTAATGGCCTCAATGTTCCGTACTTCCATATTTCATTATAACTATTTTTTGCCATGAATATTCAGTAGGTATTAAAATTTGGAATAAATATAGAACAGGGAAAGGGTTAAAGAAACATACATATTTAGTAAAAGAAACTAAATACAGTGTACACATATGTTACTGTTGTTGTATATATAAAAAATAGTCATGAGATACTATTCAATTAGTAAAATCAAAATGGTAATACATGTATAATGTTATTGCTTTCCAGAGAGATAAAGTAAGTCTTTACAGCGATAGATAAAGGTTTATTCAAATACTGTAGACCCCCTCTAAACCTGAATTTTATAACAGAACAAATTAGGTCTTTTTGGGCAGGTGACTGCTTAGTGCTGGGCGAAAGTCGTGTAGGAAGCTCCTAGAGGAACTTTCTGCATGACTTTCAACCTGCATTTTGACATCTGGTTTAGAGGGGTTTTACTGTACTCAAATCATCATTTCTCAACCAAACCCAGTGTTGCAACCACTCTATAGGGTTTGGTGAAGAAATAAAGGAGTTAACATCTTATCTGTCATTCTTTCATTTGGTTTATTCATTATTTGTATGTGAGCCTCACTATGAGCGAGATAAGAGTCCTTCTTAGCTTTGTGAATAATGTAGACCCTGTGAAGTTACAAACATTATAGCTGATCAGCAGAGCTAAAGATGAGACACACATACCGTTGAGCTTCGAAATCTCGAACTTCAAGGTCCATACAAATAACTTTGAGATAACAGAAGTTCCAGTCATCCAATTTCTAATCTGATCAATTTCTCAAGTTCACAGCTTAATGCAGGTCTAAAGTAATGCTGAAAGCTCCTGCAGGAGCTTTCAGCATTACTTTCAACCTGCATTTAGCTGACACATGTGTTTCTAGATATGCGTAGTGATATATTTAGAACAATTGTGTATTTTAAATTTTGGAAAACCTGAACATTTACTTCCAGTTTTCACGGTGTTTGAGGTATCCGAGTTTGGGATATTGTGGTTCGACTTTATTGTTCATGTTCGTTTACGAGGGTTGTTCGAAAAGTTTCGGGACAAGTGCTGTCATTTTTTTATTTGTTAATATTTTTCTATGAAATTTTCATAAATGATAGCTGCGACTGTATCCTATTGATTTATTGCCATAATTAAACGTAGGTACAAGAAGCATGTGATATAGTGTCACCATAGCAATGTCACATTGTCGTGAGCAGGGCACCCTGGTATACTCAGTAAAGGTTTGTCTTTATATAGGTCTGAAACACTCCGATTTTCTCGAAATATTCCCCAGCTTACTTAATACACTTCTGATGCCTATTTACCCAAGAAGTGAAACAATTTTTGAAGTCTTCTGATGGAATTTTCTGAATGCACTCTCTGACAACAATTGGCAGGTCATTGACGTCGTCGAAACAACAGTCTTGCAAGTCACGCTTTATTGTCGGGAATAATCAAAAATCGCACGGTGAAAGGTCTTGGAAGTCTGGCGGGTACGCAGTTATGTTAATTCCTCTCTCAGCAAGTACTTCCTTTGTTGCAGATGGGGTATGGGGCGTTGCGTTGTCATGATGCAGGTAGAATTTGCCGTCATTTTCTGGCCGCTTCATCCTCACAGCTTTTTTACAGAATATCTTTGTTCCAGATTCATTTTACATCTGTTCATTCAAAAACTGACTTGTTTATACTTTAACAATGGGAAATGACATCGTGCAGTCTAGCAACGTAATGTATATCAACGTCAGAACCATATTAGAGCACTAACTATGACATAACTGGCCATACAAACATTATATTTTTGCGTGGTGACGCCAAGGTGCCCTGCTCACGTTGACGTGACGTTGCTATGGTGACAATATATCACGTGTTGCTTGTATCTATGTTTATTGATGGCAATAAATCAATAGCATACAGTTGCAGCTATCATTTATGAAAATTTCATAGAAAAATATTAACAAATAAAAATATTACAGCACTTGTCCCGAAACTTTTCGAACAACCCTCGTACATAGTTAAACCCTAACTTGTTGGTACACATTAGAATCACCTGTGAGAGGTGATGCTATTAACCTTTTACTCCATGAATATTCATGTAAGAAATAATAACATCATGATGAATATTAGTTAGATTATTGTTTATAATATGTAGACACAGGAGTTTTGGGCCATGGTAAAAACTAGAATTATATCTATATTATTTCATAAGCAAACAGAGCAGACCCTGATCAGATGGCTCCTGCAGAAGCCATCTGATCTGGGTCTGTTCTGTTTGCAAAGGTATAGAAAGGCATATTTATGGAGTAAAGGGTTAATTACTAACAAGGTTTTTGCAGGGAAATATACGATGTATGGTGTCCTCCCTAATAAATGCCCCCATACTTCTTGGGGAAACTATGTATGAATAAAACATCTAAACTCTTTATAATAACCATTAAATGACAGAAGAAAAATAGGTTTTTTCAAAATACAGGTGGTAGCTTAATGCAGACCAAAAGCAATGCAGAAAGGCATTCTGCATTAAGCAACACCTATGTACAAAATGCATGGAGCTCCTTTTAAAAAATGTAAACCCCCTGGGAGCATTTATTTGAGATGATACAGTATATCATAAACTCCTAAATATACCTCTTAGATAAAGCTCTAGATCAAATGTGTATACTACTCGACACTCCTCAACACCTCCTATCCAACATGACATACAGTGAAAACCCTGATCAGAGACTTTCTGAGGGTTTTCTTTGCTTTTCTTGGTCTACATTGTTTGCAAATCACGAAGGCAGCTTTTTTTTGGCTCTTAACATGTTATATATTAAGTTAATTACTTTTTTGACGATGTTATTGAGGTTTACAGTTAACCCTTTCCCTCATATAAATGCCTTTCACACCTTTGCAAACAGGGTAGACCCAGATCAGATGGCCCCTGTAAGAGCTGTCTGATCAGGGTCCACTCTGTTTGCTCATGAACTTATAATAGACCTGTCTCAACAGCTTCTACCAATGCCTAAATATTGTATGTACATACATGTATGCCATTTTAAAAAGTCAGCGTATAAATATTTGTGATGTCATTGTTTCTTACATGAATATTCAACAGGGAAACGGTAAATACTTGTTGTTACTTTTAAAAAGTTGATTTATTTTCTTCAGAATTTCAACTTTAGAATGTCAACTGATAAATAATTTTTGGCAAATAATTCTGGACATACACTTTGATTATACATGTACTTCTTTTAGTGGTGAACTTTCAACCTTTAACCCATTATCTCTTTTCAATAACCTATGGCATTTGCAAATCTTGGATCCAGTTAAGATGCTTAATATCTTAATTTCCTTGGTCTGTCTGGTACTCACTTGATAGTTTCTGAAATGCATAAAACCATAATGTTTAAAAATGGAGGATGAATTTTTTAACTGGCCAATTTTCTTATGTCAAGAGAATGGAAGCTGTCATTGTTTTGTGTTTGTAATTTTTACAGAGCAAACTATCAAAGAAAAATTGCAAGTTACTGGCGGGATGTGGACCTGTTTGACATTGTCTACTGCATAACCATGCTCTACCTGATGGAAAGGTATCACCAACCTCTGCTATCTACCAGTGTTATAACTCTTTGCATGCTAGCTTCAGTCTGTGATTACCTATGGAAACAGGTTGGATCCAGATGAGATGCCAAGTAATTCAGTGTCTCATCAGAATCTAAATTGGTTAAGAGTCTTTACTTAAAACTCTGACTGTATGTTTGAGGATAAATTGAAGAACAATTAACTTAACCCATTCCTTCATAGGCTATTTTTAGACCCAGCCTCTTGGTAGAAATCTATCAAAAAAGAGCGTTTATTAGAGAAAAGGAAAATATTAGAATTGTTTAGTTTAGCAAATGCTCTATTTATCACAATGGTTTCAAGAAGTGATTTTTGCAGAGGCGTAGAAAGGCATATTTATGGAGGAAAGGGTTAACTCTTTCCCTGTTCTGTGTTTATTCCAAATCTTAATACCTACTGAATATTCATGGACAAAATAGTTATGATGAAATATGTAAGGTGGAACATTGTAGCCATTTTAGAAAGCATAGAAACGGATCTGTTAAATTCCATTAGGAAACAGAGCAGACATTGATCAGACAGCTCCCATAGGAGCCATCTGATCTGGGTCTACTCTGTTTGCAAATACGCGAAAAGGCATTTATATGAAGAAAAGGGTTAACCCTTTCCATGTTTGGTATTCATGTAAGAAATGATGATAACATGAGTATTAATTAGCTCAAATTTTATAATGAAACTTTTTTCAAGGGAATGTTTGCTTTGATAAAAAAACCCTGCAGAATCAGATCTATATCATGTAAAAAGCAAACAGAGCAGACCCTGGTCAGATGGCTCCTATAGGAGCCGTCTGATAAGGGTCTACTCTGTTTTAAAAATGTGTGAAAAGGTGTTTATATGAAGGAAAGAAATATGCCTTTCTACACCTCTGTAAAAGTCACCTGTTGAAACCATTGTGATAAATAGAGCATTTGCTCCTATATGAGCAAGTGCTCTATTTATCACAATGGTTTCAAATTACAAAATTCTAAAAAATTCCTTTTCTCTAGTTAATGCTCCTTTTCGGTAGATGCATCCAAAGAGGTCTATGGAGGAAAGGGTTGGGGAATTGTAGCAGACAATAGCTGCAGACAACAAATACTCAACATGCAAAGTGTTAAGCAACTGTGTTACTGTGAAACTTGTAGTCTTTTTTTAAGAGTTTGGGCACAGCCCTGGTTTGTCTCCTAGAATTGTCAATGTTAAGTTTTCTTTCATTTTTCTTAAAAAATACACATCAAGGTGTACGAGATGCCAAGTTACTGAATCAAAGTAAATCGGACTCTGATCAAACTGCTCCTTAACCCTTTCCCTCATACAAATGTGTTTTCATGCATATGCAAACAGAGTAGACCCAGATCAGACGGCTCCTAGAGGAGCCGTCTGATCAGGGTCTGCTCTGTTTGCTAATAGAATTTGATAAATCTGTTTCTTTGCTTTCTAAAATGTCTGCAATGTTCCAAGTTCCATATTTCTTTATAACTATTTTGTTAATGAATATTCAGTAGGTACTGAAATTGACTAAATATAGAACAGGGAAAGGGTTAAGGGACAGTCTAATCTGGCTCTACACTATTTGCCTAAGTTTGCCACACTGACCTGTTAGTGAGTCTAGGTCTACCATGTTTGCAAAGCATGGAACTGTCAAATGCACTTTGCTAACTTATTGTTAATTGTTATAATTTGTGATCATTTACTTCTTCAGAGAGGCATTCGATGAGACGATTTTAGTGGAGATATACCGGTTACTTCATGGTACAGCCGGGAGGCTACATCAGATCTTGGAGCATAACAAATCACTGAGGGCTGTGATACAAGCTGTTGCTAATGTACATACATATATATACACTAGAACCTGTCTTAAGGGGCCACCAATAAGAGCTCTAATTATGGGTCTGTAAGGCAGGTGGGAGCTTAATGCAGGTCAAACGTAATGCAGAAAGCTCCTATAGGAGCTTTCTGCATTACTTTTGCTCTGCATTAAACAACCACCTGCTTTTTAAGACTCCTGTGTTTAATAAATGAACGGCCACTTAAGACAGGTTCTACTTTATATTACGCAAAACCTGTCTACAGAAGCCATTAACTTTAGGTCTAATTCTGGTTTTTTCGAGACAGATGGTAGCTTAATGCAGGATGAAAATGATGCTGAAAGCTCCTCTATGAGCTTTCTGCATTAGTTTTGTTCTGCATTAAACAACCACCTGGTCATATTAGCCTCCATATTACTCATTATATGGTTGTTATATCCAGGTTCTACTGTAGATGATACAGTGAAACCTCTTACAATACAGTACAGAACCATTGATGCTTTTCTCCTCTCAGTTAAAAGATTTCATCTCTTCAAAATTCCAATTGTTTCATTTCTTAACAGTAACCTGTAGGTTTAGCATTAATGAGAAACTATTGATCTTGATCAGATAATTATTATATTAACCCTTTCCTCCATAAATAGGCCTTTCTACACCTCTGTAAAAGTCACGTTTTGAAACCATTGTGATAAATGGAGCATTTGCTTCATAGGAGCAAATGCTCTATTTATCACACAGATTTCTAAAATACACAATTCTAACATTTTCCTTTTCTCTAGTAAATGCTCCTTTTAGGTAGATTTATCCAAAGAGGTTGGGTCTATAAATAGCCTATGAGGGAATGGGTTAATTGGCATCTTAGTTGGATCCAAGGTGTTTCTATATGCCACTAATTTTGTGGTAAGCAAGAAACATAACAGTGAATAAACATGTGATGCAGAACAGAAGTTAATTAACTCTTTCCTCCATAAATACGCTTTTTTACACCTTTCAAACAGAGTAGACCAAGATCAGATGGCTCCTGTAGGAGCCGTCTGATCAGGGTCTGCTCTGTTTGCTTAAAACATAATATAGATATAATTCTATGCTTTCTCTCTGCGTTAAATATTTGTGTGTTCATATGCTATTTTAAGAAATACAGACAATTAATATGCATGATGTCATTACTTCTTACATGAATATTCAATCATCGAGTAAAAGGTTAAAGGAGCTGTAAGGACATTTATATGAAGGAAAGGATTAACCCTTTCCTTCATATAAATGTCCTTCACACATTTGCAAACAGAATAGACCAAGATCAGACAGCTCCTTCAGGAGCCATTTGATCAGGGTCTGCTCTGCTTGCTTATGGAATTTTATATATCTGAATTTACAGTTTCGACCATGGTGAAAATATATTCATATTTCATTCTATTGATTCTGTCCATGAATATTAATTAGGTGATAAAATCTTGAATACCATTAAATACCATTTTCTCAAATAGGGAATGGGTTAATGCTTTGATTTTTATATTTCAGACCAAAGATTTTCCAATCATAAGGCCATTGCTTTTCCAGTACAAGCAGGCTGTGGAGCAGTTGTTCCTGAACCCATTGTAAGTCTCGATTCATCCTGCTATGACTGTCTGTGTAAATATATATATATATAGTCAGTTTGATTTGGCTCACACTGAATAGATGAGAATATCATAACCAAACAAAGGTCAACTAAAGTGACCCCTTGATAGGAGTCGTATTAATGGTCTTAATAATTGGAAATAGAATACTGGTAATGCGGTATGAAAGTGGTGCAAAGGAGAAACATTTGTATTCTTCATTATGCAGTTGTTTTATTTTTATCCCCTGACGAAGGCAGAGGGATATAAGTTGACTTGTTCATCTGTCTGTTCGTCCATCTGTCCATCGGTCCGTGCATCCTGGAGGTATATCTCAGAAATTGTTTAGAGTTTTTCTTTAAGCTTTGTGTATATGTTTAGTACTATAAAGCAATGTGGGTCAGCTCAGTGTTTTTGTGTTTTCCTCTTTATTTAATGCTTTTAAGGTTAACCCTTTCCTCCATAAATACACCTTTGCAAAAAGAGTAGACCCAAATGAGGGTCTTCTCTGTTTGCTTATGGAATAATATAGATCTGATTCTATAGTTTCTGCTTAGGCAAAAATTCCATGTGTTAATATGCCATTTTAAAAATTAATCTAATTAATATTCATGATGTCATCATTTCTTACATGAATATTCATGGAGGAAAGGGTTAACCTTTTCCCCTATTTAATGTTTTGTCAGAGATAATGACATCATGAATATTTTTAGCTGAATTTTAAAAATGGTATATCATGTACAAAGGATATTTTGGTATTGAAAGAAACTGTAGAGCCAGGTATATTACAATTTGTAAGTAAACAGAGCAGACTCTGATCAGACAGCTCCTACAGGAACCATCTTATCTGAGTCTACTATGTTTGCAAAGGCATGAAAGGCGGTATCTATGAAGGAAATGGTTAAGATTCTTTGTTAATTCCTTTATGGTTACATTAAAGAAATTCTTCATAGTCTCTTTCCTTGTAAGACATACCGGTATTCTACTTTTCATTATTCTTCAGAGTTGAAAGAAGCCAAGATCACAGAACAGTAGGAAAGTCCATCATTGCTAAGGTTGAGGACATGATGTTTGCTCCAGATATGGAGTTTGGTTCAGCTTCACATCTACAGTTTGTGAGTATGAGTGGTTTAAACATTGTGCATGGGTGTTGTACTTATTACCTCACAAAGTTAAGTGGGCATTGTGTCTGTTGGTGTTTCTTGTCCAGGCTATTTCTACAGCAACTACTGGCATTATTTCAAGTAGAATTTTTATGAGTATAGATACATATAGATAAATATAGAAACATATACAATAAAAGCTTTCAAATAGTGTAAAACCATTCCAATGAAAGCCATTCCAATGAAACTTGATGGGAAGCTTCATCATTAACCATTTCCTTTTCACACCTTTGCAAACAGAGATGATGGCTCCTCTAGCAGCTGTCTAATCAGGGTCTGCTTTGTTTGCTTAACCCTTTCTTTCATTTGAATGCCTGTTCATACTTTTGCAAACAGGATAGACCCAGATCAGAACCATCTGATCAGTCTGCTCTGTTTGCTTATGAAATCATATAGATATAAGTCCTACAGTTTTGACCAATAAATCGTGTGTACATGAGAATTATTTGACCCAGATCAGACATCTCTTTGTATGTTTGGTTATATGTTACAAATCTGATTCACCTGTTTGCCATTGCATAAAATCTTTTCGTACATGAATTCATAATGGACAGTCTAAAATGAATATTCGTCAGGTAAGGTGTTAAACAGTTTACTGGCATGATACTAAATTACTTATTCTTTATACACTGAACTGCAAAATAAGCGCAACGGTTGGGGAAACACATATAATTTGAAAATAAACAGTTCAAATGATGAATAAACATGCGTGTTAGACTTCAAGAGTTGAACAATATTCCTCAGAACAATATCATGAATGTAATTGACTTCATTTGACGTAGATGCATTGCTTGTATCCAGACCAATGCAGGATGCACTAGATATTGACAATGTGTGACAATTGAACTTGTTGGTAATGAACTTTGACATAATGAAATTGGGGTTATTTGTTGATTTATTTTAACGGAATTTACAAAGTATGTAGGTAAGGTACCAATGAAAATGAAATAGAGTCGTTATTTATCATTTTAACTGTTTATTTTCGAATTATATGTGTTTCCCCAAACGTTGCGTTTATTATGCGGTTCGGTGTACATGCATGTACAAGGCAACAGGTAAATGTGCATACTCAAATACTAAAATCGTCTTTTCTCCACTAAACCCTATGTTGTGACCACTCTTTAGAATCCTCTCTTCGAGGCGATTCTAAAGAGTGGTGCAAACATAGGGTTTAATGGAAAAATAAAGAGGTGATTCTAGAAAATGTTTTTATTTATGCATCTTATCTGACCCTCTGTTAACCCATTCCCACTTAGTCTAGTTTTAGACCTAACCTCTTTGATTAAATCTACCAAAAAGGAGCATTAACTAGAGGAAAGGAAATTTTCAGGATTGTTTAGTTTTGAAACTATTGTGATAAATAGAGCATTTGCTCCTGTGGAGCAAATGCTCTATTTATCACAATGGTTTCATAAAGTGACTTTTACAGAAGCGTTAAAAGGCATCAATATGTGGGAATGGGTTAATGTAGTTGGTATTTTAACTTTTTCAGACTTTGAGAGGGCTGAAGAATATCAATCTGTACCTTATACCACTGATGATGGAGCTGGCAGAGGACAGTCTCAGCATATGTCCAGAAGTTGGGGTACAGTCAAATTATTGCTGAAATTTATAAACTGATTTTTCAGCTTGTCTGTTTTTTGAAGAAAGAAAAAACAAGCTATTGTCATAACCCCGTCGTTGTCGTCGTCATTGTAGTTGTTGTCCAGAAACTTTACCATTGGCTATTACTTCTTTACAAATCTTATGAAACTTCATACAACCTTACCAAGGTCATAACTCTTTTTAAAAATTATGCCCTTTATGAACTTTATAAAAACTTAAAATGTCTTGAAAGACAAGCGTTGGCACCAGCATGGGGTGCTCTTGTTTTTATAACTGCATATCAGCAAAGGAAATTTGGCCATGGCAGAAATTGTAGACTCAGATTTACTAGTATATTATTCATTAAGCAAACAACAAAATTTATCAGGGGCTGTCTGATCAGGATCTGTTCTGTTTGCAAATGCCTTGTTTTGATATGAAACTTGTTTTGGCTTTATCTTTGACTACAGCGTCAAGCCTCTTCTCTAATGAATCTGGAATCATTTACACTTATGCATGCTCATGATTTGCAATCAGCTGAAATATTATTCAAACAAAAGTTTCTCCCATTTCTTTCTCTTAACCCTTTCCCTGTTTAATATTCATGTAAGAAATATGACAACACGAATATTTATTACCTCAATTTTTATAATGTAAACTTTTCAAAGGATTTCTTTGCTTTGACAAAAACTGTAGAATCAGATCTATATCATGTCAAAAAAACCCAGAGCAGACCCTGATCAGACGGTTCCTACAGGAGCCGTCTGTTCTAGGTCTACTCTGATTGCAAATGTGTAAAAAGGCATATATATGAGGGAAAGAGTTAAGAAGCAGTCAGGCTATCAAATGTTTATTCATGCAAAACTGCTTACAACGGTAATCATGAAATCATAGCAGTATGCCAAATGTTGATGATGTTGTATACTTTCAGAAACTGATTCAAACCTTGGAGGAAACCTTTCCAGAGGATGACCCAAGACCTAGGACAAGGTACAAGAGAAAGAACCCCTCCAAGTTTCAGGTAAAAGATAAACATTAACCCTTTCCCTGTTCTATATTTATGTAAGAAATAACGACATCCTGAATACATGTACAGTCCACTCTCGTTATGGCGAACTCGCTTGACACGAATTTCTCGTTGACACGAAGTTTTTGTAAAGTCCCAACTTTTCTTCCTATATATTCTATATAAATTTAAGTTTTTAAGACGAGTTCGAACTGATCACGTTTTCGTTAAGTCGAAGTCATTTTCCGTCCCCAAAGTGTTTGTTTGCATGTAATTATCGGTGTTTGTATCGAAGTCGCATCTCTCAGTCTGATTGAGTTCGAGGTGTGAATTGGACCTTTTGATCCGACCCTGGCAAAGTACGCCAGGTGATCGCGACACATGTAATTACAGTGTTTTGTGGGTAAACAATCACTGATGTCAGATAATTATTCAAACTGCGGAACAATGCCGCATTGAGTGAACGTTATTTAGTAAAATGACACATTACCGTTCATTCGTCCTAAGTGTCAATCATGACTACTGTAGTAAGAAAGATAACTCTCAAGCGTCCTCGCTTCCAGACGATTTTGTAGAGATTGGATAAAAAGTAAGGCCTGTTCCTTATTTTATTACCAATACATGCAGTTCAACATTGAATTTAATTTGTCACTTGAGTAATAGCGAAACAGCTCACAGCGAAACTTGTAAAATGGTGACTACATTTTGAAATGTCTGGTTTCCCGAATAAGGCTGTTCTCTTAGATGTACCGGAAGTACACGAATCGGCAACCAGCTAGTTCACGTGTGATTGCGTATTTCCGGTGCCCGTTTAGGAAAAGGGATTTCCCATAGAAATGTAAACAAACGATGCGCTTTAAAAATCGCCAATCCAACGGTGATTAATTCAATGATAAAGGCAAAAGGGATCTGAAAATTGGATAGGGCCTTGTAAATTAAGGCATAGTGTCATTAATGGAGGGTAGGAAAGATAGAATTTTGTTCTCGCAGTAATGGATCAACACGCACATGTACAATTTTATTTACACAGAGTGCGATTCTTTTACACAATATGAAGACTAAACTGTACAAGCACATTAGTATGCTTGTAATATGGCAGCTTGTTTAAGGTGAACGTAATGGAAGAAACTGGATTTTTTGGAAAAATGGCATGTGATTTTAGTCGAACTCTCGATGAGTCGAAGTTTTTAACGGGTCCCTACGAAATCGACATAACGAGAGTCGACTGTACATGTATTTATTAGCATAACTTTTATAATGAAAACTTTTCAAGGAAATGCTTTGCTTTGACAAAAGCTGTAGAATCAGATCTAGATCTGTATCATGTCAAAAGCAAACAAAGCAGACCCTGATCAGAGGGCTCTTATAGGAGCCATCTGATCTGATTCTACTCTGTTTGAAAATGTGTGGAAAGGCGTTTATATGAGTAAAAGGTTTAATAGTATAACATATATAGTATTGTTATGGGTATAGTGTTGCTGCTCTGCTTCCGTCAGTCTGTTCATTGACACCTTGCAAACATGACACAGAACAAACTTTGGCACACAGAATCATAAAATCTTACATGCTTATTCCACATATTGAGGCACTGTGCCCTTTTGATTCTCAAGGTCAAAAGATGAAAGATCAAGGTCACAGGAGGTAAATCTTGAAAATCTTGTGTGATCACGATACAGAACAATAGATGACACACAGAGTTCTCATACCTTGCATGTTTGTTTCCTATGATGAGACTTTAAACCTGCATTTTAGGTCATAAGTCAAATGTCAAAGTCACAGGAGGCAAAACTTTTATAATACATTGTGAAAATTATACAGAACAAACCATGGCACAAAGAATCATCAAACCTTTCATAGTTGTTCCCTGTCATGAAATGTTTCACCTTTTTGGTATTCATAGTCATGTATCAAAGGTCACAATGAGCAGATCTTGTAAATATGTTTTGAACAAGATACAGAATAAACACACAGAATAATTCTAACCTTGCATGCTTTGTTCCCAATGATCAGATATTGCACACCGTGAGACATTTGAGTCGATTTGACCCTGTTGGTCTTTATGCACTTGAATGGACGTAGATATACAGTGAACCCTCATTACAACGGAGGTGTTTGTTTCCATCCATTGTGCTGGTATAACGAGGTTGCCGTTATAACGAGTTTAAATATGAAAGGAACCATTTGACCAGTTTTAAACTAGTACCAACAGGTGATCGCTTAATGCAGAACACAAGAAATGCAAAAAGCTCCCTAAGGCATTAAGCAATCACCTGTGCTATTGGCATTGCACCTATTTATTCAGTGGCTGTTTCAAAGAGTTAACGGCAATTTTGTTTCAATGCATATTGCCGGTATAACGAGGGTGCCATTGTAACGAATGCCGGTATAATGAGGGTTCACTGATTCCCTTCTACCCTGTAACTGTCTGTCTGTGAAAAAAGTCCCTTCCGCTCTGTAACTTTGTTATGCATGAAATGATTTTGAAATCATTTGACAGATATGTTACCCAATAGTAGATGGTGTATCACATAGAAGAACCATAAGTCTGTCATTGCCTATTAGTGAATTATTTCCCTTCAAAAGTATACAACACTAAAATAAATGCTTTTTCTAGGAAATGCTTTTTCAGTAGATTTATCCAAGGAGGTAGGGTCTAGAAATAGTCTAGGGGGGATGGGTTAACTGGTATATTAGACTTTCTATATGGAAATCAGCATCTATGCTTTGCAAATAGCTGCCCCATTTAAACACAGCATCTGACTGGATCACTGTGATACCAGTCAGCAATCAGAATTGACCCAGATTGGTTACAAACAACACAGAACTTGATCAGAGCCCATATTGTTGAGGTGACAGCTGATATGACTGTACATGTACATTGTTTGCAAAGTCTAAAAGCTGTTTTTAGCTCACCTGAGCAAAGCTCAGGGTGAGCTTTTGGGAGACTTGAATGTCCGTCGTCCGTCGTGCGTCGTGCGGTGTGCGTCGTGCGTCGTCAACAATTTGCTTGTGAACACTCTAGTGGTCACAATTGTAGTCTAATCTTCATGAAACTTGGTCAGAATGAATGTCTTGATAAAATCTCGGACGAGTTCGAAAGTGGGTCAAGTTGGGTTAAAAACTAGGTCACTAGGTCAAATAGTAGGAAAACCTTGTGAACCCTCTACAGGTCACATTTTTAGCCCAATTTTCATGAAACTTGGTCAGAATGATTGTCTTGATAAAATCTTGGAGGAGTTTGAAAAATGGGTTATGTGGGGTAAAAAACTAGGTCACTAGGTCAAACAGTAGAAAAACCTTGTGAACACTCTAGTAGTCACAATTTTAGTCCAATCTTCATGAAACTAGGTCAGAATGAATGTCTTAATAAAATCTCGGACGAGTTCGAAAGTGGGTCAAGTGGAGTTAAAAACTAGGTCACTAGGTCAAACAGTAGAAAAACCTTTTGAACACTCTAGTGGTCACAATTTTAGTCCAATTTTCATGAAACTTGGTCAGAATGAATGTCTTGATAAAATCTCGGACTAGTTCGAAAGTAGGTCAAGTGGAGTTAAAAACTAGGTCACTAGGTCAAACAGTAGAAAAACCTTGTGAACACTCTAGTGGTCACAATTTTAGTCCAATCTTTATAAAACTTAGTCATAATGATTGTCTTGATGAAATCTCAAACGAGTTTGAAAGTGGGTTATGTTGGGTTAAAAACTAGGTCACTAGGTCAAATAGTACGAAAACCTTGTGAACACCCTAAATGTCACATTTATAGACAAATCTTCATGAAAATTGGTCAGAATGATTGTCCTAATAAAATCTTGGACAAGTTTGAAAGTGGGTTATGTGAGGTCAAAAAGTAGGTCACTGGGTCATATCTTAGAGAAATCTAGTTTACACTACAGTGGCCACATTTTTAGCCCAGTCTTCCTCAAACTTGCACAGAGTGTTTGTCTTGGTGATATCAAGGTTGAGTGTGATCATGGGTTGGGTGGGAATAGAAAGTAGGTCACTAGGTCAAGTCTTAGAAAAATACTTTGGAGAGCACATTTTTAGCGCAATCTTCATTGGTCAGAATCATTGTCTTGATAAAATCAATATACTAAATCTTTGAAAATCTTGTTATGCAGAACCACTGCTCATGATCCACTGCTCATGATCCACTATCAACATTGTTCATATATTGTCCCTAAGTTCAATATTGACCCTACCCATGGGCTACCCTGCAAAAATCTTAAATCTATGGTAATCAGGTGAGCGATTAAGGGCCATCTTGGCCCTCTTGTTTATACATTGGATTCAATTATCTTGTAAATTAGGCTGGGGAGGAAGAGGTAACTGATGAAGTCATCACCCATGGGATGGAAGATGAACATATCAAGAGGCATGAAACTACAGGTAAAGTAAACATAAGATGCTTTAACCATAAAATTAATATTCATGTAAGAAATAATGTCATCATGAATATTTATTAGCTGAATTTCTATAATGTGAACTTTTCAAGGGATTATTTTGCTTTGACAAATACTGTAGAATCAGATCTATATCATGTCAAAAGCAAACAGAGCCGACTCTGATCAGATGGCTCCTATAGGAGCTGTCTGATCTGGGTCTACTCTGTTTGCAAATGTGTGAAAGGATGTTTATGTGAGGGAAAGGGTTAGCTCTTTATGGTCATTCATGTAAGAAATTATGACTCCATGAATAAAAAAAGTAGTTGAATTTTTTAGGGTCTAAACATAGCCTATGAGAGAACGGGCTACTTTCAGCTCAATAACTACACTGTGTTTTGTAAATATTTCTGTATTTTTTATTTCAGTTTTGCGTGTAAAGACATTAATAGCTAAAGATATGTCGCCTCATGTTATGGTGAAGGAAAACGTACTGATGAAGGTAATATGCTACTTCTTTATTATACCCCTAATGAATTCTTTACCTAATGAGTATTCATGCAAGACTCTGCCGCAGCCTGTTATGCATATATATGAATTAAATTCTTGAATTAATTTAACCCCTTTCCCTTTTTACCACTTATTCAACATTTTATCACCTCATTAATATTCATGGACTGAATCAATAAAATGGAATATAGTAAAAAAAAAATATTTTTCACAATGGTGGAAACTGTAAAATGAGATCTATGACATTCCATAAGCAAACAGAGCAGACCCTGATCAGACGCCTCCTATAGGAGCCGTATGATCTGGGTCTTCTCTGTTTACTGTGCGTGAAAAGGCATTTATATGAAGGAAAGAGTTACAATTGTAAATTAAGGCCTTAGGAAATTCAATGCCATAACAAACAGCAGAGAGTCATATCAGTATTATATAAGCAAACAGGGCAGACCCTGATCATACATATCCTATAGGTGTTATCTAATCTTGGTCTTACTTTTTTTCGAATGTATAGATATTAGATTAAGGGTTAAACATACTAGCTTTTTACACAAATTAATTTGTCCCTGTCCCATTGCCACATGTTTACACAAATTAAATTGTCCCTGTCCCATCCACACATGTTTACACACATTACTTTTTGTTCCTGTCCCATCCACACATTTACACACATTACTTTTTGTTCCTGTCCCATCCGCACTTGTTTACACAAAATACTTTGTCCCATTTACACATATTTACTGAAAAATCCTTTTTCCCATCCACACATGTTCAATTACTGTTCTTCATATCCTTAAATAAAGTTATTTAGAGTTTAACCTGATAGAGACACCTTTTATGACTGTAAACAGAGAAGACCTAGATCAGACGGCTCCTGCAGGAGTCACCAGATCATGATCTGCTGTGTTTGCTTATGGAAAAATATTGATCTTATTCTACAGTTTCTATCAAGATTTCTAATGTTCATATGTTATTATAAAAGAACTAGTGACTATAGGACTCTCATGTTTATAGGAAACATCTGCAAAAGTAACTATTACAATATGTTATGTATGATACACATCACTTGGCATTCTATGTTTATTCCAAATTTTAGTACCTACTGAATATTCATGGACAAAATAGCTATAATGAAATATGGAAGGTGAAACATTGTAGTCATTTCAGAAAATAAAGAAACAGAACTATCAAAGTCCATTAGCAAACAGAGCAGACCCTGATCAGACAGCTCCTATTGGAGCCATCTGATCTGGGTCTACTCTGTTTGCAAATGTGTGAAAACACGTTAATATGAAGGAAAGGGTTAATAATAGATGCTCGTTGACACCTTTGCAGACAGAGTGGATCCACATCAGATGGCTTGTGTATGAATCATCTGATCAGGGTCTGCTCTGTTTGCTTATGGAATAATATAGATCTAATTCTACAGTTCCTGCCATGGCCAAAAATTCCTGTGATTGTATGCCATTATACAAAAAAAAAATAAATTAATATTTATGATGAAATTGTTTCTTACATGAAATTCTTGTGATGGAGGATTAGTCTTTATACAAGTTAGTTTATAATCTGATAAAAGTTTATAATCTGATAAAACCGAGATTTTTCTTCTTATTTCAGTATATGTTAGATTGTCACATAGACGATATGTGGAGTGAATATTTGATAGATCTGGCTGGCGGAGACATTTTCCCACCAAACCCATACCCTCGTCTCATCTCAGTCTTACGGCAGTGTGCTATAAGGTATGCTTGAAAGTTATCTTGGAACATAATGCAAATTTCATTTCCGTCTTGTTAAAATTCAAGGTAAAACACATCTCAAGACATATTAGCACATATTAACATAATTATGTTTACAGCATGGATCTATATATAGTTACAGGAAGGATGATTTATGTTTTAAATACAAAATGGAACTATTTTTATATACAGGATGGATCTATTCTTTGATAAGGCATCAGTTGTTACAGAGAAGATGTTCAACCTTGAGGTAAAGCTGGAAGATTCTGACAACTTTGTTTATCACATACCAGGACTAGACGCGCACGGTGAGTTTGAAAAATGATGAAATCCTCACCCTTTACTCCATGAATATTCATGTAAGAAATAATGACATTTGAAATTTTATAATTGCATAAAAACACAGGAAATGTTGGCCATGACAGAAACTGTAAAATCAGATCTGTATTATTTCATAAGCAAACAGAGCAGACCCTGATCAGATGGCTCCTATAGGAGCCATCTGATCTGAGTCTACTCTGTTTGCAAAGGCACAGAAAGGAGTATTTATGGAGAAAAGGGTTAAATCTTTGCACAATGACGGGGAAACCATGATTACTTGCTGATAAGGTCACTGATTCACTTGCATCTGTTTTGTTTAAATGTTTGAAAATACATGTACAACTCAGCCATATCAGGTAAAGAGAGTCATCAACATGGATTAGACACATCGTGAGAATTTTTTTTTCAGATGCATTGCAATGCAATGTAGATCCAGATCAGCTACATGTATTTAGTTTGAGTGGAAGTTGATGAGGTTCTTGACTATTTGGAGGGTAATCATACTACATACAGTATCTGATGATAAATGACAATCAGTATTGTAACATGGTGACTGATCTTGGTGTACACTTCCGTTGTGCCATCATTAATGATTGCTTTTCAGTGAGGGGAAAAGTTTTTTTTCTATCGCATTTTCAATCCGATACTAGTCATGCAAAAGACTTTAGAAAGGGTACAAGTGGTGCCGTCTAGGAATCCGTAGGCCTTGGTTGACCCTGTGTTGAAAGAGATTAACTGAGTGTTTGTTAACCCTTTACTCCATAAATACCCCTTTCTACCCCATTGTTATCATTTCTTACATGAATATTCATGGATTAAAGGGCTAACCCTTTACCTGTTCAATATTCATATGAGAAATAATGAGATCATGAATATTTATTAGCTACATTTTTATAATGTAAACTTTTCCATGGAATTTTTTGCTTTGACAAAAACTGTAGAATTAAATCTATATATCATGTCAAAAGCAAACAGAGCAGACCCTGATCAGATAGGAGCCGTCTGATCAGGTTCTACTCTGTTTGCATAGGTGTAGAAAGTTGTATTAATGGAGTACAGGATTAACTGTAGTCTGTAACTTTGGCAAAACAAAAAGCATGTATCAATATTTTTTGTTACAGGAACTGTGACGTCTTTGATGATGTTAGATACAGGGAGCTATGCTACCTTAGCCCCAATAGTTCAGAGCTTCCAGCAGAGGTCATATATCCAGAAGAAGGGGCCATACAGGGTGGGCATATGCCTAGCCCTTAGTGGCCCCTGCACGTGGTACGGCCGACTGCTGCCCTATCTGAATGAGATAGAGCTTCATGAACACTACTATATCCAGGGTCCATCAGGATGTCAAGGGGAGGCCATACAGCTGTGTGGAGTCATAGGTCAGTATGGTTGTAGCTCAGCCATTTGGTCCATATCACTGGGATAACCCATTACCTCATAGGCTATTTTTAGATACAACCTCTTTGAATAAATCTACCGAAAAGGAGCATTAACTAGAGAAAAGGAAAATTTTAGAATTTTGTAGTTTGAAACCATTGTGATAAATAGAGCAGTTGCTCCTTAGGAGCAAATGCTCTATTTATCACAATGTTCAGAAAGTGGCTTTAACAGGGGCGTAGAAAGGCGTATTTATGGAGGAAAGGGTTAAATCCTAATGAGAGATTGAGTTACTCGGCATCTAATCATACAATGTCACAAAGTCATTAACAGACTTTTTAACCCATTCCCTCATAGGCTATTTTTAGAACCAACCTCTTTGAATAAATCTACCGAAAAGGAGCATTTACTAGAGAAAAGGAAAAGTTTAGAATCATGTAGTATTGAAACCATTGTGATAAATAGAGCAGTTGCTCCTTAGGAGCAAATGCTCTATTTATCACAATGTTTCAGAAAGTGGCTTTAACAGGGGCGTAGAAAGGCGTATTTATGGAGGAAAGGGTTAATAGACATTTCAGACGAGTTTTAATATACAGGTGGACTTCCAATATCTCTAAACTACGAGAGACCATACAAATTACTTCCAGATCACAGAGTTTGAGTTATCTGATTTCTAAAGTTCACAGCTTAACCCATTCCCTTATAGGCTACTTTTTGATCCAACCTTTTTGAATAATCTACCTAAAAAGGAGCGTTTACTAGAGAAATGGAAACTTTTAGAAGTGTGTAGCTTTGAAACCAGTGAATACTCTATTTATCACATTATTAAGCTGCCACATGTATTTCAAGATATGCTTAGTTATACATTTTAGAACAATTCTGTATTGCAAATTTTTGAAGGTCTAAATTTTAATTCAATTTATCGGAGTTTGAGATATCGATGTTCAACTGTATATGATATCAAACTTTCAGTGCATAGTCATATGGTGGACATGATAACCAAATCTGGACTTCCGGTGATGGGTGTGTATTTTGGGGCTCCAAGTCCTGGCCATTGGACTGCAGATGATATATTGAACAAGAAGCGTGGATTTTTATCAGAGTTTACCTTAACATGTAGAAGGAAAGAGCCTATCTTTGCTAAGGTATGTGTGAGTGATCCCATTCCCTCATAGGCTATTTTTAGATCCAACCACTTTGAATAAATCTACCGAAAAGGAGCATTAACTAGAGAAAAGGAAAAGAATTTTGTAGTTTGAAACCATTGTGATAAATAGAGCATTTGCTCCTATTTGTCACAACGGTTTCAATAGGTGATTTTTACAGAGGCGTAGAAAGGCGTATTTATGGAGGAAAGGGTTATGCTGTATTAGATCTAAATTATGTATTACTATTTCAAGCTTTTCAGTGAATTTGTGTTAACCCTTTCCTTCATATAAATGCAGTTTAACGAATTTGCAAACAGAGTAGACCCATGTCATTATTTCTAACATGAATATTGATGG
This sequence comes from Azorinus chamasolen, assembly GCA_963576725.1. Taxonomy (NCBI): domain Eukaryota; kingdom Metazoa; phylum Mollusca; class Bivalvia; order Cardiida; family Solecurtidae; genus Azorinus; species Azorinus chamasolen. The sequence continues at coordinate 48,633,762 of OY755240.1, forward strand.
AGTAAATGGTTGATTGTACAGTCCATTCAGTATGAAGGCTATCCTTTGCTGGATGATTTTGTGTGAATAACAGTGCAGATCCTCTAGGAGCCCTCTGATCTTAGACAACGCTGTTCACAATTCTTACATTCAAGCAGTTACAATGCCAAACTACTAAAAAGTCATGAAAAATACCATTTTTTTTAAAAAATTAATATTAATAATGAGCTAATAATCTGTTCTACCCATTGCATCAACGAAATACCACTAGGGATACCACAGAATCCATGTAAATCCCCTTTTCTTTAATATACAGTCTTGCATTTCTTTGACTTACCTAGTCAGCCATTTATAAGGAAGGGCTTATCGATGGCACCTAGGGGGAAACTGATAATTAGAGCATGTGTGTGATAAAACAATAGGTGGCCATTCATCCATATTTCCCTCTCGGTAGCCTCAAACTACAAGATAAGCTTTCTAACGAGTGATTTATGGGAAACTGGCAAGAAAATCAGCTTTTTTAACTGATCGGCTGGAAGAAAGGGGGAGAAACTTAGTGGAGAATGTTTACATTATAAAACTTCAGCTGATAAATATTCATGATGTCATAATTTCTCAAATTGATATTGAAACACGGAAAGGGTTAAAGAGGTTTATTGTAATTTTGTTTGTCTTTGTTTTCAGGCCTATGTACTGATGGATGGATGGCGCTATGTTACATTAAAGAAACACTTTTTACTCCATTTCCTGGAAGATGGTGAACAGTATGTAGCAACCACCTATAAAATATTAGATTCCAAATGGTGAAAAAAAGAACAACAATTTTCAATTTATGTACCTTAATCGTAATTTAAAAATCAAATCAAAAGTAACTTACATACAAACAGTGAATGATCTTAATCTAGACAAGATTTTCCAAACTTTTGAATATCCTGAGAATGACATTAACCCTTTACTCCATAAATATGCCTTTCTGCCCCTTTGCAACCAGAGTAGATCCAGATCAGATGGCTCCTATAGGAGCTGACTGATCAGGGTCTGCTCTATTTGCTTATAAACTATATATGGATACATAATTCTACAGTTTCTACCATTACCAAACATTCCAGTGTCCATTTGCTACTATAACAGTTAAATCTAATTAATATTCTTGATGTCATTATTTCTTTCATGAATATTCCAACACAGTCAACTCTGCTTTTTACAGTATTCACAGGACCTTGAAATAAATATTGTTACATAGGATGTTTATTACAAGTATTCTGATGAGAATGCCTTCCAAATATTGTTTCAATTTGGATGAATAATTGTTAGGTTCCCAAGCACCATTTATTGTAAGGCTTATGAAGATAATCTGGTTTTGTTGCTGACTCAAAGTTGGTTAAATTATAAGCAGTTACACTATTTATTGTTTAAAAGTAGAAGGTCCAGATAAGATGCTTAAATTAAACATTTTCAGGAATAATTTCTTTATATCACCACCAAACCCTATGTTGTGACCACTCTTTAGAATTGTCTCGAAAAGACGATTCTAAAGAGTGGCCACAACATAGGGCTTGGTGGAGAAAGGACGATTTTAGTATTAGAGTACACACCTTTATCTGTTACTCTGTGTATGCACAAATAATTACATTTTGAATTTTGAATTCCACAGAATTTTGGACATTGAAAGGAAGTGCAGCAAATCCTTCTAAAGTGACCGCTTTATGAATAAGCATAGATGTCTTTAAAGGCAGGTGTTTGCTTAATGCAGGATGAAAGTAATGCAGAAAGATCCAGCATGAGCTTTCTGCACAACTTTTCATTCTGCATTAAGCTACCACCTGCCTTTAAAACCCAGAATTTAAACCTCCTTTTGGTGGTCACTCTTAGAGGTGTTTCACTGTAACTCGACTTGATTGAAATATATGACTGAAAGGTAAAACAATTGTTTGCTTGGGATATCTGTAATATTTCTGATACATATCTGGTTTGAAAGACAGAGGAATGAAAATAATTACAGAGTAACAGATAAATGTGTGTACTCAAATACTAAAATCATTTCTCCACCGAACCCTTTGTTGTGACCACTCTATAGAATCGTCTCTTTGAGACGATTCTAAAGAGTGGTCGCAACATAGGGTTTGGTGGAGAAATAAAGGAGTTATTCATGAAAATGTTTCAATTTACGCATATTATCTGGACCTCTGTAATTAGACATTGCAATAGATCAGAGTTTAAGCAGATATCATTCTTACAGGAAGATTAGGGCTAATACGTATACAGTAAAACCTCTCTATAACAACCACTAAATTGTGTTAATTAGTTGGTCTTTTGGGCAGGTGGTTGCTTAAAGCAAGGTGAAAGTAAAACAGAACGCTCCTATAGGAGCGTTCTGTTTTACTTTCACCTTGCTTTAAGCAGCCACCTGCCTTTAACACAGAATATTTGATGTAGTTTAGTGGTTGCTATAGAGAGGTTTTACTGTACATGTATATTTAAAAGTTTTACCAAATACGATTTACATCTGTGCTATTTGAACAGAAACAAATAATGTGATAGAACATGATGAACATTTTTTTCTTTCAGACCACAGCTGTTCTATCCAGAAGATCCAGCATCTTTTTACCAGTCAGTGTTCTTAGCCAAAGACAGGGTAAGTAATAAGTTACATTTACAGTCAAGTTAAGCGAAGGCTGATTCAGTATTTAGATTTTCATAATTTGTTAATAAAATGTAAAGATGTAACTGTGGTGGGTTTTCATTTTAGCCATCATGTAATAATAGAATGCACAAAAATCAAAACAATTAAAAAATATGGTTCAAATTTATTGAAAAGTTTCATAATCTTTCTTTTTCTATCATTTTATGTTTGCTAATGAAATTTGATAGATCTGTTTCTTTATTTTCTTCAATGTCTACAGTGTTGCACCTTCCATATTTCATTATGGTTATTGTGTCCATGAATCTTCAGTAGGTATTGAAATTTGGAATAAACATAGAACAGGGAAAGGGTTAACAAAAAACTGTGTTTTTCTTTCAGGCAGCTTTTCATTACCAGAATCTCGGGCCTCCCCAGGGTGGGGACCCTATGAGTAGATCTAACGTTGGAGCTGTCACATATGCCCTGGAGAAAAAAATGTACGAAGCCAAGAGGAAATGTGACTGGCTCGGTTTTTACAGGCATCTGTTGCTTAGGGACCTCATTTCACAGGTCTGTAGAACATCTGAGGAAATATTGTAACATGTTAGAGATATGGGGATTAACTATCTATTTTCCTGTTTAATATTCATGTAAGAAATAATGTGATCATGAAGATCTATAATGGCATATGTGCACAATGGGATAAACATGTAAAATGATGTTGGACATTTGTAGTAGATCGTTAAGTTCTAGTTTTGGTTGTCCATAATTGATGTGAAGTAGGACATATATACTGTGTGCTATTAGGTCAATACCTCTGGAATGCATTAAACAAATGGCTGAATTATGAATCTGATGAAACATTATTTCAAGCATTTTCGTTTAACCCATTCCTCCATAGGCTATTTTTAGACCCAACCTATTTGAATTAATCTACCAAAAAGGAGCAATTACTAGGGAAAAGGAAACTTTTTAGAAGTGTGTAGGTAGTATTGAAACCATTGTGATAAATAGAGCATTTGCTCCTTATGTAGTATTGAAATCCTTGTGATAAATAGAGCATTTGCTCCTAAGGAGTCAATGCTGTATTTATCACAATGGTTTCAAAAAGTGACTTTAACAGAGGTGTAGAAAGGCATATTTATAGAGGAAAGGGTTAATCAATGGTAATTTGTCGACTTTGTTTCGCAAATCAATGCAAAAAGAAAATTGACATTATAGCAAACGAAATTCATTTGGTGCAAAGGTGTTAAAGTGATAAAATATTGAAGCAATTATCCTATTTTTTTTGTTTTGTGTAGGATCAGAGCCATATAGCTGACTGCTGGAGAGTATTCCACAGTATGGCTGGGCAGGTGGAATATGTCACAGGTAATTTCCACTCCCTTGTCAGACTTGTTTAACCCTTTCCTTCGTATAAATGCCTTTTCACGCATTGGCAAACATAGTAGATCAGGGTCTGCTTTGTTTGCTAATGGAATTCAATAGATCTGTTTCTTTGGTTTCTAAAATGGCTACAGGAGCAGTCTGATCTGGATTTACTTTGTATAAATGTGTATTATATATAAAGAGTTCTATGGAATTATTTGAGAAGCAAATAACAAAGACCTTGATCAAACTGCTCCATCTAGGTTGTCGTTATTTGCTTAACCCTTTCCTCCATAAATACGCCTTTTTAAACCTCTGTAAATGTCACTTTTTGAAACGATTGTGATAAATAGAGCATTTGCTACTAAGGAGCAAATGCTCTATTTATCACAATGGTTTCAGAATTACGAAATTCTAAAAAATTCTCTTTTCTCTAGCTTATGCTCCTTTTAGATAGATTTATTCAAAGAGGTTGGGTTTAAAAATAGCCTATGAAGGAGAGGGTTAAGTTTGTCAGAATATTTAGTGTATGATGTGTTCTTGTAGTGTTTCCTGAGGATGTGTTCTTGTAATGTTTCCTGAGTATATGATGTGTTCTTGAAATGTTTCCTGAGTGTATGATGTGTTCTTGTGATGTTTCCTGAGTGTGTGATGTGTTCTTGTAATGTTTCCTGAGGATATGTTCTTGTAATGTTTCTTGAGTGTATGCTGTGTTCTTGTAATATTTCCTGAGTGTATGACTTGTTCTTGTAATGTTTCCTAAGTGTATGATGTGTTCTTGTAATGTTTCCTGAGGATATGTTCTTGTAATGTTTCTTGAGTGTATGCTGTGTTCTTGTAATATTTCCTGAGTGTATGATGTGTTATTGTGGTGCTTCCTGAGTGTATGATGTGTTCTTGTAATGTTTCCTGAGTGTATGATGTGTTCTTGTGGTGTTTCCTAGGTGTATGATGTGTTCTTGTAATGTTTCCTGAGTGTATGATGTGTTCTTGTAATGTTTCCCTGAGTGTATGATGTGTTCTTGTAATGTTTCCTGAGTGTATGATGTGTTCTTGTAATGTTTCCTAAGTGTATGATGTGTTCTTGTAATGTTTCCTGAGTGTATGATGTGTTCTTGTGGTGTTTCCTAGGTGTATGATGTGTTCTTGTAATGTTTCCTGAGTGTATGATGTGTTCTTGTAATGTTTCCTGAGTGTATGATGTGTTCTTGTAATGTTTCCTGAGTGTATGATGTGTTCTTATAATGTTTCCTGAGTGTATGATGTGTTCTTGTGGTGTTTCCTGAGTGTATGATGTGTTCTTGTGATGTTTCCTGAGTGTATGATGTGTTCTTATAATGTTTCCTGGGTGTATGACTTGTTTTTGTAATGTTTCCTTTGTGTATGATGTGTTCTTGTAATGTTTCCTGAGTGTATGATGTGTTCTTGTAATGTTTCCTTTGTGTATGATGTGTTCTTGTAATGTTTCCTGAGTGTATGATGTGTTCTTGTAATGTTTCCTGAGTGTATGGCATGTTGGTGTAATGTTTCCTGAGTGTACGACTTCTTGTAATGTTCATGAGTGTATGAAATGTTCTTGTGATGCGTCCTGAGTAACATGTTCTTTTGATGCTCACTGAGTGTATGATGTGTTCTTGTGATATTTCTTGGGTGTATGAAATGTTCTTGTGATGTTTCCTGAGTGTATGACATGTTCTTTATGGTTGCAGGGATGATGGAGGTGTTACAGGACCTGGTTTTGACCTGCCTCCAGGCTGGCCCTGATAAGCTGACAAGTAGTAAGGGCAGTCGACAGAGTGGATCCAGACCAAGGGTAAATACATTTAGTTCCTTTATGTTCTACATCCTTGGCAGTATGTGACCTTTTTATTGTTGTAGTGCCCTTAATCATGTCGGTGTGGGACAGGCAAGCAACATTTCTATGAAGGTCATTTACTTTTTGTCTGTGGTTCTTCATTTTTGCCGTCTATTTGGCACTTTATCATTGTTGAACAAACAACGTTTTTTTTTAATTTATGTCATAATAAAGCTATACAGTGTTAGATACAATTTGGCTGCAGAAGATACTTAACTTTCTTCCTGTTGAAATTATATTCATGGAAGAAATAATGACATCATGATTATTTATTAGTTGAATTTTAATAATGGTATATGTACACAGGAGTTTTTGGTATTAGTAGAAACTGTAGAGTCAGATCTATTATAATTTCATCAGCAAACCCAGGTCATGCGTCTCCTACAGGTACTATGTTTACAGAGACATAAAAAATGTTTAGATAAAGGAAAGGGGTTAACTATTTGTAGGAGCTGTCTGATCACGGTCTGCTATGCTTGCTTGTGGGATGATACAGATGTGATTGTAGAGTTAGCTGCCATGATCTTGGCCAGACCATCCTGTGTTTATTATATATATGCCATTAACCCTTTCCCTCATATAAACGCATTTCCACGCATTTGCAAACAGAGTAGACCCAGATCAGACGGCTCCTAGAGGAGCCGTCTGATCAGGATCTACTCTGTTTGCTAATAGAATTTCATAGATCTGTGTCTTTACTTTCTAAAATGGCTACAAATTTCCATCTTCAATATTTCGTTATAATCATTGTATCTATGAATATTCAGTAGGTATTGAAATTTGGAATGAACACAGGACAGGGAAAGGGTTAATAAAAACAAACCAGATACTCAATATTCATCAAGTCATTATTTCTTACATGAGTTTCAATATTCATCAAGTCATTATTTCTTACATGAGTTTTCATTAGGTTAAGGGGTAACCTTTTCATTCATACAAACACTTTATTATGCCTTTGCACAAAGTGTAGACCCAGATCAGACGGCTCCTATGGGATCCGTCTGATCAGGGTCTACCTTGTTTGCAAACACATGAAAAAGCGTTTATATCAGGGAAAGGGTTAATAATAATGCTGTTAAAAATTTGGCTGATTAATATTCATACAGTCATGCTATCTTACATGAATATTCATCAGGTAAAGGGTTATTATTTATGCTTTCTATTTTCAGAATCCTGTTGAACACAAAGCCTTAACGAAGATGGTGATGGCATTCTACCAGAAGCTAATGTACGTGTGTGAAGCACGCCTCACCATGGCTGCCAGGTCCCTCACAGACTACATAGAAAACAAACTAAAATCAGCACTAGAGTTTGACCCGGAAACGGGGCAGCCTTTCCTGGCCATTGAAGATCAGGTAACTACATATAAACACTCTTGAAATCGACCATTCAAAAGACTTTATGACAGATGGTAGCTAAACTCTTTACTTGTTCAATATTCATGTAGGAAATAATCACATCATGAATATTTTTTAGCTGATTTTGTAAAATGTACAATTTTTGACAGAAATTTTTGCATTGACAAAAACTGTAGAATGAGATCTATATCATGTCATAAGCAAACAGAGAAGACCCTGATCAGACGTCTCCTACAGGATCCATCTGATCTGGGTCTACTCTGTTTGCAAAGATGTTCAAAGGGGTTTATATGAAGAAAAGGGTCATCTCTTTGCACCCATTCCCCACAAGTCGCCCCTAATCTCCCACACCGGTGCTCCTTTTAAAGTTTTCTATGAAATAAATCTTAACTTAAACGTTATCATTTTTTATGTATAATGTTAGTATGCACTGTTTTTCTTTGGTAAATAATATGGTAATGTAATACATGTAAATATTGAAATCTAAACAGTTTATTTTTAAAACTTTATGCTTAACCCATTCCTTCCTAAACTATTGTTAGACACAACCTCTTTGAATAAATTTACCGAAAAGGAACATTTACTAGAGAAAAGCAAAATTCTAGAATTGTGTAGTTTCAAAACCATTGTGGTAAATAGAGCATTTGTACATATGGAGCAAATGCTCTATTTATCACAATGGTTTCAATTGTGACTTTTACAGGTGTCAATATGAGGGAATGAGTTAACTCATATTTATAACTTTACTGTTTCAGTCCATATTTCGATTGGAGGAAATGAAGAGTATCATGAAAATTTTCCAGGACATTCAGAGCAGCGACGCCCAGAGCGTATCCCAAGAGGTCCCCTTATCGTACAAGCCTCCACCCCCACCCCATTTCCACAGTGACCTCACTCTAAGGTCACGAGGAACTCCTAGGTCACAAAGGTCACAGAGGTCAGGCAGTGAGTCGATATACTCACAAGATCAATACAGGTGGGTTCAATACAGATTTTGTTTAAAGTCATAGTCTCTTTTTAAAAATGCCTAAAAAATATATGAATAATTTGTTTATATCCTGGAAAGAATTATATCACAAGAAATTAAATTAAAAAAATGCTGAAGAAGACAATACTTTCTTGTGTTTGTTTGTTGTTCAACAAAATATCATCAGTATGGATGAAAATGGTTTACTTTGTATCCCCCCACCCCCATCAGGAGGGTGGGGCATATCGTCCAACTTTGATGTTGGCGATAATTTTGTAGCCATTGCATATACAACTTCAAACTTGGCATACATGTGCAACTTATGGAGGCGAACATATTTAGGGGTGACTTATTAAGGTCAGGGTCATACATCACGGTCAAATCGGGGCATAGTGTTTCACAAACACATCTTTTTTTATATAATTTTAAATTGACAATCTTCATAAGAATGATTGAACATAATGATTACAATGTTTTATGATGCTATTGAAAATATGCCTCCATTGTAAGGACTGTCACTTTTAAATCTTATATATGTAATACAGGTATATATATAGTATGGTAGAATCAACTTTTAGATACATTTGTAGATTTATTCAAAGAGATTGCGTCTAAAAATGGCCAATGAGGTAATGTGTTAAAAGTGGCTATTTTCTTAAATGCAGAGAACCAACCCGACAGGAAAGTCAGTACATTAACCAGCCAGACAACCGGCGCTCGAGAGCCAGCAGTGTTGCCTCCAGCATCCTAAATCAACCGGAGCACTACAATAGGAAACCAGCTAATATGATGATCATTCCAGAAAAATAGATTGCAGTATGTGACTGTGCTGATCCACAAGAATGCATACTGGTTTAACTTTATTTTAGTATCGGGGATTTATTTGACTTATCTGTGATAGTTTAGAAGATACCAGTTATTGATACATTTTGTACACTGTTTTTAAGCCTGATTTAAATACTCAAAACAGTGAGTTCCAATTCATGACTTTATGTAATACAGGGCGATAGATAAATGTGTGTACTCAGATACAAAAATCGCCATTTCTCCACCAAAGACCACTCTTTAGAATCTTCTCTTTGAGACAATTCTAATGAGTGGTCACAGCATAGGATTTGGTGGAGAAATAAGGGAGTTATTCTTGAACATGTTTTAATTTATGCATCTTATCTGGGCCTCTGTATATAGAGGATCTTACATGAATGTTCATTACACATTGTTTTTATGAAACGAGTTTACTATAATACTATGACACGAGAGTGTCATATTCATTATAGTAAACGAGTTTCATAAAAACAATGTATAATGAACAGGAATGTAAGATTCTTTTTATCACATAATCCTTAAAATGCCATAGAAAATAAAACAGACTAGCTGACGGCTGTTTCTGCCATTGCTTTACAAACAGCGTAGTAATACAACGGACGACCCGCATGGAGTGCTATGATTGGCTAACGCTTTTTAAATGAGCACTACTATTGGCTAATTTGCATAAAAAATGCACTAGTGCAATTCTGCGAAATACAGCACTCTGTTACGGCACTCCCACATGGTAGAGTATGTGATAAAATGATATATTCACTATTATTATGCTAGCGATATATTTATGATTACCTATGCAAAAAAGTCAGGATGTAGATGAGATCAGATGATGACATGGTGTCTCATCAGGATCTAAACTGTATGACATTCTTACTATATTCTTGAAGAGAATAAAGCAAAACTTAAGAATTCAAAATTGCAGAAGATGATATTATTTGCAGATGACACTTACTAAAGAGTGCATGGTAACCCATGGCTATTGATATCATGAATGTTAATTTGTGTATTTTTTATAATGATACATGGACACAAGAAGTGTTAGCCATGGCTGAAACTGTAGATTCACATCGATATTGTTTCATAAGCAAACAGAGCAGAACCTGATGAGATGGCTCCTACAGGAGCTGCCCGATATGGGTCTACTCTGTTTGCAAAGGTGTAGAGAAAGTGTATTTATGGAGTAAAGGGTTAAGAACAGCTTGATTATAATAATGCCTTTCTACACATTTGCAAACAGAGTAGACCCACATTAGGTGGTGACTGTAGGAGCTGTCTGATCAGACTGCTCTGTTCGCTGATACTATAAAATAATACCATTATAAAAATGTACCATTATAAAAATGCATCTAATTTATTGATATTCATGTTGTCATTATTTATTAAATGAATATTCATGGGGTAAAGGGTTAATATTGATTATGCTCCCGAACCCCTTTACACATTCAGTAGGTAAGACAAATGAATTTACATGTATTTTTTTAATAATAAAAATGATCATCATTCAGATTTTTCATGAAAATGCTTTTTTTCTGGATGAACCCATCAATCATCATGGCGGATCAGGTTATTGAATTTCTGTTATTGTATTCAGTTTTATGGGCATGGCTTCTCTGACAGATGAAATGGCATTTTTTATATATTCATATGATATGAAATAAATCCTCATTGGAGCAACCACTATTTAGCTGCAGGTGGTTGTTTAAACTTATATGCAGTATACATGTTTGTACTATCAAGTCTGAAAAAGCTATTTTGAGAGGGTTCTGCAAGAGAGGGTTTCTCGTAATTTTTTTACACTGTAGTTAGTGTTCATTTTTAAATGGAACTCTAGATGAAATGGCTGTAGATATTGTTATATATGTATTAGTAACATTCCGTCCAGTTTTGAAAATACTGTGATACAATAAATTCTGTTAAAAGATACTGTGTAAGTTATTGATTAGGTATGCCTACTTCACCTCCAACATCAAACTTACACATACTGTACATATTAGTGTTGTGTAAGATACTGCAGTTAAAGTGTAGAGGACGCCAGGCATTATTGATTAGGTATGCCTACTTCAACTCCAGCATCAAACTTACACACACATTAGTGATGTGTAAGATACTGCATGAGTTATTGATTAGGTATGCCTACTTCAACTCCAACATCAAACTTACACATACATATTAGTGTTGTGTAAGATACTGCATGAGTTATTGATTAGGTATGCCTACTTCACCTCCACCATCAAACGTAAGATACTGCAGTTAAAGTGTAATTTGCGATACAAACTTAAAATTGACAATTTTTACAAATCAAGGTCCATAACACTGCTAGGATTTATCATTCTAGCAGCAATGGTTTCAGAGTTACATGCGACACAAACTACAAATCGCAAAATGTCACATCAAGGCCCATAACTTAAAATAATCTTCACTGTGTTTGTATGAAAATAGCGCGGTGAACAAGTTTACATAAATATATGTTGAATACATTCCTGAGGTTTCATCATCGTAGCACTTATGGTTTTAGAGTTACAAGCGACACAAAGTTAAAATTGCCAATTGTCACAACATTAAGGACCATGACTGTCAATGTTCATTGCGGTTGGATGAAAATACCCAGGTGAATACGTTTACATGTTGATTAACCCTTTCCCTCATATAAACGTGTTTTCACGTGTTTGCAAACAGAGTAGACCCAGATCAGACGGCTCCTATAGGAGCCGTCTGATCAGGGTCTGCTCTGTTTGCTAATGGAATTTGAAAGATCTATATCTTTATTTTCTAATATGGCTACAAAATGCCAGCTTCCATATTTTGTTGTTACTATTTTGTCCATGAATATTCAATAGGTAATGAAATTTGTAATAAAAACAGAACAGGGAAAGGGTTAATAAATTTCCAAGGATTCATTATTCTAGCGCCAATAGTTACGTGTGTGACACAACATAAAATTCCATATTTTCACAAAATCTATGTTATTTGCAGTTGGATGAAAATACCCAGGTGCGTAACTTCACACCCTGAATAATAACAGTATATTCATGAAGTTTCATGTTTGTAGGACATATGCTTTTAGAGTTTTGCACAAAACAAACTTGAAATTCCACATTTTCACAAAATCAAGACCCATGTTACTTCTGGTTGGATGAAAATACCCTGAATATATATTCATGAAGTTTCATGTCTGTAGGACTAATGCTTTTAGAGGTATGCACGACACAAAAATTTAGGACGGACATAGACAGAGCCCTCCCCTTTTAACCCTTTCCTCCATAAATACGCCTTTCTATGCAAGGGTTTTTTTTCGGCCAATTTTATAGCTGTTATTGGGCTATATTCCCAATGGCAAAAAGTAAGTTTTTTTTCCCATTTTTTTTAGAAAAAATCCCAATTTCAAGTCAGATAAAAAATATATAAGAAAAACACACTAACAAACCTCAATTTATTCAGTATTATATAATATATAATATTATTGTTCTTGGGGACAAATTGTTCATTCTTTTTTATCATTCGAAATGTTTGGAGTTATTCATTTATTATTACTTGAAGTTATTGATCAATGTCTGTAAAGCACTAACTGTAAAAACTCCCAACTTTTACAATTTTCGCTATAAAATTCCCAATTCCAGGGACATTGGCTATTGTCCCAATATAGTGAAAAAAAGCTCTGTAAGCCTCTGTAAAAGTCACTTTTTGAAAGCATTGTGATAAATAGAGCATTTGCTCCTTAGGAGCAAAATGCTCTATTTATCACAATGGTTTCAAAACTACAAAAATTCTAAAAAAAAATCCTTTACTTTAATTAATGCTAGGGAATGGGTTAAATGGCAGGGGCATAAAAATGAACAACACTGCAAAATGGGTACAAAATAAAGGACTGATAAAATATATGAAAAGTTATATTGGAAATGGGGGTGAACACAGTATGGACAAAATTGAACCTAAGTAATATTTTAATTCTGCAAGCCTTTAAAGACAACCAGTCAATAACATATATGTATTACAAGTCATATACAATGTTATTTCTAACCATTATATGTTGACAACTGTATACTGAATAAATGAGTAAACGAGGCCAAAAAACTGTTCAGACCTACATTAGCAATAAATACTGAAATTATCCTAAATATTCAGACCAACAAACTTAGGCAAACAGTGAAGAGCAAGATCAAACTGCTCCTGGGGGTGTACAGTATAACCTGTCCTAAGCAGGTGGTTTCTTAATGCATGGCAAATGTAATGCAGAAAGCTCCTATAGCTTTCTGCATTACTTTTGACCTGCATTAAGCTACCACTTGCCTTACAGACCCATAATAAGACCTATTTGATGGCATTTTAACCCTTTCCTCCATAAATACGCCTTTCTACGCCTCTGTAAAAGACTTATTGAAAACATTGTGATAAATAGAGCATTTGCTCCTATAGGAGCAAATGCTCTATTTATCACAATGGTTTCAAACTACTTTTTTTTTCTTTTCTCTAGTAAATGCTCCTTTTGGGTAGATTCATTCAAAGAGGTTGGGTCTAAAAATAGCCTATGGAGGAATGGGTTAAGACAGGTTTAACTGTAGTCTGATCTTGGTCTGCACCATTTGCTGACCCATTTATTTCATATACAGTAAAACTACTCTAAACCTGATGTTCAATTTTGTACTAATGTTGGTATGTAAGACAGGTGGAAACTTAATGCAGGGTGAAAGTCATGCAGAAAGCTCCTTTGGGAGCTTTCTGCATTACTTTCACCCTGCATCAAGCAGACACCTGCCTAAAAGTACCAGTATCTAAAACATTTCTACTATAACCCAGTTAAGAGAGGTTTTCCTGTATACATTTAGTAATAAAAATAGTGCTTAACTGCCCAACACCTGTGGAAAGGGGAGCTTGGGTGTCTGAATATTAGAGTAAATACAGTAGTAACAAAACCCAACAGAAACAAACAAAATTAATCTGTCGCTAAGGGACACATGCCACTGAAGTGCCCTTGACATTTTCATAATTGCTTTTGAAAACTGAGAAGACTTCAATTTTCTTATGTTAATTGGCAGACATTGATTTTGATACATGACATATTTACAACTAAATGTAACTTGTTCGATAACAATAACATGATAAAATATAAAAGCTGAGCATATCACAAAACAAGTACATAGACCCACGATATACATATATGGTCTAACACTCATTGTAACAATTCAAATCTTAAACAAAAAATTATCAAAGAATTAAACCTTGAGAAAACGTGTCCTTCAGGGTTAAAAACTGGCACTGAACCAGACAAGCTAGAGGAGGCCTCTGATCAGGGTCTACACAGTTTGTCATTCAAAATTCTATAGCAAGTTCGGTTTGGTTTTGGTTTGGTTTTTATCAGGTTTCACGTCACTTCAACAGTACAGTAAAACCCCGCTAATGCGACCACCTAAAATATGTATAATTCTGGGTGCTATATGCAGGTAGCTTAATGCAGGACAAAAGTAATGCAGAAAGCTCCTCGAGGAGATTTCTGCATTACTTTTGTCATGCATTAAGCAACCACCTGCTTATAAAGACATCCATGTTTATTCATTAAGTGGTCGCATTAGAGGGGTTCTACAGTATTTCAGTCATATACTGCGAGTTTAATCCTGTCCTACTGAGAGGATTATATAGTTAAACAATGATGGGTTATCTCAGTCTGGAACCTTCAGCACTGAAAGGGTTAAATACGCCTTGCTACGTCTTTGCAACCAGAGTAGACCCAGATCAGACGGCTCCTATAGGAGCCGTCTGATCAGAGTCTGCTCTGTTTGCTCATGAAATAATATAGATATGATTCTAGTTTCTGTCATTGTCAAAATTTCTTGCGTTCATGTGCCATTATAAAAAAAGAAACTAATCAATATTCATGATGCCATTATTTACTTGCATGAATATTCATAGGGTAAAGGGTTAATGTAAGAAATAATAACTTCATAATATTAACTCAATACATGTACTTGATACAGGCCCTTTTTGGTGTCATTGCAAACAAGGTAGACCCAAGTCAGGCAACTCCTGTAGGAGCCATCTGATCAGGGTCTGCTCTGTTTGCTAATGGTATTTGATAGTTCTGTTTCTTTACATTCTAAAATGGCTACAATGTTCCACCTTCCATATCTCATTATAACTATTATGCCCATGAATATTCAGTAGGTATTGAAATTTGAAATTTGGAGTAAACATAGAACAGAGAAAGGGTTATGAAATATAGAAATGCAATTATAAAAATATTGCTAATTAACCCTTTACCGCATGAATATTTATGTAAGAGAATTTTTCATCATGGCAGAAACTCTTAGAATCAGGGTCCCTGCTTATAAAACTTTTAGTTGAGTCTGAGTTCGTTCTCAAGTTTTTGATTGGTCAGATTTGAGCCTCTGGCTCAAATCTGACCAATCAAAAGCTTGAGAATTCAAATCTGACCAATCAAAAGCTTGAGAACGAAACTCAGACTCAACCAAAAGCTTTATAAGCAGGGACCCTGATATATATTATTACATGAGCAATCAGAGCAGACACTGATCTGGGCCTTTCTGTTTGCAAAGGCATGAAAACCCATATCTATCAGGTAATTGGTTATACAGGATAAATGCAGTGGCCAATCAAAAGGAATGCAGCAGGCTTCAGCCCTTAACTCCATAAATATGCCTTTGTACACCTTTTGCAAACAGAGTAGAACCTGATCAAACGGCTCCTACAGGAGTCGTCTGATTTCACCAGGGTCTGCTTTGTTTGCTTATAGCAGTAAATGGATCCGATTCTTCAGTTTCTGCCATGGTCGAAATTTCTTGTGTTCATGTGCCATTTTAAACATAATTCAATTAATATTCATGATGTCATTATTTCTTACATAAATATGCATGGGGTTAATGGGTTAAGGTTCAGGTTTATAAGAAAAACAAGGCTAAATCTAAACAAAAACCCCTCCCCAATAAAATGTGGGTGCATAAATGGGGTAATGGAACACCGATATAATTCTACCACTAGTGATGCTAGATGTACTTATTGCAGGCAATGATTAACCCCTTACTCCATTTCATGCCTTTGCAAACACAGCAGACCTAGATCAGAAGGCTCCTAAAGGAGTCATCAAATCAGGGTCTGCTGTTTGCATATGAAAATAATATAGATCTGACTCTTATTTCTGCCATGGCCAAGGTTTCCTGTGTCTGTAGGCCATTAAAAAATCATTAATTAATAAGATTCAAGGCATTATGAGTTTATGTCATGAAGAACTAGAACTATCACTGAAGGTGATTGATACCCCCACCCACCACCTTGTCAAAAGATCAAATGACTTCAATACAAAAGGTGATGGCTCAATAATCCTTTCATCAATACTAGTCTTGTGGAAAGAAAGTTTTTTTTAAAGTCCAATCAAGGAATGACTCGCATCAAAATTATGTCACACACATCTACACATCATTATAAATGCATATGCAAAATTTGAGGTTAAATGGTGAAGAAATGTAGAAGTAGTACTTGAGAAGTTATGCTCTGGACAAATACTTATGAAAAGTAATAAAGGGGAATCCTCAAATCCCTTAAAAATGAATTTAGAGTTACAACCCTTGTTGACTGCACATCCTCTCATCACCCACTATCCATATATAAAGTTTCACAGTTGTGCCTACAATACTTGAGAAGTTATGCTCCGGACAAAAATTGCTTCTGAAAAGTAACTAAGGGGAATAACTCCCTCAAAATGAATTTAGAGTTACAACCCTTATTGACTGCACATCCTCTCATCACCCTCATAATGTGTACCAAGTTTGAAGACAATATCAAAAACAGGTTTCAAGAAAATTGCATGTCCCAAAAATATGTCCCATTTAAGAGACAAAATATGAAGTTAAAAAGGGCCATAATTCTGTCAAATTTTGTGCAAGAGTTATGAAACATGGAGAAGACTGTCCCCACATAACACATATAACATGTATTAAGTTTGAAGGTGGTATCAAAAATAGTTTTCAAGAAAAAAAAAAATGTCCCGGAAAAACATGAGTGACGGATGGATGGACGAATGGAGGACAGATGGACAAGGTGATTCCTATATAGCCCCCACCACAGGTGGTAGGGGTATAATAAAGTTGTGACCTGAACAAAATTGGACATACATACACGAACAGGTGCATATATTAAACCGAGGTCCATTTTTAAGAATAACTTCTTTATTTCTCTAGCAAACCCTATGTTGTGACCACTCTTTAGAATCGTGTCTTGGAGATGATTCTAAAGAATGGTATAAGTTTTGGTTGAGAGCAAGGTTTGGTTTACAGAGGTTTACCTGTACCCCCTCCATATTGTTGACACACTGAAGATTATTTTTTTGCTATACAGTAAACCCGTAAAAACTTGGAGCTTGAAATTAATATCAATGCTGTTCTTTAAGATACAAGGTGAAAGTCATGCAAAAAGCTCCAAAAGGAGCTTTGCATGACTTTCATTCTACATGAAGCAGCTTAAAAACACCCTTTTTCGTTTCAAATAAAATTCCTGTTACAAGAGGTTATACTGTATACCTCAGTGTTTATGTACAAAGAGAGACATTTGATTTATAATATACAAAATATACACACATTTCTTTGATCTTTAGTACAAAAGTTATTTCTAAATTTATACATATTACAACAACAGACCAACTAAACTAAATCTCACACTCACATACAGCCACTCTAACCTCAAGCATAGTGGCCTTGGCCTCTTGACTGAAGCAAAGAGGCCTTGACCTCAAACCTGAAACATAGTGACCATAATTAGTCAAACAATTGAGCATGCCTTGTTATGAAGAAATATACAATTCACACAATGAGGAATTTGACACCCATTAATGTTTGCCTGCAGATCTTACTTGGCCATGGCAGGTACCATAGAATCAGACCTATATTATTTCATTAAAGAAAACAGCAATCCCTGATCAGATGGATTCTGCAGGAGTCATATGATCTGGTTCTACTCTGTTTGCAATGGTTTAAAAAGGCATACCTATAGAGCAATGGTCAAAGTATGTATTTCAAAACAAAACCAAGTGGGCTCATTAAACAGTCAGAAAGTCTGAATCCTGATGATACAGTAAAACCTCTCTAATGCGACCACTTAATGAATAACCATCTTTATAAGCAGGTGGTTGCTTAATGCAGGACGTAAGTTATGCAGAAAGCTCCAATAGGAGCTTTCTGCATATATTTCGTCCTATATTAAGCTACCACCTGCCTTTGGACCATGACTGTCAATGTTCATTGCGGTTGGATGAAAATACCCAGGTGAATACGTTTACATGTTGATTAACCCTTTCCCTCATATAAACGTGTTTTCACGTGTTTGCAAACAGAGTAGACCCAGATCAGACGGCTCCTATAGGAGCCGTCTGATCAGGGTCTGCTCTGTTTGCTAATGGAATTTGAAAGATCTATATCTTTATTTTCTAATATGGCTACAAAATGCCAGCTTCCATATTTTGTTGTTACTATTTTGTCCATGAATATTCAATAGGTAATGAAATTTGTAATAAAAACAGAACAGGGAAAGGGTTAATAAATTTCCAAGGATTCATTATTCTAGCGCCAATAGTTACGTGTGTGACACAACATAAAATTCCATATTTTCACAAAATCTATGTTATTTGCAGTTGGATGAAAATACCCAGGTGCGTAACTTCACACCCTGAATAATAACAGTATATTCATGAAGTTTCATGTTTGTAGGACATATGCTTTTAGAGTTTTGCACAAAACAAACTTGAAATTCCACATTTTCACAAAATCAAGACCCATGTTACTTCTGGTTGGATGAAAATACCCTGAATATATATTCATGAAGTTTCATGTCTGTAGGACTAATGCTTTTAGAGGTATGCACGACACAAAAATTTAGGACGGACATAGACAGAGCCCTCCCCTTTTAACCCTTTCCTCCATAAATACGCCTTTCTATGCAAGGGTTTTTTTTCGGCCAATTTTATAGCTGTTATTGGGCTATATTCCCAATGGCAAAAAGTAAGTTTTTTTTCCCATTTTTTTTAGAAAAAATCCCAATTTCAAGTCAGATAAAAAATATATAAGAAAAACACACTAACAAACCTCAATTTATTCAGTATTATATAATATATAATATTATTGTTCTTGGGGACAAATTGTTCATTCTTTTTTATCATTCGAAATGTTTGGAGTTATTCATTTATTATTACTTGAAGTTATTGATCAATGTCTGTAAAGCACTAACTGTAAAAACTCCCAACTTTTACAATTTTCGCTATAAAATTCCCAATTCCAGGGACATTGGCTATTGTCCCAATATAGTGAAAAAAAGCTCTGTAAGCCTCTGTAAAAGTCACTTTTTGAAAGCATTGTGATAAATAGAGCATTTGCTCCTTAGGAGCAAAATGCTCTATTTATCACAATGGTTTCAAAACTACAAAAATTCTAAAAAAAAATCCTTTACTTTAATTAATGCTAGGGAATGGGTTAAATGGCAGGGGCATAAAAATGAACAACACTGCAAAATGGGTACAAAATAAAGGACTGATAAAATATATGAAAAGTTATATTGGAAATGGGGGTGAACACAGTATGGACAAAATTGAACCTAAGTAATATTTTAATTCTGCAAGCCTTTAAAGACAACCAGTCAATAACATATATGTATTACAAGTCATATACAATGTTATTTCTAACCATTATATGTTGACAACTGTATACTGAATAAATGAGTAAACGAGGCCAAAAAACTGTTCAGACCTACATTAGCAATAAATACTGAAATTATCCTAAATATTCAGACCAACAAACTTAGGCAAACAGTGAAGAGCAAGATCAAACTGCTCCTGGGGGTGTACAGTATAACCTGTCCTAAGCAGGTGGTTTCTTAATGCATGGCAAATGTAATGCAGAAAGCTCCTATAGCTTTCTGCATTACTTTTGACCTGCATTAAGCTACCACTTGCCTTACAGACCCATAATAAGACCTATTTGATGGCATTTTAACCCTTTCCTCCATAAATACGCCTTTCTACGCCTCTGTAAAAGACTTATTGAAAACATTGTGATAAATAGAGCATTTGCTCCTATAGGAGCAAATGCTCTATTTATCACAATGGTTTCAAACTACTTTTTTTTTCTTTTCTCTAGTAAATGCTCCTTTTGGGTAGATTCATTCAAAGAGGTTGGGTCTAAAAATAGCCTATGGAGGAATGGGTTAAGACAGGTTTAACTGTAGTCTGATCTTGGTCTGCACCATTTGCTGACCCATTTATTTCATATACAGTAAAACTACTCTAAACCTGATGTTCAATTTTGTACTAATGTTGGTATGTAAGACAGGTGGAAACTTAATGCAGGGTGAAAGTCATGCAGAAAGCTCCTTTGGGAGCTTTCTGCATTACTTTCACCCTGCATCAAGCAGACACCTGCCTAAAAGTACCAGTATCTAAAACATTTCTACTATAACCCAGTTAAGAGAGGTTTTCCTGTATACATTTAGTAATAAAAATAGTGCTTAACTGCCCAACACCTGTGGAAAGGGGAGCTTGGGTGTCTGAATATTAGAGTAAATACAGTAGTAACAAAACCCAACAGAAACAAACAAAATTAATCTGTCGCTAAGGGACACATGCCACTGAAGTGCCCTTGACATTTTCATAATTGCTTTTGAAAACTGAGAAGACTTCAATTTTCTTATGTTAATTGGCAGACATTGATTTTGATACATGACATATTTACAACTAAATGTAACTTGTTCGATAACAATAACATGATAAAATATAAAAGCTGAGCATATCACAAAACAAGTACATAGACCCACGATATACATATATGGTCTAACACTCATTGTAACAATTCAAATCTTAAACAAAAAATTATCAAAGAATTAAACCTTGAGAAAACGTGTCCTTCAGGGTTAAAAACTGGCACTGAACCAGACAAGCTAGAGGAGGCCTCTGATCAGGGTCTACACAGTTTGTCATTCAAAATTCTATAGCAAGTTCGGTTTGGTTTTGGTTTGGTTTTTATCAGGTTTCACGTCACTTCAACAGTACAGTAAAACCCCGCTAATGCGACCACCTAAAATATGTATAATTCTGGGTGCTATATGCAGGTAGCTTAATGCAGGACAAAAGTAATGCAGAAAGCTCCTCGAGGAGATTTCTGCATTACTTTTGTCATGCATTAAGCAACCACCTGCTTATAAAGACATCCATGTTTATTCATTAAGTGGTCGCATTAGAGGGGTTCTACAGTATTTCAGTCATATACTGCGAGTTTAATCCTGTCCTACTGAGAGGATTATATAGTTAAACAATGATGGGTTATCTCAGTCTGGAACCTTCAGCACTGAAAGGGTTAAATACGCCTTGCTACGTCTTTGCAACCAGAGTAGACCCAGATCAGACGGCTCCTATAGGAGCCGTCTGATCAGAGTCTGCTCTGTTTGCTCATGAAATAATATAGATATGATTCTAGTTTCTGTCATTGTCAAAATTTCTTGCGTTCATGTGCCATTATAAAAAAAGAAACTAATCAATATTCATGATGCCATTATTTACTTGCATGAATATTCATAGGGTAAAGGGTTAATGTAAGAAATAATAACTTCATAATATTAACTCAATACATGTACTTGATACAGGCCCTTTTTGGTGTCATTGCAAACAAGGTAGACCCAAGTCAGGCAACTCCTGTAGGAGCCATCTGATCAGGGTCTGCTCTGTTTGCTAATGGTATTTGATAGTTCTGTTTCTTTACATTCTAAAATGGCTACAATGTTCCACCTTCCATATCTCATTATAACTATTATGCCCATGAATATTCAGTAGGTATTGAAATTTGAAATTTGGAGTAAACATAGAACAGAGAAAGGGTTATGAAATATAGAAATGCAATTATAAAAATATTGCTAATTAACCCTTTACCGCATGAATATTTATGTAAGAGAATTTTTCATCATGGCAGAAACTCTTAGAATCAGGGTCCCTGCTTATAAAACTTTTAGTTGAGTCTGAGTTCGTTCTCAAGTTTTTGATTGGTCAGATTTGAGCCTCTGGCTCAAATCTGACCAATCAAAAGCTTGAGAATTCAAATCTGACCAATCAAAAGCTTGAGAACGAAACTCAGACTCAACCAAAAGCTTTATAAGCAGGGACCCTGATATATATTATTACATGAGCAATCAGAGCAGACACTGATCTGGGCCTTTCTGTTTGCAAAGGCATGAAAACCCATATCTATCAGGTAATTGGTTATACAGGATAAATGCAGTGGCCAATCAAAAGGAATGCAGCAGGCTTCAGCCCTTTACTCCATAAATATGCCTTTGTACACCTTTTGCAAACAGAGTAGAACCTGATCAAACGGCTCCTACAGGAGTCGTCTGATTTCACCAGGGTCTGCTTTGTTTGCTTATAGCAGTAAATGGATCCGATTCTTCAGTTTCTGCCATGGTCGAAATTTCTTGTGTTCATGTGCCATTTTAAACATAATTCAATTAATATTCATGATGTCATTATTTCTTACATAAATATGCATGGGGTTAATGGGTTAAGGTTCAGGTTTATAAGAAAAACAAGGCTAAATCTAAACAAAAACCCCTCCCCAATAAAATGTGGGTGCATAAATGGGGTAATGGAACACCGATATAATTCTACCACTAGTGATGCTAGATGTACTTATTGCAGGCAATGATTAACCCCTTACTCCATTTCATGCCTTTGCAAACACAGCAGACCTAGATCAGAAGGCTCCTAAAGGAGTCATCAAATCAGGGTCTGCTGTTTGCATATGAAAATAATATAGATCTGACTCTTATTTCTGCCATGGCCAAGGTTTCCTGTGTCTGTAGGCCATTAAAAAATCATTAATTAATAAGATTCAAGGCATTATGAGTTTATGTCATGAAGAACTAGAACTATCACTGAAGGTGATTGATACCCCCACCCACCACCTTGTCAAAAGATCAAATGACTTCAATACAAAAGGTGATGGCTCAATAATCCTTTCATCAATACTAGTCTTGTGGAAAGAAAGTTTTTTTTAAAGTCCAATCAAGGAATGACTCGCATCAAAATTATGTCACACACATCTACACATCATTATAAATGCATATGCAAAAGTTGAGGTTAAATGGTGAAGAAATGTAGAAGTAGTACTTGAGAAGTTATGCTCTGGACAAATACTTATGAAAAGTAATAAAGGGGAATCCTCAAATCCCTTAAAAATGAATTTAGAGTTACAACCCTTGTTGACTGCACATCCTCTCATCACCCACTATCCATATATAAAGTTTCACAGTTGTGCCTACAATACTTGAGAAGTTATGCTCCGGACAAAAATTGCTTCTGAAAAGTAACTAAGGGGAATAACTCCCTCAAAATGAATTTAGAGTTACAACCCTTATTGACTGCACATCCTCTCATCACCCTCATAATGTGTACCAAGTTTGAAGACAATATCAAAAACAGGTTTCAAGAAAATTGCATGTCCCAAAAATATGTCCCATTTAAGAGACAAAATATGAAGTTAAAAAGGGCCATAATTCTGTCAAATTTTGTGCAAGAGTTATGAAACATGGAGAAGACTGTCCCCACATAACACATATAACATGTATTAAGTTTGAAGGTGGTATCAAAAATAGTTTTCAAGAAAAAAAAAAATGTCCCGGAAAAACATGAGTGACGGATGGATGGACGAATGGAGGACAGATGGACAAGGTGATTCCTATATAGCCCCCACCACAGGTGGTAGGGGTATAATAAAGTTGTGACCTGAACAAAATTGGACATACATACACGAACAGGTGCATATATTAAACCGAGGTCCATTTTTAAGAATAACTTCTTTATTTCTCTAGCAAACCCTATGTTGTGACCACTCTTTAGAATCGTGTCTTGGAGATGATTCTAAAGAATGGTATAAGTTTTGGTTGAGAGCAAGGTTTGGTTTACAGAGGTTTACCTGTACCCCCTCCATATTGTTGACACACTGAAGATTATTTTTTTGCTATACAGTAAACCCGTAAAAACTTGGAGCTTGAAATTAATATCAATGCTGTTCTTTAAGATACAAGGTGAAAGTCATGCAAAAAGCTCCAAAAGGAGCTTTGCATGACTTTCATTCTACATGAAGCAGCTTAAAAACACCCTTTTTCGTTTCAAATAAAATTCCTGTTACAAGAGGTTATACTGTATACCTCAGTGTTTATGTACAAAGAGAGACATTTGATTTATAATATACAAAATATACACACATTTCTTTGATCTTTAGTACAAAAGTTATTTCTAAATTTATACATATTACAACAACAGACCAACTAAACTAAATCTCACACTCACATACAGCCACTCTAACCTCAAGCATAGTGGCCTTGGCCTCTTGACTGAAGCAAAGAGGCCTTGACCTCAAACCTGAAACATAGTGACCATAATTAGTCAAACAATTGAGCATGCCTTGTTATGAAGAAATATACAATTCACACAATGAGGAATTTGACACCCATTAATGTTTGCCTGCAGATCTTACTTGGCCATGGCAGGTACCATAGAATCAGACCTATATTATTTCATTAAAGAAAACAGCAATCCCTGATCAGATGGATTCTGCAGGAGTCATATGATCTGGTTCTACTCTGTTTGCAATGGTTTAAAAAGGCATACCTATAGAGCAATGGTCAAAGTATGTATTTCAAAACAAAACCAAGTGGGCTCATTAAACAGTCAGAAAGTCTGAATCCTGATGATACAGTAAAACCTCTCTAATGCGACCACTTAATGAATAACCATCTTTATAAGCAGGTGGTTGCTTAATGCAGGACGTAAGTTATGCAGAAAGCTCCAATAGGAGCTTTCTGCATATATTTCGTCCTATATTAAGCTACCACCTGCCTTTGCCACTGTGAATTATGCCCCTTTTTGGTGGTCGCATTAGAGGGGTTTTACTGCACACGAAATTGCATGATAGTGTTGAAAGAGTTGAGTAGAACTATGATGCTGCAAAGAGGATTAACGCTTTACCTACTACAGACACCTCTAAACACATTTGAAATCAGAGCAGACCCAGATCAAACGACTACTGTTGGAAGCTTTGCTGTTTACTTATGGAATAAGATTGACCAGATCACAGAGTTTCTGCCTGATTCTAGTTTTTGCCATGGCCAAACATAAGACTCTGCAGAGGTTCAGAGACGATATGTAAATTTAACTATTTTCAAGAGTAACGTCTTTATTTCCAAATCAAACCCTATGTTGTGACCACTCTTTAGAATCGTCTCTTTTGGACGATTCTAAAGACTGCTCACAACACAGGGTGTGGTGGAGAAATGACAATTTTAGTATTTCCCAATCATACCCAATGTTGTGACCACTCTAAAGAATGGTCACAACATAGGGTTTGGTGGAAAATGACGATTTCAGAATTTGAATATCGGTTGCTCTGACACAGAGTTACTGGGTGTATCAAGACAGTAACTTTTCACCGGTTATACAGTTCACTTACAATACAGTAGTTTACCCTTAATATATAATTATCGTGACACCCAATCTCCCATCTCCTCTCCATTGGTTTGTAGCTAAAGATGAGGTCAAGCAACATTTTAATAACAATAACCCTTTTACTCTATATAAACACCTTTCCACACCTTTGCAAACAGAGTAGACTCAGATCAGACTGCTCCTATAGGAGTGGTCTGACCAGGGTCTGCTCTGTTTGTTTTTGATATACATGTAGTATAGATATGATTCTAGTTTCAGCCATGACCAAAATTTCCCATGTCCATGTGCTATTTAATAATTAATCTAATTATATGAATTCATGATGTCATTATTTCTGACATGAGTATTCATGGAGTAAGGGGTTAAATGAATCCAGTGGAGTAGCTAATACGGCAGACCCTGATCTGTAGGAGCACTTAGACATTGATCTACTCTATGATTCTACAGAGTTTGTCTGCCAAAGTAATTTGGGCAATTATCCCTTTCCCTGTTCTATGTTTATTCCAAATTTTAATACCCACTGAACATTCATGAAAGAAACAGTTATAATCAAATATGGAAGTTGGTATTTTGCATCCATTTTAGAAAGTAAAGAAACAGATCTATCCAATTCCATAAGCAAACAGAGCAGACCCTGATCAGAAGGCTCCTCTAGGAGCCGTCTGATCTGGGTCTTCTCTGCTTGCAAATGCGTGAAAACACGTTTCTATGAGGGAAAGGGTTAAAGGAGATTGTAATAATCTCTAGAATACATCATTCTGTATTGGTATAAAGTAAAACCTGTCTACAGCAACCACCAAAAAAATATTTTTCTGGAGTATTAGACAGGTGGTAGGTTAATACAGGATGAAAGTTATGCAGAAATGGATGTTTAAACATTACTTTCATCCTGCCTTAAGCAACGAACTGCTCTTACAGACACTTTGTGTCAGATGAGCTAAAAAACATGAACACTCTGGAATGGTATAAACACAGCTATGAAAACTTTATAGGCTTTATAGTATGTTCTGACAAATCTGTTCTGACAAATCTAAACAGTTACTAGATGAAACTAGATAACCTTTTCCAGCTAATAAATATTCATGTCTTACATGAATATTCAACAGGGAAAGGGTTAAATGCAGACATTGAGACTTTGATTTGGAAAAATTACTCAATGCACAAGTATTACTCAATGCACAAGTCACAAGTATTACTCAAAGCACAAGTATGCTAAGCCATTACTATTATCATTTTAAATTTTATTATAATATGTTATACTTTATGATTAACCCATTCCGTCATAGGCTATTTTTAGATCCAACCTCTTTGAATAAATCTATCAAAAAGGAGCATTTACTAGAGAAAAGGGGAGTTTTAGAATTGCGTAGTATTGAAACTAATGTGATAAATACAGCATGTGCTCATATGGTGCAAATGCTGTATTTATCATAATGGTTTAAAAAGTGATTTTTATAGAGGCATCAAAAAGAGTCAATATGAGGGAATGGATTAATAACATATCAATACAAGACCATTCTTGTTTTTTTCTCGACCAAAATTTCAGGGGAGGGAAAATATGACAGGTAACTAGTTCATGGCCTATATAATTAACTGCCAGTTTCCAGCCAGAGTTTGCCTCACTTGGAATTAATGGAGGAGGCTAAACGACAGAGTCAAACATTGATACACATCTTAGAATTTCTTGAGGCAAAACTTATGTTTCATGAATGCAATTCTTTAACATCAAACATGCCTGTCTTTAACCCATTACCTCGCAGGCTATTTTTAGATTCAACCTCTTTGAATAAATCTACCGAAAAGGAGCAAATGCTGTATTTATCACCATGGTTTCAAAAAGTGAATTTTACAGAGGCTTCAAAAGGGCGTCAATATGGGGGAATGGCTTCAATTCCTTTTTTAAATGTCTGCAGTAAAGACGTTAATCAATTGTACATGTATAAGAAACTAACACATATTAAAACTTATTACATATGTACAGATAAAAACAAAATAAAAATGACAACACATTCAAATGTACAGAATGTTTAAGATAAATCACTTTAAATGAAATCTAGATAAACAGTAGAACCTTGATATATCTATCTCGGATAACTCGAACTTCGGGTAACTCGAACTAAATGTTCAGTCCTTCTAAAAATTTGTGATACAGAATTGTTCTAAAATGTATCACTACACATATATAGAAACACATGTGACAGCTTAATGCTGGATGAAGTAATGCTGAAAGCTCATGCAGGAGCATTCTGCATTACTTAAGATCTGCAATAAGCTGTAAACTTGAGAAATTGTCCGGATTAGAAATTTAACGACACAAACTTCTATTATCTCAAAGTAATTTGTATGGTCCCTTAAAGTTCAAGATATCGAAGTTCAACTGTATATACAAGTCAGTTTAAATATATACAAATGTTTAAAATTACTCATAGATCAACCTGAGTTGGAGCTTTAACCCTTTCCCTGTTCTGTGTTTATAACAAGTTTAATGTCTATTGAATATTCATGGACAAAATAGCATTGATGAAATATGGAAGGTGGACTATTGTAGCCATTTTAGAAAGTAAAGAAATAGATCTTTTTATATTCCATTAGCAAACAGTGAAGACCCTGATCAGACGGCTCCTATAGGAGCCGTCTGATCTGGGTCTACTCTGTTTGCAAACACGTGAAAACATGTTCATATGAGGGAAAGGGTTAAAGTTCGAGATATTGAAGTTCAACTATATATACAAGTCGGTCTAAATATATATACAAACATTTAAAATTACTCATAAATCAACCTGAGTTGGAGCTTTAAATGAACAAACCTTTATAATATATGGAGACTTCTATCTTGGGTAAGACTGTTTATTTTCATACGAATATTCATGTGATAAATAATGACTATGAATATTAATTATTTGATTTTTTATAATGCTATTTTGAACTGTAGAATCACATCTATATTATATAAGCAAACAGAGCAGACCCTGATCAGACAGCTCCTATAGGAGCTGTCTGATCTGGGTCTACTCTGTTTGCAATGGCATAGAAAGGCTTGTTAATGGAGTAAAGGATAAAATGATATAATTAACCCTTCTCTTGCTGAATTTTAAAACACATTTCTCCTTCTTTACCCATGCGATGTTGTATAATTACATATATCTTCACTGTGTACACATATTTCGCTGTGCAATCACTGCTGTGGAGGCCACTGGTTGCACAATCAACTTGTAAATAGTGCAGACCCTGATGAGACAGCTCCTGCAGGAGCTGTCTCATCTGGGTCTTCACTATTTACCGGTAAGTATATTGACGCGAATAGCAAGCGAAGGGTTAACAACTGACAAAGAAAATTTATATGAGGACATTAAACAGGACAGGTGTGGAAATTTTCATCTAAATAGTTAATCTCCATCTTTCAAGGGTGTTGGTAACACAGAGGTCCAGATAATAAAAGATGTGTAAATTATAACATTTATAAGAATAACTTCTCTATTTCTCCACCGAACCCTATGTTGTGACCACTCTTTGGAAGAGACAATACTAAAGAGTGGTCACAACATAAGAGTTCGGTTGGGAAATGACCATTCTAGTATTTGAGTATGCATCTTTATCTCTTGCTTTGTAACATTTTGGATCCAAATCAGATAATGAAATCTGGTATTGGATCTGAATCAAAGCTGTTTGAAATGTCATTCGTTGTTTTGTTGGCAAGACATAGTCATATATATCTCATATAAACTGAGGCATAGAGTGTGGCATAGAGTATATGTGTACATTAACCTTTCAAAAGATAGAATTTGTGGAGAGATGAAAGTTTTAACCCTTTTCTTCATATACCGGTAAATGCTTTTTCACGCATTTACAAACAGAGAAGATCCAGATCAGACAGCTTTTATAGGAGCTGTCTGATCAGGGTCTGCCCTGTTTGCTAAAATAATTTGAAAGGACTGTTTGTTTTAGTGTCAAAAATGGCTACAATGTTCCACCTTCCGTATTTCATTATAACTCTTTTGTCCATGAATATTCAGTAGGTATCGAAATTTGCACTAAATATAGACAGTGAAAAGGTTAGGGGTTACATTTTTTATCCATGACTCTATCTGAAGATAAAATCCTGACCATCCAGTAAATGGAATTATAATGTTATATTTCATTCCTCTACCTGGTGAATATTTATGGAGGAAATAATGACATCACTATTGATTAGAATAATTTTTATAATGTCATATGAACACAGGGCACTTTGGCTCAGGCAAAAACTGTTGAATCAGATCTATATTAAACCATAAGCAAACAGAGCTGACGCTGATCAGACCGCTCCTATAGGATCCATCTGATCTGGGTCTACTCTGTTTGCAAACCATGAAAAGGTGTTTATATGAGAGAAAGGGTTAACATATGAAAAGGGTTGACATACAAATATATTAGATAATTCTGATAAGTCCATCGCAGTAAGGCTTTGATGTTTCAGAACACAAAGAGGATGTTGAAAACTGCTGAGCTAAAAACAACCTTTGTCACTTATGGGAGCTTCCTGCATTACTTTTGTTCTACATTAAGCAACCCTTGTCACTTATGGGAGCTTCCTGCATTACTTTTGTTCTATATTAAGCAATGTCACTTATGGGAGCTTCCTGCATTACTTTTGTTCTATATTAAGCAATGTCACTTATGGGAGCTTCCTGCATTACTTTTGTTCTATATTAAGCAATGTCACTTATGGGAGCTTCCTGCATTACTTTCGTTCCATATTAAGCAATGTCACTTATGGGAGCTTCCTGCATTACTTTTGTTCTATATTAAGCAATCACCTTCTTTTAAAGACACCTGTGTTTATCCATTAAGTGGTTTCTATAGCAACGCTCCATTGCAGTCAATTTTCAGGCAGTCTGTTTAGAAGTCAACACTCTAATGAACATTTATGCATGGATTTGTCACTTCATGAATATTCATTAACTCACATTTAATAATGAAAAGATTTCAGTAGAATTTTTGATTAAGGAAAAAACTGTAGGATCAGATCTATATAATTCCATAAGCTAACACAGCAGACCCTGATCAGACAGCTTCTATAGGAGCTGTCTGATCTGGTCTACTATGTTTGCAAAGGTGTTAAAAAGTATTACCATAAGGGAATAGATTATTAAAACCAACAACCACAAAGATAACCCCTACCCTGTTAAACAGATGGTTGTCTATTAAACCTTTACTCCATGAATATTTAATGACATCAGAAATATTGATTAGATTATTTTTATATAATGGCAATTGGACACACAAACATTCGCCATGATAGAAACTGTAGAATCAGATCTATATATTTCCATAAGCAAACAGAGCAGACACTGATCAGATGGCTCCTATAGGAGCTGTCTGATCTGTGTCTACTGTTTGCAAAGGCACAGAAAGGTGTATTTATGAAGTAAAGGGTTAAAACTATTGTTTATTGCTTTTAATATTTTCTATTTGCTTAACTGGTAGGTGTCTTTTTAATTTAACCCTTTCCTTCATATATGCCTTTTCGCACATTTGCATTTGTTATAATTATAACTCTTCAGTTTCTACCAATACCAAAAATTCCTGTGTACATATGCCACTATAAAATATCAACCAATAAATCTCCATGATGTCATTAAATTTTTTGCATGAATATTCAACAGGTAAAGGGTTTAACCACTAGTTAATTTACTTGGATCAATGGTTTTGCAAATGGCCATGTTTGGCAGAACAAGGTCTAAAGGGAAAAGTTGGGAGAGGATGGGAGTTATTATGACTTATTCTAATTTATGAACTTAACAACATAGGAAATGGGTAACTCTAAATAACACTGGAAATGGGACACTTTCAAAAAAATAGTTTACATTCAGATCAACCACAGAGAATGCACAGTCAGATCACAGTCTGCCCTACATGTCACTCAGGATGATTGCCTGTAATGTCAACAATATTGCCAAGCTTGATATGATGTCTTATTGTCAATTTCATGGCAGAGCTGTATCTACATTGCACTGTTCAAGCGTCCCCCCTTTTTTATATTACAGTAAAACACGTCTATACTGGATGTCTAAATTAGCAACAAAAACTGGTCTTTCAGACAGGTGGCAACTTAATGCAGGTTGAAAGTCATGCAGAAAGCTCCTAAAGGAGCTTTCTGCATGACTTTCACCCTGCATTAAGCTGCCACCTGCCTAAAAAGACCTACATTGTTTTGTCATAAAATTCCAGTTTAAGGGAGGTTTTACTGTACATCTCTTACTTTCTGTTGTAACAGTTCATACAACATTCAGAAATGAAGATAAAACTGGAAAACAACTACAATGTTTGGCACCCTTTGCTTTATCAGAAATCAGAGGTCCAGATAAGATGCGTAAATTAAAACATTTTTAAGAATAATTTCTTTATTTCTCCACCAAACCCTATATTGTGACCACTCTTTAGAATTATTTCTTCGAGAAAATGGTGGAGAAATGAAGATTTTAGAATTTGAGTATGCAACTCTATCTGTAGCTCCGAGAAATAGAACATTAATACTGGCCGGGTAGAAGAAAATCCTACACCTGAATCATTATGGATCTGTAAAACAGAAGCTGCCTTAAGTTCGATTTCGATAATCTACATAAAACATCATGTAGATTTAACTTCAAGTGGTGTCAATGCGTATCATTCGAAGTTTGTAGTTGTCCGCCAAAACGCAGGCTGCTTCGTTACTCCCTCCGCAGTAGTGGGATGAGGAAAAGACAGTTAAAAGTTTCCCCTGTTGTTGAACCTGTGTAAGAAAAACTACAGTAGTATATCTTTAACTCTTTGCACGCTAGCGACGAAACACGATTACCTATGCAAACAGTTTGGATCCAGATGAGACGCCGCATAATGCGGCGTCTCATCAGGATCCAAACTGTTTGTCATCTTTTTGCAAAGAATTGAGAGAAAGTTTATTTCAAGAACTGAAGCAGACGACAATTGTTGCAGACAAAAAATTACTTAGCGTGCAAAGAGTTAAAGCTAACAGGCAAAAGTTAGTTCTGTCAAAAAATAAGAACCTGCATGAACATAGCAAGTCAGCCTTCAATTTAACCTTTTCTTGTTCTACATTTAGTCCAAATTTCAATACCTACTGGAAGTTCATGGACAAAATAGCTATAATGAAATATGGAAGGTGGAACATTGCAGCCACTTTAAAAACTAAAGAAACAGATTTATCAAATTCCATTTATAGCAAACAGAGCAGACCCTGATCAGACGGCTCCTACTGGAGGATCAGGGTCTACTCTGTTTGCAAATGCGTGAAAGACATTTATATGAAGGAAAGGGTTAACAATGGATGAGATCGCATACTATGTTCAAATTTATGGTTGACACTGTAAACATATTTTCCTAAAAGTATATGTTAGTATATATGTTAGTTATAATCAAACAAGCCATCAGTATACTTAAAACTGTCCCCATTGTTCATTAAAACGATCTTACTCCAGGAATTCAGCTGATTTAAATCAGTGTCAAAATGGCCGTACAGTAAAGCCCCTCTAAACAGGACATAATTTAGTATACATATGTCTTGGAGACAGGTGGCAGCTTAATGCAGGTTGAAAGTCCTCTAGGAGCTTTCTGCATGACTTTCACCCTGCATTAAGCAGCCATCTGCCTATAAGCATCTAAATTCTCTTCTACTAGAATTTCGGTTTAAAGGGGTTTTACTGTACAAGCCAGATCGCTTAACCAAACCATACAAATTCATATACAGTAAAACCTGTGTTAAGCGGCCAGTCAAGGGAAGCGGCCAAATTGACCGTTTAAGCGAGGTGACCACTTAATCGAGGGGTGGATATTTTGGGATATTTTTCTGTTTGGCCGGACAATCGCAAAATATATCTACATGAACTTTAATGCCTTATCCAAAACATTATGTATTTTATCCTTGTAAATACAGGTAAAATACAACATGTACTGTAAATTGCATGCACCAAAAAAAATAAACATCAGGCAGAATCATTCGACACATCCGGAAATACAAATGTACATGTCTACACTTCACTCGATTCTCTAACGTGAGGAACTTACATTTGGAAAAGGCGTGAATATTTTGTTTTGATGTTATCTCTTTTGATTCGGTAACGTGCAGACAAACTTCTTAACACCCCCATATTTGCATATTAACATGTAAAGGAGTTGAAAGGATTATCAGGCCATCGATTATAATCTTGCCCTAAGGCCAAGGTCAACGCTTGGTTTATTTCGTTCACTTCTGACATAACGAAAAACACCGAAGCGGCCAATCTATGCACTTTCTCGACACAACGGAACTTTCTGAAGCGGTCACGATATTTCGATCGGTGATTTCCGTAATGTCGGAAAGTTATGATGCGTAGTCACCATTTTGACACGTGTCAACAGTTGGCTGTGTATTGGGTTTTCACATATTTCAATCTGGCCGCCAGGCTGTCTGCTGGCCGTCTAATGGGGTCGAAATATAGGGTTTGGGGTGAAATATGGTGGCCGCTGGCCGCGGAAGGAAGGTGACCGTCTAAAACAGGTGCATTATAGACTGATTTGCGTCGGGAGGATTTCAAACTGACCGTTAAGACGAGGTGACCATTCATTTAAGGTGACCGTTAGGTCAAGTTTTACTGTATGTAAAACATCTAGAACTACAGGAGCCGACTGATCAGGGTCTACTTTTGTTTGCAAAGGCATGAAAAGGGGTTTGTATCTAGGAAAGACTTTTATATGAGGGAAAGATGTGTCCTTACCTGAAAACCTGCCTCTTGCACTTCATGGGCTCTAATAACATGTGTAAGCCCATTTCTCTCAAGAAAACCAAGAAGGGCATCACAGCTGAAGAAGTGGGCTGTTCCTCTCCGGGTGTTTGCAATAAACCCCTTATGATCCTTCAAGTCTTGTATAGTCTCTGGCGTGAGAACATCCAGACTGAAAATAAAAATACCTGATATAGTATGTCAGCCTACCACTGCAGTACTGGTGTACTGCTCTGTTGTTTAAAGTTATGGTGCTTGACTCTCTCTCTTTAACCTATTCCCTCCTAGATTATTAGACCCAACCTCTTTGAATAAATCTACCAAAACCAGAGAAAAGGAAATGTTTAGAATTAATGTAGTTTTGAAACCAGTGTGATAAATAGGAGCAAATGCTCTATTTAAAATGGTTTAAAAAAATATTTTTACAGAGATGTCAAAAGGCGTCAATAGAAGGTAATGGGTTTAAATTATGGTGCTTAACTCCTTTTCACGCATCTGCAAACAGAGCAGACCCAGATCAGAGGGCTCCTATAGGACCAGTCTGATCAGGGTTTGTTCTGTTTGCTAGTGGAATTTGAAAGATCTGTTTCTTTACCTTCTAAAATGGCTACAAGTTTCCAATTTCCATATTTCATTATAACTATTTTGTCCATGAATATTCAGTAGGTATTGAAATTTGGAATAAACATAGAACAGGGAAAGGGTTAATGTGCAAAGAGTTAACACTAGGTAACATTCATCTGCAAAGCAGCTCCTCTGGATCTATTTAATCTGAATGTATGCTGTTTGCCTATGTCTCATTTAGGGCATAATTAACTAACTCCATATTATAGTACAGTAAAACCCCTCTAAACCAGACGTTCAATTTAGTATAAATATCGGTCTTAGAGAAAGGTGGCAGATTAATGCAGAGTGAAAGTCATGCAGAACGCTCCTAAAGGACCTTTTTGAATGACTTTTACCCTGCATTAAGCAGCCACCTGCCTAAAAGTATCTAAAAAAATTCTAAAAGAATTCCAGTTTAGAGAGGTTTAACAGAAATGCACAATCAGGGCTCAGTTTCTCCCTCTCCCTACCTGACAGGGTCACTCCACATGATGTCCCAGGCCAGGGGACTGTCGTCTTCTGGGTTCTTCAAGGGTTGGGGAACTTTGTTTACAGCATCTATAAAGCCCCCATCAAGATCAGGGGTTGGTATTCCACCATGGACACAGAATATCTGCAACAAAAAAGCTCCAAAGTATGTTCAGAAGGAACAGTAACAAAGCCAAGTATTGATGCAAAATGCATTAGATATTAGGAAATTCAAACAAATGTTTTGCCTACTGCATCAAGATGCAGTAATGTCAAACCAAAACTATGTCAACTACATCAAGATGCCGTTATATCAAACCAAAGCTATGCTTACAACAGTCAAACCAAAGTTATGTCAACTGCATCAAGATGTAATGTCAAACCAAGCTACCAAGATGTAGCAATGTCAAACCAAAATTAAGCCTGCTACATCAGGAGATAGTAATGATAAACCAAAGCTATGCTAACAGCATAATGATGTAGAAATGTCAAACCAAAGATATGTCTACCACATCAAGATGTAATGTTTGCTTGCAGTAATGTCAAACAAAAGCTATGAAGACATATTAATGTCAAACCAAAACTATGCCTTCTACATCAAGATGTAGTAATATCATACCAATGCTATGCCTACTACAGCAAACTGTGCTTATTATGATATTAACCGGATCTTGAAATAAATATTGTTGCATCAAAGTATTGTTACAAGTATTTCTGGCATGTCATGATAATAGAATCCAAATAATATGCTATCTGGAAATTGGTTACTATATGAGTAAATCCACATTAGATAAATAACATCATTTACCAATTAGGGTTATGAAATAAGAAAGATAAGCTGTGATAAGATAAACTTAGTCAAATCATAGTGATACACTGCTTGACAATTAACCCATTACTCCATGTAAGAAACAATGACATCATGCATCATTCGAGTGTGCATAACTTTGGGTTTGGTGGAAAATATCAAAGGCCTGAATGGCCAT
The DNA here is from genome assembly GCA_963576725.1 of Azorinus chamasolen. Classification (NCBI taxonomy): domain Eukaryota; kingdom Metazoa; phylum Mollusca; class Bivalvia; order Cardiida; family Solecurtidae; genus Azorinus; species Azorinus chamasolen. The sequence continues at coordinate 48,670,012 of OY755240.1, forward strand.
AATGGCTTTCGGGTTTGATATGGATGTTAAAGGCATTTCAAAGCTCCTTATATAAGTTACACCCCCCCCCCCCTATATACACAGTATCCAGCTGTGCTCCTGCAGTGTCCAGTCAAGGTCAACAGCCATAAGAGATAAAGTTATGCAATTATACATTGATCATCTGTGATGATAGTTTGTGTATCAGATGCTTGACAGTCAGCTCTCAAAATACACAGCATGGGGTTAATGGGTCAACATTCCTTTCGAAATGCCTTTAAGTGTAAGGGGAGAAAATGGGGGAGTTAATAACAATAACGTCTTGGAATTGATAAAAGTATTAATAGCAACACATTTTTGTGAAACACTATGCCCCTGATTGTGACAAATATAATATAAATTTGACCCGTAATGTGACATTTAACTGTTATATGACCTTGATTTTAATAAGTCCCCCCCCCCCCCCCCCCCGCCTCACCCCCAAAAAATAAATAAAAATGTTCGCCTCCGTAAGTTGCACAGGCATGCCAGGTTTGAAGTATGTATGTATGTGCAATGGCTACAAAGTTATTGCCAACATTAAAGTTTGAGCCAAACCAACAAACAGCGCAAAATCAGCTTGATGGGGGCATAAAAATATGACAGACTGAAACAAAAGGAGCCATCTCATGATCTGCTGTTTATATATAGACATGCTTCTAGTTTCTACTATGGCCAAAATAATATCTTAATTAAATTCATGATGTCATTATTTCTTACATGAATATTAATGAAGTAAAGGGTCAATTAATGATTTCATGTCCAAAGCTGATGCAAACATCAAAGTTATACAAAGGCTACCTATAATCCTACATTTTTTGTTCAACTAATTCTTACACATAACATTTATTTTTCCATGTTCAGCACTCGTTTATTTTGAATAAATGTAGTCTGCGTACAAATTGAAGGTAGACTGTTTTTATTTTTAATTACTAAGTAGATCCATACATGTACATACAACTACGGTAGTTGTTTGGAACCTGATGAAACTCAAATTAGAACTACAGTCTGAAGTAGAGTTGTAATCTGGGAAAGACATTTCAACAAATTGCTACCTACTTTCGCTTTTACACGACACAAACGTCTTGAGCAAACGACAGTGCCGGCGGCTCGGCGGATACACGATACATAGAAGAGGCTCTACATGTATTTTCACAGTTGTTATTGACACTGGAATATAATTTGATTGAATGTGTTTTGAAAACCTTCTATGGTTAATACTTACTTTGATAAGCCGATAGAACCCCGTGTTTTACGGTTTTACTTCTTGTAAGACTTAGACTTGTGTTGAGGTTGGGTGCCATAGTCAAAACACGCTGTTCGATGCGTGATACATGTGTATATGGCAATTCCAAATTTCATTGGTTGATTATTTTAGATTTCTTTGACCTTGTCCTTTATGAAACTCCCTAATTCTAATTTGAGTACGGGTCAAACGGAAATGACCGAATGCGACGCAAAAGGCAGTTTGATTGGCTGAAGATGTAGGTCTATATGCTAATCAGTTACGAATGTGTATAAAAATGCAATCGGAAACCTCGGCTATATTCCTCCTGCTTTAGAACGCCAAGGTGTTGCGAAAACTACGGTAAAAATATTCGTTCGCGTCTTCTTTGGAGTTTATTAAAAATTCTGTATCTGTATCTGTATCTATACGTCGTAGAATCCTATGTAGGCTTTTTCAAGATTTTTAAAAAGTTTATCTTTGTGTAGATTAGTAGTAATTATCTTACACTGCGAATTATTATTAAATACATGAAGAGTAAACAAATACATGAACATTTTACAACCAAACTAGTGCAGACTTGAAGAAAACTATTTTGTCTTGCGCATGTTCACTAGACAAGTGAACTCGTTGCCGTAAAGAGACCGATTGCTATATGGCTCCGAAAGCCATAAAAATGAGTTATTCTTGAAAATATTTTAATTTACGCATCTTATCTGGACTTCAGTACATGTATATTGAAAAAAAATAGCCACCTTGTCATCAACTGTAGCAGCTATTGGCATCACATCAAAACAGTCATTGATTGACTCCCACAGCTGGCCGCCGATGGTTTCGCCAAACTTGGTTGTACACTCACTACAAACAAACATAAAAAGTCACTTACAAGCTCAAGCACCCAAATGAACTGAAATAGCAGCGACTGATAAAGTATAATTTTTTAGTATTTTTACACTAGCAACAAACAGTGGAGACTGATCAGACCCTGCATTCCAACATCAAGGCTCATCCGGATCTAGACTGCTGCAAAACTAGTTTCATTTAACCCTTCCCTCCATATGCTATTTTTAGACCCAACCTCTTTGAATGAATATACCCAAAAGGAGCATTTACTAGAGAAAAGTAAAATTTTAGAATTTTGTAGTTTGAAACCATTGTGATAAATAGAGTATTTGCTCCTATAGTAGAAAATGCTCTATTTATCACAATTGTTTCAAGAAGTGGTTATTACAGAGGCATAGGAAGGCGTATTTATGGAAGAAGGGTTAAAGTTATCCAAACATTGGCACATCTATATATACATGTATAACTGGAAGAAGGGTTAAAGTTATCCAAACATTGGCACATCTATATATACATGTATAACTAGAAGTGTGTCTAGGACACAGATCACCCACTTCTGGCGATATTGTCTCTTAAAGTCAAGCACATTTTTTAGTGAAGAAAAATTTCCGTAAATTGCAAACATGAAGTATCTTCACATTAATATTCATTATCCGAGAAAGTTTGAAGCAAATCCCCCAATTGGTATATGAGGAGTTGGACACACAAGATTTTTTTCACTACATGTATATGTTTTATTGTAATAAAAATTACAAAACCAAACAATGCTGGTAAAAATAATTGGGAGCAAAACTTCCCTTCTTTATAGCCATCCTAAACATTGTTTTCCATTTACAATGTTTTTCCGTACAACGTTTTGACATACAATGTTTTTCCACTTAACCCTTTCCCTCATATAAACATGTTTTCACGCATTTGCAAACAGAGTAGACCCAGATCAGACGGCTCCTAGAGGAGCCTCCTGATCAGGGTCTGCTCTGTTTGCTTATGGAATTTGATAGATCTGTGTCTTTACTTTCTAAAATAGCTACAATGTACCACCTTCCAAATTTGATTATAAGTGTTTTGTTCATGAATATTCAATGGGTATTAAAATTTGGACTAAACATAGAACAGGGAAAGGATTAAATAATTTTCCACTCACTTACAATGTTGTTCCACTTACGTTTTAAAAGAGAACATCTCCTGGACACTCCTGAGTTCATGGTTGCCACGCAGCAGGAAAAATTTGGAGGGGGCAAGAATTTTTTGAGCAAAAAGATATGAAACAACCTGAAATTTCAAAATCATATGTTTAATGCCCTTTCTTCTTTTAAATCATAGGATTCAGAAAAATTGGTACAAAATGTATTATAGGTGAACGATAAGGAAATAAACTAGGTTTTTAGAAAATGGCATGGTTTTTTTTTTAAGCCAAACTCTCGATGAGTCTAAGTTTTTAACGGGTCCCTGCAAATTCAATATAACGCGAGTAGACTGTATATTAATTAATTCAGTAACTCATAAAAATCAAATCTTTTTGTCACTTGGTCAACTTTGAAAAATAAATCAAAATAACTTTACACGATGACTCTGGCACAACATCTGTAAGCTGGCACTCTTAGCTCGACTGCTTCGAAATTATAACAGTTATTTACACACAGATTGATATGCATCTTACCGAATTTTGAAAGTAGTTGATAGCTCTACCATGACGCAATAAGACATGTCTTTGTAATGTTTGATCAGCCCACATATGTACACATAGTTTTTGGAGTTAGCAAAAACTGTAGAATGAGATCTACGAGTATATTATACCCAGAGCAAACCCTGATCAGACGGCCGCAGTTGCAGACATATGAATGCAAAAAAATACATGGCTCGTTGTGACCAAGGCATAACAAAGTGAAATTATACAGTTGGACACTGTACTTACTTCAATTCCAAACTCTCCCCTATCCACATAGTCACCTAGGAAGAGAAAGGAGGCCGGGGTCAGTAGGGGTCCCATCCTCCAAAGGGTCTTCTCGAAACACACCAAGTCCCTGTAGTTGCCATGGATATCACCTGTAACCATAAGCAACATATTTTTATTTTATCTTCAAAGCAATCACTTAGTGAGTGAATAAGCTAGGGTGTCTAAAACCCTTTACTTCATGAATATTCATGTAAGAATCTATGATTTCATGAATACTGATTACCTTTTAAAGAGTCTCTCCTTCATATAAACACATTTTCATGCATTTGCAAACAGAGTAGACCCAGATCAGATGGTTCCTATAGGAGCCGTCTGATCAGGGTCTGCTCTGTTTGGCTTGAACATGATATAGATCTGATTCTACAGTTTTTGTCAAAGCAAAGAATTTCCTTGAAAGTATTAAATTATGAACATATACAGCTAATAAATATTCATGATGTCATAATTTCTTACATGAATATTGAACAGGTAAAGTGCTAAGTCAATTTTTATCATGGAAATTTTAGCCATTTCAGACAGTGTATAATGGGATCTTCAACATCCTTTAAACAAACAGTGCCAACCCTGATCAGAAAGCTCCTACATCTGTCTGATCTAGATCTACCCTGTAAAAAGTGTAAAAAGTACATTAATGTCATATCAGCATAATGAACAAGAGCACTGCAAGCGGGTGCCAACGCTCATCTGTCGTAATTGTCAAGATGAACATGCATACCCAAATGTTAAGATTTCAGACGACGGCGACAACGACGACAACAACGACAATGCGGACTCCGGAGTTACAACAATAGCTCATGATTTCTACGAAACAGACGAGCTAAAAATGAATATAATGCTGAAAACTGCCTTTGAAGCTATTGCATTACTTTCTTAAACATCCTCTCATCCTAAAGGTAATAATTAAATTTGTTTCAGTAAGTTTGTTTTGAGTAGTAGATTTAACCCTTTCACGAAGAATGTCGCAAAAATGCACCACAACAAATAGTGCAATCCCAGATCAGACACCGCCTTGGCGTCTGATCAGGGGCTTCACTTTTTGTCTCAACTCTATTTCTATATCTGTGCTTTATTCCTTTGAATTTGCATATGTTTATCTCATTTCCTTATTTTACCATATGATTTAACAAAATTGGATTGCAGACGACAATTAGAAATTTGGCACCAAAACGGTAAAGCAGCGAATTCATAATTACCTATGCACATGATCAAACTGTTTGCATATGTCTCATAAGGATTCAAACTGTTTGACACTTTGACCATGCTTTTGCAAAGAAGTGAGAGAAATTTTATTTTAAGATTGGAAGCAGACAACAATTGTTATAGATCAAAACATACTTAGTGTGCAAAGAGTTAACCCTTCTCTTGCTATTCACATCAATATACCTACCTGTAAATAGTGAAGACCCAGATGAGACAGCTCCTGCAGGAGCTGTCTCATCAGGGTCTGCACTATTTACAAGTTGATTGTGCAACCAGTGCACTCCACAGCAGTGATTTCACAGCGAAATACTTGTACACAGTGAAGATGTATGTAATTATACAACAGGGCATGGGTAAAGAAGGAGAAATGTATTTTAAAATTCAGCAAGCGAAGGGTTAAAAGGGTTTTATTGTACATTTTACGATAGCTTGAATGTTTCTGTAAGGGCCAGTAAATATTTTAACTCTTTCTTTCATATAAATGCATTTTCATACAGAGTAGATCCAGATCTAAAGCAAACCCCACCTAAAACGGCATTCCAGTAGAGAAACATTTATATACTTTTAGGCAGGTGGCTGCTTAATGTAGGGTGAAAGTTATGCAGAAAGCTCCTAGAGGAGCTTTCTGCATGACCTTCACCCTGCATTAAGCTACCACCTGTTTCCAAGACAGATATTTATACTAACTTTAACGTCTGGTTTAGATGGTTTTTACTATTTACTGTACATTGAAACTAACAGAAATACATACCAAGAATATACATTGGAGACTTGAGACGTAATAATCTCGGTTCTTCACTAAGAATATCTTTCACATGTTTACACAGGGTGAGCAGACATTTAGCCAAAGCATTCTTGTCCACCTGACCCCAGTCAAATGGATCCTGAAGTAAAACACCACAACTATACAATATCATTTAAACGAGGAAATTTTGCAAATGCTCTATTCATCACAATAGTTTCAAAACTACACAATTCTAAAATTTACCTTTTTGCAAGTAAATGCTCCTTTTTGATAGATCTATTCAAAGAGGTTAGGTCTAAAGATAGCCTATGAGGGAATGGGTTAACTTATCTCAAACATTTAACCCATTCCCTTATAGGCTATTTTTAGACCCAATCTCTTTTGAACAAATCTACCGAAAAGGAGCATTAACTAGAGAAAAGGAAAATGTCAGAATTGTGCAGTATTGAAACCATTGTGATAAACAGAGCATTTTCTCCATAGGAGCAAATGCTCTATTTATTACAATGGTTTCAAGAAGTGACTATTACAGAGGCCTAGAAAGGTGTATTTATGGAGGAAAGGGTTAAGAAAAAAGTTCTTAATATTTTCCCACACATAAATCCACACTGACCTATTTAACCTATTACTGCATGAATATTCATGTAAGAAATAATGACATCATGAATAATAATCAGATTTTCTCATGGCATATGGACACAGGAAGTTTTGGCCATAGTAGAAACTGTAGAATCATTTCTATATCATTCAATAAGCAAACAGAGCAGACCCTGATCAGACCGCTCCTACAGTAGCCGTCTGATCTGGGCCTACTCTGTTTGTATAGGAGTAGAAAGGCGTATTTATGGACAAAAGGGTTAAAGTAAAAGTGCCATTAAACTCAATTCATTCACTCACTCACATATTCAAAAGGTGAAATTTTATGTATATTTGACTTACTTTTGTGACTGAGCCATTATCTCCCTTGATGGGTCTTTCAAAGTATCGTAATCCTGTCAGCATTTCGTTGGGATGAGAACGCTGATTGAAAGAATCTATAGATGACATTCGTTGGAATCGTGAGATATCCCCTTCAAGGTGACTCACAGAGGTGTTTGTGATAGCTCCAGTACCTGTGTGACAAAATCTTACCGCATTTACCCTATATATTCACAGTCCAGATAAAATGTGTAAATTAAAACATTTTCAAGAAAAACTTCTTTATTTCTCCAGCAAACCCTATGGTGTGACCACTCAAAGAGTGGTCACACCATAGGGTTTGGTGGAAAAATGACGATTTAGTACTTAAATACATACCTTTATCTGTTGTTCTGATTTGCCCAAATATACTTAAGCCAAAAAAAGACTGTTCTTAATTAGTGTAAGCGCAATATGGATATTGAAACAAATGTGACAAAGGAAATCGACTGTAATTCACTAGTAGACATTTTCTTTTCACTTTCAGTAAGAATGTATGCCTGTTGCAGTCACATAAGTAATTAAATAGTTCAGTAGATTACCATTTTCTTTCAAAATTAGCACATAAGGGCCTTGACTACAAGCATATATGTACATGTACTACCAAATAAGCATATACACATGCCAATAAATCTTAAACTAGAAACATATGCTTATTTTCTGGATTTTACCGTATTTCTACAGCAATTAACCTAGACAAGAGTGTTCGGAGGAACACATGTGTCACCTGCTCGCAGCTGACACAAAAACTTATTGTGAATATGAAAAAGGGGAATAACTCAAAAAATATTGATGCCAGAGTTGTGTCCCCTAATCAAGCTTGTTCCATGTGTGAAATTTGAAAGCTCTATAATGATTAGTTTAGAAATGACAGCCAAAAAAGGAAAAGTGTGACGGACAGACAGACGGACAGGACGGACGGACAGACAGACAGACGACGGAAAAGTGATACACTGCCTCTCGGCAGATGACACAAAAACAGTCTCAGTCTCTTCAAAATTCTACACCACAAAGATCTGAGAACAACAAAAACAAGGTAACATAGATACACCTTATTCATATAATCACAAATACATTGTCTAAACATACAACTCTTCATTGAAGAGATTAATCAGACTTACACACTGTCAAACCATTACCATACAATCTTCAATATTAAAGGACCATTAATTTTTGGAGAAGTGTCCATACCATTTAGCATTCTGAAAACTCTGATAGGTTTATCGAAGAAAATCTATTTTCAAACAGCTTGTAAGTTTACCTTGGAGATCCCAAATAGCCATGACCTCCTGAAGGGCACCAGTTCTTCTGACCTTGACTGTATGGGTGGCAAGCTCATACTTGTGGACTTTGTGGGCAGCTGTGGCAGGTCTACCTTCAGGTTGCTTAAACACACTATTGGATGGGCCTGGGCCTGGGCCTATGGGCAAAACAAGAAATGTGTCATTCAAAGAGAAAAGGCACATTATGGCTTCTGGCTTTTTGTAAACAATGTAGATCTAGGTTTTCTACAAATAAACTTAGATCCAGAAGGTGCTAATCAGAGGTCCAGATAAGGTGTGTCTATTAAGACATTTTCAAGAATAACTCCTTTATTTCTCCACCAAACTGTATGTTGTGACCACTATTTAGAATCGTCTCTTCGAGACGATTCTAAATAGTGGTCATAACACAGGGTTTGGTGGAGAAATGACAAGTTTTGTATCTGAGTACACACCTTTATCTGTTGCTCTGGTGCTAATCATTAACCCATTCCCTCATAGGCTATTTTTAGATCCAACCACTTTGAATAAATCTATCGAAAAGGAGCATTAACTAGAGAAAAGGAAAATTTTAGAATTTTTTAATTTAAAACCATTGTGATAAATAGAGCATTTGCTCCTATAGAGGAGCAAATGCTCTATTTATCACAATGGTTTCAACACGTGATTTTTACAGAGGCATAGAAAGGCGTATTTTTGGAGGAAAGGGTTAATGCAGGGTGAAAGTCATGCAGAAAGTTCCTAGAGGAGCTTTCTGCATGGCTTTGACCCTGTATTAAGCAGCCACCTGCCTATAAGCATCTAAATTATTCTCTACTAGAATTCCGTGAAAATGCTGCTTACCTGTGTTTTCGAGTTTTGAGTTGGTTTTGATCGGGTCTGTGATCTTTGGCCGGCTCTTTTTCTGAGGGGGTTCCATGTCTTCATCTGAGATATTCTCGTCTTCTTCACTGTCAAAAAAAAAGCATAGGAAATTTTAGACTGAGGTTTCCACTCTTTTTGCAATAGATCACATATTAGAGTTTGCAAAGATCCAGATCAGTGGCAATTTTATTGAAAACCAATAGGATGAGCTTTTCCTGAGAAATAAGAAATAAGGTACAACAAATTCGCTGAATTGATATCCCCACCGAACAAGTGCTGGCCTCACTATTTAACCCTTTCCTCCATAAATATGCCTATCTACGCCTCTGTAAGAGTCTCTTTATGAAACCATTGTGATACATAGAGCATTTGCTACTATAGGAGCAAATGCTCTATTTATCACAATGGTTTCAAACTACAAAATTCTAAAAAAATTATTTTCTCTATATAATGCTCCTTTTTGGTAGATTTATTCAAAGTGGTTGGATCTAAAAATAGCCTATGGAGGAATGGGTTAATTGAGTTACTGAGCATAGGGACAAAAAGGTTTGCAAACAAAGAGCTATAATTCTGGTGTTCCGAGGTCAAAATAAATGATGCTTGCAGAGCCACATGTCCTTATGCTACTGAACATGTTCTCAAAGTTTCACAGAAAAACTCCAAACAATTTCTTAAAAATGGCTCTGAACATAAAAAACATTAAATTTTTGCAAACAAAGGACCATAACTCTGGTGTTCAAGGTCAATGTGAGAAATACATGCAGGCCCACATTCTGTTATGGTACTTAACATTTACACAAAGTTTCAATGAAAAACTCCAAACCTTTTTTGATATATCATTCCGGGATGCATGGACTATGCCAAAACTACCCGTATATCCCTCTGCCTTTGGCGGGGGATAATAATAGCCATTTCCCTATTTCATATTCATGTTCCAAATAACGGCATCTTGGATATTTCTTAGCTAAACTTTTATAATGGAATAATTATATTATCTGGATTTTTTTGGTATTGGTAGAAACTGTAGAGTCAGATCTATTATAATTGCAAACAGAGCAGACCTGATCAGATGGCTCCTACAGGAGCAGTCTGATCTGGGTCTAATCTGTTTACAAAGGCGTGAAAAAGCATCTATATGAGGGAAAGGGATAGATAATATGCTTTCTATTTAAACAAGAGGGCCAGAATGGCCCTGAAGCGCTCACCAGACAATCAGAGGAGAAGATTTTCAAAGTTTTCACTATTTGTTTCTGTTGAAAACTGGCTACCCTGGGGCGGGGCCAATTTTGACCCCAGGGAAATAATTTATACAACTTTTGTAGAGGACCTGAACATAATGCTCTGTGCCAAATATGAAAGCTGAGAGCCTTCCAGTTTCAGAGAAGAAGATTTTCAAAGATTTCACTATTTGTTACTATTGAAAACTGCACACCCCTGGGGCGTGGCCATAATTTATATAACTTTTGTAGAGGACCTGAAAATGATGCTATATGCCAAATATGAAAGCTGACAGCCTTCCAGTTTCAGAGAAGAAGATTTTCAAAGATTTCACTATTTGTTTCTATTGAAAACTGCCCACCCCTGGGGCGGGGCCAATTTTGACCCCAGGGGCATAATTTATATAACTTTTGTAGCGGACCTGAACATGATGCTCTGTGCCAAATATGAAAGCTGAGAGCCTTTCAGTTTCAGAGAAGAAGATTTTCAAAGATTTCACTATTTGTTTCTATTGAAAACTGCCCAACCCCTGGGGCGGGGCCAATTTTGACCCAAGGGCCATAATTTATATAACTTTTGTAGAGGACCTGAACATGATGCTCTGTGCCAAATATGAAAGCTGAGAGCCTTCCAGTTTCAGAGGAGAAGATTTTCAAAGATTTCACTATTTGTTTCTATTGAAAACTGCCCAACCCCTGGGGCGGGGCCAATTTTGACCCCAGGGCCATAATTTATATAACTTTTGTAGAGGACCTGAACTTGATGCTTTGTGCCAAATATGAAAGCTGAGAGCCTTCCAGTTTCAGAGGAGAAGATTTTCAAAGATTTCACTATTTGTTTCTATTGAAAACTGCCCACCCCTGGGGCGGGGTTAATTTTGACCCCAGGGCCATAATTTATAAAAATTTTGTAGAGGACCTGAACATGATGCTCTGTGCCAAATATGAAAGCTGAGAGCCTTCCAGTTTCATAGGAGAAGATTTTCAAAGTTTTACTATATGTTTCTATTGAAAACAAGGTATCCCTGGGGCGGGGCCAATTTTAACCCAAGGGCCATAATTTATATAACTTTTGTAGAGGACCTGAACATGGTGCTCTGTTCCAAATATAAAAGCTGAGAGCCTTCCAGTTTCAGAGGAGAAGATTTTCAAAGTTTTACTATATGTTTCTATTGAAAACAAGGTATCCCTGGGGCGGGGCCAATTTTGACCCCAGGGCCATAATTTATATAACTTTTGTAGAGGACCTAAAGATGATACTATGTGCCAAAGGTGAAAGCTGAGAACCCTGTAGATTCAGAGGAGAAGATTTTTAAAGGTTCAAATTGTTGACGACTGACGACGCACGACTGACGACGGACGACGCACGCCGACGGACGACGGACATCAGGCAATCACAAAAGCTCACCCTGAGCACTTTGTGCTCTGGTGAGCTAATAAAAATAAAAAATCAGCCATGCATCAATGGTAAAATGTCTGAAATAAAACTCTTACATTTATTCAGAATATGGGCAATTATAAATGGGTTTACTGTATTGTAATTTTCTCTCTCACTCACCTTTTCACTGACAATATAGACGAGATTGGAAGTCGAAAAAGCACGGAAGTTCCACGGAACTTTAACTGGCCAACTGCACTAAGAAATTCTGCTAACGGTAACTTGTCTTTGGTTTCAGTTCCAAATAATCTGAAATGTACAGAACATGTATACTCAGACAACTTTGTTAACTCTTAACCCATTACCTCATAGGCTATTTTTAGACTCAACCTCTTTGAATAAATCTACCGAAAAGGAACATTTACTAAAGAAAAGGAAAATGTTAGAATTGTGGTGTATTGAAACTATTGTGATAAATAGAGCATTTGCTTCTATGAAGCAAATGCTCTATTGATCACAATGGTTTCAAGAAGTGACTATAACAGAGGCGTATTTTTAATTATTTATGGAGGAGAGGAAAGGGTTAAATTGATAGCTATGACTTCATGATAACCTATGCAAACATGTTACCTCAGGATCAGAGGTCCAAATAAAGACACATAATTAAAACATTCCTCCATAGGCTATTTTTAGAACCAACCTCTTTGAATAATCTACCGAAAAGGAGCATTAACTAGAGAAAAGGAACATTTTTAGTATGGTGTAGTTTTGAAACCATTGTGATAAATAGAGCATTTGCTCCTATGGAGCAAATGCTCTATTTATCACTATGGTTTCATTAAGTGACTTTTACAGTGGCGTAGAAAAAGCGTATTTATAGAGGAAAGGGTTAAAACATTTTCAAGAATAACTTCTTTATTTCTCCATCAAACACTATGTTGTGACCACTCTTTAGAATCGTCTTGAAGAGACAATTCTATTATATAAAGGAGTGTTCACAACAATAGGGTTTGGTGGAGAAATGACGATATTACTACATGAGTACATACATTTATCTGTTGCTCTGAAATATGTTACCTCAAGGTAACAAGTCAAGTAACTCAGATCAAAATTGGCTTTGAGGTTATAAAATCTGAATCTGAGTTCAACTTCATTCTCAAGTACATATATCTGACTGGCCAATCGAATGCTTGGCAGCAACTTGAGAATGGAAAAAGTTTTATAGCATTGGCACCTCTTTGATACTCTGACTGAATCGAACAGAATTGTGAGAAAAAATAACTTTAAGAATGCATGGTAGATGGCATTTATTTCCCAGCCAACAATTACTTAGCTGTCAGACAGTAACTCTGATGTTTGTTATAGGTCACATAATTATCATGATATGCTTCTGACAAAAGTTTCTTAAGTTTTATGTCAGAGGTCAAGGTCAACGTCTCAGAAAAATCAAAATAGTATATGACACACTGCAATCCAAACATGCATTCATAAGCCAAAATTGGCATCACTAGTCACAAGGTTATCAAAGAATTCTCTGTACAAGCATTATGACAGAATGACAGACGGATGGACAGAAGAGGGCAACACTATATGCCCCAGCCATTGTAAATGTTTTGTGTGGAAAAATGAAATATTTAGTAATACCAGTTTCCTAAGTAAACATATTGAGCAGAAACTGGTGTTTCTAACTTCAGAAAATTTTACCATAAACCTTGACTCTAGAAACCACCCAACCTCTGAAGCCTGAAGCAATTTCAAACTTTGTATCCATTCAAGTTATTGTCAGATGTGTCAAACTGCCTGCTGACACATGTGCATAGGCTATTTTTAGATCCAACCTCTTTAAATAAATCTACCAAAAAGGAGCATTAACTAGAGAAAAGGAAAATTTTAGAATTTTGTAGTTTGAAACCATTGTGATAAATAGAGCATTTGCTCCTATAGGAGCAAATGCTCTATTTATCACAATGGTTTCACAAAGCGATTTTTACAGAGTCGTCAAAAGTCGTCAATATGAGGGAATGGGTTAAAGCCTTTGCAATTTGTCAACAATTAAAATACTGTCAACCTTCTCAAATTGAGCTGTATTAGTTATATACTGTTATTATATTTCATACAAGGAATTCTGAATGAAACAAAAGCATCTTAACCGCATGCCCCTCTATCATAATTATGTTATCAACAAATAATTATATAATACCTCCAAATAATCATATATAATACCCTTTCCCTGTTCTATGTTTGTTCCAAACTTCAATACCTAATGAATATTCATGGCCAAAGTAGTTATATTGAAATATGGAAGGTGAGACATTGTAGTCATTTTAGAAAGTAAGAAACAGTTCTATCCATTAGCAAACAGAGCAGACCCTGATCAGACGGCTCATACAGGAGCCATCTGATCTGGGTCTATTCTGTTTGCAAATGCATGAAAAGGTGTTTATCCAGTCACCAGGCTTCTCTAGCGACGTAATAAAGGGGGTGCAGATAAATTTAGGTTTATAAGGTTACTTCTATCTATCTATTCATTCTGCAGCACCCCCTCACGGAGATTATGTGCAGCTATGATTATGTACTTCCGGTAGTAGAAGGTTTATTATTTTAGCAGACGTTTCTAAGGCGTAATGATGCTATTACTATGTGACTATTTTAATTTTCCATATGTATGCATAAAAATTATGTTGACGGAATAGATCTAACAGAAAATTCACCAGTAGAATTATTCAAATAGCAGAAAAAAAAAAGAAACAAATGGCTATAGCTGGATTCTAAACCCGCACCGGATAATACAAAGTCAATCGCAATCACTAGAGTTGTCACACTTACTGATTATGCCATTGAGGCCAGACAAAAACTGGTGTTAATTTATCAGTTTTATTAATTTAATCCACCACTGGCGAAACGCGTTTCTGATAAGAATCAAATCAGGAAGGAAAGATTAACAGTTAAATAGTAAATGTTTTCTTGTCACACTCATGATAATTTGATTGAGAAGCTCTTAAAGGGGCGGAGATTGTCATAGACCTAAATATAGCCTGTTCAGTTCAATCGATTTATGAGTAGGCCTATCTAAAAATAGAAACCGAGACGGCGGAACTCAAATTTGACCAGAGAGCCTCCGGCAGAATATAATCATGTCTATTTGAATTAACATATCGACATTCTCGATTCAAATGATCTTATTTTTCAAATCCAATCACGCTTTCCCCTCTTGTAATGTAAGTATCGAAACTATTTTCCTCCGTGGTAGCTCATTACATTTACTTCTAAATGTAAATGTAAAGGGAGGTCCGTTAATTGGAAAATCACATTTTCAATTCAAATTATTTCAAGATTGTTATGTTTTATATGAGTCTATGAAAAAACAACAACACTTAATTGACTGGATAAATCGTTAGTGCCAAAGTTGGGAAATTATACAGATCTGATTTTGAAGTTTCTATCTAAGCCAATAATTTCCTCAATAATGTGTAGTTAATTCAGCCCATGAATATTCATGTAATAATAAATTCTTAAATCAATATTCATAGGAGAAAGGGTTAACCCTTTCCCTGTTCTATGTTCATTCCAAATTTCAATACCTACTGAATACATGTATTCATGAACAAAATAGTTATAATGAAATATGGAAGGTGAAACATTGTAGTCATTTTAGAAAATAAAAACAGATCTTTCAAATTCCATTAGCAAACACAGCAGATCCTGATCAGATGGCTCCTATAGGAGCCGTCTGATCTGGGTCTACTCTGTTTGCAAATGCGTGAAAACATGTTTATATGAAGGAAAGGGTTAAGAATGGTAGCAGATGAGTGAGATGACCATATTTGCAGACAAAGTACAAATGCACAAAGCATGAAAATGGATAATAATCACTTCTATAATTGACCCACACATGGCAGAAGATATGAAAATCTACATGACTTAGGCAAAAGCATGCAGTGGTGAGATACATCGTTCTATGGTGGACATGTGAGTTTGCAGAATGATCAACATATTCTCTGATCAACATTTCCTCTGATCTCCCAGGAAGACAGACATATTGTCATGTGCCTTTAAGAATCACTTTAGACTGACTGTAGAAAGAAAGAAAGAAGGAAAAAATAGAAAATCTTTACCCGATACTTGTCCAAGGTCCATAAAGAAGTCACATGCTAAATGTATGTCTGCATTTGTGAGTGTTGTGTACTTATATTATGTACATGTACACATGTTTATGGCAAATAAAAGCAAAACAAGATATGTTTGTGAAACACTATGCCCCCTCGATATGATATTTGACCCTGAAGGATGACCTTGATCTTGACATGTCACCCTCAAACTGTGCAGCTTCATGGGGTACACATGCATACCAAATATCAAGTCTGTATCTCTAATGGTTCAAAAGTTATGGCCAATGTCAAAAGTTGGTAACCTTTGACCATGAAGGATGACCTTGACCTTGACATGTCACCCCTCAAACTGTGCGGCTTCATGAGATACACATGCATACCAGTATCAAGGCTGTATATCTACTGGTTCAAACGTTATGGCCAATGTTAATGACCTTTGACCTTCAAAGATGACCTTGACATGTCACCCCTCAAACTGTGCAGCCAAATGAGAAACACATGTATATCAACTATCAAGTCTGTATCTCTACTGGTTCAAAAGTTATGACCAATGTTAAAGTCGGTGACCTTTGACCCTGAAAGATGACCTTGACCTTGACATGTCACCCCCAAACTGTGCAGCTTCATGAGATACACATGTATACCAAATGTCAAGTCTGTATCTCTACTGGTTCAAAAGTTATGGCCAATGTTAAAGTCGGTGACCTTTGACCCTGAAAGATGACATTGACCTTGACATGTCACCCCCAAACTGTGCAGCTTCATGAGATACACATGCATACCAAATGTCAAGTCTGTATCTACAGGTTCAAAAGTTATGGCCAATGTTAAAGTCTGTGACCTTTGGTGACCTTTGACCCTAAAAGATGACCTTTACCTTGACATGTTGCCCCTCAAAATGTGCAGCTTCATGAGATACACATGCATACCAAATATCAAGACTCTATCTCTATTGTTTCAAAAGTTATGGCCAATTTGAAGTTGACCCTGAAGGATGACCTTGACATGTCACCCCTCAAACTGTGCAGCTTCATGAGATACACAAGCATGCCAAATATCAAGTCTCTATCTGTACTGGTTCAAAAGTTATGGCCAATATTAAAGTCTGTGATTTGACCCATATGTTTGACCTCTGACCTTTAAGGGTGACCTTGACCTTGATATGTCACACCTCAAAATGTGTGGCTTTATGAGATACATATGCATGCCAAATATCAAGTCTCTATCTGTACTGGCTCAAAGTTATGACCAATGTTAAAATTTACAGACAAACAAACAGACAATTTGACCTTTGACCCTGAAGAATGACCTTGACATGTCACCCCTCAAAATGTGCAGCTTCATGAGATGCACAAGCATGTTAAATATCAAGTCTCTATCTCTACTGGTCCAAAAGTCATGGCCAATGTTAAAGTCGGTGATTTGACCCATATATTTGACCTCTGACCTTGAAGGATGACCTTGACCTTGACATGTCACCCATCAAAATGTGCGGCTTTATGAGATACATATGCATGCCAAATATCAAGTCACTAGCTGTACTGGCTCAAAAGTTATGACCAATGTTAAAGTTACAGACAAAGAAACAGACAATTTGACCTTTGACCCTGAAGGATGACCTTGACATGTCACCCCTCAAAATGTACAGCTTCATGAGATACACAAGCATGCCAAATATCAAGTCTCTACCTGTACAGGCCCAAAAGTTATGGCCAATGTTAAAGTCGGTGATTTGACCCATATATTTGACCTCTGACCTTGAAGGATGACCTTGACTTTGACATGCCACCCCTCAGATTGTGCGGCTTTATGAGATACATATGCATGCCAAATATCAAGTCTCTGTCTGTACTGGCTCAAAAGTTATGACCAATGTTAAGGTTGCGTTAAAGTTACAGCCAAAAAAACAGACAATTTGACCTTTGACCCTTAAGGATGACCTTGACCTTGACATGTCACCCCTCAAAATGTACAGCTTCATGAGATACACAAGCATGCCAAATATCAAGTCTCTATCTCTACTGGTCCAAAAGTTATGGCCAATGTTAAAGTCGGTGATTTGACCCATATATTTGACCTCTGACCTTGAAGGATGACCTTGACCTTGACATGTCACCCCTCAAAATGTGCGGCTTTATGAGATACATATGCATGCCAAATATCAAGTCTCTATCTGTACTGTCTCAAAAGTTATGACCAATGTTAAAGTTGCTGACAAACAGACAAACAGACAAACCAGACAAACGGACAAACAGACAAACAGACAGGGCAAAAACAATATGCCCCCCAGATTTGATCTGGGGGGCATAAAAAGCAGCATCCCTACATATAAAGTCTAAGAGAAAAGGTACGTTCTGGGTTTGCAAACCATGCAGACACAGACCAATGTGGAGATTGTATATCTGACCAGGGTTTCAATCTCTGGCAAATTAAATATTAATAAACCCTTTCCCTGTTCTATATAGAGGATCTTACATGAGTGTTCATTACAAATTGCTTTTATGAAACGAGTTTACTGTAATAATATGACACAAGCTTTAGCGAGTGTCATATTCATTATACATGTAGTAAACGAGTTTCATGAAAACAATTTGTAATGAACACGAATGTAAGATTCTTTTTATCACATAAGTCTTAAAATTGCCACAGAAAATAAAACAGGCTATAGCCGACGGCTGTTTCGGCCATTGCTTACAAACAGCGTAGTAATACAACGGACGATGCACATGGAGTGCTGCGATTGGCTAGTTCCCTTAAATGAGCACTACAATTGGCTAATGATTGCTAATTTGCATAAAAAAATGCTCCAGTGCATTTCTGCAATTTACGGCACTCTGTTATGGCACTCCCACAAGGCAGATTATGTGATAAATATTTATATCAAAATTCAATACCTACATAATATTCATGGAAAAAATATGGAAGGTGGAACATTGTAGCCATTTCAGAAACTAAAGAAACAGATCTATCAAATTCCATAAGAAAACCGAGCAGTGCCCTGACCAGACGGCTCATATAGGAGCCGTCTTATCCAGGTCTACTCTGTTTGCAAATGTGTGAAAATGTGTTTACAATGTATATGAAGGAAAGGGTTAAATGATGTCTTACAGATGTTGATAAGTGTCAAATAATGTTCCAATGTCGCAATTAGTCCAGGCAAAGCCATAGACACCTCTTTTATTTCTCGACCAAACCCAATGCTGTGACCATTTTTAAAAATCTTCTCTAAGAATGATCACAACATAGGGTCTGGTGGAGAAATGATGATTTTAGTATTTGAAATGCCCCCTTTATTTATGTCTGTACTAAATGCCCCCTTTATTTATGTCTGTACTAAGTCTACACTGTTTGCAAAACCCTGATTGTACTTTTCTTGTGACTTGACTCATAGATACCTTTCGCCATCCTCTGATTCAAACAATCTGAAAGCGTAAAGGTACCTGTGATAAACCTTAAATTAAAAAGCAAAAACAGGAACTTCCTTCCATGTGCGTTTAAGCTAAAACCTGAGCAGTTTTTACAACACTAGCAAGTGTCTCTACTATTGGCCTAACATATTGCAGGCACTATAATTGCTATTTCCAAAATAATTGTTGTTTAAAGCAGATTTTATTTATTTCTAAAAACAATGACCTGAGGGTATAAAAGTTTGGATCTTGACGAGTCACTCAGTTACCCCCAGTTTCTGGAACTAACCAGCTGGCAAATAATTATTGAGTTCACCCTAGCAAGCAAGCAGCTCAAAACTGAACAGAATAGAACAGTGTCCACCTTTTAACCCTTTACCTGATAGAAACACCTTTTCATGCTTTTGCAAACAGAGTAGACCCAGATCAGACAGACAGCCCCTGTAGGAGCTGTCTGATCAGGGTCTACTCTACTTGTTTATGGAATAATATAGGTCTAATTCAGTTTCTGAAATGGCCAAACAATTCCCTTTTTCAGTGGCTATTAGAAATATTCAGTAAACCCTTTCCTCTATAAATACGCCTTTCTACGCCTCTGTAAAAGTGACTTTATGAAACCATTGTGATAAATAGAGCATTTGCTCCTATAGGAGCAAATGCTCTATTTATCACAATGGTTTCAAACTACAAAATTTAAAAAAAAATCCTTTTCTCCAGTTAATGCTCCTTTTTGGTAGATTTATTCAAAGTGGTTGGATCTAAAAATAGCCTATGAGGGAATGGGTTAATGAATACTTATGACGAAGTCATTCTTGTATAAATACTCAAGAGGTAAAGGGTTGAATAGGTGAAGCCAGTTGATTGGCATTTGCAAACAGTGTAGCTCAGAGAGCTCCTGCAGCAGAATTCTGATCAGGGTCAGCACTGCTTGTCACTCAAAATCCTCCAACTCCTCTAACAATCTGGATCAAAATAAGTCATCAATCGAATTGTTTAACCCTTTCCTCCATAAACACGCCTTTCTACGCCTCTGTAATAACCACTTCTTGAAACCATTGTGATAAATAGAGCATTATCACAATGGTTTCAAACTACAAAATTCTTAACTTTAACTTTTCTCTAACAAATGCTCCTTTTAGGTAGATTCATTCAAAGAGGTTAGGTTTTAAAATAGCCTATGGAGGTAAGTGTTAAAGAGAAATGGAAGACAAAGGTGCTTTTAGAACTAAAGCAGATGACAGTTTTGGACAATTTTTTATTTGGTGTTGTAAGAGTAATCTAACTACACCTGTAGTTTTAACAATACAAAATGAAAGAATAACAAACTGCCAAAAGCACGCCTGTAAAGCAAGAGATCTGATGTTGATTTCCAGTTAACGAAGACAAAATTCAGAACAGAAATCCAGATAAGAATAACTCATTTATTTTCCATCAAACTGTATGTTGTGACTACACTTTAGAATCGTCTCAAAGAGACGATTCTAAAGAATGGTCACAACATACGGTTTGGTAAAGAAATGACGATTTTAGTATTTGAGTATGCACTTTTATCTGTTGCTCTGTCAAGAATCTGAAAGGCCACAACCAAGAGGTGCATGGGCAAAAAGATTATCAAACTTTACTGAAAGTGTACCCACATGAACAAAGTGATCATGTTTATTGAAGTCTGGTTACAAACCTCAAATCAGATAAAAATGCTATTAACTACAATTTGCTTTGGAACGCTGTAAAAACTTGCAATTATATCATCATAGTGGAGATGACTTAACGCTTAACAATGTTGAATTTTCAAAATGGAGTATTCCAAAATTCAAACAGGTCAAACTTATGGTGAATATTTGGGGATACTTCTAAAAGAAAAGTGTAACATGACAAACAGTGCAGACTCAGATGAGAGGACTCCTGTAGTAGCCCTCTCATCTGGGTCTACACTGTTTGCAGAGTACATCAGTGACCCGTGTTCTGCACTGTAAGGGTTAACCCTTTCCCTGTTCTGTATTTTGCCCGAATTTCAATACCTACTGAATATTCATTAACAAAATAATTATAAAATATGGAAGGTGGAACATTGTAAGCATTTTAGAAAGTAAAGAATCAGATCTATCAAATTCTATTAGCAAACAGAGCAGACCCTGATCATACAGCTCCTCTAGGAGCCATCTGATCTGGGTCTACTCTGTTTGCAAATGCGTGAAAACACGTTTATATGAGGGGAAAGGGTTAAGAATGTCCAAGGGAATTTGGACTGACCCTGAAAAAAAGTTTTTTATACTTTTCATACTTACCATACTGAACATGTGTTGGTTTCAAATTCA
Source organism: Azorinus chamasolen (assembly GCA_963576725.1). Classification (NCBI taxonomy): domain Eukaryota; kingdom Metazoa; phylum Mollusca; class Bivalvia; order Cardiida; family Solecurtidae; genus Azorinus; species Azorinus chamasolen. Next base: position 48,691,509 of record OY755240.1, read on the forward strand.
CCACAAATGAAATCACAGGCTATATCTTATTTAATTCTGTATGGCACATAGATTCTAGAATATACCTTAACCCTTTACTTCATAAATATTTATATAAGAAACAATGACATCATTGATATTAATTAATTGAATTTTTATAATGACATTTGAACACAGGAATGTTTGGCCATGGCAGAAACTGTAGAATTGTATCTATATTATTTTATAAGTGAACAGAGTATACCCTGATCACACGGCTCCTATTTGGGTCCATCTGATCAGAATCTGCTCTGTTTGCTTAACCCTTTCCCTCATATAAACATGTTTTCACGCATTTACAAACAGAGTAGATCCAGATCAGACGGCTCCTATAGGAGCCGTCTAATCAGGGTCTACTCCGTTTGCTTTTGACATGATATTGGTCTGATTTTACAGTTTTGTCAAAGCGAAAATTCCCTTGAAAACTTAACATTATAAACATTGAGCTAATAAATGTTCATGTTGTCATTATTTCTTTAATACATGAATATTGAACAGGGAAAGGGTTATTATTATTATTATTATTATTGTGATACAGTGAACCCTCATTATACCGAATTTCATTACAATGGCACCCTCGTTATACCGGCAGTATGCCTTGAAACAAAATTAGTGTTACGTCTTTGAAACAAGCACTGAATAAATATGTAAAATACCAATAAGACAGGTGATCACTTAATGCAGAACACAAGAAGTGCAAAAAGCTCCCAAAGGGACTTTTTTGCACTTCTTGCGTTCTGCAATAAGCGTTCACCTGTTGGTACTAGTTTAAAACTGGCCATATGGTTCCTTTCATATTTAAACTCGTCATAATGGCAACCTCGTTATACCAGCAAAATGTCTGGAAACAAACAAACACCTCCATTGTAACGAGGGTTCACTGTACCACATTTATATGAAATATAATAGAAATAAAAATACATATATGGAATGATAATAGATCTGATAGTACAGTTTCTACAGATACCCAAAACTCCTGAGTACATAGGCCATTATAAAACATCAGCTTATAAATATTCATGACATCATTATTTCTTATATGAATATTTAACAAGGAAAGGGTTACTTCAGATGAGACACTGTGTAATTCTGATACTATTTTCAAAGAGAAATGGAAAGAAAACGGTACTTTCAGAATTAAAACAGACCACCTACGGCTCAAGGCCTGAGACCTGAACCACAGACAGAACTTAGTACTTAATGCAAAAAAGCCTCTCTAAACTAGACATTAAATTCAATATAGATACTGGTCTAGTAAACAGGTGGCAGCTTAATGCAGGATGAAAGCCATGCAGAAAGCTCTTCTAGGAGCTTTCTGCATGACTTTCACCCTGCATTAAGCAGCCACCTGCCTAAAAGTATCTAAATTCTTCTCTACTAGAATACAGGTTTAGTGTGGTTTTACTGTATTCTCACTTTGCACTCTTGATGGCATCCTCCTCTACTGCAACATCATCAACTGACAGGCTCTTGTTCTGTCGAATGTCCAATACCAATCTCCTACAATGGAAACAAGCACAAAAACACTTTTTACTAGTATACAAACATACAGCCAATAAGTTGTTATAAACATACAACCAATTAGTTGATAAAAATATATTTAAACAATATCATACCAGTATTTCTTTCTAATCCTTTTTATCAAACTAGTTGACTAAGGTGATATGACGAATTCCCTCCTAAATTTTCATGTGAGACATAATGTATGTATCACAGGGGTCTGGACCGCTTCATGGGGGTCTATATGCACTATATAATAACAAGGGTTCCAACTAGCAGAACGGACATCCGTGTACCACAAGTACAAATATGAATGTAACTCTTGCAATTTCAATGATAATTTTGTAATTCTTTCGGCTATTGAAAGCCAATATATTTTACTTTTAAATAAATATAATCTTATGACGGTAACGTATGTACAATTATCAATCCAACAACGATTTTCTCAAAATTTCACGTGTTTTCTGGGTCATTGACAAAGGTTCGTTCACCCTGGTTTCACTATAGCACAGCCATAACCTGGCGATTTTCAGTTCAAAAGATGGCGTGGTTCAATAAAACAACCCAATTATATCACCAATCTCCATTTGTTTTGTCCTCTAAATAAGTAAGCAACTAGCAACAACGGCCTTTCCGTCTGTCATTATGTTTCTATTTCGGATAGTGCCATTTTGCAACAAATTTGAATGGAGCCATTTCATTGGATGAGCGAAGGAAAAGCTGGGAAATCCGTGACGTCACGTACAATGGCTCCATCCTCGAAGATTTGAAGCAAACTGAAAAAACTCGCTAGTTTTACATCATTCTTTTGATGCAGGAGACTAAATATTGGAGGTGGGTGATAGAATTGATTCATTTTATTGAACCACGCCATTTTTTTAACTGCAAATTGCCAGCATATTGCTGTGATATAGTGAAACAGGGAACGAACATTTGTCAATGACCAAAAAAACACGTGAAATTTTGAGAAAATCATTGTTGGATTGATACTTGTTCACAAGTTACCGTTATAAGATTATATTCATTTGATAGAAAAAATATATTGGCTTTCAATAGTCGAAAGACTTATGAAATTATCATTTAAATTGTAAGAGTTACAGTCATATTTGTACTCGTGATACACGGATATCCGTTCTGCTAGTTGGAACCCTTGTTATTATACATTGCATATAGACCCCCATGAAGTGGTCCAGACCCCTGTGGTATGTATGCATATTGATTGACTGAATGTTATAATGGCAACATGATAACATCATTTATTTTTTTTATCATGGTAGAAGCTGTAGAATCAGATCTATGCTATTTCAGAAGCAAACAGGGCAGAACTCAGGTCATAATTGGGATGAACCTAAAACAAACCTCAAAGTCTTATACCAAAATAGTATAAACACTGGGATTTGTTTCTCATCTGTTTTCAAAGGCGTAGAAAGGCTTTTTATGAAAGGAGTAAGGGGTTAAATAAGTTGCCTTGTGTCTTACTTGAACTCATCAAACTGCAGGTGTCCGTCCACGTTTCTGTCGTAGTATCTGAAAATATATCTACACCTCATCTCTGCGGGCATCCCACCATGCTGAGTGCTTGGTTCCATCGCCGCTAGGCCCAGCAACATATCCTTGCAAGACAGGTACTTCCGCTTATGTAGGTCAAATGCCCTTAAGATAAAAAAAATAGTTTGTTTGCCAAAACAAACGACTTTAACCCATTCCCTCATATTGACTCCTTTCGACACTTCTGTGAAAGTCACTTTCTGAAACCATTGTGATAAATAGAGCATTTGCTTCATAGGAGCAAATGCTCTACTTATCACAATACATGTAGTTTCAAAACTACATAATTCTGAATTTTTCCTTTTCTCTAGTAAATAATCCTGATTCAGTCAAAGAGGTAGACTCTAAAAACAGCCTATGAGTGAATGGATTAACAGTATATGATATTAGTGACAATTTGTAGACAATATTTGCAGAGCTGATCTTTATAGCTGTACTGGCTTGATAATTACCGATATAATTCTAAGAAACTGTGGTCTGCAAATAATTGTGAACTGCAAATTTATTATCTGCTAAACCCTTTGCCTTATATAAATGCCTTTTTACATCATTACAAATAGAGTAGACCTAGATCATACAGCTCCTGTAAGAGTTTGATATTGTGGTAATGTTTTTGAAAGAAAAAGGGAGAAAATTAAACGAAAATTGTAGAAGACGATACGTTTTGCAGACAACAATATTTGGTAGTGAAATAGTTAAACTAAATTTTACCTGTAGAAAAAGCAAACATACCTAAAGAGATGTTCTGTGTTATGTTCCTTGGCTCCCTTCATCACTATGTACTTGTTAAAGGTGGATCTGTTCATCATGTGACTAGGACTGACCAACTCCATAAACTCATAGAACAGGAGCTCTTGTTCTGTAACATGAAAAGACAAACATGATGGCAAAGGCTTGCTCACTTAAATCAATAGGCCATCAGGATCACAAAGCTGTAGGGAAACATTGCTTAACCCATTCCCTTATATAAACGTGTTTTCACGCATTTGCAAACAGAGCAGACCCAGATCAGACGGCTCCTAGAGGAGCCATCTGATCAGGGTCTACTCTGTTTGCTAATAGAATTTGATAGATCTGTTTCTTTGCTTTCTAAAATATCTACAATAGAGGGTTAATACACGTTTTTTCGGGCAATAACATCTGCAGTGTCCCGAGGGACTGTTGTTGGCCCGAGCCCGAAGGGCGAGGGCAACAACATTCCAGAGGGACACTGCAGATGTTATTGCCCAAAAACAAACGTGTATTAACGCTATTCTTGCATAAAAAAACAATTTTCTGCTTTCGGCATCAATTTAATTCTTCCAAATACAAGCAAAACTACGGCAGCAAAACTATACACATCTTTGACACTTCTTTCGATTTATGCTGTTTCCGGTCCACTGTTTTCTTTCTGACGTCAATTCATGATTGTATCAAATACCGTTTACACAGAATTTCATTCAATATGTATATCACTAAAAACAGTTCATTGTCGGTGCCCCTGAAATAGTCGCACCGTTCATCTAGCTTAGGCCAAAACGCTATAGCATTCGCGTCCATTGTTTACCTTATGCCCCGAATAGGTATAATTAAAACCGGTCAACAACAGCGCGTGAGCACGAGAATCGCCTTGTTAATACATGGTCTAGCGGTACTACAACAGCACGTTTTGTGCAAGAATGGTCCATCTTGCATATGTCTTTATAACTACTTTGTTAATGAATATTCATTAGGTATTGGAATTTGAAATAAACATAGAACAGGGAAAGGGTTAACCCTTTACTCCATAAATACGCTTTTCTACACCTTTGCAAACAGAGCAGACCCAGATCAGACAGCTCCTACAGGAACCGTCTGATCAGGGCCTGCAGTATTTGCTTATGGTATAATACATCGGTAGATCTGATACTATAGTTTCTGCCATGTCCATGTGTTATTATAACATTAATCTAATCAATATTCATGATGTCATTACTTCTTACATGAATATCCATGGAGTAAGGGGTTAAATGTTCCCAATAGGAATATACCGAAGAAAACTGCAGCCATATTTTTTTATAACATGAAAATAATTTAAGAAATTTGGTAGAATAGATGATCCTATAAGGAACATTGAATTTACCTTTACTTCATGAATATTCACATACAAAATAATGACATGAATATTAATTAGAAGTATCACAAAAGCTGATGGAATACACCCCACAAAGCAGCTATGAATGCAAATCCAAATACCCATTTTTCAAGCCAAAATGACACAAAAATACTCAAATATCAAGGGGAGGTAATTCTGCAATGCTAAGCAGTAAACAGTTACACATGAAAAGTGTGTCTTGCACATCTACTATTCATGGTTATTATGTATACCAAATATAAATTCAATAACTTTAAAACAGAAGGAGGAGTTTGCGTCACACACTAGCCGTATTCAATTCTGGAAGGATGGACAGACCGACTGACCACTCGACCAACTGCCGGACAGGGTGATTCCAGTATACCTCCTCAAACAAGTTTGTGGAGGTATAATCAGATTAAACTTTATAATGATGCATGAACAATGGACACAGGATTTCTGTAGAATCATACCTGTATTATTTCATAAGGAAACAGAGTAGACCCTGATCAGATAGGAGACATCTTATCTGCGTCTATTCTCTTTGCAAAGGTGTAAAGGTTAATAGCACTGCCTATGAATTGATGGCCATGTTAGCTATTGAATGAAACTAATTTTAAGGAATTTTGTTGATCAACCAAGAAACATATTTATTAAATCATTTTAAAATCTTATAACTATTGGTAGTTTCTGAGAAAAACATCCCTTAACTTTTTACTAAAAGAGGCACCAACTAGCTTCAAAAAAGAAACAACAGCCGCGTGCAGCGCCAATGCTCGTCTGATTTGGTGCTTGTCCAGCTAAATAAAAATATTTGAAAACGATAAAGGGCCATAACTCCAAAATTTTGAAATCAAGAGTTACGGTTCTTATGTAGGGGCCTTCCCCTTAATAAGATCACTAACCTATGAAGTTTCATGTTGATACCTTTTATACTTTTCGAGTAATGAGCTACATTAAAGTTTTTGCAAGCCGCCGACGACGACGCCTACGACCCAGTGATCACAATAGCTCGACTTTTCTTCGAAACAGACGAGCTAAAAATAAGAGTCAGAGACACACATCGCTTCATCACATCTACATGTATTTTGTCCATGAATACTCAATAGGTATTGAAAATTTGTAAATAAATAAAGAACAGGGAAAGGGTTAATAGGAGATGTTGTTTAAAGAAATTATTGATGACAGACCCAATTATAATAGGTCACCTTGGTCCTTTGGGCCAGGTGAGTTAAAAAGGGGGTTGCTTACCTTTTTTACCCAGTTTCGAGGACTTGACCAATAATTCCTGTGGTGTACTTTGTGACATTTCCCTGGTCACATCAATGTATTCCAGGTTTGTCTCACTCAGTGATGACTGCGGAAGAGCACCTGTAAAGAGCAAAGTTTTGCAAACAATTAACCATAACCCTTTACTCCATAAATATGCCTTTCTTTGCCTTTGCAAACTGAGTAGACACAGATAAGATGGCTACTATAGGAGCTGTTTGATCAGGGTCTGCTCTGTTTGTTTATAGAATAAAATAGATCTGATTGTAAACTTTTGTATCGGCAAAATTTTCATGTGTTAATATGCCATTTGAATAAGAGAATCGGTAGAACCGTTGGATGCTCCCCAACTGTAGATAAATTTTAAGTATTAAAAATAACAAAGGGCAATAACTCCTAAATTATGCAAAAGAGAGTGATGATTCTTGGCACTGCACTTCTCCTCATCAAGATCAATCTACCTATGAAGTTTCTCATTTTGATACCTATTATAGTTTTTGTGTTATGCTCGGACAAATTTTAAGTATGAACAAGAGGGCCAGAATGGCCCTGACATCGCTCACCAGGCAATCAGAGGAGAAGATGTTCAAAGTTTTCACTATCTGTTTCTAGAGAAAACTAGCCACCCCTGGGGCGGGGCCAATTTTGATCCAAGGGGCATAATTTATACAACTTTTGTAGAGGACTTGAACATGATGCTATGTGCCAAATATGAAAGCTGAGAACCTTCCAGTTTCTGAGGAAAATATTTTCAAATTTGACACTATATGTTTCTATTGCTAACTGGCTACCCCTGGGGCGGGGCCAATTTTGACCCCGGGGGCATAATTTATATAAATCTTGTAGAGTACCTGAACATGATGTTATGTGTCAAATATGAAAGCTGAGAACCTTCCAGTTTCTGAGGAGAAGATTTTCAAAGTTGTCAAAAGTATGTTTCTATTGAGACATGGTTACCCCTGGGGCGGGGCCAATTTTGACCCCTGGGGCATAATTTATATAACTTTTGTAGAGGACCTGAATATGATCCTATGTGCCAAATATGAAAGCTAAGAACCCTGTAGATTTAGAGGAGAAGATTTTCAAAGTTTTCACTATATGTTTCTATTGAAAACTGGCCACCCCTGGGGCGGGTCAAGATTTTCAAAGTTGTCACTACTTTTTCTATTCAAAACTGGCTACCCCTGGGACGGGGCCAATTTTGACCCCAGGGGCATAATTTATATAACTTTTGTAGAGGACCTGAAAATGATGCCATGTGCCAAATATGAAAGCTGAGAACCCTGTTGATTCAGAGGAGAAGATTTTCAAAGTTTTACTATACATTTCAATAGAAAACAAGGCACCCCTGGGGCGGGGCCAATTTTTTGGAGAAGATTTTTAAAGGTTCAAATTGTTGACGCCCGACGACGGACGACACACACCGCACGACGCACGACGGACATCAAGTGATCACAAAAGCTCACCCTGAGCACAAAAGTGCTCTGGTGAGCTAAAAATAACAAAGGGCAATAACTCCTGAATTATGCAAAAGAGAGTGATGGTTCTTGTGCGCTGCACTTCTCCTCATTGAGATCAATCTACCTATGAAGTTTCATGTTGATATCTATTACAGTTTTTGTAGTATGCTCCGGACAAAGTTTGATGGACAAACGGACGGACAAAGCGGCAACTATATGCTCCCCAACACTGTTGTTGGGGAGCATAAAAATAATCTTAATGATATCATAATTTTTCTCAGGAATGTTCATGGAGGGAAGTGAATAAATCTATGAAAAGGAGCATTTACTAGAAAAAAAAGAAACAAGAGGGCCAAGATGGCCCTTAATCGCTCACCTGATTACCATAGATTTAAGATTTTTACTGGGTAGCCCATGGGTAGGGCCAATATTGACCTTAGGGACTATATTTGAACAATGTTGATAGTGGATCATGAGCAGTGGTTCTGCAGAACAAGATTTTCAAAGATTTAGTATATTGATTTTATCAAGACAATGATTCTGACCAATGAAGATTGGGCTAAAAATGTGCCCTCTAGAGTATTTTTTCTAAGATTTGACCTAGTGACCTACTTTTTATTCCCACCCAACCCATGATAACAATCAACCTTGATATCACCAAGGCAAACACTCTGAGCAAGTTTGAGGAAGACTGGACTAAAAATGTGGCCACTGGAGTGTAAACTAGATTTTTCTAAGATATGACCCAGTGACCTACTTTTTGACCTCACATAACCCCCTTTAAAACCTGTCCAAGATTTTATTACGAAAATCATTCTGACCAATTTTCATGAAGATTTGGCTATAAATGTGACCTCTAGAGTATTCACAAGGTTTTCCTACTATTTGACCTAGTTACCTAGTTTTTAACCCCAAATAACCCACTTTCAAACTCGTTTGAGATTTTATCAAGACAATCATTATGACTAAGTGTCATGAAGATTAGACAAAAAATGTGACCACTAGTGTTCACAAGATTTTTCTACTGTTTGACCTAGTGACCTAGTTTTTAACCCCCCTTGACTCACTTTCAAACTCGTCCGATATTTTATCAAGACAATCATTATGACTAAGTTTCATGAAGATTGGACTAAAATTGTAACCACTAGAGTGTTCACAAGGTTTTTCAACTGTTTGACCTAGTGACCTAGTTTTTTACCCCACGTAACCCACTTTTCAAACCCACGTAACCCACTTTTCAAACTCCTCCAAGATTTTATCAAGACAATCATTCTGACCAAGTTTCATGAAAATTGGGCTAAAAATGTGACCTCTAGAGGGTTCACAAGGCTTTCCTACTATTTGACCTAGTGACCTAGTTTTTAACCCAACTTAACCCACTTTCGAACTCGTCCGAGATTTTATCAAGACATTCATTCTGACAAAATTTCATGAAGATTGGACTACAATTGTGACCACTAGAGTGTTCACAAGCAAATTGTTGACGCCAGACATTCAAGTCTCCCAAAAGCTCACACTGAGCTTTGCTCAGGTGAGCTGAAAACTAAAATTGTGTAGTTTTGGAACCATTGTGATAAATAGAGCATTTTCTCCCATGGAGCAAATGCTCTATTTATCACAATGGTTTCAAAAGGTTTCTTTTACAGAGGCGTCAAAAGGCGTCAACATGGAGGAAAGAGTTTTTTTACCCCCAGTGTGAAATATGATGTAAAACAAAACAAACTTGATCTACAATATTTGCAAATTTCTAAAAGCATTGTTTTCTGCTGAATTTATTTTCATTTCATGAACCTGGGTCCATGCATATAAAGCTTTTAGTTGAGTCTGAGTTTCGTTCTCAGGCTTTTGATTGGTCAGATTTGAGTTCTCAAGCTTTTGATTGGTCCGATTTGAGCCAGAGGCTCAAATCTGACCAATCAAAAACTTGAGAACGAACTCAGACTCAACTAAAAGTTTTATAAGCATGGACCCTGGTCCTTCTTTGACCTGGTTCAAGTATTTGATTGGTTCGGTACCCAGCATGTAGGGCTCTAGTTTATTTTCATATCACTAACCTGATACCTTCTCTGACCTGGTTCAAGTATTTGATTGGTTCAGGACCTAGCATGTAGGGCGCTAGTTATTCATATCACTAACCTGATCCTTCTTTGACTTGGTTCAAGTATTTGATTGGTTCAGGACCTAGCATGTAAGGCTCTACTTTATCTATGTGCTGATCCATCTCCACATCTGACAACCAGATAACATCCTCTTTGCACTGCAAAAGAAGTCCATAAAGATAAGAGACATAATAAGGAATTACAGGGCTTTTTTTCGGTCGATTTTATAGCCGTTTATAGGCTATATTCCCAATCAAAAGACTAAAATGTAATAAAGAGGCAAAAAGTATTCATATGTCGTCTAATTGCCCATTTTTGAGGTCCACAAGGTATTTGTGCATTCTTTGAGTGGAACAGAACATCATTTAATGGAGTAAAATGCTAAAAGATTTGTTGCAAAACTTATTTTGATATGTTCTATTTTCCCAATTTTGTTAAAACGATGCAAAAAATTCCCAATGCTAGGGGTACGGGTCATGTTCCCAAAATGGTCAGAAAAAGCCCTGAATTATATGATGCTTCCTTTATTGCTCAGAATAAAGGTGATATTTTATCCATTTCCCTGTTCTATTTATTCCAAATTTAATACCAACTGAATATTCAATGCTCAAAATAGTTATAATGAAATATGGCGGGTGGAATATTGTAGACAGTTTAGAAAGAAAAGAAACAGATACCAGTATATCAAATTTCATTAGCAAACAGAGCAGACCCTGATCAGATGGCTCCTATAGGACCCGTCTGATCTGGGTCTACTCTGTTTGCAAATGTGTCCCGGTGTTTATATGAGGGAAAGTGTTAAGACTAAAGAGGTGATTCTATTGAGTATCAACAAGATGTAGTTTGGTAATGAAATAAATTATCTTTGATAGAACAATATGCCTCTTATGTACACAGAGCAACAGATAAATGTGCGTACTCAAATACTAAAATTGTCATTTCTCCACCAAACCCTATGTTGTGACCACTTTTAGAATCATCTCTTCGAAATGATTCCAAACAGTAGCCACAACATAGGGCTTGGTGGAGAAATAAAGAAGTTATTTTTGAAAATGTTTCAATTTACGCCTCTTATCTAGACCTCTGTTTTACAGCTCTGAATACAGAACTTAAAAGCTCTCATATATTTCTGCTCCACAGAAAAAGGGTTTCTTACTCCTTGCAGCTTTGTAAAACTGTAGGCCCAGATCAACTGGCACTGTAGCCACTGATCTAGGTCTACAATGTTTGGCACTCCTCAGCAGTTGCAGTACAGTAAAACCTCTCTATAACGGCCACTAAATTGTGTTGATTAGTTGGTATTTAAGGCAGGTGGCTGCTTAAAGCAAGGTGAAAGTAAAACAGAACACTCCTATGGGAGCGTTATGTTTTACTTTCACCATGCTTTAAGCAGCCACCTGCCTTTAACACAAAATACTTGATGTAATTTAGTGGCCGTTATAGAGAGGTTTTACTGTATTTCATTGTCCAACTTGACAATAAAGATCTATGTGGCATTTAGGTAATAAGGTATGGCATCTGGTCTGAGTCTCTTGTTAGCAAAAATCTTCCCAAAGAAGCATCTAAAAAGCCTAACCCTTTACTCCATAAACATGTACCTTTCTACACCTTTGCAAACAGAGAAGAGGGTTGACATTTTTTTAATTAAAAAAGTATTACTTGGATCTTGAATAACTGGGCCATATGTGCAACTAAATTAGCCTTTTACTCATTCCCTCATATTGACGCCTTTTAACACCTCTGTAAAAGATACTTTTTTAAATAATTGTGAAAAATAGAGCATTTGATCCTTAGGAGCAAATGCTAGATGTTTATCACAGTAGGTTCAAAATTACACAAAATTTCCCTTTCTTCTAATAATGCTTCTTTTCAGTAGATTTATTTAACCAGCCTATGAGGGAATGGGTTAAAGCAGCCTTCCTTTACCGATTTGAGAATACTATGTCCAAGATCAGACAACATGCAGAAAAATTCTCACCTTTTCTATGGGGGCTGCTAAAAATATAGCATGTATCTTGGTTGAGTGGCTACTAAACCTGGTGAATTGTGTTCTCAGCACACCTTTTAGGCTGATCTTCTGCCCTGTTACCTGTAAAATATGAAACTTCATTGAAACGGCAAAGTACCAATGCAGGGATTTGGCAGAAGACTGTAACACTTTGGATCCATATAAGAATTCAGATAGTTTTACTCTGATCAAGTTCTTGAAAAGAAATAGAAGAGAAATAAAAAAGCACTTTGATAATTTAAATGTTACCCAGCCACACAATAAGGGACATACTCATTTCTCACCAGTCACTTGCACCTGACTTACTGTCCCTTTTCATTCACTTTTGTATGTCAGTGTCACTCAATTTGAATCTAGTTTGTTTTTTTAATTAGAGCAAATTAAATGACTTGTATCATCTATTTTAGGAACTCTGTCTGAGTTTCCATACAGGTATTAATCTTTAAATAAAGATTTTAGTGCTAACAACAATGTTCACCTATTGTAAACATGTTTATTTCAAATTACAATTGATGGATGAATAATGTTGAGTGGAGTGTTCAATTTTTTTCGAGGTTGGATAGCAAATAGAAAGTTGATGTCATACATGAACCACATCATTTGTTTTCATATCAGTATTTATATGCAATTCGCCCCTATCGAAAAAAATGTTACATATGCTCCACCATACATGCATATTGACTCACACGACTGCCATTTACAAATAATAAACAGCTGATCAAATTAGCAAAATATAGAAAATGCATAAATTTTCAAGTTGTTTTCTTCCCTTAATTGTTACTCCATGGAATAGAACAAGAGTTCCAAAAACAATGCAATCAAATGAATTAGATATTATTTAACATGTACAAAAATCATCTTGTTCAACCTATAAATGACACCTACAAGTTTTCATATTTTCCATGTACTGTCTGCCTGTGGAACACATTTCCACAGAATGTTGTCAGCTCTGACTCCGTCTTAATTCTGATTTAAGTTGGCGCTGGCTGTAAGTGCTTGGACAACGTAGAGTCTATCTGCTTTTATTTTTAACCTTAATAATACCTATTTTCCTGCACCAAAACCATACTTGTACATATTGTAGACTATTAGGCATCTAAGTCTTAAAGTGTTAGCTTTTGCACTATTTCACGCGGGTGACGGTCGTTTCGTCAAACTGCCAGTTCGTCAAAAAGGTTATACAACTACTTACAAAAGGGGTTGTCGTTTCGTCAAAAAGGATTATATAGCGAATTGATTTATATATCCCCTTTTTGACGAACTGGCAGGTTGAGGATATGACCTATATGATTAGATCTATTAACCTTAGTTTGGATCTAGATGAGATCTGGATCAGAACTATATGCTTTCAGGGCTTTTTTTCGGTCGATTTTATAGCCGTTTATAGGCTATATTCCCAATGGCAAAAAGTTATGTTTTTTTCCCAATTTGAAGGAAAAAATTCCCAATCAAAAGACTAAAATGTAATAACGAGGCAAAAAGTATTCATATGTCATCTAATTGCCCATTTTTGAGGTCCACAAGGTATTTGTGCATTAATTTCTTTGAGTGGAACAGAACATCATTTAATGGTGTAAAATGCTAAAAGATTTGTTGCAAAACTTATTTTGATATGATGCAAAAAATTCCCAATGCTAGGGGTACGGGTCATGTTCCCAAAATGGTCAGAAAAAGCCCTGGCTTTGTGGTGATTATTAACTCAGAAATAGTGAAGAATGGACAGTACCGTATATACTTTATGCACGCTACGGGCCAATTCGTGATTACTGTTTCAAATAGTTTAGATCCAGATGACACTCGGAGGCTATTTAATGGCACATCCACGATAATTAACCCAGAGAAATATTGAAGATGGCGACACTGAATTAGCAAACAGAAGGTTTGAAAAAAAGAAGTAACCAATGATGATGATGAAGGTTAGCCATTTTGAAGGCGTTATTATTGTTGCAAATAGTTTGGATCCGGATAAGATCTGCATAAACTGTTTGACATTCGGTGCTAGTTTATAATGACATTTTTGACGAATTTTGCCGAGGACAATTACATAGGAAACTGAACGCTAATACATGTTTGAAGTGTGATTACACATGCAAAAGATGGCATTTGTCAGTTTTCTGCAAAATCCGAAAAGGGCACATTAAAGTGATCACGCACCAGTTTCACTAGCGGTGCTGATTGATTAGGAAGGGGGATTAACATTAATTACGCAATAAAGTGTTGATAAAAGTTTGTGCCGCTGAACCCGTGTCGCTAATTGGTTTGTAGGTGTGAAAAAGCAATTAGACTAACACGTGTAATTTTTGCACACTTATCTATAGAGTAAATAATATTTGTTTTATGCTTTACATATCTTACTTGATAAAACATTTTAATCAACAAATCGGTATCAAGATTCATCTTCACAATTTGTATATTACAACTTTTAAGTATGTGCTGTCCTATCATTTCCAAACTCGATAGTTCCGCATACGCAAAAAATCTGTTTGTTGTTCGAGAATTACTCTTAGCCCTATATAATTTGGGGATAAAGTTATTTTTTCTGGTTTCTTATTCACCAAAATAACATATACATTTAACAGATTTATTGAAATCATTCTAAAAAGTTTTGGGATATTGACACTATAAAAATCAGATAAATCAAACAGGTAATATATCCTTTTTGACGAAACATCTTTCGTCAAAACTATATATCCCCTTTTTGACGAACTGGCATTTTGACGAAACGACCGTAATTCTTTCACGCTGCTGTGGGGCTCCTAGGTTGATTGCGTAGCCCAAGAGATCTAGCACTTCTATAACTTTTACTAACCCCCACGCATGGCCATGAAATTCTGGAAAGAATGCTTGCCATTACCATAGAAGAAGAAGAAATCTTCAAATTGAGTGAAAACTCAATGAATCCCGTTACATATGAATCAACTTTTGCAGAATAACCACCCGTTCACCGATCCGAACTGCAGTCTGCTTTTGAACTACACTGTTTGCATAGCTAGAGAACCATTTTTATTGAGTATAACTATCTATCAAACCTTTTCCCCCAGTTTCACAGCAGTTCCTCGTAAACTCTCATCTCCCTCTCTGGTGCAGGTTGGCAACCACAGACCTCGACCGTCTACATCCACCAAGAGAAATCGGTTATCAACAGTGCGAGATATAAGAACACTGACAAGTTCTGATGCCATTTCCGTTTTAATCTTGTCTGCCATTAAAGTTTTAACCGCATTTCCGACAGAAGTATTAAACTAAAAATATTCTGCGAAATCCCAACAACTCTTTTGCCTCCGGTGTTCGTAAGATTCACAAGATCGTTAGATTTGCAACATTGAACGTAAACAAACAAGCAAGCAGTGAACACGTGAAGACTTCTTTGAAGAATATATTCAACCCATAAATCTGCTGTTGTTTGGGTCTTTTGTATGTAATTCTATATTTTTGCTAGATCTGGCTCAAAGTTATTGAATTTGACAACTTGGATTAAACAGTCATTTGTTTTTAATTATCACGTGTTTTCGCGAAATTGGGAAAGGTGATGCCCCGAGTTTGAGGCACTGTAAACGATTTACCCACGTTTCGGTAAATGACCAGTTCGGTAAATTGAATTTATATAGTAAATAGAATCGACGTTTCGGTAAAAACGTGATTATATATATATAGTCATTATATACACAGGTATTATCATGGTTTTGTAGGTTTGGAACACTAAGTAGCTCTGTGTGATATGGGTGAAAGCTGTGTATAGATCGGATTATTATTACATGTATTACGACTACCTTTAAAAAAAGGTGCAAACATCTATTAAGCATAACAATTATCAAAGGCGCGTACCATCGGGGGTGCAAACTGGTACTACCATTTAATACCATTATTTTTAATTTCGGCGGCGTTTGCTCAATAATTAAAAGTATTTATTACGACTACTTTTAAAGAAGAGTGCGAACATCTAACAACAATTATCAACGACACGTGCCGTCAGCGGGTGCAAACAGGTATTATGTGGCGGTAAAATTATCAGTTAATAAACTGATTTAACAACAATATAGATCTAATACATAAAATTTCTAAGAACTATGACATCAATCCTGAAAAATAATGTTTTCTTAAAGGCATTTTGGAAAAATATAAGATAAGTACTATATAATGACCTTTTTACCGAAACGTCGGATCGAGTTACTCTATAAATTCAATTTACCGAAACGGTCATTTACCGAAACGTCGGACACCCCTGTAAACTGCTGTACCTAAACCTTTAAACTTTGCAAACAGAATCGGATCTTTCATGTTTGCCACTCACCATATTTGATGCAACAAACAATGTAGAAACTGTGTTTAGCCATTTCCTCCATAGCTTATTTTTAGACACAACCTCTTTGAATGGATCTACCCAAAAGGAGCATTTACAAGAGAAAAGTAAAATTTTAGAATTTTTTAGTTTGAAACCATTGTGATAAATTTATCACAATGGTTTCAAGAAGTGGTTACAGAGGCGTAGAAAGGCGTATTTATGGAGGAAAGGGTTAAATTTGGTGGCTGATCTGGTTCTGAATAAAGCCCAGCTAGTCTCATCAATAGACTGTTAACCCTTCCCATGTTCTATGTTTATTCCAAATTTAAATACCTACTGAATATTTATGGACAAAATAATTAAAATGAAATATGGAAGGTGGAACATTGTAGCCTTTTTAGAATGTAAAGAAACAGAACTATAAGATTCCATTGACAGAGCAGACTCTGATCAGATGACTCCTGTAGGAGCCATCTGATCTGGGTCTACTCTGTTTGCAAATGTGTGAAAATGCGTTTATATGAGGGAAAGTGTTAAGATGACATGCTGATTTTGTGATTGTTACCGTCTGCAGGTGGATATCGTCCAAACCGAAAATAGCTCAATATTTCCATTTAGAGTACACAAATATGGACTAGTACAAAGTCTAAAGTTCGGTTTCCGTAGAGTTGGCCACTTGTGATTCAGGCTGATATTGATATGACAATGAAATTGAATGCACTACATATTCAGAGGTCCAGATAAGATGTGTAAATTTCAACATTTTCCAGGAATAGCTCCTTTAATTTCTCCACCAAATCCTATAATGTGACCACTCTTTAGAATCTTCTCTTTGAGACAAGTCTAAAGAGTGTTCACAGTATATAGGGTTTAGTGAAGAAATGGTGATTTTAGTATTTGGGTATGCACCTTTATCGGTAGCTCTGCATATTGTTATTGTGTTTGTGTGTTATTTTCAGATTCGTCATGATCAATAACCAGTGTCAAGTTTGCAAGGAGGTTGATCACAAGTACAGATGTCCACAATGCAGGATTCTTTAGTATGTTGCATTTCAATCTGAAAATATTGGTCAATATTATTTCAGTTTTAAACACATACTTAATGTAACTTAGTCAAGTTACTGGCTGATTTTTATGTTGGATCAAAATGTATGCTCAGAATAGAAACTGAAGATTTGGTACAGAACTATTTCATCCACATTCTTCAACTTCAATAAATAAACTTACCCTATGCCTTTTCACACCTTTTCAAACAGAAAAGACCCTGAAAAGGTGATTCCTGTAGGAGCCATCAAACCAGGGTCTACTCTGCTTACTGATGGAATTACATCTGGGTCCATGCTTATAAAACTTTTAGCTGAGTCTGAGTTCGTTCTCAAGTTTTTGATTGGTCAGATTTGAGCCTTTGGCTCAAATCTGACCAATCAAAAGCTTGAGAACTCAAATCTGACCAATCAAAAGCTTGAGAACAAAACTCAGACTCAACTAAAAGCTTTATAAGCATGGACCCAGATTCTACGGTTTCTGCCACGGCCATCCAGGCCATATACCTCTGTTCATGTAACTGTACCATTATAAGAATTCAGCTAAAAGTATTCATGATGTAATTATTTCTTACATGAACATTCATCAGGTAAATTAGGGTTAATAAGCTGTTAAGAAAAACATCTCGTTTTCAACTTTTCAGTTAGATTTTCTCTCTCCAATTTTCACTGATTTTCATTGTGCCATGCAGTTTGGACTCCGGGGAAATTTTATACAAAGTGTTTTGTCTAGATCCAAACTGATTGCATAAATTTTACATAAATGATACTTACTGGCTGTTTTGAAATACATGTATGAGCTTTCCAACAAGTTTCCATGTTGAAATATAGTAAATATATAAATATAAATATATATATAATATAAATATAGTAAAGTGTATGTTGTACTCTGATAGGATTTAACCCATTCCCTCATAGGCTATTTTTAGACCCAACCTCTTTGAAAAATCTACCGAAAAGGAGTATTTACTAGAGAAAAGGAAAATGTTAGAATATTGTAGTATTGAAACCATTGTGATAAATAGAGCATTTGCTCCTATGGAGCAAATGCTCCATTTATCACAATGGTTTCAAGAAGTGACTATCACAGAGGCGCAGAAAAGCGTAATTATGGAGGAAAGGGTTAATGACTGTCCTTGTTCCATAATGCTGAAAGTACCATATGCATGCAGTTATCATGGTGAATCATATGTATTAACCCTTTCCTTCATATAAATGCTATTTAATGCCTTGGCAAACAGAGTAGACCCAGATTAGACGACTCCAGTAGAAGCCCTCTGATAGGGTCTGCTCAGGGTATAATATAGATCTGATTCTACTGTCTCTGCCTGACAGCCAAAATCGAGGGCTTGGTGCAAAACTATTCTAACTCCTTCACTTTAGTGAAGGAGTTAGAATAGTTTTACACCAAGCCCTCGAAATGTTCAGTGTTCATAATTTTGCCAAAATAAAATTTATTTCTTACATGAATATTGAACAGGGAAAGGGTTAATCCTTTCCATGTTCAATATTCATGTAAGAAATAATGACATCATCAATATTTATTAGCTGAATTTTTATATTGTAAAAGTTTCAAGGGACTCTTTTGCTTTGACAATAAATGTAGAATCAGATCTATATTATGTCATAAGCACACAAAGCAAACTCTATAGAATCCGTCTGATCTGGATCTACTCTGTTTGCAAATGAGTGATAATGTGTTTTTATGGGGGAAAGGGTTGAACCAGAAGTATTTTTGTCTTGCAGTTGCTCAGTTGGATGTTTCAAGACACACAAAGGTGAGAAATAATTGATGTTTTAACCCTTTGAATGCGGAAAACAAGTGTATTGGCATTTATAAACAGAATATACCCAGCAAATTTAACCCGGTACCCCATGAACATGTTAGATATAATGACATGATGAATATGAATTAGATTAACTGTTGTAATAGCACATGGACACAGGAATATTTTTGGCCATGGCAGAAACTGTAGAATCATATCTATATTATATTATAAGCAAACAGTGCAGAACCTGATCAGACGGCTCCTATAGGAGCCATCTGATCTGGGTCTGCTTTGTTTGCAAAGGCATAGAAAGGCATACTTATATCTAGTAAAGGATTAAGAGTTTCACACTGAATTCTAAAGAGTGGTCACAACATAGGACTGGGTTTTCTGTGGAAAATCTTAACCGGCTTTCCCACGGAAAATCCAGTTTTTGAAATGGTGATGTACGGCGGGCGGTCAGGTGGGCAGCTGCCAATCTTGTAAGCGCAACTCCTCTGAAATTGTTCAACAGATTTTCATAAAACCTTGTGTGTAGCAAGGACACAATATGTAGATGTGCATATTGTCAGGGATTTTTCCTTCTGCAATTTTTTTGGGAGTTATGCCCCTTTGAACTTAGAAATCACTAGTTAATAGTGAAGGAAAACCCGGTTTTATGTCAACATTTCTTGTCTTGTATTGAAAATGTTTTAATCTACACCTCTTATCTGGGCCTCTGGTATTGTATTACATGATCCTGTGTAACATGCATTGGGTAAGTCAGGGAGTTGCCAAAAGCCCACTGTACTAAGTAGACTTTTATTGTGTCACCTGCCAAGAGGCAGTGTGCCACTTAGGGGTCACTTTTCCCGTCGTCTGTCTGTCTGTCTGTCCGTCACACTTTCTATTTTTGGCTGTCATTTCTAAACTAATCATTATAGAGCTTTCAACTTTCACACATGTCTTCCTCTCATTGAGGACCATTGATATAACTATGGTCTGTTACTCTGCATGCAATACTTTTTGAGTTATTCCCTTTTGTTCTGATTTCACTCCAGCATATTAACAGTTTTTGTGCGAGCAGGTGACACATGTGTTCCTCAGAACACTCTTGTTTTAACCCATTGCTACATGAATATTGTGGTTAGGGAATGGAGTTGAACTTTGAAATCACAACTGATTGGATCAAGTTATGGTATAAGACTTTCATTGTCAACATAGAAATTAACAGCCTCTAATATATCTCCTACCGCCCTTTTAATTAATTAATTAAACCCATTTTTTGTCATATGCCATATTATCTCTAACAATTAAACACTCCCAGTGGCATTACATCTTTTTAAAAGAACCGTCTTGCATTTGCTTAATGCAGAATGAGAGCAATGCAGAAGCTCATTAGACTACCTTCTGTATTTTGCAAACCATTTTTTATTTCCATTATTATTGTATAGGGTAGTTATTTTATTTCTATCCCCGCCCCCAGTCATCCAAGAGGTGTAAACTTGAAGCAAACATTACAGATTCTGATCATTCAGTTTAGATGGCTCCTGCTTATATTGGTCACCATTATTTTAGGTGCTAGTTTATATTGGTAGCAGCTGATATACAGTTTTAACTCTTTGCATGCTTAAGTAATTTTTCGTCTGCAACAATTGTCGTCTGCTTCAATTCTTAAAATAAACTTTCTCTCATTTTTTTGCAAAAATATTGTCAAGATGACAAACAGTTTGAATCCTGATGAGACGACGCATTATGCGCATGTCATATGGATCCAAACTGTGCTAGCGTGCATAGAGTTAAGCAGTACAATAATTTTTCTTTGTAATCAACATTTTTCAGAGACATGTCAGACCTCAACAGAAGAAAAGACAGAAAGTACCTTGCCAGTTAAAGGTATGTAAAAAGATTCTAACAAACAATTCCATTTGGTGATACATTTTTGCATGGCTGAATATGAATTTGATTGATTTCCAATGGCAAAAAGAATATTACTGACACTTGTCATGATGGTCATAGATAAGATTTGAGATTATGATTTTAATTCAATTAGTAACCTTGTACTGTATAAAGCATAGTAATTGCTGCCTTTAAAAACTCCTTTGCTTAACCCTTTACTCCATAAATACACCTTCCTACACCTTTGCACACAGAGTTGACCCAGATCAGACAGCTCTTATAGGAGCCGTCTGATCAGGGTCTGCTCTGTTTGCTTATGATATAATATAGATATAATTCTACAGTTCCTGCCATGGCAAAAAATTTCAATCAATCTAAATAATATTCATGACATCATTATTTGTTACATTAATATTCATGGAGGAAGTATTAACCCTTTCCCTGTTTAACCCATTCCCTCATAGGCTATTTTTAGATCCTCTGCTCTGTTTGCTAAAAGAATTTGATAGATCTGTTTCTTTACTTTCTAAAATGTCTACAATGTTCCACCTTCCATATTTCATTATAACTATTTTGTCCATGAATATTTAGTAGGTATTGAAATTTGAAATAAACATTGAACAGGGAAAGGGTTAACCCTATATGTTTTTTCACGCTTTTGCGAACAGAGACTGTGTAGACCCAGCTCAGAAGGCTCTTACAGGAGCCGTCTACTAGGGGTCTGCTCTTGTTTGCTTATGAAATTATAATAGTTCCAATTCTACAGTTTCTGCCTGAGCTAAAATGTTCATATGCCATTATAAGAATTAATCTAGTTAATATTCATGATGTCATTATTTCTACATGAATATTCAACAGGAAAGGGTTAAAACAGGTGAACAATAGTAATTAAGGAAATTCTTTTGAAAGGTGTATTTATACTTTGGTCCTGCATTAAGCCGTCATGCCTTTACCCTTTCCTCCATAAAGACACCTTTCTACGCCTTTGCAAACAGAGTAGACCCAGATCAGACAGCTCCTATAGGAGCCGTCTGATCAGGGTCTGCTCTGTTTGCTTATGATATAACAGATTTGATTCTAGTTTCTGCCTTGGCAAAAATTTCCTGTGTCCATAGTGCTGTTATAACAATTAATCTAATTAATATTCATGACATTATTATTTCTTACATGAATATTCATGGAGTAAAGGGTTAAATACTGACATGTAGATTGTATTTGTTTTATTGTTGTTTTCAGTCAAGTCGGAGGTTGAAGTGTCAAACTACAAGTTGAATGGAGAAGAATCTGAAGACAAAGTAGATGAAGACAGATTGAGCTTGCTAGGTGATCATTTTGATTAATATATGAACAAAGTACTATCCCTTTTAAGGAAGGAATGGAGAAAATCAAAGCCTGTATTTACAGATTAGACCCAAAAACTGTAAATGACGTCCAGATAAGATGCATCAATTAAAACATTTTCAGGAATAACTTCACAGATGAACAAAGTTGATATGAAGATGTATGTAAAGAAGGGAAGTATTGTCTCCAGCTATTTTTACCAGAGTTATGGGACTTGGAAATTTTCTAGTTTAAAACTATTGGTCTAAAATTTGCAAATGATTTCATTTGTTTACAGTTATGCATGTAGAGCATCAGTTATGCATCTAGTGCATATTTAAGAGATATTTTAAAAAGGGTTAAAATTATATTGTAATTTGCCATTATTAAGCCTCAGTCTAAAATTTAGACTAAAGTGTAAGTAAATTATGGGCTCTTCTTTTAAAAAACAGACAAGAAAATGGTTTAGACTTTTGAAATTCACACCATTGGTTGCCCTTTTGGTTGCAGAATGTGACAGCTTTTAATTGGGCCTTCTTAAATGACATTTTTTTCCATTAATATGTTAATTTAACATAAAAAGGAATTAGTCATTTTTAACCCATTCCCTCCTAGACTATTTTTAGACCCAACCTCTTTGAATAAATTTACCGAAAAGGAGCATTTACTAGAGAAAAGGATATTTTTTAGAAGTACATGTACATGTATGTAGTTTTGAAACCATTGTGATAAATAGAACATTTGCTCTTATGGAGCAAATGCTCTTTTTATCAGAATGGTTTCAAAAAAGACTTTTACAGAGGCATCAAAATGCGTCAGCAGGAGGAAATGGGTTAAGTCATTTTTTAACCCTTTACTCCATGAATATTTATGAAAGAAATAATGACATCATGAAAATTAGATTGTTACAATAGCACATAGATACAGGAATGTTTGGTTACAATAGCACATAGATACAGGAATGTGTTACAATAGCACAAAGATACAGGAATGTGTTACAATAGCACATAGATACAGGAATGTGTTACAATAACACATATATACAGGAGTGTGTTACAATAGCACATAGATACAGGAGTGTGTTACAATAGCACATAGATACAGGAATGTGTTACAATAGCACATAGACACAGGAATGTGTTACAATAGCACATAGATACAGGAATGTTAGATTGTTACAATAGCACATATATACAGGAATGTGTTACAATAGCACATATATACAGGAATGTGTTACAATAGCACATAGATACAGGACTGTTAGATTGTTACAATAGCACATAGATACAGGAATGTTAGATTGTTACAATAGCACATAGATACAGGAATGTTAGATTGTTACAATAGCACATAGATACAGGAATGTTTGGCCTCTGCAGAAACTATAGAAAATAAAACTGATTTGTGATTTGGGAACTGTTTCAATGCATTAGTTACAAAGTTGAATCTCTGAAGAGTTGAATAAGTCGTCTCATGACTTCTTTTCTACTATGTAGGTGAATCCAGTGAATTGAAGGATGTACTTGCCAACAAACATCTTCGACAGATGATAACATCACTAGTTCACTCAGAAAACCCAGCCCAGCTGCTAGAAGAATCTATGCAAGAACCTATCTTTACTGAATTTGCCGATACATGTTTGTCAATAATTGATGATAAAGACACCTCAAGTTGTTTTTAAAACTTATTTTTGGTTTTATTCATTTTGTCCTGCTGCAACTACCAGTAACCCTTTACTGCATAAATACGACTTTTTACACCTTTGCAAACAGGGTAAACCCAGATTAGATGACTCCTGTAGGAGCCGATGGAACTTAATCCTTATTCTACCAATTTCGAAATAACTAGCATTGGCAAACAGTTTGGACCCAGATCAGTGGCCAAGTAACCTACGTCAAAGCAGGATCAAATCTATATAATTGGCCAATTCTTTCTCAAAAGTGGAGTGAAGAAAAACAACGAATATTGCAAACAAAAATGTCAACAGGCGACAATTTTCAAAGCCTGCTAAGAGCAAAATCCCCTGTCCATAGCAGATCGTGAAATTACAATTTATCTGACTTGCAACATATCACTTGTTCAAATAAAACAAATGTCACAAGGGATTTCGGAAGTACATATAAATTGATTTTAATATGTCTCATTTATAGTGAGTGGCAAAAACTCATCATCATGTGACAACTTTGTTCTATGAACTAAGTATCTCGTCAAAATCCAAACTATTTGCAAATTTTATCCTAAAATATACAGCAAGATAAAAGTTAAACAGAAACAAACTTAACTAGAGGTTTTTGTCACGAAAACGGATGTCTCCCCTCAAACAAGAGAGTCGTCACGGGTGAAAAATGCCCCCAAAGTGTTTGACACCGAAATGCATTTTGGCGGAAAAACAATACAATGTAATGCAGGTGTAACATGAAATTTGATGCTGTTAAAAATGACACAGGAGTCAGTTCTTAACATTAGAAACAGAACCTTTGACGATTATGATAGCTAAGAAAAGAGCCAAGGGTCAAAACTTAGTTAAAAAAGTCATTCTGAACGTTAAAAAGGACCCTGGGTTGATTGTCAACGTTAAAAACAGATCCTGGGTAAATTCTTAACGTTTTAAAAAAAAAGACACGGGGTCAAGTTTCATAATTAAAAAAACATACTGTGTTGATTGTTACTGTTAAGTTGATTCTTAACGCTTAAGAAAGACCCTATGTCGATCCTTAACGTTAAAAACATACCCTCAGTCAATTCTAAATGCATGGTCAAAGTTTCATGTAACCCTGGCTCTTAGACAGCTGCAACAGAAGTTACCTAATATGGATCTACATTCTTTGCATAAGCATGTATAGCATCTGATTTAGGTAGTGTTGTAAGCAAGCAATGAAGACCCAGTAGCTCCTACAGGAGCTGTCTGATATGGGTCTATATTGTTATAATGCTGTAATTCATCTGAAAGTTCTGACACTGCAAGTATTTGAACAGCATGGCCTACCCATGTATGAATAGTATTTAGAGCTCTTTATAATGTCTGATTCATGCTAATGTAGTAGCAAACAGTGTAGACCCTGTAGTTTGATTTGGGTCTACACTGTTTGCCTAAGCATACCTGTCCAATACTTACAAATTACAAATTTGGAATCTGTAACTGATAAGGTATAGGCGATATGCTCCGGACAAGCCTTTAGTAAAATCAAGGTCAAAGGTCAAGGGCACATTGACCTGAAAATGGTACGCGACACTCCGCCATCCCAAGATGAACTCACACACCAAATTTGGAATCCGTAGCTGGTAAGGTATAGGAGATATGCTCTGGACAAGCTTTTTGTATCTGGTAAGGTATAGGAGATATGCTCCGGACTGTAAAATTGAGGTCAAAGGTCAAGGTCAAGGTCAGTGATCTGAAAATGGTACACGACTCTCCGCCATCCCAAGATGAACTCACAAACCAAATTTGGAATCCGTAGCTGGTAAGGTATAGGAGAAATGCTCCGGACAAGCTTTGTGTAAAATCGAGGTCAAAGGTCAAGGTCACAGTGACCTGAAAATGGTACGCGACCCACCGCCATCCCAAGATAAACTAACACACCAAATTTGGAATCCGTAGCTGGTAAGGTATAGGAGATATTCTCTGGACAACCTTTTTTGTAAAATCGAGGTCGAAGGTCAACGTCAAGGTCACAGTGACTTGAAAATGGTACGCGACATTCCTCCATCCCAAGATAAACTCACACACAAAATTTGGAACCCGTAGCTGGTAAAGTATAGGAGATATACTCCGGACAAGCTTTTTGCAGCTGGTAAGGTATAAGCTTTTTGTAAAATCGAGGTCAAAGGTCAAGGTCACAGTGACCTGAAAATGATACGCGACACTCCGTCATCCCAAGCTGAACTCACATACCAAATTTTGGATCCGTAGCTGGTAAGGTATAGGAGATATGCTCCGGCCAAGCTTTTTGTAAAATCGAGGTCAAAGGTCAAGGTCAAGGTCACAGTGACCTGAAAATGGTACGCGACACTCCTCCATCCCAAGATGAACTCACACACCAAATTTGGAATCCGTAGCTGGTAAAGTATAGGAGATATACTCCGGACAAGCTTTTTGCAGCTGGTAAGGTATAAACTTTTTGTAAAATCGAGGTCAAAGGTCAAGGTCACAGTGACCTGAAAATGATACGCGACACTCCGTCATCCCAAGCTGAACTCACATACCAAATTTTGGATCCGTAGCTGGTAAGGTATAGGAGATATGCTCCGGACAAGCTTTTTGTAAAATCGAGGTCAAAGGTCAAGGTCACAGTGACTTGAAAATGGTACGCGACACTCCGCCATCTCAAGGTGATCTCACATACCAAATTTGGAATCCGTATATGGTAAGGTATAGGAGATATGCTCTGGACAAGCTTTTTGTAAAATCGGTCAAAGGTCAAGGTCACAGTGATCTGAAAATGGTACGCGACACTCCTCCATCCCAATATGAACTCACACACCAAATTTGGAATCCTTAGCTGGTAAGGTATAGTTGATATACTCCGGACAAGCTTTTTATGCCCCCAAAGCTATTGGAATCCTTAGCTGGTAAGGTATAGGAGATATACTCCGGACAAGCTTTTTGTAGCTGGTAAGGTATAAGCTTTTTTTAAAATCGAGGTCAAGGTCACAGTGACCTGGAAATGGTACGCGACACTCCGCCATCCCAAGATGAACTCGCACACCAAATTTGGAATCTGTAGCTGGTAAGGTAAAGGAGATATGCTCCGGACAAGCTTTTTGTAAAATCAAGGTCAACGGTCAAGGTCACACGTGACATGAAAATGGTACGCGACACTCCGCCATCCCAAGATAAACTCACACACCAAATTTGGTATCCGTAGCTGATGTGACAAAGGAAATATACTCCGGACAAAAGGTACACACACCCACACACACCCACTCACCCACCCACACACACACCCACACACCCACGCACGGTGCGATCACTATATGCCGCCAAAGCCTAGCTTTGGGGGCATAATAAAAACAATATGTAAAGGGAAATCACTAAAAATGTTATGGTCTTGATGAATGATACTTCCCCTCATTATGCATTTTCCACACTACATTTTTCAAGAAGAAAATGGTAACAGCTAATAACTCCAAAAATACTGATACCAGATTTATAGCCCTTGTGCATGACACTTACTTTCATCATGCTCTTTCCAAAAATAAAATGTCATTCCAATAGCATCAGTCGAACAGGAGTTATTGATCGGCCAAAAAATGTAACAAAGGGCAATAACTCCAAAAGTATTGAAGCCAGAATTATGGCCCTTGTTCATGACACTTTCTCTCATCATGCTCTTTCCATGTATGAAGTTTCAATACGATGGCAAGAGCCATGTAGGAGTTATCGTCCGGACAAGAAAGAATTAAACAAATGTACAAGGGGCAATAACTCTAAATTTATTGAAGCTCGAGTTAAGGATCTTATGCATGACACTTTCTCTTATCATGATCGTTCCATGTATGAAGTTTCACTCCAATGGCATGTGTCACATAGGAGTAATCATCCGGACAAAAAATTGTGAATTTTTTTTACCAGGGCAATAACTCCAATATTAGTGAAGCCAGAGTTATGGACCTTGTGCATGACACTTCCTCTCGTTATGATCTTTCCATATATGACGTTTCAATCCAATGGCATGAGCCATATAGAAGTTATCGTCCGGACAAAAAAGTGTGATTTTTTTTACAAAGGGCAATAACTCCTATATTAGTGAAGCCAGAGTTATGTACCTTCTGCATGACACTTCCTCTCATTATGCTCTTTCCATATATGAAGTTTCAATCAACTGGCATCAGGCATATTGAAGTTATTGTCCGGACAAAAAATTATATTTTTTACAAAGGGCAATAACTCCAATATTAGTGAAGCCAGAGTTATGGACCTTGTGCATGGCACTTCCTCTCGTTATGATCTTTCCATATATGAAGTTTCAATCCAATGGCATGAACCATATAGGAGTTATCGTCCGGACAAAAAAGTGTGATTTTTTTTACAAAGGGCAATAACTCCAATATTAGTGAAGCCAGAGTTATGGACCTTGTGCATGACACTTCCTCTCATTATGCTCTTTCCATATATGAAGTTTCAATCAACTGGCATCAGGCATATTGAAGTTATCGTCCGGACAAAAAGTGTGACGGACAGACGGACGGACAGACAGACAGACAACTCTCACGAAAACAATATGTCTCCCCCATATAAATATGGGGGGAGACATAATTAGAGGTTTGTTTTAGTCACAAAAACAGATGTCTCCCCCTTCCATCCTCTTTCCAATACACAAGTGTAATGTCTGTAACTCCAAAGTTATCAGGGTCTAATTTTAAGTCATCAGGGGCAATAACTCCAAAGTTACCAGGGAGAGACAATTCAAAAATCCCAGATGCACAACATTTCATGTTGGTCAACATTCCTGTGAAGTTTGATGACGCTAGCCCTAGTGGTTTCAGAGATACACGTGACACAAAGTTTGTCTAAATTTAAGTCATCAGAGTCAATAACTGCAAAGTTATAAGGAGGAGATAATTAAAAAACACCGGGTGCACAACAACACATGCTGGTCAACATTCCTGTGAAGTTTGGTGATTCTATCCCTACTGGTTTCAAAGATATGCATGGCACAAAGTTTATCTAATTTTAAGTAATCATATCAGGGGAAATAACTCAACAATTATCAGGGAGAGACAATTCAAAAAACCAAAGTGCACAACAACTCATGCCTGTCAGTATTCCTGTGAAGTTTGGTGACTCTAGCCCTAGTGGATTCAGAGATATGCATGACACTAAGTAAAGTTTTTCTAATTTTAAGTCATCAGGGGCAGTAATTCCAAAGTTAACAGGGGAGACAATTAAAACAAAACCAAGTGCACAACAACTCATGCTGATGAACATTCCTGTGAAGTTTAGTGACTCTAGACCTAGTGGTTTCAGAGATACGTGTGTCACAAGGTTTGTCTAAATTAAAGTGTTTATATTTATTATTAGGGGCAATAACTCAACAATTATCAGGGGGAGACAATTCAAATACCCCAGGTGCACAACAACTCATGCTGGTCAACATTCCTGTGACGTTTGGTGACTAGCCCTAGTGGTTTCAAAGATATGCATGACAATAAGTAAAGTTTATCTAATTTTAAGTCATCAGGGGCAGCAACTCCAAAGTTAACACGGGGAGACAATTCAAAAACCCCAGGTGCACAACAACTCATGCTGGTGAACAATCCTGTGAAGTTTGGCGACTCTAGCCCTATTGGTTTCAGAGATACGCGCAACACAAAGTTTGTCTAAATTAAAGTGTTCATATCTGGCAATAACTCAACAATTATCAGGGGGAGACAATTCAAAAACCCTAGGTGCACAACAACTCATGCTGGTGAACATCCCTGTGAAGTTTGGTGTCTCTAGTCCTAGCGGTTTCAGAGATACGCATGACACAAACATTTTCTGATTTTAAGTCGTCAGGGGCAGTAACTCCAAAGTTATTAGGGGGAGACAATTCAAAAAACCCAGGTGCACAACTCATGCTGGTCAACATTCCTGTGAAGTTTGGTGGCTCTAGCCCTACTGGTTTCAGAGATACGTGTGACACAAGTTTGTCACGGACAGACAGACAACTCTGGCAAAAACAATGTCTCCCCATAAATGGGGGAGACATAATTACCATGACTGGTGTCAACAAACATCCAAATAAACGTTTGCTACTATCTTATTTTTTTTTCATTCCAATTTTTCTTTAATAGCTTTCATTAGCAAGTACTTAAACCTTTTTCTCCATGAATATTCATGTAAGAATTACTGATGTCGGGAATGTGTTTATTAGATTAACTTGTTATAACACCAGATGGACACGGGATATTTTAGCCATGGCAGAAACTGTATAATAAGATCTATATGATCCTATAGGAGCTGTCTGATCTGGGTCTACTCTGTTTGCATAGGTGTAGAAAGGAGTATTTATGGAGTAAAGGAATAATTGACACTTGGACTATTTGAACTCTTTTAATATGGCATTCATAAAACTAACAGTATATTGTCAACAATTGTTGCAAACACCTTAATGATGCAAATCCTACTGATCTGGGTCTATACTGTTTGGAAATTCAGCTTCGTTATACAAAATACAACCTTTCAGCTTCAGAAGTAGTGTAAAACCAAATTGGCAGCCACATTCTACCCTTTCTGTGTTTTTATTGCAGTATAGGTATAAATTGACCTTTTGTAGTTTTACAGAGAATTACTTTTTTATCCCTTTCCCTGTTCAATACCGGTATTCATGCAAGAAATATTGACATCATCAATATTTATTAGCTGTATTTTTATAATGCAAAATTTTCAAGGGAAGTTTTTGCTTCCTAAAAACTAGAATTGGATCTATATCATGTCAAAAGCAAACAGAGCAGGCCCAGATCAGACGGCTTCTATAGGAGCCGTCTGATCTGGGTCGACTCTGTTTGCAAACGGCGTGAAAATGCGTTTATATGAAGGAAAGGATTAAATCATGGCCTCTCATCAGGTTCTTTACAGTTTGCCACTCATCAAAGCCTATTCTGTTTACTTGTGCGACACTGTTGAACCTGATCAAACACTGTACATGTATTTGATTTGCTGCTTGACCCTTTGCAAAGCCTAAAACTTAAGTTTTCATATAGCAAGAACATTTCAATAGTATACAAGTGTGATGCCGGGTATATAGACCATGAAAGCGTTTATTTTTTATTCATCATTTATCCACTGAATTGCACTCTAAATCCATTTATCCCTTTCCCTCATATAAACACATTTTCACACATTTTCAAACAGAGTAGATGACTCCTGTAGAAGCCATATGATCAGGGTCTGCTCTGTTTGCTTTTGACAATAAATAAATCTTGATTCTGCAGTTTTTGCCAAAGCAAAACATCCCATGATGTTGTTATTTCTTTCATGAATATTGAACAGGGAAAGAGATAAAGAAAAGTAATCCTCTATATAACTACAAAAGGTCATAATTATATAAAAACATTGATCTTCTATTTTCTACATGAGGACTTTGCACAACACTATTGTAACTCTGCTGAATGGGTGATTTCTGATGACTTTTGTAAACAGTCTGAATCAATATTAGGAACAAAACCGTCTCCATAGTCTGTTTTTTCATCAATGGACGAAAAAAACTTGTTTGAAAATTCCAGCAATCAATTTATTTTGAAAATGATTTATAAAGAATACAGAAGGTGTTCCAATACATGTAGTTTTGTGCTGAGCACTCGACATCAGTGTTGTAGTACATGTATTATCCCTTTCCTCCATAGATACGCCTTACTACACCTCTGTAATAGTCACTTCTTGAAACCATTGTGATAATTAGAGCATTTGTCCCATAGCAGCAAATGCTCTATTTATCACAATGGTTTCAATACTACATAATTCTAACATTTTCCTTTTCTCTAGCAAATTCTCCTTTTGGGTAGATTCATTCAAAGAGGTTGGGTCTAAGAATAGCCTATGAGGGAATGGATTTAAGCTGAGAACTTGACATCAGTATTGTAGTTTTGTGCAAAGCACTCATATAATATGTAGTGTAGTTTTGTGCATAAGACTCAAAATAAGTACTGTAGTTTTGTGCTGAGCACTTAACATCAGTAGTGTAGTTTTGTGCAAAGCTACCAGCACATTCATACAATCTTCCAAATAAATAGTTATAAACAAAGATGATTCTTTCATCATAAAATAATTGTTTAACCATAAAATAATTTAGTTTTGCTAAGGCTATCAACTACGGTATATCAGGAATCCATAATCACATTCTTTCATCCTTTCCTCCACAAATATGCCTTTCTGTGTCTTTGCAAATAGAGTAGATACAAATTAGATGGCTCCTATAGCAGTCTGATCAGGGTCTATCCGTTTGCTTAAGATATAATATAGATATACTTCTAGTTTCTGCAGTGGCCAAAAATTCCTGTGTCTATGTCCTATCATAAAAATTAATCTAATCAAATATTCATAATGTAATTATTTCTTACATGAAAATTCACGGCGTAAACACAAGAGTCTGGATCCTGATGAAATGCCAATTTACTCGGCATCTCTTCTGAAGTCAAACTGTTTGCTAAATTATTGGACTCCCCACTGGCAGTGAAAGAGTCAACAATCCTTAACCCTTCCCTCCATAAATATGCCTTCTACGCCTCTGTAAAAGTCACTTTATGAAATAATTGTGATAAATCGAGCATTTGCTCCTATAGGAGCAAATGCTCTATTTATCACAATGGTTTCAAAACTACACAATTCTTAACTTCTCCTTTTCTCTAGTAAATGCTCCTTTTCGGTAGCTTGATTCAAAGAGGTTGTGTCTAAAAATAGCCTATGGAGGAAAGGGTTAAATCTAAAAGTCAGTCTTTCGTAGTTTGTACAGAATCGCAGGTCAAATATTAACCCTTTATCTGATAAATATTAATGTAAAATATAATGACTTTATAAATATCAATTACCTTAACTTTGTACAATGTCATACGAATGAGAGAACCTTTGGCCACGACAAGTAAACACATCTAGCAACAGATAAAACTGCATACTCGAATACTAAATTCGCCATTTCTCCACCAAATCCTATGTTGTGACCACTCTTTAGAATCTGCTCTTTGAGAATATTCAAAAAAGTCGTCACAACACAGAGTCTGATGGAGAAATAAAGGAGTTATTCTTGAAAATGTTTTAACTCTTTCCCAACCTCTTTGAATGAATCTACCCAAAAGGAGCATTTACTAGAGAAAAGTAAAATTTTAAAAAATTTGTAGTTTGAAACCATTGTTTCTCCTATAGGAGCAAATGCTATATTTATCACAATGGTTTCAAGAAGTTATTACAGAGGCGTAGAAATGCGTATTTATGGAGGAAAGGGTTAATATACACATCTTATCTGGAACTCAGTCAACAAACTTGGCAGATCATTTTATGTCACGACCAAAAAAATCCTGTGTTCATATGCCATTACAAATATTCATCTAGTTAATTTTCATCATATCATAAATTCAACAGGCAAAGAATTAAATGAAAGATAAATCAAGAGTGAAAACTGTAGCATGTTTTGCCAGTCCTACGCACATTAGCCTCATTTCAAATATATAAATACATGTACATGTATAAAACTTTATGGAAATGCCAACATTCAGAAACAAACCTGCTCCAGCCTCAGTAGATAAACTTGAAGCATCCACCAAGTAAGAAATTAAAAAGACACATGCCAGTCTGTTATTGAAAGCAAATGCCTTGACGTTGTCATTCAACAGAAAACGTCATCTAGAGCAAATGGAGAAGGGGTCATTTTGTAAATGCTGTTTACGGTATATGTGAAACGATACACCTCTCATGTTATAACCAAACAAGAACAGGATGTCGACACGACATCAAACCGGGTTTTCCTTCACTATTAACTGTGTGCAAAGCTCTTTATTGGATACCCCTGCTTATCATGTATAGTCTCAGCTAAGTCTATGTCTTGCGTTGAAAGACCACAAAATAGTTTGATAAAAATCTAAAATAAGAGATGCAAAATGGCATTAAAGGTGGAAGAGTTGTGCTCATGAATTGAGTACCCAAACTCCATGTACTATTATGGCCAAGTCCATGTTTTGTTATAGAACATCATGAAGCATTACATAAGGAATGTCAAAGTTTTACTAACCATGTAGGAGTTGCTCTTTCAAGTTCAAAACTACAAAATATCTGGAATAAATCCTAAGTCAAATTATCTCCCCTGAAATATGTCGGATCGTAAAGATCATTCTTCATGCACATCTTCTGTTAAAGATTCATTGAAATCCGACTACCTATGTACGAGGAGTTGCCCTTACGAGTTCAACCTTACATAATATCTGGAAAAAATCCAAAAGTCTGATTAGCTCCCCTGAAATTTGTCGAACCAAAATGATTTTCTTCATTCATATCTTCATATGGTGTACTACTTTCTGTTGAAGGCTGAACTTTAATTGAAATCTGACCACCCATGTAGGAGGAATTGCTGTTACAAGAATGGATGGACTAACTAACTAATGGACGGACTGACAGAGGTAAACCAGTATGCCCTCTATTTCGTAGTGGGGTATACAAATCCCTGACAATATGCACATCTACTTATTATGGTGTCCTTGCTACATGCAAGGTTTTATGAAATTCTGTTGAACAGTTTGAGAGGAGTTGCGCTTACAAGGATACGGTCAAAAGACCTAGTGACTTCTAAGTTCAAATGGCATAACTCCCGGAAAAATTGCAGAAGGAAAAATCCCCGACAATATGCACATCTACATATTGTGTCCTTGCTACATACAAGGTTTTATGAAAATCTGTTGAACAGTTTGCGGAATTGCACTTACAAGGACCTAGTGGTTTCTAAGTTGAAAGAGGCATAATTCCTTGAAAAATTACAGAATGAAAAATCACCAACCAGAGCTCCAGATAAGATGCGTACATTTAAATATTTTCAACAATAGCTCCTTTGTTTCTCCACCAAACCCTATACTGCGACCACTCTTTAAGATCGTCTATTCTAGATAATTCTAAAGAGTGGTCACAGTATAGGGTTTGGTGGAGAAATGACGAATTCAGTATTTGGGCACGCACCCTTATTTGTAGCTCTGCCCAACAATATGCACAGCTACATATTGTGTCCTTGCTACATACAAGGTTTTATGAAATTCTGTTCAACAGTTTGAGAGGAGTTGCACTTACAAGGATAGGGTCAAAAGACCTAGTGATTTCCATGTTGAAAGGGACATAACACCCAAAATATTGCAGAAGGAAAAATCCCCAACAATATGCACATCTACATACAGTGAAACCCCGCTATTGCGACCACTTAATAAACAGCCACTGGTGTCGTCTAAAGCAGGTGGTTGCTTAATGCAGGACGAAAGTTATGCAGAAAGCTCCTATAGGAGCTTTCTGCATAACTTCCGTTATGCATTAAGCTACCACCTGCCTCTGCCACCCAGAATTACGCCCCTTTTTGGTGGTCCAATTAGCGGGGTTTTAATGTATTGTGTCCTTGCTACATACGAAGTTTAATGTTTATTCTAACGCAATCTGTCAATTTCCTGAAATCTGATTGGCTCATGTGACCAAATTTGCGGCATATAAAAAGTGTTTTATATGTCGCAAATTCAACCAATCGAAAACGACCGAATAACACCATGTGCATGTAAATATATCAATGCGCGTTGTTTATAAGCAATGATAAATCCGTATGCATACTTTGACATATAAATCTAGATCTATTCCAGTTTGGCCCGTTATTTCAAGTTATTTTCCATTGTTTACTTTGTCACGACTTGAACGGTCTCTTATATGCACATGTGTCATGTGGAGAATTATTGAGATACTCTAAGCGTTGGGATCCAGATTAGCCCTTATTTATTATATCGTTCAAACATAACGTTATAACGTGACGTCATTGTTACAGACGACGTTTTCTCGTATGGCGCCAAAGACTAAGATGACGTTACTTTACCAATATGTGTATTGAATGTATGTATTGAGCATGTTGAATAGCTATCGCACAATTATTCATGACTAAAGAAATGTACATATATAAACCAGGGTGAAAACACAGTTACTTTAAGAAATCTGAGAGAAACTGTTGTACTATTTCTTGCCTCATCACTCATTTAATCGTCCGCGCGCAAAGGATATTACTTGAGTTAAAATCGGCTTAACAATTTGTCGTTTTTCATGTTAAGATTGCGTTAGAATAGGGTTAATCCTACTGTAATTTGAAATTTGCGACGGTATATGAGGTTTTTAACGGTCTTAAATTATTTTAATGACTCCGCCTTCGGCGTCGCCATTAAAATAATTTGCGACCGTTAAAAACCTCATATACCGTCGCAAATTTCAAATTACAGTAGGGTTAACCCTATAATGTTGAACAGTTTGAGAGGAGTCATGCTTACAAGAATAGCGTTGAAAGACCTAGTGATTTCTAAGTTCAAAGGGGCATAACTCCCAGAAAGAGAAGGAAAATCGCTGACAATATGCACATCTACATATCGTGTCCTTGCTACATACAAGGTTTTATGAAATTCTGTTGAACAAAAGACCTAGTGATTAGTAAGTTGAAAGGGGCATAACTCCCAGAAAAATTGCAGAAGGAAAAATCCCCGACAATATGTACATCTACATATTGTGTCCTTGCTACATACAAGGTTTTATGAAAATCTGTTGGAACTGTTTTAGAGCAGTTCTGCTTACAAGATTGGCAGTTCCCCGCCCAACTGCCCGCGGTACATCACCATTTCAATAACAACTTTAATATGTCTGCTATTTAGAAGTTACTTTGGTGTTATGTATGAATTTTTATATTTAACAATTATTAAGCACCAAAATGGTATTAGATATTATGAAAAACCCTGTATTTGCAAAAATGCTACATTTTCAACAACTAGATTGCCCAAATGACACAAAAGACTCCCATCAGGTGGACAAAGTCTGTTATGACCAATTCTCAAAAATAAAGGCCAAGTGTCATTAACTCCAAACTGACTAAGGGCATATAACTTGTCATTAAACTTTATTGAGATATGCTCATAAACATTGCTTCCAAGTTTGAAGATTGGACAAAAGCTTTTAAAGTTAAAAAGTGGACAGAATTACTGACCACAGCCCACACACATGCCCATCCAACATGGGTGAAAATATAATATATGATATCCCTTCTAAAGATGGCCATATAAAGTTATGGCTCTCATTCAGGTCTGAAAATGTGTACAGTTTAAGTTAGGCTAGCTATTCAGAAGTACTGGCCGAAGACAATCTTTTCAAATAAATATGAAAGTACTCAGAGGCCTAGATAAGTTGCATAAATTAAAAACAATTTCAAGAATAGCTGCATTATTTCTCCACCAAACCCTATGTTGTGACCAGTTTTTACAACCGTCTCTTCAAGACGATTCTAAAGAGTGGTCGGAAAAATGCTGATTTTAGTACTTGAATACACACATGTATCTACTGCTCTGGTCCTATTGATGTATAAATACACAAACAAGGCCATAATTTTACTTTTTACAATTTTATACAATCTTACTTTTAACAAGGAATTTTGTGTTTACCCTGCCTATTGCAGCACAGTGCACCCTTTACCCATCGGGTGACATAAAACCTTTTTAAAGTGACCACTTAAAACGTATCTTAACCCTTCGCTTGCTGAATTTTAAAATACATTTCTCCTTCTTTACCCATGCCCTGTTGTATAATTACATATATCTTCACTGTGTACAAGTATTTCGCTGTGCAATCTCTGCTGTGGAGTGCACTGGTTGAACAACCAACTTGTAAATAGTGCAGACCCGGATGAGACAGCTCCTGCAGGAGCTGTCTCATCTGGATCTTCACTATTTACAGGTAGGTATATTGACGTGAATAGCAAGCGAAGGGTTAATGTCTGCTTACAGTGCTTAGTGAAGAAAAATGCAATGCAGAAAACTACCAAAAGGAGCTTTCTATATTACTTTTGATTTGCATTAACGGTGACAACCCTTTACTCCATAAATACGCCTTTCTACGCCTTTGCAAACAGAACAGACCCAGATCAGACGGCTCCTATGGGAGCCGTCTTATCAAGGTCTGCTCTGTTTGCTTATGATATAATATAGATATGATTTTAATGTTTCTACAATGTTAAAAAATTCCTGTGTTCATTTGCCATTATAACATTTAATATGATTAATAGTCATGATGTCATTATTTTTTACATGAATATTCATGGGGGAAAGGGTTAAGCAGCCACCTGCTTTAAAAGTATCCTTAGTATAAGCACTAAGTAACTGCTTTCAGAAAGTTCTACTGTATTCCAAGAAGTATCTTTTTCATTAAATTATCTATTTCTTCCATCTCGTCTCATTCTTCTCTGCCTGCCAGTATCTGGCCTGGGTGAGGGAACATATCTTTTTCTCTCCTGAGGCAGTCGTCGTTGTGACTTTTTGTTCCTGATGGCAGACCTCTCAGATGCATCACTATCACTATCACTACTGCTACTATCAGATGAGGATGATGATGAGGAGGAGGAAGAGGAGTTACTGCTAGAACTACTCTCAGAATCTGAACTAGAGCTTGAAGAGCTACTGGAGTCTGAACTTGCTGCTGCGGCAGTTTTCTTAGCACGAGCTGCAGGACGAATTGATTCTGGCTCAGAATCAGAATCAGAGTCTGTTGGAGACCTAGACTTTCTGCCTAGGCGTGATCTAGCATCACGCCCTGGTCTTGTCCTATTATTTCTACGCCTTGCCACTGGGGATCTAGATCTGAAATTAAATCTGTTATTTTGTCTTCTGAGGGGAGAACGAGAGCGAGATCTGTTAAAGCGTCTCCTCGGAGGAGATCTATTTCTCGTGTTGAGTCTTCTGTACACTGGGGATCTAGACCTGCGATTAAATCTCCTTTGTTCTGGAGACCTAGAAACAAGTCTTCTGTGTCTCCTATCAAATGGTGACCGTGAACGCCGGAATCTGGATTTATAGTCCATGGGAGAGCGAGACCGCTGTCGCTGTTTTCTAGGTATACGGCGGTCAATGGGTGAGGCAGGAGGACTGTCATTTTCAGTGGGGACTCTAGCACTTAATCTCGACCTAACATTGTTAGGAGACCTTCTATTTAATCTATTCCTAGCATCATCAACTAGGTTTTTTCCTAATTTGGATCTCAAATCTGGTGAACTAGTCTCTTCCTTCTTTGTATCAAAAACAATTGGAGAAAGTGATTTTTTAGTCTCCACTTCCTGTTCTTCCTCGGGTGATGGTGACCTTGACCTTTCAGTTGGGTTATTCTCAATAGTCATATGAATAGGAGACATTTTTGGCTCCTTGTTTTTGGGGGATGGTGAGCGCGATGTTGACCGCGACTCAGACATATGATCCTCTGGTGATAGTCGCCTGTTCACATTTAAAGTTTTCTCTTTCAGGGCAGCTCTCATGCCCGTAATGAGCTGTCGAGCATCCCGAACTCTGCCTTTCTTCTTAGCATCAGCAACAATGGTCAGGGCTCCTACTTGATGGCGAGTTCTAAAAGTTGTAAACAATAGATTTAGAAAATATAAAGCAATATCTTGATTTATTTTGTTTCTCGCTAGAGTGAAATTTAACTCTTTCATCTATAGATATGCCTTTTAACACCTTTGCAGAGTAGACTTTGATCAGACGACCCTTGTAGGAGCCATCTGATCAGGGTCTGCTCTGTTTATGGAATTATATAGATCTAATTCTACAAATTTCTGTCTTAGCTAAATATTCCCGTATTTATATGCCATTATAAAAATTTCATTTAATATTGATGGCGTAATTAGTTCTAAGTTTATTTCTTACATAAGAATATTCATAAAGTAAAGGATTAATTTGGGTATTAAAGAACACCATCTGCCAAAGAAGTTGATTTCCAAATAAAACCCTAACATCTAACTTTCTTTAATAAAAAGATTTGCAGAACAAGAGCTATCACTGTAAACTGACAAGTGTCCCCCTTAGTGTTGATAATGAGAAGGTCTAGTACAGGAAAGCCTGTCTGTAGACAATCCATTCATTTCTTTTCTAAGATACAGGTCAAAGGTCAAAATCAGAATGACCTGAAACTGGTACGCAATACTATACATCACAGGATTCATCCAACCAAATACAAAATTTGGTAACCCTAGGAGATGTAGTATAGGAGATAAGCACCAGACCAGTCAAGTGGGATGGAGTCAAGATTTTTGCCCCTACATGTGACTTTGGCCTTACAGAGATGAACCTTGGTCTTTTGCATAACTACTGTGAAAATTTGTGCCTGGTTATTCCAGATTCTTAAAAGGTTAAGTTTTTTGGCAAACATAGGACCATAACTCTGATGTTCCACAATCATATAAGTGATACTTGTAGAGCCCCATTTCCTAATGGTACTAAACATTTACACACAGCTTCAAAGAAACGACTCCAAACAGTTTCTGAGATATGGCTCCGGACAGATAAAAGTGTTAAATTTTCCACACAAAAAAGCCATAACTCTGTTGTTCCAAGGTCAATGTGAATAATACCTGCAGGGCTGCATATCCTTGTGCTACTAAGCATTTAAACAAAGTTTCATAGAAAAGCTCTGAACAGTTTCTGAGAAATTGTGTTTAGACAAATACTACATGTTAACAAAAAAATTGTTTTTCTCAAAGGGCCATAACTTTGGTGTTCCAAGGTCAATATGAATCATACTTTCAGGGCCACATGTCCTTATGCTACATAACACTTTCAAAATGTTTCATAGATATGGCTCCATACAGACAAAAATGTTACATTCTTTTGCAAACAAAGGGCCATAACTCTGGTGTTCCAGTTCAATATAAGATACTTGCAGGGCTACATTTCCTTATAAATTTTAACATTTACACAAAGTTTCATAGAAAAGCTCCAAACCATTTCTCAGATATGGCTCTGGATTGTTATTACATTTCTCGCAAACAAATGACCATAACTCTGGTGTTCCAAGGTAAATATGGATGATACTTGCAGAGCTGCATGTCCTTATGCTACTTAACAATTTCACAAATTTCATAGAAAAACTAAGTCTGAAAAGTGAGAGGCCAAAACATTTTTGGTCAAATTTCCACCTTCACCTAAAAGAGTCTCCATTGCAACATGCTACTGAGAGATGAACTTACCTAGAAAATCACATGCAATGACTCTACGGCCTTACATGCAAACTGTGTTTATTTTTCTGCTCATTAATTTAAACCTGTCATTTGTTTTTTTATTATAAATTGATTTTAAGTCTTAATGGCTGCCACCCTACATTATTTTTATAGTTCATTAGAAAAAAACACCCATAGAGCTGATTTCCCCATTTCAGCACTTATCTAATAAATCGTATTTTTTCAGTATGCATCCATGCATATAAATTGCTGTCTATGCCCCTGGGTAAGTTTTACTGGAAAAACTCTTATTTTCCCTTTCATTCATATAAACTTGTTTTCACCCATTTGCAAACATAGTAGACCCTGATCAGACGGTCTGATCAGGGTCTACTCTGTTTGCCAATAGAATTTGATACAGTAAAACCCCGCTAATGCGACCACCTAAAAGAGGTATAATTCTGGGTGCTACATGCAGGTGGTAGCTTAATGCAGGACAAAAGTAATGCAGAAAGCTCCTCTAGGAGCTTTCTGCATTACTTTTGTCCTGCATTAAGCAACCACCTGCTTATAAAGACACCCATGTTTATTCATTAAGTGGTCGCATTAGAGGGGTTCTACTGTATATCTGTTTCTTTACTTACTAAAAGGCTCCACCTTCCATATTTTATTATAACTATTTTGTTCATGAATATTCAGTAGGTATTGAAATAAATATAAAACAGGGAAAGGGTTAAAGCTTCAACCTACATATTAAAGAATAATTTTGTTTTATGCCAAAATTGCTCTCAAACTTAGATAATCACTGCAAGAATTTACTGCAAGAGTTGTATATCCAAAATTATACAAATAATTTTCATTCCTGACAAACCTGACTGCCTTTTCTTCCTGTTCTAGATCGTCGGCATACATTCTCATTGCAGGGCGTTTACTGGATTTGCCCAGTAATCGCTCCAATTCTTTCTCATCCACATCACTTCCAGAACCTCGCTCTCCATCGGAGTCTGGATTCATCTTCTCAATGATGGGGAAACTGTTCTCTTCTGACATCTGAGACATATCATCATCTTCCTCCTCTACAATCCAAGAAATGAATAGCACATTTGTAATCTTAGAGCATTAACTCTTTGCAAGTTAGCAGCGACAGCCTATATTACCCTTTCCTCCATGAATATTCATGTAAGAAATAATGAAGTCAGGAATATTAATTAGATTAATTTGTTTGCACAGGGACACGAGAATTTTGGCTATGGCATAAACTGTAGAATCACATCTATATTATTTCATATTAACCCTTTCCCTCATATTTACGACTTTTGACGACTCTGTAAAAGCCACTTTGCGAAACC
Organism: Azorinus chamasolen; assembly: GCA_963576725.1. Lineage (NCBI taxonomy): Eukaryota > Metazoa > Mollusca > Bivalvia > Cardiida > Solecurtidae > Azorinus > Azorinus chamasolen. Next base: position 48,733,800 of record OY755240.1, read on the forward strand.
ATTGTTATAAATAGAGCATTTGCTCCTATAGGAGCAAATGCTCTCTTTATCACAATGGCTTCAAACTAAAACTATTTTCCTTTTCTCTAATTAATGCTCCTTTTCGGGAGATTAATTCAAAGAGGTGTATCTAAAAATAGCCTATGAGGTAATGGGTTAAAGCAAACAGAGCAGAATCAAACTGATCCTATAGCAGCTGTCTGATCTTTCCCATTTGAATTCAATGACTCATGCTTTGAAATTTCAAGGTTAAATTTGATTTAACTTGATTGAATCTTAATTTGATATTCCAAATGATAGGTAAGATTAGAGCTACAGATAAAGGTGTGTACCCAAATAGTAAAAAATTCTCCACCAAACCTATACTGCGACCACTCTTTCAACCATGTCGATGATATAATTCTAAAAAGTGGGCACAAAAAAGAGTTTGGTGGAGAAAGAAAGAAGTTATTCTTGAAAATGTTTTAATTTACATATTTTATCTCGACATCTGGGTGAATCTATCAAGAAAAAATTTACTGTACCTGAGTGAACATTTTTCTCTTCTTTTCCCAAAGTACCGAGTTGATCACTCTTGGAATACAGTTCTAACTCTTCCACTTGTGACGGTGCGTTTGCATCTGTGAATAAGTCATCTTCATAGCACACCTACAGACATTGAAAACAGAGATATAGGTAAGAGATGTTCTATTCGCTTAACCCTTTACCTCTTCAATATTCAAATAAGAAATAATGACATTAATATAAATTAATTATTAGCTGAATTTTTATAGTATATAATTGTCAAGGGAAAAGGGGGTTTCAGATTTTTTTCTAGTGTCTACACTGGTGCATTAACCCTTTCCCTGTTCTATGTATGTTACAAATTTCAACACCTACTGAATATTCATGGACAAAACATTTTTAATGAAACATGGAAGATGGAACACTGTTGCCATTTTAGAAACTAAAGAAACAGATCTATCAAATTCTATTAGCAAACAGAGCAGACCCTGATCAGACGGCTCCTATAGGAGCCGTCTGATCTGGGTCTACTCTGTTTGCAGATGCGTGACAACATGTTTACATTAGTGAAAGCATTAACAGGACTTATTCCCAATACAAAATAGGTGAAAACTAGAACTATCACTAAAGGTGATGGAATACCATCGCTCAGCTGCCTTAATCGCAAATCAAAAGTTGCTTCACGGACAGACAACAGATCAACCGACCGACCAACACACTGACTCCTATTGTGCCACGGACAGACAGACCAACCGACTGACCAACACATGATTCCTATATACTCCCTCTCAAACTTCGTTTGCGGGGGTATAAAAATCAAATTTTGATTAAAATGCTCAAGAGATACACAAAATAAGTTAAAAGTGGAAACAAGAGTGTGTTGGTGAAACACTTATGCCCGACCTTTGACCCTGAAGGATGACCTTGACCTTTGACCCATGGACCAGGGAGTTGAACGCGACACATCGTCTTTGTGTGGTGAACATTTGTGCCAGGTTATTTTGAAATCCATTCACAGATAAAAAAGTTACAGAAGGGACACGAAATTTGGGACGGACGGACAATGCTATTACTATATGCCCGCCATTGGGGGGCACAAAAAATGCTTTCCAAATCATCGAGATATACAAGCGAAAACATACGCAAATATTAAAATGCACTTTTCCCCAAATTGCCAGAAAAAGGCCAGGGTTTAAATTAGGTAAACAGTTAATTTGAAAACCCTACCCAGTTAGCTTAGTCTATAGAGCTCTCATTTCTGGTACAGGAGTTTGACAGTTCAATCCTCGGCAGATTATAAAACAGTACTAATGGCTCCCTCATTTTACTTTTTGCATATTAGCATATAACAGCAAAGCTAGGAAACTGGGAGTCAGGAAAATATGACATTGTGTGGTATCATGCCATGATATGGCGTTTAACAGCAGTATCTGTTTCAAGTCTCTTTATGACTGATTGTTGGTGGGATGATAAATCAAACACACAATAAACTTTTTATGCCTTTGTAAACAAAGTAAACCACGATCAGACAGCTTCTGTGCTGGGTCACTCAAAATGTTCAAGAATAGATAATTCATTATTGTTATACCGAATTATGGACTCTTTTACATAAAGCACTGATGGACCGTCCCAATTCAAGATTTCAGAATACAATTTTTTTTAAGACCTGACTCCAGAGCTACAGATAAATGTGCGTGCACATATATACTAAAATCGTCATTTCTCCACCAAACCGTATGTTGTATATATGAGAAATAAAGGAGTTATTCTTGAAAATGTTTTAATTTACGCATCTTATCTGGACCTCTGCTGACTCACCTGATTCCTGTTTCCTATCTTTGCAGGGTGATCATCAGCTACTCCAAATGTCTCCAGGGCCTCAAGGGAGTCATCCTCTCGCTTGTTATAAGTTCTTATCTTCCGTTTCCTGAATAAATTCAATTAACTAAAGCTGAAAACATGATAAATACCCTGCAACAACGCTTTGATGCACATGATGCTTCTAGTCGGCCACCTTGAATCTGATTGAGGGGAAAATTGTTGTGCACCACTGCTCTTTATGTTGATCACTCCTGCCAATTTCATGAAAATGTCTCAAAAGGTGCAGAACTAGTTCTGTCCACAAAAAGCAACGACAGAAAATTACTGATTCCGCTATGACTATCTAAACATTTTTTTTATCATGCACTAAATCTTAATATGTAGATTAAATTTTCAATCAAATGCAACACAAAATGAAGAACTAGTTGGCAATTTCAAGAATTTTCATTTCATCAGGAATGAGAGGTAGGTGTAGTTGATCAGCTCATTCTATAAATGATGATCATTTAACTCTTTCACTGTTCGTTTATTCACGTAAGAAATGATGACATCATATTTATTAGCTGAATTTTTACAATGCTATGATATTTTTACCTTGGCAGAAACTGTAGAATTAGATTTATATAATCCATAAGCAAACAAAGCAGACCCTAATCAGACAGCTCCTACAGGGGCCATCTGACCTGGGTCTACTCTGTTTGCAAAATCATGAAAAAGCATTCATATGAAGGAAGAGTTGACCAAAGAGTTACCAAACCATACAAGCAACTAGTACAGTAATGAATAAAGAACACACTTACATTGATCCACTTATTAGTCCTCTCATACCTGCAAACAGACAAAGAACAACTACATATAGCAATCAATCAGACTGCCTTACTTTCTACAGAGTTGCAGATAATGGTGCGTACCAAAATACTAAAATCGTCATTTCCCCACCAAACCCTATACTGTGACCATTCTTTAGAATCGTCTCTTTGAGACAATTCTAAAGAGTGGTCGCTGTGTAGGGATTGGTGGAGAAATAAAGGAGTTATTCTTGAAAATGTTTAAATTTATGCATCTTATCTGGATCTCTGTTTCTACCATTCTAACTATAGCCTTCTGAACTCTGAGCACAGATCATCTTAAAATATTACTGATTGCTTCAATTCTAAAGGTACATCTTTCTTTCATTTCGTTTCAATAAAAAGTGTGAAAGTGTCAAATAGTTTTCTCCAGAAAAAATGTCAAGTTACTCAGCGTCGTATTAGGATCCATATTGTTTGCTAAAGTCACCACAAATTCGCCAGTACAGTGCTGACGGTTAATAAACAATAATTCTTCTTCATTCATATGCATTTCAATTAAGTTTTCAATCTCAGAACATATACATGTATATATGTACTTAATTCAAAATTATATTTCTATTCACAAATACAAACCTATGGGTTTATCTGCTAGTAACTTTGAAAACAATACTTCTGAATGATAACATCTGGTTGGATTTGACCTATGAACAACTTTATATGTTGTTTTATTTTCCCTATTAACCCTTTCCCTGTTCTATGTTTATTCCAAATTTCAATACCTAATATTTACATTCGCCCTGCAACGTCCTTATATAACCTTATTCTAAATAGAAAGTTGCATAACCTCATGAACACCGGAAGCACGTCATTCATTTCTTAAATATAAGAAATACAATGGAATATAAATATAAGAAATGAATGACGTGCTCCCGGTGTTCATGGGTTATGCAACGCATAGCTTTACGAGCAAAGATTAACGTGAAGCCCTTCGGGCTTCACTAACTTTGCTCGTAAAGCTATGCGTTGCATAACCTCATGAACACCGGAAGCACGTCATTCATTTCTTAACTGAATATTCATGGACAAAATAGTTATAAAGAAATATGGAAGGTGGTACATTGTATCTATTTTAGAAAGTAAAGACAGATCTATCAAATTCCATCAGCAAACAGAGCAGACCCTGATCAGATGGCTCCTCTAGGAGTCGTCTGATCTGGGTCTACTCTGTTTGCAAATGCGTGAAAACACGTTTCTATGTGGGAAAGGGTTAAGCTCACCATATATACCTCATTTACTTAACCCTTTCCTCCATAAATACGCCTTTCTACGCCTCTGAAATAGCCACTTCTTGAAACCATTGTGATAAATACAGCATTTGTTAAACACGAGCAAGTGCTCTATTTATCACAATGGTTTAAATACTTCACAATTCTAACATTTTCATTTTCTCCAGTTAATGCTACTTTTTCATAGATTTATTCAAAGAGGTTGGGTCTATAAATAGCCTATGAGGGAATGGATTAACTCTTTTGCTGCCAAATTTGCTTGTTTGCAAACTTTGTCATTTGCTACAATCTTTATTGTCTATTTTTCTTCATTGTGGTTTCAATAACAAACACAGTAACACACAGTTTGGATTCCGATGAGATGGCGTGTACTTAAGAAATTTGCAGCAAAAGAGATAATGTGATAACCTATAGTAAAAGTAATTATATTGCATTGCAAATAGTGTACTAAACCAGCTGTTGTATCTCTGCTCTGTTTTTCATCCATCACAATACTTTCAGAGCAACAGGTGCATATTCAATTACTACAAAAGTCATGTCTCCATCAAACCCTTCGAGAAGATTCTAAAGAGTGGTCACAACATAGGGTTTGGTGGAGAAATAAAGGAGTATTCTTGAAAACGTTTTAATTAACACATCTTATCTTGACTTCTGACTTTAATCTCTAACTTTCAATGTAACACTACATCTTATATCTCATCACAGATGTGACATCTGATCTGGATCTAAAATGCAATAAGACCTCTGCTCTCTGAGAACATCTGAAATATGTGTTGCCGTAATCTTACCTCCATAGTTGGGGTTGCCATATTTCTGATAGAATTTACTTCTACGCTCAGCACCTGGCAGCTTGACATCAGCTGAAAAAAAAAACATTGCCCAAATATTTACATTAAATCTAGATCTGCACTGTGTATAAGGACATCAAAAGTAACTAGAGGTTTTTGTCAAAAAAACGGATGTCTCCCCTCTAATAAAAACAATATGTAAAGGGAAATCACTAAAAATGTTATGGTCTTGATGAATGATACTTCCCCTCATTTTGCGTTTTTCACACTGCATTTTTCAAGAAGAAAATGATAACAGCTAATAACTCCAAAAATACTGATACCAGATTTATGGCCCTTGTGCATGACACTTAATTTCATCATGCTCTTTCCAGAAATAAAATGTCATTCCAATAGCATCAGTCGAAAAGGAGTTATTGATCGGCCAAAAAATGTAACAAAGGGCAATAACTCCAAAAGTATTGAAGCCAGAATTATGACCCTTGTTCATGACACTTTCTCTCATCATGCTCTTTCCATGTATGAAGTTTCAATACGATGGCAAGAGCCATGTAGGAGTTATCGTCCGAACAAGAAAGAATTAAACAAATGTACAAGGGGCAATAACTCTTAAATTTATTGAAGCTCGAGTTAAGGATCTTATGCATGACACTTTCTCTTATCATGATCGTTCCATGTATGAAGTTTCACTCCAATGGCATGTGTCACATAGGAGTAATCATCCGGACAAAAAATTGTGATTTTTTTACAAAAGGCAATAACTCCAATATTAGTGAAGCCAGAGTTATGGACCTTGTGCATGACACTTCCTCTCGTTATGATCTTTCCATATATGAAGTTTCAATCCAATGGCATGAGCCATATAGAAGTTATCGTCCGGACAAAAAAGTAGTATTTTTTTTACAAAGGGCAATAACTCCTATATTAGTGAAGCCAGAGTTATGTACCTTCTGCATGACACTTCCTCTCATTATGCTCTTTCCATATATGAAGTTTCAATCAACTGGCATCAGGCATATTGAAGTTATTGTCCGGACAAAAAATTATGATATTTTTTACAAAGGGCAATAACTCCAATATTAGTGAAGCTAGAGTTATGGACCTTGTGCATGACACTTCCTATCCTCATGATCTTTCCATATATGAAGTTTCAATCCAATGGCATGAGCCATATAGGAGTTATCGTCCGGACAAAAAAGTGTGATTTTTTTTTACAAAGGGCAATAACTCCAATATTAGTGAAGCCAGAGTTATGGACCTTGTGCATGACACTTCCTCTCATTATGCTCTTTCCATATATGAAGTTTCAATCAACTGGCATCAGGCATATTGAAGTTATCGTCCGGACAAAAAGTGTGACAGACAGACGGACGGACGGACAGACGGACGGACAGACAGACGGACAGACGGACAGACAGACAACTCTCACGAAAACAATATGTCTCCCCCATATAAATATGGGGGGAGACATAATAATCAACAACTGATATTTTTTTCAACCTTTCTATTAAGCATTGGAGCCTTTCTGAAGTTACCTGTCAAACTAGGTCTACATGTCAGTCTTAATGACTGGTGGTGCCTTAACCCTTTTATTGCTGCAAACACATCATGTGACATGTATTGGCATTTGCAAGCAGTGTAGTCTCAGATCAGAGAGCTTAATCTCTGTTCCACTGCATTTTTGTCCTTTAAAATCCTCTTACAAAGATGTATATAAAGAAGACTTTTTGTAAGAGGATTTTAAATGACAAACCATACAGTTACTCCATAAACACGCCTTTGCAAACAGAGTAGACTCAAATCAGGTGGCTCCTATAGGAGCCATGTGATCAGGGTCTGCTATGACTGTTCATGGTTTAATACAGTTGAACTTCGATAACTCGAACTTCAAGGGACCATACAAATTAGATCGAGATAATAGAAGTTCGAGTCATCGGAATTCTAATCTGAACAATTTCTCAAGGCCACAACTTGATACAGGTATAAAGTAATGCTGAAAGCTCCTGTAGGAGCTTTCAGCATTACTTTTGACCTGTATTAAGCTGTCACATGTATTTCTACATATCTGTAGAGATTCATTATAAGAGGAATTCTGTATTGTAAGTTTTAAAAGGACTGAAGTTTTTGTTCGAGTTATCCCGAAGTTCGAGTTATCCGATTTTGAGATATCGAAGTTCAACTGTATAGAAATGATTCTTCACTTTCTGCCATTGCCAAACATTTCTGTGTCTGTGTGCTATTATAACAATTAATCTAATAAATATTCATGATGTCATTATTTTATTATTTATTACATGAATATTTATGGAGTAAAGGGTTAAGTAATTTTTTAAAATTACACTCAAATGTCTGCCTTTAAGAAGCCAAAGTTGTCCAAGACCAATCATATGTATTCATAAAGAGGTGGTTTATGTGGAGAGAGCTTTTTTTAGAATATTAATTTTCTTATTACAAGCATTCAAATTAACACAATTAAAGTCTTGTGAAACTATAATTATTAACATTTCTTCATTAGTGCTCTCAATAAGAGGGGTACCATGTATTAAGGAAATGTTGCAGAACAACAGATAAACGTGCATACTCAAGTACTAAAATTGTTATTTCTCCACCAAACCATATGTTGTGACCACTCTTCAAGACAATTCTAAAGAGTGGTCACAGCATAGGGTTTGGTTGAGAAATAAAGAAGTTATTCTTGAAAAATTCAATTTACACATCTTATCTGGACCTCTGTGTTGGAAAAATATTTTCTTTTCTCTGCCAAACCGTATCTGGTTGGTACTCATTAGACCCACTTCTTTCAGGCATTTATATTAAATACCAACAACACAGGGTTTTGACAAAGAAATAATAGATTTGGACAAATCAGAAATAATAGATTTGGACAGATCAGTGGGCAGCTTAGTCACCATCTACCTTTAGTTGCAAATCTGAAGAACAGATATCTGCCCTTGTGGTGAAAAGACTTCCCCAGGCGCCATCGCCCAGGGGGCCACGGGATCCTGTTGAAGGCCTCTGAGTTGTCTGTTTTAGCTGTCTCCTCCTCCTCCTCTGAGTCACTGTCCATAATCTCACCCTCTTCAATACCCTCATCCTCCATCTTCTCTGGCTATATTGCAAAAAAAAGTAAACAAACAAATTTAAACCATTTCCTTCAAATAAACAAATGTAAACCCTTTCCTTCATATAGAGTAGACCTAGATCAGACGGATCCTGTAGGAACCATCTGATCAGACCGGTCAGATTTGTTTGCCAATGGAATTTGATAGATCTGTTTCTTTTGTTTCTAAAATGGCTACAATGTTCCACCTTCCATATATCATTATAACTAGTTTGTCCATGAATATTCAGTAGGTATCAAACTTTGGACTAATTACAGAACAGGGAAAGGGTTAAACCTTTTAATCTGCATAATGTTTTTTTGCTTCTGTTTCGAATTTAATCAAGTTTTAAAAAATGAAACTCTGACAGTTTAAATACTGATGAGATATCAAGTACCCAGAGCAACAGATAAAGGTGCCTACTCAAATATTAAAGTGTCCTTTCTCTACCAAACCCTAAATTGTGACCACTCTTTAGAATGATCTCTTTGAGATGATTCTAAAGAATGGTCACAACATAGGGTTTGGTGGAGATATAATTATGTTATTCTTGAAAATGATAAATCTACATTTCTTATCAGGACCTCTGGTACCTATATCCAAACTGTTTTTTAATCCTTTCCCCGTTCTTTGTTTATTCCAAATTTCAATACCTACTGAATATTCATGGACAAAATCGTTATAATGAAATATGGAAGGTGGAACATTGTAGCCATTTTAGAAAGCAAAGAAACAGATCTTTCAAAATCCACTAGCAAACAGAGTAGACCCTGATCAGATGGCTCCTCTAGGAGACGTCTGATCTGGGTCAACTCTGTTTGCAAATGCGTGAAAACACGTTTATATGAGGGAAAGGGTTAAAGGTTCTAACAGACTTGCCTATTATATGGAAAAAGACAACCTATTTTAATGCTAATTGGATTTGTCTCATCAGTGAAACACAGTATGATAGTATCAAGTCATTTTTATTTAAATTCAAAGGTTTACCATAAGAGTAATAACACAAGCTCTACAAAGATTTTAAACTGACTGAGCATTGGACGAGTTTGATGATTTTGCAGGGAATCAATACTGACTTAAATAGAAAATAACAAAGATATTTAGTTAAACATGTATTTTCTTCTCTGTGGTATCCAGCCTATAAAACCATTTTCTATAAAAAGTTCACCGTGACCTTGACATTAGACCAAATCACTTCAAAATCAATTTGGGGTCATCTGCTAGTCATGACCAAGCATCATACTAACTTTGAAGATCATATGCATTGGCATTTCTCATTTATTAAGTGAAAATGATATTCCTGTTCAAGGTCAGAGTGACCCCAACCTTTGACCAACAATGCCCCAAAACTATCAGGGTCATCTCTACTGTTCATGTCCAACCTTTTTACCAAGTTTCAGGATCTTGGGCCAAAGTGTCCTCTTGTCCTTGAGGAAAAAACATTTCGTATACTAAGTTGATTGTGACGTTGACCTCTGACCTAATAACTGTAATACAGTAAAACCCCTCTAAACTGAAATTCAAGCAGAGAAGAATTTAGACATATTTAGCAAGATGGCTGCTTAATGCAGGATGTAAATCCTCTAGGAGCTTTCTGCATGACTTTCACCCAGCATTAAGCTGCCACATGTCTCCAAGACGTCAGGATTAAACAGGATTTCCTGTACCCACCTTCTTCGAAAGGAGGAAAACAATACTCCAGACCAGAGTTTTGAATAGACACAAGCAGAATAAAGTAAATCCATCTACCTCGTCCGTCTGTTTCTCAGGTTCAGTTGTATTTTTCTCTTTGACGTCCTCTGTCAGGTCTAAGTCATTGTCTTCTTCCATCTTTTCCTCATTCCTCTCTGGCATTGCTTCATCTTGCTGGTCAGTGGCTACAGGTTTGTCTGGCTCTGATAAACCTAAAATATCCATGCGTTTTCTTACATCATATTGTACCTGTATTTTCTACATGCACTGCCAAAGAATTCATTTAGGTTAGCCATAGTTGCCTATCGTAGTGTGTGCATTATGCATGCTAAACACTTTCCATCATAGAAACCCCTTTTCATACATTTGCGAACAGAGTAGACCCAGATCAGACGGCTCCTATAAGAGCCTGTTTGTTTTTGACATAATATTGATCTAATTCTACACTTTTTGTCATAACAAAAAAATCCCTTGAACAATTTACATTTTAAAAATTCAGCTAATAAATATTCATGTTTTCATTATTTTCTTGCATGAATACTGAACAGGGAATGGATTAATCTCTGTTCCATGACAATATTTACATAACTTTTGGTTCAAGTTTTCGAGAAACTAATTACTGAGTGCCAAAAAGCTTGGATCCAGATTAGACACCAAGTTACACTGAGTCATCTGGATCAAAGCTGTTTGCCAGTCAGGATGAACTGAGCAAGATTTTCATTTTACATAAATCTTAAAATAAACCTCTTCCCAAGTCAGAAACGATGCCTGTATGTCAGAAAAAGAAGTTTAACCTTAACCCATTACATCATAGGCTATTTTTAGACTCAACCTCTTTGAATAAATCTACCGAAAAGGATAATTTACTAGAGAAAAGGAAAATTGTTTTGTTTTGAAACCATTGTGATAAATAGAGCATTTGCTCCATAGGAGCAAATGCTCTATTTATCATGATGGTTTCAAGAGGGGACTTTTATAGAGGTGTAGAAAGGGGTATTTATGGAGGAAAGGGTTAACCCTTTTCTTCATATAAACTGCAAACAGAGTAGACTCACATCAGATGGCTCCTATAGGAGCTGTCTGATCTGGGTCTACTGTTTACAAAGGCGTAGAAAGGCATATCTATGGAGGAGAGGGCTAAATTAGATCTACACCATTTGCTAAGCCTATAGAGACTGGTTTTCATGCAGTAGGTCTTAACCTTTTCCAAAAGAATGTTTATGTGAAATATTATAAAGTATGAATATTAATTAGCTGCCTTTTGTAATAAACAAGGAAATTCTTTACTATGGCAGAAGCTGCAGATCAGATCTATATTATTTAATAAGCAAACAGATCATACCTTGATAAGATTGGCTCCTATAGTAGCAATCTGATCTGGGCTACTGTTTGCAAAAGTGACTCTTTGAGGGAAAGGATTAAACAAACATAAAGCTCATAAGGAGAAATTCTAATTACAAAATCAATAGAAGGGGAACTAGAAATGTGTCCATAGGACACTGATGCCCCCACTTAAGACTTTTTGTCACAGAAAATAAGGGTCAGGACAAGATATTTTTAAAGTCATTTTTGCAAATAAAGGGCCACAACTCCTAAACGACTGAAGCGATTTACATGGCTATCAAACTTGACCAAGATATAATGGCATCAAACATGATTGTAAAGTTTGGTGAGGATTGAACAAATACTTTCCAAGAAAGAGTCAGGACAAGATACTTAATATGTGTGTAAAGTTTGGTGTGGATTGGACAAATACTTTCCAAGAAAGAGTCCGGACAAGATATTTTTAAAGTCATTTTTGCAAATAAAGGGCTGCAACTCCTAAACGACTGAAGTAATTTACATGGCTATCGAACTTGACCAAGATATAATGGCCGCAAATATGTGTGTAAATACTTTCCAAGAAAGAGCCCGCACAAATTCTTCTCGATGTGCATACAGACAGACAGACGTATGAACGGATGTACGGACAAGGGCAACCCTATATGCCACCACTTTGTTGGGGCATAATAAAACTTATTGTGATAATTTACGTAATAAAATATCCTATTTTTATTAGCCATTGACTGCACATTTATCCAGTAGTTTTGCTACAGATTTAAAAAGTTGTCCTAGCAGGTTAAAAAATTTCTAAGGAGCTTTATGAATATGAGCACAGTTTAACCCATTACCTCATAGGCAAATTTTAGACTCAACCTTATTGAATAAATCTACCAAAAAGTAGCATCTAATAGAGAAAAGTGAAGAATTGTGTCGTTTTCAAACCATTGTGATAAATAAAGCATTTGCTTCTATGGAGCAAATGCTCTATTTATCACAATGGCTTTGAGCAGTGACTTTTAAAGAGGCGTCAATATGAAGGAATGGGTATAAAAGTTGTAAGCATGCTTTACCTTTGTCTTTGCTCTCCTTTTGACTGTGTTTGGGTATGTCTTTCCTTTTGTTCACACTTAGGCCGTACTCTGCCATGACTTCTGCATAGCTTTGGCTCAGTTTCAACATTGCTCTGGCTGCAGTAATTTTGTCCATCCACACCACATTGCCTAATCAAAGAGTGGTAATAATGTACAGCAGAACTTCGATATCTCAAACGTGGATAACTCAAACTTTGGTATAACTCAAACTAAAAGTTCGCTCCTTCCAAAATTTACCATACAGAATGTTTCTAAAATGTATCACTATGCAAATCAAGAAACACAGGAGCTTTTAGCATTAATGATTACTTTAGACCTGCATTAAACTGTAAGCTTGAGAAATTGTTCAGATCAGAAATCGAACTATTCGGACCTCTGTTATCTTTAAGTAATTTGTATGGTCCATTGAAATTTGAGATATCGAAGTTCAACTGTAGTTGTTTTCTTACACCCTGTAGTTGTCTCCTAACTTTCTGGCAATACTTGCATATATTTAACCCATTACCTCATAGGCTATTTTTAGATACAACCTCTTTGAATAAATCTACCGAAGAAGGAGCATTAACTAGAGAAAAGGATTTATTTTTAGAAATTTGTAGTTTGAAACCATTGTGATAAATAGAGCATTTGCTCCTATAGGAGCAAATGCTCTATTTATCACAATGGTTTCACAAAGTGACTTTTACAGAGTCGTCAAAATGAGAGAATGGGTTAAGACCCCAATGAAATGCTGATTATTTCAGTGTCTATTAAAATCTAAACATGTGTATTCTAGTTCATGTTATCTTGAAACAAACAAAACACCTTTAGTTTTAGAATTTAAGCAAGAATAAACAAGATCCTGTTTGTGAAACACTATACCCCTGTCCAATTCGACCTGTGACCTTGAAGGACGACCTTGACATGTCACCACTGAAAATGTACAGCTTCATGAGATACACATGCATGCCAAATACCAAGTCTCTATCTCTACTGGTTCAAAAGTTATGGCCAATGTTAAAGTCAGTGATTTGACCTATATATTTTACCTCTGACCTTGAAGGGTGACCATGACCATGACATGTCAACCCTTAAAATGTGCAGCTTTATGAGATACATATGCATGCCAAATATCAAGTCTCTATCTGTATTGGCTCAAAAGTTATGACCAATGTTAAAGTTGCTGACAAACACACAGACAGACTGGGCAAAAACAATATTTGCCCCCCCCCCCCCCCCTATAAAAAGCAAAATAACATTTTTATAACAGAAAAAAGAAAGGTAAAGTTAGCTATATTGTTTGTTTAGGCATGTACGTATTGGCAGAATTTAATCATAATATATAATCCTAGATGATACAAATACTACCCTCATAATGCTGAGAGTCCAGTTACTCAGTGATAAGGCAACAGAAACTACTTACTAAATGGCAGCTATCATGAAACTTGCATTTTCTAGAGGTCCAGATAAGATGCGTAAATTAACACATTTTCAAGAAAAAAATCTTTATTTCTCCACCAAATCCTATGTTGTTACCACTCTTTAGAATTATCTCTTCAAGAGTGGTCACAACATAAGAGTTTGGTGGAGAAATTACAATTTTAGTATTTGAGTACAGAGTTATCTGTTGCTCTGATTTTCTATATGTTACATAAATAACAGAATAATTACAGGATTCATCATCAATCCATTCACATCCTCCGGCGGCAAATTCCTGGAAATAATTGAATACATCCTTTGTATTCATCTCATCCGTGCCTCGTAAATGTATGGCCTCCAGTCGCATGCCTCTCTCATCTTTACAACTCAGATCCTCTAACTTGATGCCCAAGCTGTAATAGTGTAAATGAACCATTTGTGTGAACTGCAAACAGTGTAGATCAGGACTATAAGTCACATCATATACTGTTTTCTCCCTAATAAATACCCCCACTCTAATAAATAGCTCCACTCTAATAAACACTCCCTTATTTCTGGGGGAAAACTAACCATCAAAAAAAAAACTAAAATCCTATTCAGTGACCATTAAAGAAAGAATATAGGTTTTTCAAAATACAGTTAGAAGCTTTTTGCAACCTGTAAATTCATTCTGCATTAAGCAACCATCTGTTTACAAAATGCAAGAAGCACATTTTAAAAAAATGTTGTTTAATGCAACACCCCCCCCCCCACCCCCGTATGAATTTTTATTAGAAATAATAAGATACACAGTATTTGTCAGGAGATACAATGTTTGTCAAAAAGATTAAACTTTGCAGAAACTGGTGAATGTCAAACAAAATTCAGATGAGCTACAAAGCAGTAAAAACATTACAAACTCTCTATATATCAACACACTCAAACAACCAATGTCCATCATTAACCCTTTCCCTCATATAAACTGTTCTTCATACCTGTGAAAATAGAGCAGACCCAGATCAGATGGCTCCTGTAAGAGTCAAATCATTAGGGTCTGCTCTGCTTGCTCATGGAATAGTTTAAATCTGCACCTACAGTTTCTATCACAGTAAAGAATTCTGTTAATTAACATTTAATATTCATAAGGTAAAGGGTTAGGACAGGCGACAGTTTAATGCAAGGTGAAGTCTCCGAAAAGGAGCTTTCTGTGCCACTTTCATCCTGCAACTTCCTTAACCCTTTCCCTCATACAAACACCTTTTCATGTTTTTGCAAACAGAGTAAACCCAGACCAGACGGCTCCTATAGGAGACGTCTGATCAGGGTCTGCTCTGATTGCTAATGGAGTTTGAAATATCGGTTTCTTTACTTTCTAAAATGGCTACAATGTTCCACCTTCCATATTTCGTTGTAACTATTTTTTCCATGAATATTCAGTAGGCATTGAAATTTGGAACAAACGTAGAACAGGAAAAGGGTTATAAAGATCTCAATCCTTCATTACTAAAAGTTCTGTTTACATAGGCGTTTCTGTAATTATACATGAAAGAGCATTCTTTGTACCTGTCATACAATCCATCCAAATCTACTGATGGCTGTGGCTTAAAGTCCAAACCAAACCTTTTGGCTCGCTCTTCTCTCTTGTCCACCTCTTCCTGGAACAATAAAACAGTACATGTACTTGTCTGACAAGTTATCAGGTTAGAAAATGAAATTTTGCTGACGATAATGAGGGCACAAAAGTTTAGATTCACATTCAATGATGTATCTATTAGCCTATTCATGAAACCATTGTGATAAATAGAGCATTTGCTCCTATAGGAGCAAATGCTCTATTTATCACAATGATTTCAACAGGTGACTTATTACAGAGGCATAGAAAGGCATATTTACGGAGGAATGGATTAAACAGCAGCTGGTCTGGGTCTACTTTGTTGGCAAAGCTATAAGGACGGAAAGAATGCATAACATAAATACCATGGGCCTGACAGACATGTTTATAATCAATTTATCATACCGTATTTTCCCTAAAAAACACTCCAGGGGGCGTTTCATTTTTTAAAAGGTTGCTTAATCCAGATTGAAAGAAATGTAGAAAGCTCCTAGGAGAATACGTTATATCCTGAATGTAGGAAATAATAGATTAACCCTTGTTCTGTTGCATATTCATGTAAGAAATAATGATATCATGAATATTAATATTAATATTATATGTTATATCAGATCCATATTATCACATTAATAGCAAACAGAGCAGAGACCCTGATCAGATGGCTCTTACAGGAACCATCTGATCTGTCTACTCTGCTTGCAAAGACGTGAAAAGGTGTTTATATTAGGGAAAGGGTTAATATAACTTAAGTTATTATATATAACAATATAACTAGACCCGACAGACAAGTTTTTAACCATTTATCATATATCCTGAATATTCCATCCTGAATATATCTAACAATTATAATATATCTAGAGCCTTTTCATTGTGTCAGAGCTGTTGAAAAGAGGCGTATTTAGCCCTTTACTAAACTATATAGCTTAAAGAGTTAAGAAATCTAGCTGAAATATTTTTTTATATTTCTACATCAAACCCTATCTTGCTGCTACTCATCAGAATTCATAAATTGCAGCAAGACAAGGTTTAGCAGAACTCCAGATATTAAGGTGCGTAAATTAAAATATTTTCATGTATAACTTCTTTATTTCTCCACCAAACCCTATGTTGTGACCACTCTTTAGAATCGTCTCGAAGAGACGATTCTAAAGAGTGGTCACAACAATGTGTTTGGCGGAGAAATGATGATGCTACGCAGCTAGTATTTCAGTACACACCGTTATCTGTAGCTCTGTTTAGTTAGAAATAACAGATTTCGATAGACCAATAAACTCTGTGCATACTCATTTCAGCCGATAATCTTTGTTGTTACCTTGTTTGTAAAATCAATTCCTGTTACAAAGTTCCCCTCCTTGTTTTCATATGTCTTGTTCATCTGAAAATTGTAAAGTATATTTGTCAACACACATACTGACAATTCAGTGTAGTGTATGCCGGACTGTGTTTGGTAAAAAAGCATTATCAGAAATTACTACAAGGCCTCTAGTGCAACACAATTGAAATAACTTACTATGATAGGTTGGCGCTAGAGTTCAAAAAGAGCTGTCCGCGGACAGAGTGCTCCACTTTTCTTAGTGCTGGATAGTGTAGTGTAAGTCCAAGTCGAAAAAGGGGCATAACTATGGCAAAATTAATTCTAAGGTTACCTGCTCTTGTGAAATTGGTTCCCCTTCTGATATAGTAAACATGCATACCAAATTTTAAC
Organism: Azorinus chamasolen; assembly: GCA_963576725.1. Taxonomy (NCBI): domain Eukaryota; kingdom Metazoa; phylum Mollusca; class Bivalvia; order Cardiida; family Solecurtidae; genus Azorinus; species Azorinus chamasolen. Next base: position 48,750,891 of record OY755240.1, read on the forward strand.
CAAATATCTTTGATGGTTTCTGAGAAATGGACATTAACAAAAAGGTTAACAAGCACCGGCGCCGACGAGAGGGTCATGACAATAGCTCCACTTTTCGAAAAAGTGGAGCTAAAAATAGTAATGGGACTCACTTAACATGGTCCAATGACTTCACCAATGATGTCAGAATACATGCAAATGGCAAGATGTTGTTCTGTCTGGGGCTGCTGCCAAGAAACCCTGCTTTATTTTCATATTTTCGTATACCGAAAATCAAAGCCACTTGTAGAAATGATAATATGAAACATTTCTCCACTTGAAATCTGTTTATTCAACAATTTATGATAGCCATTTATTGCACAATAGTCGCTGCAGTGATTCAAGGTAACCACAAAGCAATGAAACAAAATGGTGTCACGTTTTAACTTCCCTAGCAACATTATATAGTAACTTGGCTCAACAACGCATGTGCTATGCTTTGTTATGATTCGTGATTTCCGGGGTCAGCTATACTAGATTCTTCCCAAGTGATCAATTTGAAATACAGTAGAACCCCTCTAATGCGACCACTTAATGAATACACATGGCTGTATTTATAAGCAGGTGGTTGCTTAATGCAGGACAAAAGTAATGCAGAAAGGTCCTCTAGAAGATTTCTGCATTACTTTTGTCCTGCATTAAGCTACCACCTGCATCTAGCACCCAGAATTATACCTCTTTTAGGTGGTTGCATTTAGCGGGATTTTACTGTAAATGATTACACAATGCAATTAAATAAAAACCAATAGAACCATTACGGATGTAATTTCTCTTTCGAAAATGGTGTAAATTACTAAATAGCACCAGTTTAAACATTTTGATAGATGACCCATAAATGCCTATAAAAGGGTCTGCAGAATGGTCCACATATTAACCACAGGTGCCAGGCTCGTGACCATTTCATCAATACTACTGACAAACATCTTCATATAGGTTAGACTGCATTTTGACAACTTAGTCTTCAAGCAATAGACTGCGCGACGCGTCAGCAAAACCAGTCTATTTCATGAAGACTTGTCAATGGCTGTCTCACCTATTTAAACAGAAGTTTCATTTTGGCGGCAATAATCCAGCCTTCACGAAAAAAGAAAAACTGAATAACCAACTCTGACTGACCAACGCCACAGAATTTTCGAAAACAGCTGTTTAAACATATGTTTAGACATCATATTTTGACAGAAAATAAAGTTTTGATATTTTTTTTTTCGTATAGTACAATACTATAGTTAAACTATACCATTTTATGTAAAGGTATGTAACTAAATGGTCCAAAATGGCAGAAAAATTGCAGCAACTACATTCCATGTCTTGTTACAACGTCAATTTCAATCAAATATGAGACAATGCACACGGAAATGTCCAGTCTTTGAAATACAAACCATTGATGGCTGGTCATAGGCCAAAAAATATTCGGTCGACTAAAGCTAAGCTGGAGTTTATCGTCGCAGTACAATATTTTTTCGCATGCATTGATTCATATTTTAAATTGAGCGTAAATTGACAACGTAACAAGACGTGGAATGTAGTTGGTGGAAATTTTCTGCCATTTTGGACCATTTAGTTACCTTTACATAGTATTTACTATACGAAAACAAAAATTCAAAACTATTTTTCTGCTGTCAAAGTATGTCAAAACGCAATTGAAGATGAGTTTATCAGTAGTATTTCTGAATTGTTCACGCGCCTAAGTTTTTGCCATAGATATATGTCTACCTAATCAAACTTGAACAAGCAGACAACAATTCTGATAGCAAACAGAGCATACCCTAAAAGTGACGTCTGATCTGGGTCTCCTTTGTTTGCATTGGCGTAGAACTTTGATTTTTACATGTGATGATAATACATTGTAGTTATAACCCTTTAGTCCACAAATCCTCCTTTCTGCGCCTTTGCAAACAGAGGAGACCCAGATCACACGGTTTCTATACGAGATTTCTGATCAGGGTCTGCTCCGTTTGCTTACATTCGGGAAAAAATCAAAAGTTTCACTCGATGTCATTATTCTCGACATTTGAAATAAATGCGATTTTGAACGTTACTTTATTTTCATACCAAGACGAACAATACCTTACGTTCATTCAACTGAGACAATGAATGTGTGTCAAAAACATACACGCATGTGCCATTAGTTGGATTATCACACCTACCGAAAGACACATATGCGTGTCATTAATTGGTATTATCTAAGCGCCAATGTCACTTAATCTAAAAAGCGAGCCAAATATAAACAGACATATACATATGTATATGTCTTTGATATAAATTAATACATTGCCAAGTTTCCAATCGACCAAAAAATATTCGATAAGCAACTACATTTGTTTTCTAGAAATATTTAATATTAAACATGGTTAAAAATTTGATTTTAAAATGTGGGGCCAGTTTGACCAAAAAAATAAATCATGTGAGGCCGGTTTAACTTTGAGGCCGGTTTGACTTGGGGCCGGTTTGACTGTAAATCAGTCATACCACAGGGGGCCATTTCGTGGGTCTACATGGTCTAAAAAGTAAAAAGAATTGATTGGGTCAATTTAGTGTTATATTATATACAAGGGGTCTAACTACCCATTCGCATATTTCACGACCGTTTCGAAATAACGTCCGGTTTTGGGCTATCAAGATAAAAGACCCACTAATGTTTGGTACGAACGTGAAGCTGGGACCTTGTACTTTTCAAATAATATAACTTTTGATACATTCCGACTAAGCCGTAGCCAGTGCAGACGTGAAATTCCTACAAAATACGCTGATTTAGCTTACTCGAACGAGATCGCGCTACGGCTTTACTGCTGTAAATTGCCAAAGTTGCCACGTCCCTAGACTGACAGCTGACAGCAGGTTAGAAAATATATTTTGAATTGTACAATGAAGCATGTAATGCATTAACCATGTCCTTCATGTAAATGCCTTTTCACATATTTTGCAAACATATTAGACCCAGATCAGACGCTCCTGTTGGAGCTGTCTGATCAGGGCCTGCTCTGTTTGCTAATGGAATTTGACATATCTGTTTTCTGTTATCTTTTTTAAAACCAGACTTTATATATAGTTGAACTTCAATATCTCAAATTTGGATAAAATTTCCCTTTTTAGGGATCACAAACATTTGAACTTTCAGTTTCCAAAAGATGGTGAAATCTGGAAACTTTTAACGAAAAAGAAAAGCTACTATATGAGTGACATAAATTTACAGCTGAATTACCCGAACAAAACTACTGTCAATCCTTTTCGGTTCCACAAGTTTGTCCAGGTAAACGTTGAACTGAACGTCATCCACATGTTCTGTGTCGGCAACAATTTCTTCAGACCCATTTGATATATCAGCCGCTTTATTATGACTGTCTTCCCCTATACTTATCTCCGGATCATCAGTCAATGATAAATTGTCCTCATCGGATCCTGAATCTACGTTATCAACACATATTTTCAAGTTTTGTAATTTCTGTGGCTCTTTCAACGCCATTTTTACTGAACGCAAACCTAAATGTAATGTTAAATTTGATTGGCTACTGAACACGCAATTTCCTAGATAAACTGAAAGAACGATATTCATTGGATAAGGAGACTCTCATGCGGTTATTGTTTGGTCTCACGGCTCTAATCCTTATCTTTCATGTGACCGAAAAGCTGTGATACTACTATTTGGTTGTCCAAGATGGCAGCCTCCACAAATTTTCTTTCTTCTACTGTTTGGGTAAGATTTTAGTAAATTAAATGCAAAAAAGGGGCATTTTGTCTAATGCCAAAAGGTGGAACATCATATACAATTAACATGCGTTGCTGGTATCTTGGCCAAAACTCAGCTTCCTTCTGTGGCTTCGGATCCTATAGGAGCTCACTTATCTGGGTTTGCACTGTTTGCATGGAAAATCATGCCTGCATGCTCTATGCTTATGCCTAGGAAAATCATTTCAACATATCCTGTATATTTTTAGTAAATATTTGCCTAATATATTCAAAGAGGGCAGAGTGATAAGAATTATGTGGCAGGCTAAGGGTTAATTATATATCTTTTAACCCATTCCCTCATGTAGATGACTTTTGGCACCTTTGCAAATGGAATGTACTCAAATAATGCTGCACCTTTAACCCATTTCCTCATAGGCTATTTTTAGATCCAACCTCTTTGAATAAATCTACCGAAAAAGAGCATTAACTAGAGAAAAGGAAAATTTTAGAATTTTGTAGTTCTGAAACCATTGTGATTACAAATAGAGCATTTGCTCCTATATGAGCAAATGCTCTATTTATCACAATGGTTTCAAAAAGTGACTTTTACAATGGCGTAGGAAGGCGTATTTATGGAGGAAAGGGTTAAGAGTCAAATGATCAGGGTCTGCTGTGTTTGCTAGGGGAAGTAATATAGGTCTGCTTAGAACTACATGTATAGTTTTTAACAGGGCCAAAACGTTTTTGTTCATTTTCCATTATAGTATTAATGGCTTATGCATCTGATATGAATATTCATGAAATAAATGGTTAACTGTTTCCCTCATAGGCTATTTTTAGATCCAACCACTTACAATAAATCTACCGGAAAGGAGCATTAACTAGAGAAAAGGAACATTTTAGAATCTTATAGTTTGAAACCATTGTGATAAATAGAGCATTTGCTCCTAGAGGAGCAAATGCTCTATTTATCACAATGGTTTCAATAGGTGATTTGTACAGAGGCGTAGAAAGGCGTATTTATGGAGGAAAGGGTTAAATAGATTTTGCTGTTCTTTTTACAGGCCAGGGTACAAAGTTGCCTTGGAAAACCAATGGTTCAGAGATGCAAAGAAATAGAAGACATTGTTAAGACAAGCAGCAACAAGGTAACCGTAATTATCCTACATAATCATCCAGACAAATATTGGCAGACTGTGTAGATCCAGATCAAACTAACAAACCAATATTTCTCATGTTATATATCATGTAGTGTACCCAGATGTTTAATCCCCTACAAACCAAGAGATAATAATATGTAGTAAGTTGCATAAAGCAGGAAAAAGAAATAAAGAAAGCTCCTTTCATTCCTCTGAAAGCCAACACCTGACTTTAATAACACATAGTTATTGCTTTTCTGGTATTACATTCGTGCTTTAATTTATTGATTCTATTGAAGTTTTGTTATGTTCAAACTACTGCTTTGTGTTATCTTTCATCCCTTGATCACATAAGAAGTACATGAAAACACAGTAGCAAGTTTAATAACCAACCCTTTATTTCATTATAAAGGTATTTATTGCATTCTTAACCAGGAATAGCATACAGAAAATCCCATTAAAAATATGATATATATCGCGATATGGCTCTGAATATCACGATATATCGTGATACATTTTCCAGGGGCGATACCCAGCTCTTCTTTCTGTAGTAGTCATAGTTGCTCCTGTTGTGTAAAGTTCCTTCAATGTTTGGTCATAATATAACAACATAATGTTCAGTCAGTCTTCTGAAATGCCTAGTCTGGTTACGCTACATTCAGTTTCATCTAGAGCTCTTGGTGACAAATCACTAATACTTTTTATTTTAATTTGTATTTATTTCTCTTTATGAAAACTCACCAATACTCTTATTATGTCTGCCCCCATATATATTTATATGGGGAAGACATATTGCTTTTACAAGTGAGAGTTGTCTGTCTGTCCGTCACACTTTTTTGTTTTGTCCGGACGATAACTCCTATATGCCTGATGCCAATTGGTTGAAACTTTAGCATAATGAGAGGAAGTGTCATACACAAGATCCATAACTCTGGCATCACTAATATTGGAGTAATTGAAGTACATTTTTTTTTCGTATTTTCTTACCTGGATGGTAACTCCTATATGGCTCATGCCATTGGATTAAAACTTCATACATGGAAAGAGCATGATGAGAGGAAGTGTCATGCACAAGGTCCATAACTCTGACTTCAATTATTGGAGTTATTGCCCCTTGTACATTTTTTCACACTTTCTTGTCCGAAAGATAACTCCTATATGGCTCATGTCATTGGATTGAAACTTCATACATGGAAAGAGCATGATTAGAAAAAGTGTCATGTACAAGGGCCATAACTCTTGCTTCAATACCTTAGGAGTTATTGCCCTTTGTTACATTTTTTTGTCCGATCAATAATTTCTGTTCTACTGATGCTATTGTAATGACATTTCATTTATGGAAAGAAGTGTCATGCACAAGGGCCATAACTCTGGTATCAATATTTTTGGAGTTATTCCCTGTTGTCATTTTTTTCTTGAAAAAAATGTGGTGGGGAAAACGCATGATGAGGGGAAGTATCATTCATCAAGTCCATTACTATGGTAGCAACATTTTTTAGTTATTTCCCTTTACATATTGTTATGGCCCACAAAGTGGTGGCATATAGGGTTGCTTTTGTCCATCCGTCCGTACATACGTACGCTTATCCAGAAGAAATTTTCCAGGCTCTTGGAAAGTATTCATCTAATCCACACCAAACTTTACACACATGTTTATGGCCATTATATCTTGGTCAAGATCTATAGCCATGTAAATCACTTCAGTCTTCCAGGAGTTGCATCCCTTTATTTGTAAAATTGACTTCAAAAATATCCTGTCCGGACCATTTCTTGGAAAGTATTTGTCCAATCCTCACCAAACTGTACACACATTTGTGGCCATTATATCCTGGTCAAGTTCAATAGCCATGTAATTGCTTCAGTCTTTTAGGAGCTGAGGCCCTTTATTTTCAAAAATGACTTTAAAAATATCTTGTCCAGACTCTTTCTTGGAAAGTATTTGTCCAATCCACAACAAACTTTACACACATGTTTGTGGCCATTATATCCTGGTCAGCTTTGATAGTCATGTAAATCGCTTCAGTCTTTTAGGAGTTGCGACTGCAGCCCTTTATTTGCAAAAATGGCATAAATCGCTTCAGTTGTTGCATACATGATTATGGTCCTTACTTACTGTGACAAAAAATCTGAAGTGGGGGCATCAGTGTCCTATGGACACATTTCTATTTTTTGTTACAGTTGTTTGTCTGTCACACATCTTGTCCGGTCGAGTTTTCATGTACAGATATGTGACAGTGTTTGTGTGGGTGCGAGGATGGGTGTTGGGGGGGGGGGGGGGGGGGGACATCTGTTTTTGTGACAAAATCTGTAATCTGTATTTTATAATTATATCTCTGTGAAAAATCACCAGTACTATTATTCTAATCGGTTTTTATTTCTCTCTGTGCTAAATCACCAATATATACTCTTATTTTGATCTTTTCTGCCCTCCATTTTCAGGATTTAAGCTCCATTTTACAAAGCCTGCTGGAGAGCATATTTGGGACTGGAGCAGACCCTGGTTGGGGCCTTGATATTATCACCAGACATCAGCAGCCCCATGAGTTTGAGGCCCTGGTGCATCTTCTGGGACCTGAGGGGCCACTTATGAATCTAGTCTACCATCTTCAGACTGATGTGTACCTATCTTATGACTTTCCCTTCCAGAATTTGCCTGTAAGTAAAAGTATAAGCATAGCCATAGTTGCAGCGTGTGTTTGTGTTGTTGGGGGGGGGGGGGTAATTATGTTTGTGAGAAAATGTCTTAACCCTTTCCTCCATAAATATGCCTTTCTACGCCTCTGTAATTATCACCTGTTGAAACCATTGTGATAAACAGAGCATTTGCTCCTATGCTCTATTTATCACAATTGTTTCAAACTACAAAATTCTAAAAACAAATCCTTTTCTCTAGTTAATGCACCTTTTGGGTAGATTCATTCAAAGAGGTTGGGTCAAAAAATAGCCTATGGAGGAAAGGGTTAAGGGTACTAATCTAATAAGGGGTTGTTACTCCATCATGCACATTTATCCCATTCCCTCGTAGGCTATTTTTAGATCCAACCTCTTTGAATAAATCCACCAAAAAGGAGCATTAACTTGAGAAAAGGATTTTTTTTAGAATTTTGTAGTTCTGAAATCATAGTGATAAATAGAGCATTTGCTCCTTAGGAACAAATGCTCTATTTATCACAATGGTTTCAAAAAGTAACTTTTACAGAGGCGTAGAAAGGCGTATTTATGGAGGAATGGGTTAAAGAGTTATGGACCTTGCAATTACATGTATTGATATATATTGCAGAAACAGATGAGTTTTGGCATTTGTTTTGCTGGCAATGCTATCTTCACTGTAACTATCACATAAAAGAGGGCTAGTTGTCAAGACATATATTTGAGACATGTGGCACCTTAACTTGGATCAAGTAACTGTATTGTTATTAGCTCCACTTTTTATACGCCCGTTTGAAAAAACAGGACGTATTATGGAATGGTGCTGTATGTCCGTCTGTAACATCTCTAACTCAAGTTCCGCTTGGTGGATCAAATTTAACCACAATATTTATCTAGACATGCTACAGTAGCCTGCCAAGTTCCGGTTTGTGTATCCAAGGTCAAGGTCACACAATTGGACTTAGAATTTGCCTTTAGCAAAAATGTTAACCGGTCTGTCTGTAACATCTCTAACTCAAGTTTTGCTTGGTGGATCCTTCCCAAATTTAACCACAATGTTTATCTAGACATGCTACAGTAGCCTGCCAAGTCCCGGCTCGTTTATCCAAGGTCAGGGTCGATTAATTGGACTTAGAATTTGCGTTTAGCATTTGCATTAAGCAAAAATGTTAACCTCAATTTATGCGGAACAAGTCCACTTATTTACATAACACTTTGTGATAAAGCTTTGAAACTTGGAACACTTGTTCACCGTCACAACCTTCACCTGTAGGCAAGAGTAAATAACTCTGTCAAGCATTTTAACTGAATTATGTCCCTTTTTAACTTAGAATCTTTGGTTAAGGCTTTGTTAAAGTCCATTTATTTACATAACCCTTTGAGATAAAGCTTTTAAACTTGGAACACTTGTCCACCGTCACAACCTTCACCTGTAGGCAAGAGAAAATAACTCTGTCAAGCATTTTGACCGAATTATGCCCCTTTTTAACTTAGAATTTTTGGTTAAGGCTTTGTTAAAGTCCATTTAACCCTTTGAGATAAAGCTTTGAAACTTGGAACACTTGTTCACCATCACAAGCTTTACCTGTAGGCAAGAGTACATAACTCTGTCCAACATTTTGACAGAATTATGCCCCCTTTTAACTTAGAAATTTTGGTTAAGGTTTTGGTTAACGTCCACTTATTTACATAACCCTTTCAGATTAAGCTTTTAAACTTGGAACACTTGTTCACCATCACAAGCTTCACCTGTAGGCAAGAGTACATAACTCTGTCTAACATTTTGACATAGTTATGATGCTTTTTAGCTTGGAATTTTTGGTTAAGGTTTTGGTTAAAGTCCACTTATTTACATAATCCTTTCAGATAAAGCTTTTTTAAACTTGAAACATTTGTTCACCATCAGAAGCTTCATCTTCATCTCAAGCATTTAGTCACAATTATGGCACTTTTTAATTTAGAATTTTTGGTTAAGGTTTTTTGTTAAAGTATGCCTATTTACAACCTTGAAACTTGGTCGCAAAATTGGACTTAGAATTTGAATTTAGCAAATACGTTAACCCCAGTTAATGTTGAACAAAACCTCGACGGGCGTATATTGTGCCCACTGGCACTCTTGTTCACTTTTTGTTAAGGTCCATTTCTCAGAAACCATCAAAGATATTTGGTTCATATTTGGTATGTATGTTTACTATCACATGGGCAACCTGTTTCACAAGGGTAGGTAACCCTAAAATTAATTTTGCCATAGTTATGCCACTTTTTGACTTAGAATTTTCATTGTTGGTTAAGTTTTATGTTAAGGTCCATGTCTCATAAACTGTCCAAGATATTTGGTTCAAATTTGGTATGCATGTTAACTATTAGAAGGGGGACCCATTCCACAAGGGCAGGTAACCCTAAAATTAATTTTGCTATAGTTATCTTCCCTTTTTATATATATCAAAATTCAGCATCATATGATGTATGTATAACACAACAGCTGATCTATGTATAACAAAACAGCTGATATATGTACATCACAACAGCTGATCTAGGTATAACTCAACAGTTTATCTAGATATAACACTACAGCTGATTTAGGCATAACACTACAGCTGGTCTAGGTATAATAATGCAACAGCTGGTCTAGGTATGACACAACAGCTGGTTTAGGTATAACACAACTGCTAGTCTATGTATAACACAACAGCTGGTCTAGGTATAATACAACAGCTGGTCTATGTATAACACAACAGCTGGTCTAGGTATAACACAACTGCTAGTCTAGGTATAACACAACAACTGAGCTAGGTATAACTCAACACCTGATTTGTTTAGAACACAAGGGTTATCTATACTCAGCAAACAAGAAACTTTACATACCATAGGGCAGGTTTTAGTTGTTTTTTACCGACTTTTCTTCAAGACGATTCTAAATAGTGGTCACAGTATAGAGTTTGATGGAGAAATGACGATTTTAGTATTTGAGTACACACCATTATCTGTAGCTCTGTCAAAAGCAAACAGAGCAGACCCTGATCAGATGGCTTCTGTAGGAGCTGTCTGATCTAGAACCAGTGTCTATTCTAGGATTCGAAAATAAGGGGGGAATTTTGACTAAAATTCAGATATCATACCAATTTAAATGAATTTGCCTTCTTTATCTATGTAGAAAATTCCCCCCTTCCATGAAAAATATGGGGGGTGGGGGTGTTCCAAAAAAGTGGGGTGATACCCCCATCGCCCTCGCTAGAATAGACACCGCTCTTTTTGCAAATGCCTGAAAATGCGTTTATATGAGTAATATAAGAGTAAATGTTGTAAAGTTGAGCATGTTATATTTCAGGCCCCCACAAGACACATGATAGAGGATGGCAGCATTCCCTTGTTTTATATCAACAAGCTTCAGTACCAGAATTACTCCAAGCCTACACTTGCTCTCAGTATCCTTCTTCCTTTAAATGGCCTTTAACCCTTTCCCTGTATTTATACTGCGTATTGATGGACAAAATAGTCATAATGAAATATGGAAGGTGGAATATTGTAGCCATTTTAGAAAGTAAAGAAACTAATCATTAAAATTCCATTAGTAAACGGAGCAGATCCTGATCAGATGGCCATCTGATAAGAACCATCTGATCTGGTTCTACTCTGTTTGCAAATGCTTGAAAACACGTTTATATGAAGGAAAGGGTTAATAAGATAGTCATGGTACGAAATGAGATCCTCATAATTTGGTCATACATGTATCATTAATAGCAGATCCTAGATAAGAGGAATACAGTAGAACCCCTCTAATGCGACCACTTAATGAAAAAACATGGGTGTCTTCATAAGCAGGTGGTTGCTTAATGCAGGACAAATGTAATGCAGAAAGCTCTAGGAGCTTTCTGCATTACTTTTGTCCTGCATTAAGCTACCACCTGCATCTGGCACCCAGAATTATACCTCTTTTAGGTGGTCGTATTAGGGTTTTACTGTATTAAGAATCTAGATAAAATATATGTAGAGGCAATTGTATTAATTACCAGAAGAAAAATGTTTGATTGAGAAAATAAGTAATTCTGATGTAAGTTAGTATTCCTGTAATCTACAGCTCAGTTTTTATAGGAGAAAAAAGTTAAATCTTTTTGACAGTCATATTGTATTTTTGTAGAGATAGACAATAAAGGTTCAGTGTATTTTATTGATAAAACAATGGATATATTTTTATGTTGGCACACACTGAATGTGTTAAAGATGAGACTTTCCCCCCAACTTCTATGGGAAATATATTAATTTGCAATGGATCTCTATGCATAATTCATTACAATCCCTTATCTAGTGCCAATCCAATAAATCTTTGTTCTTTTCCTGGAAGAAATTTACTGCTCTGACCTAAGTGTGGAACAAAAGACTAAAGATATTCTTTATCAAGCACTTGAATGCATTAGCATCTTTTCTGTCAAGTTATTTTTTGTCACACTTTCAACAGGTGGCACATGTACTGCTTTGAATACTCTTGCAAAAAGCATATATACATGTAGCTAGTTTAAAATGACCAGTTATTGTAATAGAAAGTTTAAATTTGAAACTTTAACTCAAGCATGCAGATGCCTTTGAGCTGTACATGTTCTACTTTGCCCATACTTTGGTGAGCACACAGTGGCAGGCTAAGTCGTACAATTGGAACAACATGAAAGAGGTGGTGTACCCTTACCTGCTGGAAGAATATCTGAAGTTTTTCCTACCTCTAAACAAGAAGAGCCTGCCTAAGTTTCCGCAGTCTCTACAGATGCCCATTAGAAGCCCGCTATTACAGCAGCAGCAGACTCCAGTCAGGTAAAAACAAGAAAGTGGTGTACAATTTCAATTCTGATCCTGATTTTTAGACATTTTGTGAACTCAACGTCTGTCAGGTGTTCACAAAACTTATGAAAATGAGATTTGGGACATACATGTAAATTGTATTTTGTGTATGAAGTCGATTGTTTTATTCTTTTTTCGAGAAAATGTATTATCCACGCCATTGTAAATACATGTACTGGTAACGGTGCAAATGGTTAATGGCTTTGCTATTTGATAAGATCATATGAATGTCCAATGAAAATAGAACTCAAATAGAGTTTTAGGTGGTCCTCTTCTTGCTGCTTTCCAGCAACAGACAGTCCCCTGGAAGTGGAATTCATACCAGGTCAAGATCACGACTTGGTCTACTTAAAACCAGTGTCTTATCACCACAGAAACAGCATGGGCAGGGTTCACCAGTGCATGAAAAGGCTGAGGGAGAGATTTGGTGGTCTGAAACCTTTGTTCAGGTAAATTGCTTAAGATGAGCTCAACATTTTTTACAGTCAGGAAGTTATCACTTCATGATGTGATTTTTCAGGAAATTATATCTATTACATACCGTGTATTTAAAATTGTAAATTCTCATTGGTTGTGATTAACTGTTTAACCAGTTCCCTGTTCTATATTCAATCCAAATTCCAATACCTACTGAATGTTCATGGGCAAAAAAGTTAAAATATGGAAGATGGAACATTATAGCCATTTTAGAAAGTAAAGACACAGATCTTTCAAATTCCATTAACAAACAGAGCAGACCCTGATCAGACACCTCCTATAGGAGCTGTCTGATCTGGGTCTACTCTGTTTGCAAATGCATAGAAAAGCGTATTTATAGAGGAAAGGGTTAACTGTTTTAATGCAAGAAATACGGAGTTTTGCAAACAATAAAGCCCCAGATCAAAGAGCACTTACAGGATCCCTCATATCAGGGTCTGCATTGTTTGTCATTCAAAATCCTGGCAAGGTTAAACCTTTCATACTGAATGGACATAGTTGAACAATGATTGATCATTCCAGATTGAAAATATGGCATTCAAATGTGCCTGGTGTAACCCATTATTCAATAGACATTACCACATATTGTTATGTCGTCTAACCTATTTCACCTTATCAAAAGCCATTTTAGGTCTTTTAACCCTTTTATCACCAGTGTCACAAAAATGCACCAAGACAAATAGTGCAGTCCCAGATCAGACACCACCTTTTTGTCTCAAACTCTATTTCTATATCTGTGCTTTATTCCTTTGAAATTTGCATTTATTTATCTCTTTTCCGTATTTTACAGAATGATTTTGACAAAATTTATTTGCAGACGACAATTAGAAATTTAGCGCTGAAAGGGTTAATGCTAAATGTTCTCAGAGGATGATCCCATCATTGTTAAACCTTTCCTCCATAGGCTATTTTTAGACCCAACCTCTTTGAATGAATCTACCCAAAAGGAGCATTTACTGGAGAAAAGTAAAATTTTAGAATTTTGTAGTTTCAAACCATTGCGATAAATAGAGCATTTGCTCCTATAAGGAGCAAATGCTCTATTTATCACAATGGTTTCAAGAAGTGGTTATTACAGAGGCATAGAAAGGCGTATTTATGGAGGAAAGTCTATACAGTATCAGAGGGTAAAGTTGCAAGAGGATTTTGAATGACAAATAGTGCAGACCCTGATCAGAGGGTTCCTCTAGGATCTGCTCCTACTCTGTTTGCAAAGACGTGGAAATGGGTATTTAAATTATGGAGTAAAGGGTTTAAACATTTTTTTGTGTGAGAAGTAATGATGTAATTGGTTGTTTTAGTTTTCAAGGAATGTAATTATTACATTTACTTCTGTAGGGATCACATTCATCAGTTTTCCCATATGTCCATCTGTCTGGCCTTCACATTTCTTTTGTCACATTTTTTCATCACACTTCAATTTCAGCAGGTGAAACATGTGCTCTTTTTTAAAAAAAAGCTTATCTTTTACATGCAATCACAGATATCAGATTAATTTATTGATTATTGATTTGTTCTAGGTGATCATAGAATTTTGGTTGAACCAGAATTCCCTGGACAATGAGAGAGGCATTATGCCGCAGAATCTGGTAAGCACATGTTTGATTATCATCATCATAGTACAGAGAGCTGTTGATAAGAGGCTGAGGTCAAGATAAGATGCGTAATTTCAAACATTTTCAAGAATAGCCCATTCATTTCTCAACCAAACCCTATACTGTGACCACTCTTTAGAATCGTCTCAAAGAGACGATTCTAAAGAGTGGTCACAGTATAGGGTTTGGTGGAGAAATGACGATTTTAGTATTTGGGTACGCACGTTTATCTGTAGCTCTGTTAGAGGTGTATTATTCTGTTCATATGCCTTGCTTCTCGGCCAAACACTTACTTGTTAGTAATCATTTAAGACAATAGACAGAGACATAACTAATGAATGCAAAAAAGATAGTGTTTGGTGGAGAAACAAAACATTTGAACAGAAAAAAAAACTAATATTCATCATAGATTTTTCTAAATATGCCTCTTAACTTGGGCTCTTTGTTACATAGAATCTGGTCTTTGTAATTAGTAAACAGATGTGTGTGAGTGACTTTTAACTCTTAACTCTTTACCTGATAATTATCAATGAAATAATAACATCATGGATATCAATTTCATGAATTTTTAGAACGGTGCATGAATTCTCTAATTGTTTTGCCTTGGCAGAAACTGTAGACTCAAATCTGTATTATTCCATAAGCAACCAAAGTAGACAGTGACCAGGCAACTCCTACAGGATCTGTCTGATCTGGGTTTACTTTGTTTGCAACTGCATAAAGGAAAGGGTTAAGTATTTCATGATGTTCTTCTGTAGAATTTTCGCTTACTATTCTTAAGCCTCTACAGACTGATTAGGTTATAATTGAATATACCAGTTCATGTACATGTATAGACAAGTAATCCCATGATGCCAACCTTACAACTATCCCATTCCACAGTATGATTATCATTAGTGCATTTTGGGGTTGTGACATTTATCATGTCAATACACAAGACATTTTGTTACATTAATTTCCTTTTATAATAAGACATAATTAATGCAAAAACTACCGTAGGACCGATCTAACCAGTATTTGTTGAACTCTCATTTCAGTAAATATTTTATAGTGTTTTAACATGTCCATGTATTTAGTAGAGAAGTATATAGTAAAACCTCTCTTAACTGGGCATTAAATTGGGTATAAATGTCTTGGTGGCAGCTTAATGCAGGATGACCCTGCATCAAGCAGCCACCTGCCTAAGAGTATCTATATTCTTCTCTGCTACAGTGATTTTTTTACCTGCGAGTCCAGAGTCCTGTGCTCACAAAAATCTCTGGGGATGCTAAGTTTTAAATTATGGGAGTCCCAATAATGCCTTGAAATTTCTAACAAAATTTTGTTTTGAAGTTTTTATGCCCCCGCCTTTAGGCAACGGAGGCATTAAATTTTACCATTGTCCGCACGTATGTTAGTCCGTACGTCCGAAATTTTCGTCACGGATTTCTTGGCTTGTGTAAGGTGGAATGATTTGATATTTGGTCTGAAGCATTATCCTAGCGAGTTGTAACGTGTCTCCCCTTTTCAGGTCTGTCGTCCATCTACTTCCTGTTTGCCAACACTTTGATTGAATTTTGGTGATTGTTTAATGACAAAAATTTCGTAAAAGATTTCTTCGCTTGTGTAAGCTGCAATGATTTGATATTGGTCTGAAGCATAACCATAGTGAGTTGTACCATTTCTCCCCTTTTCAGGTCTGTCGTTCATTTACTTCCTGTTTGCTGGCGGGGGCATCCGTGTCCCATGAACACATTTTCTTTTATTATTAATATCTTAATTATAATCAATACCCAGTTTTTCATCAGCTATTAGTATGAAAAAGCCAGTTTTACAAATACCTTTGACTGGGTGCTTTAATGAATTTTCATAGAATATTTGGACTTGTTCTTTCAATTTGGGGACTCGCAGATTGCAGTTTATCGAGTCCCAGGACTCATGCAAGAAGATTTGTAAAAAATCACTACTGCTAGAATTCTGGTTTAGAGGGATTTTACTGCACAAGTAGCTTTTCATGCACCAACTTTTGAAATGGACAGTGTTTATATTTGCCCTTGTCCATCTGAATCTGTCACATTTCAAGTTTATGTGGTCATTACAATATAACCTCTCTATAACGGCCACTAAATTACACCAAGTATTTTGTGTTAAAAGCAGGTGGCTGGTGAAAGTAAAACAGAACGCTCCTATAAGCAGCCACCTGCCCTTAATACCAACTAATTAACACAATTTAGTGGTTGTTATAGAGAGGTTTTACTGTACCTGTAAGTGACTGTCCACTGATTGATTGTGGCTAAATTGGTCACATTTTTACTGAACGTATGTGGTATATGACCTTATGACCTTTATGTGGTGTATGACCTTTTTACCCATCCAATGTGAGACATGCATGCACTGGCATTTGCAGTGTAGACCAAGATCAGATGACTCCTTAGTCCTAGAGAAGTCTTCAAATCAGGGTCTGCACTGTTTATCATTGAAAATCATCTAACAAGTTTAAGCCTTTCATACCAAGTAGGCTCTTATAGTTATATAGTTAACCTCTTTGTGTAAATCTACTGAAAAGGAGCATTTACTAGAGAAAAAGAAAAATCTAGAATTGTGTAGCTTTGAAACCACTGTGATAAGTAGAGCATTTGTTCCTGTGGAACAAATGCTCTATTGATCACAATGGTTTCATAGGGTGTCAAAAGGCATCAAATATGAGGGTTAAGTAATGATGGATCATTTTACTCTTAAATTACAACATTCACATCTTGTCAATTAAACTCTTTCGCAGTCACTGTCGCATCTGTGAATAATCTATGCAAACAGTTTGGATCCAGATGTGACACAGAGTAACTCGTCGTCTCATCAGGATCCAAACCGTTTGTTATTGTGACTTTCTTGAAACAAAAATGAAGAAAAATAAAAATGGAAAGTTGTAACAGACGACAATTTTAGTTTGCAGACGACAAAATTTGGCAGGGAAAGAGTTAAGCATAAGATTTCTCAAGATGCTTTTGTCATAAAAGTATGATGAAACATTATACAGGTGAGTTGAAATAAAGTCTCTGTGATTATCCCACTTGTAGTCAGGATCGTGGGTCTACACGTCTGACGCCTTTCAGACAATATTTGTAAGTATATGAGGCCTGCCAGTATTTGTAGATGCTGATGCAGGATATTGCTTTGAACTCCTAGAGCAGATCTGTAATCAATCATTCATTCAAGGTTCCACAATATTTTCATGATACCCTTGCTTCACAAAGTGAAGTGGGGGGCTTTATATAGGAATCACGCAAGTTGTCCAATTCTATCCCGTCCTGTCGCATACCTTGTCATTTCAATAACATTAGAACTCTTTGACTGATGATTGCCAAACATAATCAGTAGTCGCACAGAAACAATATTTCGGTCACTGTACATTATCAGCGATATTGTATTATTCAATCATGAGTTATGGCCCTTTGTTAAAATATTTGAGGTGTTGTCCTCAAAAGCATGAGAACCTTTTGACCAACCATTAGCATACTCAGTCATTAGTTACACAGGTATGGTGTCTTGGTGTCAAAATTAGCCCCGCCCCAGGGTTGGCCAGTTTTCAATAGAAACATATATTGAACAGTTTGAAGATCTTCTCCTCTGACTATATGGTGACTGAGTGATATCAGGCTATCACGGCCCTCTTGTTTGTTAAGGTAGAAACTTTAGATTCAGATCTATTATAATTTCATAAGTAAACAGAGCAGACCCTGATCAGATGGCTCCTATAGGAGCCATCTGATCTGGGTCTACTCTGTTTGCCAAGGCACAACAAGGCATTTATATGAAGTAAAGGGTTAAGGTATTAACTACACCAAGTTATATGTCCTGTTCTGTTGTATCAAATTACTGAACTAATAACTGGAAAAGAGAACCTACAAGAAACTTTTTGAATTTTACAAAGTTAATTCATGCCATACAGATTTCAGGTCCATTTCTATTACATTGTATTATAATATCACAAAATGGAGTTCAAAGTATTAACCTTTAAAGTGCTGATAACAAAATTGTTTGTATTTGAATATGTAGTTTGGATCTAGATCCAACACTTTGTACCCTGGTACCTAACTAGGATTTCAATTTTATTACTTGTTCATTGCTGTTTTATTATTTATAAGGAAAATAATCAGGAATTTCAGTTTAAAGTAATACCGACAATGATATGTCAGCATTTCAAAGGTTAAATCCTGTTTTCAACTCTTATCCTGTCTAAGAACTACCAACAATTGCAAATGTTTGTAAAATTTAAATTTCATCCTGCTATGAAAATTGTCAGAAGACGGTCTGTTTCATTCTAAATGTCTAAGTGTGTCTGTCAAAGTAGTACAATGCAACTTCAATAAAGCAATCGTAGTTGTCTAACCCTTAACTCCATGGATATTCATGTAAGAAATAATTGCATCATGAATATTAATTAGATTAATTGTTATAAATTGCACAAGGACACAGGAACGTTTGGCAAAGGTAGAGACTATAGAATCATATCTATATTATTTCATAAGCAAACAGAGCATACCACTGATCAGACATCTCCTATAGGAGCCATCTGATCTGGGTCTGCTCTGCTTGCAAAAGCGTAGAAAGGCGTATTTATGGAGATTTTTAGCTTGTCTGTTTCAAAGAAAAGTCGAGCTATTGTGATCACTGTGTCATAGGCGTTGTCGTTGGCATTGTTGTCGTCAGCGTGCAAAAACTTTAATGTAGCTCATAACTCGAAAA
Organism: Azorinus chamasolen; assembly: GCA_963576725.1. NCBI lineage: Eukaryota > Metazoa > Mollusca > Bivalvia > Cardiida > Solecurtidae > Azorinus > Azorinus chamasolen. The sequence continues at coordinate 48,769,990 of OY755240.1, forward strand.
GTATAAGAGGTATCAACATGAAACTTCATAGGTTAGTAGATCTCATCAAGGGGATGGCCCCTACATAAGAACCATAACTCTTGATTTCAAAATTTTGGAGTTATGGCCCTTTATATTTTTCGAAAATGTTTAATTTAGCTGGACAAGCACCAAATCAGACGAGCGTTGGCGCCACACGTGGCTCTTGTTAATTATTGTATTGAAAACATTAATAATGCGGCATCTCATCAGGATCCAAACTGTTTGTCATCTTGACCATATTTTTGCAAAAAAAATAAATTAAGAATTGAAGCAGATGACAATTGTTGCAGACGAAAAATTACTTTGCGTACAAAGAGTTAAGCAGTTTTTTACCCTGACAGACACTAGAGACTCAGGTGTACAACATGTATAAACATGTAGTCTTAAACAGGTCTTACAAAGTTTCTAATCTTGATTGCGACTGTTTGTTACTGTCTAGCAGGTTATCAGAAGCAGGATGAGATTAAGTTCCGTACTGACACAGTTAAGTTAAGATCAGACCACACTTATCCCTAGTCTGATCTGTATCAAAGCTGAATCCATTTTCATGGAAATGGTTAGGTTAACAGGATAAGAGTTGTGCATGCATAAGTATGTAAAGGAATGTAGGAATGGATTTATGTTTATTTCATGCTGGATTTTAGTTACATTGAATGCCTTTTTTCTGTATAATTGATCCACACTATTAATGTAAAGACCAACCTTTAGGCTTTTGACATCTGATCAGGTTGTACAGTGTGTGTCCCTCAAGTTAGCAGAGCTACAGATATAGGTGTGTACCCAAGTATTAAAATCATCCTTTCTCCACCAAACCCTATTCTGTGACCACGCTTTAGAATCGTCTCTTCAAGACGATTCTAAAGAGTGGTCATAGTATAGGATTTGGTGGGAAAAAAGGGAGCTTTTCTTGAAAATGTTTAAATTTATGCATCTTATCTGGACCTCTGAGTTAGTAAAATAGAATAGGCTCAGGGGGATGGCTAACAGTGCAGAACTGATCAGATGCTGCAGTTAAAGTGTGGTGGCTGATCAGGTCTTCTCTGGTTGAAAAGCCTGAAAGATGTTTTTATACCCCCACAAACAGAGTTTGAGGGGGGTATACTGGAATCAGCCTGTCGGTCGGTCGGGCGGTCGGTCGGTCGGTCTGTCTGCAAAATGTTGTACGGCGAACTCCTCCTTCAGTTTCAACCCGATTCACTTGACACTTGGCATAATTGTTAATCAGGAGTAGTAGATGTGCAAGACACAAATTTCAGGTCTCTGTGACCTTGACCTTGACCTTTGGCCTTGAAATTGGTCTTGAAATTGGCAGGCAAAAGCTTGTACTTTGAACTCCTCCTTCACATTCAACCTGATTCACTTGATACTTGGCATAAATGTTACTCAGGAGTAGTAGATGTGTAAGACATAAATTTCAGGTCTCTGTGACCTTGACCTTGACCTTTGGCCTTTAAATTGGTCTTGAAATTGGCAGTCAAAATCTTGTACTTTGAACTCCTCCTTCACTTTCAACCTGATTCACTTGATACTTGGCATAAATGTTACTCAGGAGTAGTAGATGTGCAAGACACAAATTTCAGGTCTCTGTGACCTTGACCTTGACCTTTGGCCTTGAAATTGGTCTTGAAATTGGCAGGCAAAATCTTGTACTTTGAACTCCTTCAATTTCAACCTGATTCACTTGATACTTGGCATAAATGTTACTCAGGAGTAGTAGATGTGTAAGACACAAATTTCAGGTCTCTGTGACCTTGACCTTGACCTTTGGCCTTGAAATTGGTCTTAAAATTGGCAGGCAAAATCTTGTACGGCGAACTCCTCCTTCACTTTCAACCTGATTTACTTGATACTTGGCATAAATGTTACTCAGGAGTAGTAGATGTGCAAGACACAAATTTCAGGTCTCTGTGACCTTGACATTTGGCCTTGAAATTGGCAGGCAAAATCTAGTACTTTGAACTCCTCCTTCAATTTCAACCTGATTCACTTGATACTTGGCATAAATTACAGAATTTTCTCTATTTTAACTTTGGGTATTTTTGTTATTTGGTCCTGTTACATGTTCAAAACTTTGATTTGCAATCAAGGCTGCCGTGTGGGGGTATTCATCACCTTTAGTGATAGTTCTAGTTTGTTTACCTGGGCTCATGATTGTATGAGCTATTGTACCATGAGAAACTGCACCGTTGGGGTTTTGCAAACAGTGTAGAACCTGACCAGGTACCATATCAATGATGCAATGTCTTATCAGGGTCTCATCATCAGATGCAAAATGTTATTATCCATGTGGACAGGTAACATACAATAAACCTCTACATGTGCCACTATATTAATAAACCTGGGTGTTTTAAGCCCTTTACTTCTTGAATATTTATGAAAGGGTCACAACAGATGTAGATGTTCCTGTGGTATCAGATACTGAAACACTGACATGACAGATGGAGATCTGACATGACAGATGGAGGTGGTACTGTAGTATCAGATACTGAAACACTGACATGACAGATGTAGGTGTTACTGTAGTATGAGATACTGAAACACTGACATGACAGATGGAGATGTTCCTGTGGTATCAGATACTGAAACACTGACATGACAGATGTAGGTGTTACTGTAATATCAGATACTGAAACACTGACATGACAGATGGAGATGTTCCTGTGGTATCAGATACTGAAACACTGACGTGACAGATGTAGGTGTTACTGTAGTATCAGATACTGAAACACTGACATGACAGATGGAGATGTTCCTGTAGTATCAGATACTGAAACACTGACACGACAGATGTAGGTGTTACTGTAATATCAGATACTGAAACACTGACATGACATATGGAGGTGGTACTGTAGTATCAGATACTGAAACACTGACGTGACAGATAGAGATGTTCCTGTGGTATCAGATACTGAAACACTGACATGACAGATGTAGGTGGTACTGTAGTATCAGATACTGACACACTGACATGACAGATGTAGGTGTTACTGTGGTATCAGATACTGAAACACTGACATGACAGATGGAGATGCTATTGTAGTATGAGATACTGAAACACTGACATGACAGATGGAGATGTTCCTGTGGTATCAGATACTGAAACACTGACATGACAGATGGAGATCTGACATGACAGATGGAGGTGGTACTGTAGTATCAGATACTGAAACACTGACATGACAGATGTAGGTGGTACTGTAGTATCAGATACTGAAACACTGACATGACAGATGGAGATGTTCCTGTAGTATCAGATACTGAAACACTGACACGACAGATGTAGGTGTTACTGTAATATCAGATACTGAAACACTGACATGACAGATGGAGATGTTCCTGTGGTATCAGATACTGAAACACTGACATGACAGATGTAGGTGTTACTGTAGTATCAGATACTGACACACTGACATGACAGATGGAGGTGTTACTGTGGTATCAGATACTGAAACACTGACATGACAGATGGAGATGCTATTGTAGTATGAGATACTGAAACACTGACATGACAGATGGAGATGTTATTGTAGTATTAGATACTGAAACACTGACATGACAGATGGAGGTGTTACTATAGTATCAGATACTGAAACACTGACATGACAGATGGTCTTGGTCTATATTATTTGGCAAATATCAAACCCAACAGGGACATTTTCTTGTGGCACTTAATTTGTTCACCCTTATTTTGTTACTGTTTTAAAAAATTACAGTAGCCAGTGTACGTCAAATTGCACGCAAATAGAAAACATTTAGGCTGGCCAATGTTGCTGATGTTTGCTTTATATTTCAACTTGTGATGTATATTTTATTGAACTTTTGTTTTATATTCTTGTGTTTTTGTTTTAGTTCTTGTATGCAAATATCCAGGCATACTCAGTTCTTTCCATATGTCTTGTCTTTTGTGACATGTTCATTATGATTGTGACTTTGATTGAGAAAAGTCTATATATTAATGGCAGGAGTAGAATAAAGTGACCTTGGTTCCAATAAAATGTCACTGGTGTTTTAAATACAATTGGAAGTACATTGTATGTTATTTTGTCTCTTCTGCAAGGTCAGTCCTTCCATCTATCAACTTGTCAGTCATGTTTTTTTCAAGCTTTTTTGCTAGCAAATAACAATGAAATGTAACATTTTTGTAATTTTATAGAATTATTTTCCACTTGTTGATCTTTATCCTTATTATTATACATAGTATTTGTAGTTATTATAAGATTATATATATTTGCCAGCTATGATTGTAGTTTTTAGTGTTATAATTTAGACAGAGATTCAAGATAAGATGCATAATTAAAACATTTTCAAGAATAACTTCTTTATATCTCCACCAAACCCTATGTTGTGACCACTCTTTAGAATCGTCTCTTTGAGACGATTCTAAAGAGTGGTCACAACATAGGGTTTGGTGGAGAAACGACGATTTTAGTATTTGAGTACGCACCTTTATCTGTTGGTCTGATGTAGAGCATTATGAAAGAAAGAGTGTGTAAAATGTCTACCTTTTGATTGTTTGCTAACATGAATGAAATTTATCCTGTTGAACATTTAATACCCATAATGAATAGAAATATTGCATAAAATGTCTACCCTTGATTGTTTGCTAACATGAATGAAATGTATCCTTTTGAACATTAAATACCTTTTGGCTTTGAGATTTATTGTCTGCTTTTTGAAGTACTGTAAAACCCCTCTAAACCAGAAATTAATATTTATATCAAAACCGGTCTTTCAGACAGGTGGCAGCTTAATGCAGAATGAAAGTCATGCAGACTTTCTACCTGCATTAAGCAGTCATCTGCCTAGAAAGACCTAATTTTTTCTTTACTAAAGTTCTGGTTTTGAGAATGTGGTTTTGAGTGGTTCTACTGTATATGTTTCTTTAACCCATTACCTCATAGGCTATTTTTAGATCCAACCTCTTTGAATAAATGTACCCAAAAGGAGCATTTACTAGAGGAAAGAAAAATATCAGAATTGTGTAGTTTTGAAACCATTGTGATAGAGCATTTGCTGCTATGGAGCAAATGCTCTATTTATCACAATGGTTTCATAAAGTGACTTTTAAAGAGGCGTCAAAAAGCGTCGATATGATGGAATGGGTTAAGTGCTTTCCAATAGCATGAGCATGGTGTCAAATTGTTTGAATTCTCATGAGATGCTGAGTAATTCAGGATCTACACTGTTTGCAAAGATTATCATGATTTCACTGGTAGTATGGCAGGAGCTAAACTAACCATTTGTCATATGGCTGTTTAATAGCATACTGGTATAATGAGGGTAAGTACTGACCATTGTTGTCATGGTGATTGGGGGCACATGTTTCTGTTGTAAGTCTGTAGGAAGATACAGAATTATATGTAATGGTTTTAACCCTTTCCCTGTTCTGTATATAGGCCACATTTCAATACCTACTGAATATTCATTAACAAAATAGTTATAAAGAAATCTGGAAGGTGGAGCATTGTAGACATTTTAGAAAGTAAAGAAACAGATCTATCAAATTCTATTAGCAAACAGAGCAGACCCTGATCAGTCGGCTCCTCTAGGAGCCATCTGATCTGGGTCTACTCTGTTTGCAAATGCGTGAAAACACGTTTATATGAGGGAAAGGGTTAAACATTTCCCAGTTCAATGTTAATCTAAGAAATAACAACATCATGAATTATAAAGAATAATTATTTCCTGAATTTTTATATTGGCATGACTCTGTGCACAGGAGTTTTTTTTGTATTGGTAGAAAGAGTAGAATCTGATCTATGTAATACTATAAGCAAACGGAGCAAACCCTGATCAGACCACTCATACAGAAACGGTCTGATTTGGGTATACTCTGTTTGCAAAGGCATGAAAAGGTGTTTCTACAAAGGAAAGTGTTTACCATATGTATGCTATATAGCAAATTTGTTATCATTTTTGCAAACGGTTTGGATCCAGATGTGATGCTGGGCTAATCTGTTTGTCACACTGATTTTCAGTGTATTTAACCCATTCCTCCATAGGCTATTTTTAGACCCAACCTCTTTGAATGAATCTACCAAAAAGGAGCATTAGCTAGAAAAAAGAAAAAAGAAGAAATTTGTAGTTCTGAAACCATTGTGATAAATAGAGCATTTGCTCCTTAGGAGCAAATGCTCTATTTATCACAATGGTTTCAAAAAGTGACTTTTACAGAGGCGTAGAAAGGTGTGTTTATGGAGGAAAGGGTTAACCCTTTACTCCATGAATATTCATGTAAGAATTAATGACATGAATATTAATTAGATTATTTTTTATAACACCCCATGGACATAGGAATTTTTGGCCATGGCACAAAAATGTAGGACAATATCTATATTATATTATAAACAAACAGAGCAGACCCTGATCAGACAGCTCCTATAGGAGCTGTCAGATCTGGTCTACTCTGTTTGCATATGCGTTGAAAGGTCTGTTTATGGAGTAAAGGGTTAACAATAGAGACTAGGCTGTGTGAAAGGTAAACATTGCTGAGAGTTCTGAATGGCAAATAGCACAAACCCTCATTAGGGAGCTCCTCTAGGAACTCCTGGATCTGGGTCTTCACTACAGAGGAACCTGTTTTAACCCTTTCCCTCATATAAACGTGTTTTCACGCATTTGCAAACAGAGTAGACCCAGATCAGACGGCTCCTAGAGGAGCCGTCTGATCAGGGTCTGCTCTGTTTGCTGATGGAATTTGACAGATCTGTTTCTCTGCTTTCTAAAATGCTCCACTTTTCATATTTATTTATAACTATTTTGTTAATGAATATTCAGTAGGTATTGAAATTTGGGCTAAATATAGAACAGGGAAAGGGTTAAATGGGCCATTCATTTATTGAGCATAGGAGTCTTGAAAAGGAGGTGGTTGATTTGAGATAACAATCAATAAAACAACTAAAACCCTATATAATGACCATTAGATAAATAAATACATGTGTAGGGTTGTAAAAGTGCATGAAGTAGCTTAATGCAGAATGGAAGGCTTTAAGCAGGATAGTATATCTGTAGCAGCTTTCTGCATTGCTTTCATTCTGCATTAAGCAACCACAAAATGCAAGAAATTCATTTTGAAAAATGTTATGCCCTCAGGAGCATTTATTAGAGATAATATGGTGCATTAAAAATAAGATGTCATTTTGGGATATTTTATTCACTACACTGATGGATTAGTTATTAAGCATGCTTCAAATTTGCTTTTCGCAGTGGCTAAATGCATGCCGTGTTTGTCTGTAGTTGTTGTCTTAACCCTTTACTCCATAAATTCGCCTTTCTACATCTTTGCAAATAGAGTAGACCCAGATCAGATGACACCTGTAGGAGCTGTCTGATCAGAGTCTGCTCTGTTTGCTTATGATATGATATAGATATGATTCTTCAGTGTCTCCCATGGCCAAAGATTCCTGTGTCCATGTGATATTATAAAGAATTAATCAAATTAATTTTCATGATGTGATTATTTCTTACATGAATATCCATGGAGTAAAGGGTTAACGCTCACCTAAGCACCCACTTATCATGTTTCATTTATCAAAATTGTTATCTGCTTCCTTTCTCAAAGTGCTGTTTTATTTGCCCATCTTTTAATGAGATATATTTAGCCTTTATCATATGAACATTCATTTAACCCATTCCCTCATATAGACGCCTTTTGATGCCTCTGTAAAAGTCACTTCATGAAACCATTGTGATAAATAGAGCATTTGCTCCTTTGGAGCAAATGCTCTATTTATCACAATGGTTTCAAAACTACAAAATTCTATTTTTTCCATTGCTCTAGCTAATGCTCCTTTTTGATAGATTTATTTAAAGAGGGTGCATCTAAAAATAGCCTATGAGGGAATGGATTAAGAAATAATGACTGCATGAATACTAGTTATCTGAATTTTCATAATGATATGATGACCAAGATCTTTTTTCTATCATGGCAGAAACTTTAGAATGGTATATACAACAGAGGCCCAGATAAGATGAGTAAATAGGGAATGTTACACGAAGTGACGATATGAAGGGTTGTATCACATGAGTGGTGGTTTAGCCGTAGTATTATCACGAGCCACAGAGCGGCGAGTGAGAATACCACGGACAATCAACCACGAATGTGATACAACCCTTCATATCATCACTTCATGTAATATTCCATTTATTATATACCTGTTTTAATAAAGGAACGCAAAAGGACATTAATATTCTAACTCCTTTTATTCAGAAACAGAAAACATAGTCCATTCATGAATGGCGCATTGATTTACAACTACGGATCTTGTATTGCACGCTCGTGCAATACAGAAAAAATTATCTGAGAGGTTGTATTGCATGATCGAATACAATCATATTTTTACTGCAGAAATTGACAGGTGTATAATAAATTAAAATATTTTCAAGAATAACTTATATACAACATAGAGTTTGGTGGAGAAATGACGATTTTAGTATTTGAGTAAGCATGTTTATCTGTTGCTCTGATACAACCCATTTTACCATACAGGAGCAGTCTGATCTTGGTCTACTCTGTTTGCAAAGGTATCAAAAGATTTCTCGGTGGAGTTCAGGTTTCTAGCTTACTTTAATGTTCTCTGTCTTAATTAAAAGAAATCTTTTGAAAGAAAGAATTGAAGTAGAGTAAGGCAGATAGTCTTTCTATGAACTTAACTTTATTTCCTTGTGTTCTTCCTTGAAATTAAGGTAAGAGAACTGTTCCTTTTTTTTTGTTCAACTTTATAGATTTCATGATCTTTTTATGTAACCTGGGTCCCTGCTTATAAAGCTTTTTAGTTGAGTCTGAGTTCGTTCTCAAGCTTTTGATTGGTCAGATTTGAGTTCTCAAGCTTTTGATTGGTCAGATTTGAGCCAAAGGCTCAAATCTGACCAATCAAATACTTGAGAACGATCTCGGACTCAACTAAAAGTTTTATAAGCAGGGACCCTGTTCATGTTGGATATTAGAAAGTTCCCAAAGTAAACAGTGTGTGCCCTGATGAGACAACTTCTTTGCTGTCACATGATCTTGTAAAATGACATTTGGGTGCCTCTGTATAGGTCACATTTTGAAACCATTGGACAAGCACTAAATCAGATTATAGCTGGTGCCGCACGCTGCTCTTGTTTAAACATGTTGCAAGTAGAGACTATCACTTTAAGTACTATAAGGAGATACAGACCTGCAAATATCACTCACATTGAACCTTGAACACCAGAGTTATGACCCATTCTTTTGCAAAAACATAACATTTTTGTCAGCCTGGTCAATAATTCGGTTAAATACTGATTCTGGCATTTCTTTGGTGCAGGATATCCATTCAGGGAATTTGCCTCTTGCAAAGGCATTAAAATTCCAATTAGAAGTTCTATTGAAGGAGTTGGTTAACCCTTTCCTCCATAGGCTATTTTTAGACTCAACCTCTTTGAATGAACTACCCAAAAGGAGCATTTACTAGAGAAAATTAAAATTTTAGAATTTTGTAGTTTGAAACCATTGTGATAAATAGAGCATTTGCTCTTTATGAGCAAATGCTCTATATATCACAGTGGTTTCAAGAAGTGGTTATTATAGAGGTCTATAAAGGCGTATTTATGGAGGAAAGGGTTAAGAAATGAGGATTTCTGCTTCTTATATACCCTGGAGCTCTGTTTAAATCCTTAAAGCCATTATTTCATAGGCTATTTTTAGATCCAACCTCTGAATAAATCTACCGAAAAGGTTAGGAGCATTAACTAGAAAAAAGGAAAATTTTAGAATTATGTAATTTGATAACCATTTTGATAAATAGAGCATTTGCTTCAATGGAGCAAATGCTCTATTTATAAAAATTGTTTCAAAAAGTGTCCTTTACAGAGGCATCAAAAGGCTTCAATATGAGGAAATGGGTTAACCCAGCAGATTGTGTTCTTACAGGAAAGTTTCCTCCCAAGTAACAATCATGTACGCCTGGCCCGACTTCTGCTGAAGCACGTCCACACTTTCTCTAACAGTGCAGAGCCAGAGGCTGTGGTGTCCCAGTACCAGTCAGCTGAGATGTCACCATTGGAGGAGTTGAAACGGTGAGTGAGATGAAAATATTGACAGTCAATAAATGCTTCAGTGTTTAAGCCTTTCCTCTATGAATATTCATGTAGGAAATAATGACATCATGAATATGAATTAGTTATATATGTAATAGTACATAGACCCAAGAATTTTCAGTCATGACAGAAACTTTAGAATCATATTCATATCTATATTATATTATAAGCAAACAGAGCAGACCCTGATCAGACAGCTCCTATAGGAGCCATCTGATCTGGGTCTACTCTGTTTGCAAAGGCATAGAAAAGCGTATTTCTGGAGTAAAGGGTTAGTTAACCTTTTCCCTCATGTAAATACCTTTTCATGCATTTGCAAACAGAGTAGACCCAAATATAGGAGCCATCTCATCAGGGTCTGCTCTGTTTGTTAATGGAATTTGATAAACGTGTTTCTTTAGTTTCTAAAATGGCTACAGTGTTGCATCTTCCATATTTCATTATAACTATTAGCGATGAATATTGAGTAGGTATTGAAAATTGGACTAGATATAGAACAGGGAAAGGGTTAATACCGAATAATGTGAATTTCAATGTTATTATACCCCTGCAAACTTGTTTGAGGGGGTATACTGGAATCATCCTATCCGATGATCGGTCAGTTGGTGGGTCGGGCGCGCGGTTGGTCGGTCGGTCCACCCGCATTTGCACATGGGTAGCTGGGGTTGCAAAATCCTAAGTTATTGACCTTTTATTTGGTATACATAATAGCCACAAATAGTAGATGTGCAAAACTCAATTTCCATATGTTTATCGCTGAGCATTGCAGAATTATCTCCCCTTGAAGTTTGATTTTTTTTGTCATTATGTCTCCCCCCATATTGATATGTCTGTCCGTCCATCCGTCTCTCCGTCACACTTTCTTTTCCGGACAATAACTCCTATATGCCTGATGCTACTTGGTTGAAACTTCATATATAGAAAGAGCATAATGAGAGGAAGTGTCATGCACATGGTCCATAACACTGGCTTCAATAATATTGGAGTTATTGCCCCTTGTACATTTTTTTCACACTTTCTTGTCCGGACGATAACTCCTATATGGCTAATGCCATTGGATTGAAACTTCATATGTGGAAAGAGCATGTTGAGAGGAAGTGTCATGCATAAAGCCCATAACTCTGGCTTCAATAATATTGGAGTTATTGCCCCTTGTACATTTTTTCACACTTTCTTATCCGGACGATAACTCCTATATGGCTAATGCCATTGGATTGAAACTTCATACATGGAAGAGCATGCTGAGAGGAAGTGTCATGCTTAAGGTCCATGACTCTGGCTTCAATAATATTGGGAGTTATTACCCCTTGTACATTTTTTCACACTTTCTTGTCTCAACGATAACTCCTATATGGCTCATGCATTTTGATTGAAACTTCATACATGGAAAGAGCAAATTGCGAGGTATTGTCGTGTACAAGGAGCATAACTCTGGTTTCAATACTTTTGGAGTTATAGCCATTTGTTACATTGTTTTTGGCTGATCAATATCTCCTGTTCTACTGATGCTATTGGAATGACATTTCATTTATGGAAAGAGCATGATGAAAGGAGGTGTCAGGCACAAGGGCCATAATTCTGGTATCAATAGTTTTGGAGTTATTTCCTGTTATAATTTTTTTTTCTTAAAAAAATGTGTAGAAAGTGCATGATGATGGAAATATCATTCATCAAGTCCATTACTATGATATCAACATTTTTTAGTTATTTCCCTTTACATATTGTTTTTGTTAGCTCGTCTATTTCAAAGAAAAGTCGAGCTATTGTGATCACTGGGTCATAGTCGTTGTTGTCATCGGCATGCAAAATTTTTAATGTAGCTCATTACTCAAAAGTATAATAGGTATCAGCATGAAACTTCATAGGTGGGTAGATCTCATTGAGGAGAAGGCCCCTACATAACTCTTGATTTCAAAATTTTGGAGTTATGGCCCTTTATTTTTTCAAAAAGTTTTAATTTAGCTGGACAAGCACCAAATCAGACGAGTGTTGGCGCTGCATGCTGCTCTTGTTAGAGTTGTTTGTCTGCCTGTCTGTCACACATCTTGTCTTGTCAAGTTTTCTACAGAGATGTGACAATGTGCCGCAGTGTGTATGTGTGGGTGCGAGGGTTGGGGGAGACATCTGTTTTTGTAACAAAAACCTCTTGTTTTGGCTTGAATCATGGGTATTTGGATTTGCGATCAAGGCTGCTGAGCGGGGGTATTCCATCACCTTTAGTGATAGTTCTAGATTCTATTTACTTAATATCCTTGAGTGCTTACTAACTCTTGTCTGAAATGGTTTTCATTTTGAAGAGACTTAACCCTTTCCCTGTTCATGTTAATTCCAGATTTCAATACCTCCTGAATATTCAAGGACAAAATAGTTATAAAGAAATATGGAAGGTGGAATATTGTAGCCATTTTAGAAAGTAAAGAAACAGATCTATCAGATTCCATAGCAAACAGAGCAGACCATGATAAGATGGCTCCTATACTCTGTTTGCAAATGCATGAAAACACGTTTATATGAGGGAAAGAGTTAAAGATGACTTGAAAATTAAACAGTTTATGAGACAGTGAGTTAATTGATGTATTATATACTTCTAAATGTTTTCACAAATCATATGTGATGTAAAATATTAACCTATTTTTCAAAGAATATTCATAAAGGACGTCTTGAATTTTTTTTATGGATATTAATTATTCTTGTCATAATGAGAAAATTATTGACAAGGCAAACATCTCATTGCCATGGCAAACGGCAGAGAATCAGATGTATATTAGCAAAAAGACCAGACTCTGATGTTATCTTGTAGGCGGTCTCTGATCTGGGTCTGCTCTGTTTACAGTGACATAAAATGGTGTGATTTTTTAATAAAGGGTTAATCCGATATCATATTGATGAAGATTTAATAGGATCAATCAGTGATGCTAAATATTAGCATTCATCAGCAAATTACCTTTTCGTTTCTTACAGAAATCTGATTCCATCATTGTTGCAGAAGAAACTTTACAGCTTTTTCCGACATGGTTTTGACAGATGGCCTCTAGATACTTCCTTTAGACTGGTAATAGAATTTACTCTGTACTATTTTACCCTTTCTTCCATTTCTGTTCATTTAACCCATTCCTCCATAGGCTATTTTTATACCCAACTAGTGAACCTCTTTGAATAAATATACCCTAAAGGATCATTTACTAGAGAAAAGTAAAATTTTAGAATTTTGTAGTTTGAAACCATTTTGATAAATAGAGCATTTGCTCCTATAGGATCAAATGCTCTATTTATCACAATGGTTTCAAGAAGTGGTTATTACAGAGAAGTAGAAAGGCGTATTTATGGAGGAAAGGGTTAACCGGGGCTTTCCCTGTTGAATGTTCATGTAAGAAATAATAAATATTTATTAGCGGAAATTTTAAAAAGGCACATGTACACATGAATGTTTCTTATCGGTAGAAACGTATAGTGGTGTATCTATTATAATTTCATAAGCAAACATAGCAGACCATGGTCAAATGACTTATACCGGATCTGGGTATACCCTGTTGGCAAAGATATGAAAGGTTTTCATATGAAGGAAAGGTTTAATCCATTTTTATCTCGTCTGTTTCGAAGAAATCACGAGCTATTGTCGTATATCCGGCGTCCGCGTCGTTGTCGTCGTCGTCTGAAATCTTAACATTGACCATAACTCGAAAAGTATAAGAGGTATCAACATGAAACTTCGTAGTTAGTAGATCTCATTGAGGGGAAGGCCCCTACATAAGAACCATAACTCTTGATTTCAAAATTTTTGAGTTATTGCTCTTTATTAGCTCACCAGGGTGAGCTTTTGTGATCGCCTGATGTCCGTCTGCGTGCGTCATGCGTCGTCGGGCGTCAACAATTTCAACCTTTAAAAATCTTCTCCTCTGAATCTACAGTGTCCTCAGCTTTCATCTTTGGTACATAGCATCATCTGTAGGTCCTCTACAAAAGTTATATAAATTATGCCCCTTGGGTCAAAATTGGCCCTGCCCCAGGGGTTTTCAGTTTTCAATAGAAACATATAGTGAAAACTTTGAAATTCTTCTCCTCTCAAACTAGAAGGTTCTCAGCTGTCATATTTGGCACATAGCTTCAACTTCAGGTCTTCTACAAAAGTTATATAAATTATGCCCCTAGGGTCAAAATTGGCCCCACCCCAGGGATTGCCATTTTTTGTAGCTGACTGCTTAAACAGCCCATGGGATCACTATATATGCATAGGAAAAACTTTGAAACTCTTCTTGTCAAAACTACATGTCCCAGAGCTTAGATATTTGTTGTATAGATTTACTTAGCATACCTTTATCAGTTGTGTTAATATCATAGTTCTGAGGTTGAAATTGGCCCTGTCCTGTGTATATAGACTTCATCACATCAGAAACTACAGGTTAAAGGTTTCCCCATATTCAGAGATAAACCCGTGCTCTGATAGGACTAGCCAGTGTGAGTGTATTGGTAATCACCCTTAGCCTGATCAGTAGATTAGAAATTGTGTTTAGACAAATTACACACACTCATTTTAGATTGAGAAAACTATGTGGATAATTCTCAAAATGCAGAAAGCTCTTAAAGCTTTTTTTCCATATCTATGTCCTGCATTAAGCTCCCAGCTATCAATATTGAGCCTATAACTGTATCTGTTGTGAAGTTCAGCTTAATACAAATTCAAGTGTTCTATTGCATCTTGGAGAGCAGTGTCTATTTTTAGCTGGCTGTCTTTAGCATAAAAGGTAGGTTATCTCCCTTTCTCACTTTTTGATTACAACTGGATTGCCTCCCTTCTGAATAATGGCAGTTGCAAATTAGATCTGACCTGTAAATAGAACATTTAACCCTTTACTCCTTAAATATGCATTTCTACTCCTTTGCAAACAGAGTAGACCCAGATCAGATGGCTCATGTAGTAGCCATCTGATCAATCTGCTCTATTTGCTTATGATATAATATAGTGCAAATTGCATTAAATTATTTTCATTTTGTGTACAATATACATGTACTTATAATATGTTTACTTAAGCCTTTCCCTCATATAAATGCCTTTTCATGCATTTGCAAACAGAGCAGACCCAAATCAGACGGCTCCTATAGCAGCTGTCTGATCTGTTTGTCAATGGAATTTGAAATATGTTTCTTTACTTTCAAAAATGGCTACACTGTCCCACTTTCCATATTTCATTATAACTATTTTCTCCATGAATATTCACTAGGTATTGAAATTTTGAATAAACATAGAACAGCGAAAGGGTTAAAAGTACATCAATCTTAAAGTTAAGATAAGATATGAATAATAATATGAACTCATGAAAATGTAATGAAAATATCTGAAATTTTGAACATAAGTATAGATTAATTTATTCTTTCTGAATTAAAATTGGCCACATCCCAGGGCCGGCTAGTTTTCTATAGAAACATAGAGTGAAATCTTTGAAAATCTTCTCCTGTGATTGTCTGGTGAGCGATGTCAGAGCCATTCTGGCCCTCTTGTATTTTTTTACAATGACAACAGACGAGCGTTCGCACCCGCTTGCGGTGCTCTTGTATTAATTTCATTTGATTTTGCATTTGCAAGACTTTTTAACTTAACAAGCACAAAGGTGAGCTATTTAGACTGCCATGTGTCCGTCATCAACAATTTCTGTAAACAATATCTCCTAGCCACAGACTGGACCAAATTTCACAGGAATGATTAGCAAGTGACTCTCTATCAGATTTGTATAAATCGTTCCAGTCCGCTGCATTAGTGGGCCACAGGAGCTAAAAATACATGTAGATTTTGCGTAACCATTTCTTTAAATGACATCTCCTAAACCACTGAATGGTTTTCATCTAAAGAAACCACTTATTTAAATGGACTTCCACTCCTGAATCACTGATTGTATTTCCATCAAATTTTACTGGAATGATCTTCAGATGAACTGCTATCAAAGTAATATAAATGGTTAGGGTCTCCATTTTATAAGTAGTGAGAACAAGTTAAAAATAAATTCTACACAACACTATCTGTAAACATAATCTCCATAACTTTGGATTGGATTTTCACCAAATGTCAGGGTATCATCTATATATGACCCTCGATCAGATTTATATAAATCCTTACTGTCCGCTGCATAGGTAGGTAACAGAAACTTAAAATAGAATTTATCAAACAAATTCTTTTAGCCAACATCTCCTTAACCCATTCCTCAATGGGCTATTTTTAGACCAAACCTCTTTGAATAAATCTACCAAAAAGGAGCATTTACTAGAGAAAAGGAACATTTTAGAATTGTGTAGTTTAGAAACTATTGTGATAAATAGAGCATTTGCTCCTCTGGAGCAAATGCTCTATTTATCACAATGGATTCAAAAAGTGACCTTTACAGAGGCGTAGAAAGGTGTATTTATGGAGGAAAGGATTAACAATTGAAATAATTTCACCAAATTTATAGTATTGATCTTCAAGTGACACTCTATTTGAATGAAGAAAATGCTTTGGGTTTGTTGCATAAGTAGATCATACAAGCTTGAAATAGATTTTAAACTCTTTCAGGGCCATAGGCAAATCTGTGATAACTTTTGCAAATAGTTTGCAGAGTAACTAGGCATCTCCTTAGGATTCAAACAGTTTGACAATGCCACTTAGAAATCTCAGGCAGACAACAATCTTTGTAGCTGAAGTTTATTTGTCACCATAAGGGTAAACCCATTCCCTCATATTGATGACTTTTGACGACTACAAAAGTCACTTTGTGAAACCATTGTGATAAATAGAGCATTTGCTCCCATAGGAGCAAATGCTCTATTTATCACAATGGTTTCAAACTACAAAATTCTAAAAGTTTTCCTTTTCTCTAGTTAATGCTCCTTTTCGGTAGATATTATATATTGAATAATTCAAAGAGGTTGTATCTAAAAATAGCCTATGATGTGATGAGTTAATGTACATCTCCTCCGAAACCATGGATTGAGTTTTCACCAAATGTTAGAACTTAGAGGAATGGTCTTGTCCTTTCATACATACTGTATATATGTCCCAAAAATCTTTTTACATATACTGCTCCTTTCCTAATAGACCTAAAGTCATAAACTTCAAACAAAATATATAGTCGGAGGTCCAGATAAGATGCATGAATTTAAACATTTTCTAGAATAACTCCTTTATTTCTCCAACAAACCTTGTACTGTGACCATTCTTTAGAATCGTCTTGAAGAGACGATTCTAAAGAGTGGTCACAGTATAGTGTTTGATGGAGAAATGACAATTTTAGTACTTGGGTACGCACCTTCATCTGTAGCTCTGTATCAACAATTATCACACTATGGACATCAATGCTTATGTATGGTTTTAGTTGCTAGAAATGTGGCTGACATACATACAGCCTTGGAGATACATGGACTCCAGCCAGAAAGTTATCCACGACAAAGATGCTGACAAAGATGCTTTGCATGATATGTGGTAAGTATTTGTACTTTATCCTTAACCCTTTCCTCCATAAATACGCCTTTCAACGCCTCTGTAAAAGTCACTGTTGGAAACCATTGTGATAAATAGAGCATTTGCTCCATAGGTTTCCATACGTTTTCCTTTCCTCTAGTTATTGCTCCTTTTGGGTACATTTATTGAAAGAGGTGTAGTCTAAAAATAGCCTATGAGGGAATGAGTTAAGCTACTCACCTCTTTACATAACCCTTTACAGTAAAACCCTTCTAAACTGGAATTCTAGTAAAGAAAAATTCAGATACTTTCAGATAGCTGCTTAATGCAGGGTGACAGTCATGCAGAAAGCTTTTCTAAGACTTTTACACTGCATTAAACTGCTACCTGTCTCCAAGACTGATATTTATACTTAATTTAACGTCAGGTTTAGAGGGGTTTTACTGTACTCCTTAGATATGCCTTTTATGCCTATTGACGCCTTTGCAAACAGAGTATACCCAGATCAGACGGCTACTGTAGGAGCTGTCTGATCAGGGCCAGCTGTTTGTTTATGTAATAATATAGAACTGACTCTATAGTTTCTACCATTACAGTAAAACCTCTTTATAACGACCACTAAATTGTGTTAATCAGTTGGTATTTAGGGCAGGTGGCTGCTTAAAGCAAGGTGAAAGTAAAACAGAACGCTCCTATAGGAGCGTTCTGTTTTACTTTCACCTTGCCTTAAGGAAAGGGTTAAAACAATCCCCGAATATTCATGGTTCATATGTACCTGTTTGAATTTTAATATAGTCCATTTGAAAGGGTAAAGTAGCTCATGGGTACAAACTGTAATGAGAGAAAAAATGTCATGATTTCTTTTGAAGCATTCATGCTAATAGTTAAACCTTTCAAAACAGTATAAAACTTTTGTTTTAAAAAAGTCGCTGGCTTCTCTAACCCTTTCCTTCATATAAATGCCAGTTCATGCATATGCAAACAGAGATTCGAAGACCCAGATGCATGGAAATGTGTTTATATGAAGAAAAGGATTAAGTGAATTGATCAGCCCATCAAACACATCCATTCTATTGAGGCTTCAAGTTGTCTTATCCCCATCTCAGTATGAAGGTATCATTCCTGAGTATTTTTTCAGGTTTCCATTTATTCGGGACAATTTGTTGTTTTACACGGTGCTGTTCCAGGAGTTTCTTGAGAGGTCAAGGAGAACACAGATGACCTCTGTCTATCACGCCTACATGATGTTCAGAGTGTCCAAGGTATTTCAAGTTTTACCCTTCACCTGTTAACCCATTCCCTTTTTTTGAAGAAAGAAATCATGACATCATCAATATAAATTAGGTTAAATTTTAGCTCGTCTGTTGGGGATAAATGTGTTTATTTTTTAGGGCCCTGCATTGGACATACAGGAGCTCTATAGGAATTACATTTACTGTCTGTCCGTCAACACTTTTGATGTGACGCGATAACTCAAACAGTACTTCACATATTGGTTTCATATTAAGGGCATATGCTTAGTATCATCAGAAGAAGGCACCTATAGTTTTTGAGTTGAATCAGATCACTATGTCTAGAGTTATCTGCCCTTAACTGCAGGTCCCTCTCTGACTGAGTCAGTTTTCGAGTTGATTATCAGTAAATATTCCTAAAGATGACATATTTCTTTATTACAGGTTTTCAGTTTACCAAATCTGGCCCAGTTGTTACGAGAAGGTAAATTTAATTATTTTTCTTGGTTTCTTAGTTTCCTCATCAAGTTTGAGGTTTATATGCATACTGATATATCAGTAGTTATTGTAATGTGGTTTGAAACACTGTAATTCAGTATGATTTTTAACTCCGGCGTCAGCGTCATCGTTGTCATCGTAGTTGTCATCGTCTGAAATCTTAACATTGACCATAACTTCTTCAATTTTTCATTTACAACCTTCATATTTGGTATGCATGTTCATCTTGACAATGACAACAGATGAGCGTTGGCACCCTGTTGCGGTGCTCTTGTTTTGCATACAAATATTATAAGTTACACAGTGTTTCGGCAGGGTGTACGGGTTTGTATGACGGTTTTGGATTCCGTATTTCCTTAGCGCAAAGCCGTGTAACAAATTTTTTTTCAGTCTGGGTCCATTACAAGAAAGAATACATGCATAATCTAATCCCTAAAAGAATACTTTTGCGTTTTGGCACAGCTGTCAATAAAGCCTTGACTCAAACTGACGTCTGATGTCACTCAAACTAACACACTGATTTGCATGCGCTGTAAGTAAACAAGTTTTGGGGTAATTGGGAAAAACAAAAGAAGTAAGATACAAACATGTAATTGACACCTATGTTGTTTTCTTCCATGCGTGTTGATGCTAGACAGTTTTTATTAATTAATTTCGTTTATTTCATAGGAAATAACCACCTTATAAACACAGAAATTGAGTTTGTCTACGCAAATCGATGATGAAACAAAACAGATCAGTCACATGACAGACTTGATTCCTGTACACCTTGGATCAAATGGGGTGTATGGTTTCATACACCCCCTTCACGTGGGCAGTCTCAGCCAATCACATTACAAAAATTTATGATGACTGGAAATATTTTACATTTTGACACTTGTATGCAAAATGTTTGCAAACTGTACAAACAAAAAAGTGAAAACTGCCATTTCCTTGTTTTTTCATTCAGCGGAGAAGATGATGTTCCCTTCGGCCTTTAAGAATGCTCATGACCTAAGTGGAGGGGGCAGCTACATCGCCCCGGAAATGAGCCCGGTCCTCAGAATACAACTAGCTGAGCTGGAGAGACAGGACTTCATCTACATTAACTTGTTTGGCAGGGAGACAGAAAGAGAGGTTAGAATCTTCAAGGACATGATCTGCAGTCTAGTAATGCAGGAATGGCTCACTCACTCTTTCCCTGATACAGTCGACTTTGGCACCTTAGCAAAAAAGAGTAGACTAGATCAGACGGCTCCTGAAGGAACTTTCTGATCAAGGTCTGCTCTGTTTTCTTATGTAATCATAATAGATCTGATTCTGAAGTTTGCCACAGCCAAATGTTTCCTTGTTAATGTGTAAGTATAAATGTGTAACTCCATGAATATTCATGCAGTAATAAGTTCTGAAATTAATTTTCATGGGTGAAAGGGTTAATATATGGTAAACTGAATTTCCACTCAGCAAGCCTATTAATCCATTACCTCATAAGCTATTTTTAGCCCAACCTTGAACAAATCTACCGAAAAGGAGCATTTACTAAAGAAAAGGACAATTTTAGAATTGTGTAGTTTTGAAACTCTTGCGATAAATGGAGCATTTTCTCCTTTAATAGGAGCAAATGCTCTATTTATCACAAGGGTTTCAAAAAGTGACTTTTACAGAGGCGTAGAAAGGCGTATTTATGGAGGAAAGGGTTGAAGATAATGAGCCTTTTCTGGTTGAGAACAAGCAGTATTACTATAACTGTACAGCTCCGTTTGTAAGAAAGAACAAACTTAGTTTTAACTTTGGGTATCTTCCATCTGAAGGGTGGTGTTATTCCTATAGAGTGAATAATTATTATTATTTACTTTGCAGTGTCATAGCTTCCATTATAATCAATTGATTATTTCAGAAATTATATATAAAATCCTAATTGCTTTACACTCTATTTCTATGAAATGAAGAATGGAGAAGAAATTTAAATGAGAAATGAAGCCAACGACAGTTATGGAAAATTAAATCTGGTAAATGTTAATATAGGCTTGAGACAACCTCATTAGATTTTTTTTAGGTCAAAATTACTCAACCTTGATATGACCTGTCTGTTTAATGAACTGTCTGTCTATCCCCATTTTCTGCTCTGTAACTCTGACATGCATGTATGGATTTTGGAATAACTTTGCACAAAGTTTCACCACATCAAGACAATGTGTTGCATGCAAAACTCATGTCCAATGTCAAGGTCATTCTTAGGGGCCAAAGGTCGTAACCTGGCATTTGCATGGCTGCTGTGCAACTCTGATATGCATGAATGAACTTTGGAATAATTTGGCATGTATGTACACTGCATCAAGACATTGTGTCTCGGGCAAGACCCAGGTCTGTCTCTCAAAGATCAAGGTAACATTTAGGGGACAAAGGTCATAACTCCCCTTTTTTGTTTCCATTCTCTTATTCTGACATGCTTGTATGGGTTTTAGAATGATCTGCACAATGCCCAGATCCATTTCTCAAAGATCAAGGTTACACTTAGGGGCCAAAGGTCATGACTCTCTATACCACTTAGCTTGTCTGGTGTATATCTTTTACACTAAATTACCTAGGAATACCACCTTTTGTGTTTAGTTTGATGCATCGTGAGATAGTGGAATGTTGCATACCAGTTTTGGGTAATTCTTACAGTGACCTTGATCTTTGACTTTACAAGATACAAGAATCTTTATTTTGAGTCTGTTATACAACAGATAACATTAGACCACAAGCCATGTCCAAAGGTCCAGATAAGATGAGTAAATTAAAACAATTTCAAGAATGATTTCTTTATGTCTCCACCAAACCCTATGTTGTGACCACTCTTTAGAATTGTCTCAAAGAGACAACTCTTAAGAATGATCACAGCATAGGGTTTGGTACATTCTAATGTGTCTGATCAGGGTCTACTCTGTTAGAACTCATTAGAACCTCCTCTCTGAGGCAATTCTGAAGAGTACCAGCAAGACAGGGTTTACCTGAGAAATAAGATATTTGTATTAGCTTTACTCCATGAATATTTATATATAAAATGATGACATCATCAATATTAATTAGATTATTTTTTATAATGGCACATGGACACGGGACGTTTAGGCCATAATAGAAACTATAGAATCATATCCATATTATTTGATAAGCAAACAGAGCAGACCTTGATCAGATGGCTCCTTCAGGAGCTGTCTGATCTTGGTGTGCTCTGTTTGCAAAGGCGTCGAAAGGCGTATATTTATGGAGTAAAAGGTTAAACAACTTTATCAGGAGTTTTGCGACTCAGTCATGATTTTCTTTTATACAGGTTGATTGTCTGCTTAACCAAATTGAAGTTGCAATGTCAGTGTTGAGGACAGCCCAGGATACAACGCAGACCACAAACACATCCTTCTGGGGGTTTTTCTCCTCAATGTTTGAGAGCCAAACCAAAGCATATGGGGACATGACAGTCTCTGAAGTGAAAAAACTTGTCTCACATCTGGAACAAGCCAAAGTCAACTTTTGTAGAGTTTTCTCAGTAAGTACTGGCCATATGCAAATGTAGATTGGATTTTTTTTGCTGTTCATTTCCGAAATATGATTACATTTTCAAATAGTTTCGGTTAACCCATTCTCGAATATTGACGACTTTTTACGACTCTGTAAAAGTCACTTTGTGAAACCATTGTGATAAATAGAGCATTTGCTCCTATAGGATGGTTTCAAACTACAAAATTCTAAAAATTTCCTTTTCTCTAGGTAATGCTCCTTTTCGTTAGATTTAATCAAAGAGGTTGGATCTAAAAATAGCCTATGTGGGAATGGGTTAAACCTTTACCTCTTGAGTATTCATGTAAGGAGTAATGACATCATGAATATTAATGAGCTGAATTTTTATAATGGCATATGAACACAGAAATATTTGGTATTCTAACGCAATCTGTCAGTTTCCTGCAATCTGATTGGCTCATGTGACCAAATTTGCGGCATATAAAAAGTGTTTTATATGTCGCAAATTCAACCAATCGGAAACGGCCGAATAACAGCATTAGCCTGTAAATATATTAATGCGCTTTCTTTATCTAACACTTAGATCTACTGATAAATTCGTATGCATACACTGACATATATTCAAGTTCAGTCCGGTATTTTGAAAGTTTTTAATTTCCATTCTTTGTCACGACTTGGTCGGTCTTTTATATGTCACGTGGAGAATTATTGAGATACTCAAAGCGTTGTGATTCAGATTCAACCTTATTTATCATACTATTCAAACATAACGTTATAACGTGACGTCATTGTTACAGACGACGTTTTTTGCGTACGGCGCCAAAGACTAAGATAACGTTACTTTTCCTGACATGTGTATTGAAAGTGTATTGGACATGTAATATAGCTGTCACATAATTATTCATGACAAATGTAACTGTGAACTGGTCCGGTGTTTTGACTTTGTGTAAACCAAGGTGAAAACAATCCAGTTATTTTAAGAAATCTGAGAGAAACTGGGCACTATTTCTCGCCTCATCACTCATTCAATCACCTGCGCGCATAGGATATAACAACACGTTGGCATTTTCGTGTTAAGATTGCGTTAGAATAGGGTTAATCCTACTGTAATTTGAAATTTGCGACGGTATATCAGGTTTTTAACGGTCTTAAATTATTTTAATGACTCCGCCTTCGGCGTCGCCATTAAAATAATTTGCGACCGTTAAAAACATCATATACCGTCGCAAATTTCAAATTACAGTAGGATTAACCCTATATTTATAAAATTTGCAGAGTCAGATCTATTACGATTTCATAAGTAAACAGAGCTCCTGTTAGATGTTTCTCTTCAAGGTCTGCTCTGTTTGCTCATGAGCTTTTGACATTATAAAAGAGCTGACTCTACATTTTCTACCAGTATTAAAAAAAAATCCTGTGTTCATATGCTATTATAATAATTAACCCATTCCCTCATACTGATGCCTTTTGCCGCCTCTGTAAAAGTCACCTTTTGAAACCATTGTGATAAATAGAGCATTTGCTCCATAGGAGCAAACGCTCTATTTATCACAATGGTTTCTAAACTACACAGTTCTAAGATTTATCTTTTTGCTAATAAATGCTCCTTTTCGGTAGATTTATTCAAAGAGATTGGGTCTTAAAATAGGATATGAGGGAATGGGCTAAGCTAATAGATATTCTTGATATCATTATACCCCGTCAAAGGCGGAGGGATGTAGTTTTGGCATTATCCGTCCATTCATGTGTCCGGAGTCATATCTCAGAAATGGTTTGGAGTTTTTCCTTTAAACATGTTTAGTACCATAAAGAAATGTGGGCCTGCAGCATCACTCAAATTGACCTTGGAACACCAGAGTAATGGCCCTTTGCCAAAAATGTGACTCTTTTTTTCTGAAACTTTGTGTATGTGTTAAGTAGCATAAGAATATGTGGCCCTGCAAGAATGATTGACATTGACCTAGTTGTTGCTAACATTTTATGTGTACATTTTTGGATTCAGTTGAAGCCCCAAGACATTTCAGTGCTGTCCTCACCAGGAGGAGTTCCAAGATATTCACTTGGTGGCACTATGTGCCAGTCTATAAATACTGACCAATCATCTTTGCTGAACAATTCCATGGCCAACAGCAGCAATGCTACACCACCTGACTGTGAACTGACAGATAAAGGATATCAATTGACACCAATGGGAAGATACCAGGTAATAAATGATTTCACCCTTTCCCTCATATAAACGTGTTTTCACGCATTTGCAAACAGAGTAGACCCAGATCAGACGGCTCCTAGAGGAGCCGTCTGATCAGGGTCTGCTCTGTTTGCTAATAGAAATTGATAAGATCTGTTTCTTTGCTTCCATATTTCTTTATAACTATTTGCCCATGAATATTCAGTAGGTATTGAAATTTGGACTAATTGTAGAACAGGGAAAGGGTTAACCCTTTACTCAGGATCTACACTATTTGCTACTTTGTCAATCTAATTTTATGTTATTAACCCTTTCCCTTATATAAACACCTTTTCACACATCTGCAAACAGAGTAGACCTAGATCAGGGTTTGCACTGTTTGCTAATGGAATTTGATTGATGATTCTTTAGTTTTTATACGCCCACCTAATAAAGGTGGTCGTATATTGTCGTGGCCCTGTCCGTCCGTCTGTTTGTTCGTTCGTTCGTTCGTTCGTTCGTTCGTTCGTTCGTTCGTCCGTCAACATTTTGTTTGTCCGCTGTTTTCTGGGAAAACTATTTGACAGATATTAATGAAACTTCACACAAATGTTTAATGCATCAAGATCTCAAGCTGAGTTGATTCTGAGGTTCATTTGATTTTTCATTTCAGAGTTATGGCCCTTGTTTTAAAAAAAATGCAAATAGTTTGTCCGCTGTTTTCTGGGAAAACTATTTAAAAGATATTAATGAAACTTCACACAAATGTTTAATGCATCAAGATCTCAAGCTGAGTCGATTCTGAGGTTCATTGGAATTGTCGTTTCGGAGTTATGGCCCTTTTACTTAAAAATAGTGCAAATACATGCAAATAGTTTGTCCGCTGTTTTCTGGGAAAACTATTTGACAGATATTAATGAAACTTCACACAAATGTTTAATGCATCAAGATCTGAAGCTGAGTTGATTCTGAGGTTCATTGGATTTTTCATTTCAGAGTTATGGCCCTTGTCCTTAAAAAATATGCAAATAGCTTGTCCGCTGTTTTCTGGAAAAACTATTTGAGAGATATTAATGAAACTTCACACAAATGTTTAATGCATCAAGATCTGAAGCTGAGTCAATTCTAAGGTTCATTTGATGTGTCGTTTCGGAGTTATGGCCCTTGTATTTAAAAAATAATGCAAATACATGCAAATAGTTTGTCTGCCGTTTTCTGGGAAAACTATTTGAGAGATATTAATGAAACTTCACACAAATGTTTAATGCATCAAGATCTGAAACTGAATTGATTCTGAGGATCATTTGATTTTTCTTTTCAGAGTTATGGCCCTTGTCCTTAAAAAATAATGCAAATACATGCAAATAGTTTGTCTGCTGTTTTCTGGGAAAACTATTTGAGAGATATTAATGAAACTTCACAAAAATGTTTAATGCATCAAGATCTGAAGCTGAGTTGATTCTGAGGTTCATTTGATTTTTCATTTCAAGAGTTATGGCCCTTGTCCTAAAAAATATGCAAATAGTTTGTCCGCTGTTTTCTGGGAAAACTATTTGAGAGATATTAATGAAACTTCACAAAAATGTTTAATGCATCAAGATCTGAAGCTGAGTTGATTCTGAGGTTCATTTGATTTTTCATTTCAGAGTTATGGCCCTTGTCCTAAAAAATATGCAAATAGTTTGTCCGCTGTTTTCTGGGAAAACTATTTGAGAGATATTAATGAAACTTCACAAAAATGTTTAATGCATCAAGATCTGAAGCTGAGTAGATTTTGAGGTTTATTTGATTTGTCGTTTCGGAGTTACTTAAAAAATAATGCAAATATATGCATATAGTCGTTCGCTGTTTTCTAGCAAAACTGTTTGACAGATATTAATGAAACTTCATACACATGTTTAATGCATCAAGACCTGAAGCTAAGTCGATTCTGAGGATCATTTGATTTGTTGTTTCGGAGTTATGGCCCTTGCACTTAAAAAAATAATGCAAATCTATGCAAATATGAGGATGGCCATAACTATTCATTTGAAATGATATTTACTTCAATTTTTTTATATGGTTAAACCTTAATGTGAATTTTCACATATATTGCGGGGGTTTTGATATGTCATTTTATTCTAAAGTTAAGGTCCTTGAACTTTGTGTGTTCGTTGCTTTGTTTGTCGGTCAACTTTTAGTTTGTCTGTTGTTTTCTGGGAAAACTATTAAAATGATATAAATGAGACGTAACACAAATGTTTTAAGCAACAAAATTTGAAGCTGAGTTTATTTTGAGGTTCATTCAGTTTGTCTTTACAGAGTTATGGCCATTGCACTTTACAAAAATCTGCAAAAATGAGGATTAGCTGTAACTTTTTTATTTAATAAGATATTCACTTCATTTTTTTTAAAAAATAGTATCACCTTAATATGGAAATCAAGATCTGAAGCACAGATTAGAAAATGTCAACACTTATAAGGCATGTTGAATCAGAGTACGTTTGCAAGTGGGCGTATTATGTACCGTATGCGGTACTCTTGTTAAAATGACTCGATATTCTACCTTTCATATTTCATTTTGTCCATAAATATTCAGTATATAAATATTCAGGTATTGAAATTTGGAATAAATATAGAACAAGGAAAGGGTTAAAATGATACCAAATGAACGTTTTAACCCATTCCCTCATAGGCTATTTTTAGACCCGATCTCTTTGAATAAATCTACCAAAAAGGAGCATTTACTAGAGAAAAGGAAAATGTTAGAATCGTGTAGTTTTGAAACCATTGTGATAAATAGAGCATTTGCTCCTATGGAGCAAATATTCTATTTACCACATTGGTTTCAAGAAGTGACTTTTACAGGCGTAGAAATGCGTATTTATGGAGGAAAGGGTTAAGCTGTACAAACTGGTGGAGATATTAATAATTTAGGATAATTAGAGTATCTTTGTCTGACCTGGGTCTACTCTGTTTGTAGAGGCCTTGAAAGGTGTATTTATCGAGTAGGGTTAACCCATTACCTTATAGGCCATTTTTAGATCCAACCTCTTGAATAAATCTACTGAAAAGGAGCATAAACTAGAAAAAAAGAAATTTTTAGAATTGTTTAGCTTAGAAACCATTGTGATAAATAGAGCATTTGCTCCTGTGGAGCAAATGCTCTATTTATCACAATGGTTTCAAAAAGTGACTTTTCCGGAGGCGTCAAAAGGTGTCAGTATGAGGGAATGGGTTAACTGTACTATTGCTTTGAAATATTTTGAAGTAAAGGGAATTGAAAATCTGCTACAATTTGTAGATTAGGAAATTTGAAATGTTTAGCCATTTCATTTCTTTTATTTCAGCTGATGAATGGCCTAAGAAAGTTTGACATACACTACCGAGGTGACCCTGACCTTCAACCAATCAGAAGCTACGAAAATGCCACAATGGTTAGAGCTTTGTACAGACTGTCATCGTTTGTCAACAAGCAGGTGTGTTGATTGGTTCCTTTATCATACTAGCCACTTGTCTTGAAAGGCAACTGTCAGACAATTACAGTTAGTGTTGATCTAGACCATTGACTGCATTGGGAATTAGATATCTGATCAGGGTCTACACTGTTATTCATCAAATTCAATATATTTAATATTTTGCAATAAAGCACAATTTCAAGTACATGTAGTACAGTTTGCAAAATACTTCTAAAATCAGTAAGTGTACAGTATTCAAGTTCTTAAATTTCAGGATTTTTACGACGTTACAGGCAGTTACAAAAATCTTAAACTATCAAATGAATTGCAACCAATGAAAGGAAATAAATCATATGGTAGAAACTGCGTTAATGGCCATTATATTAGCACGTAATACAAACAAGGCCTATCAAGTGCAGTGTATAGGGTAGATACCATGTTAATGGCTGTTATATTGACACGTAATACAAACTATATCTAGTGCAGGGTATAGGGTAGAAACCATGTAAATGACTGTTATATTGACACGTTATACAAACAATATCTAACAATATCATTTGACGCCTCTGTAAAAATACTTTTTGAAACCAATGTGATAAATAGAGCATTTGCTACATAGGAGCAAATGTTCTATTTATCACAATGGTTTCAAAACTGCACAATTCTAAAATTGTCCTCTTCTCTAGTAAATGTTCACTAGATTTTGTCTAAGAGGTTGGATCTAAAAAATAGCCTATGAGGGAATGGGTTAATAGCTGTTATACTGACACGTATTACAACAAGCCCTATCTAGTGCAGTGTAGAGGATAGAAACGATGTCAATGGCTGTTATATTGACACGTAATACAAACAAGTCCTGTCTACTGCCGTGAGCTCAAGAAACCTCTTGCATGGTGTCTGAAGCAAAACATTCATGATGAATCTGTCAAGTTTAATGTACCGTATAACATGCTAGATCAGAAAAATATTTTTCACTTCTTTCAGTTTTCAAGAGAGATCCAGTCTGTATATCAAAGACCAGATTTTATCGGAAAAATGGCTAAAGTGTACTTCGCATCTCCACTGCCTGCCAGCAAGGTTCCATCCTCTCCGATATCCAAACGGGAACTTGAGCATCTACATACACCTCGACTCAGTCTCCGATTCCTGGCCAGTTACCAGACAATAGTTTATCTGACTCTGTTATACCTCTTTCTTGGATTTTCTTTCGGTATGGGGCCAGTGGGTTACATTTTATTCCTCTGTGTTTGTGTGTTTGTGTTTGGACTCTTTAGAGCTTTGTTGATAACAGAAAATAAAGTTTGTGATTCTGTCAGTCCAGGAAGATGAAAGTTAAGCATTCAGAATTGTTTGTTAAAAAATAAGGATGATGTTCAGAAAACTGTGGAGGTCTACAGTTCTCTGTTGTCTTATACAAAGCTGTATAACCCTTCCCTCCATAAATAAGCCTTTCTACACCTCTGTAATAGTCACTTCTTGAAACCATTATGATAAATAGACCATTTGCTCCATAGGGGCAAATGCTCTATTCACCACAATGGTTTCTATACTACACAATTATAATATTTTCCTTTTCTCTAGTAAATGCTCCTTTTTGGTAGATTCGTTCAGAGAGGTTGGGTCTAAAAATAGGCTATGGAGGAAAGGGATGACAGTATTGGGGATAACAGGGAAAATTAACTTATGTTGATTGAGATAAACATATATAATGGAACCTCTTGAAATGGATGCCTTCAGCAGTTAACCCTATACTCCATGAATATTCATGTAAGAAATATTAATATCATGAATATTGATTACATTAACTGTTATAATAGCACATGGACGCAGGAATGCTTGCCTTGGCAGAAACTGTAGAATCATTTCTATATCATATCATATTAAGCAAACAGATCTGGTCTGTGTCTACTCTGTTTTGTTAAGGCGTATTTATTGAGTAAAGGGTTAACCCTTTACTCCTTAAATAGGCTTTTCCACACCTTTGCAAACAGAGTTTACCCAGATCAGAGCAATCTGATCAGGGTCTGCTCCGTTTGCTGCTGATAATATAGATATGACTCTACAATTTCTTTCATGGCAAAAACCTCCTGTGTCCATTTGCAACTATTACAATTTATCTAATTTTAACCCTTTCCTCCATAAATATGCATTTCTACGCTGCTGTAAAAGTCACTTTTTGAAACCATTGTGGTAAATGGAGCATTTGCTCCTAAGGAGAAAATGCTCTATTTATCACATTGGTTTCAGGACTACAAAATTCTAAAAAAAATCCTTTTCTCTAGTTAATGCTCCTTTTCGGTAGATTTATTCATAGAGGTTGGATCTTAAAATAGCTTATGGAGGAAAGGGTTAATAACCATATGTCATTATTTCTCTCATGAGTATTCATTTAGTAAAGGGTTAACATTTGAGTTGTTTTCGACAATTTGTTGCTTGATTTAATCCATTCCCTCATATGCTATTTTTAGATCCAACCACTTTGAATCAATCTACTGAAAAAGAGTATTTACTAGAGGAAAGGAAAATGTTAGAATTTTGTAGGTGTTAAACCATTGTGATAAATAGAGCATTTGCTCCTATAGGAGCAAATGCTCTATTTATCACAATGGTTTCACAAAGTGACTTTTACAGAGGCTTAGAAAGGCGTATTTATGGAGGAATTATTTTTTATAAGCCTTTGGGGTTTTTTGAGTGATTAATCCTTTACTTGATACATATTCATACATACTAATGAATCTTATTCTTGCAATAAAAAAATAAGATATTGAAATTTGTTAGCATGGCTACTAGGAGAGAATCAGACCTGCAACATGTCAGCAAGCAAAGCAAACCCTGATCAGACAGCTCCTGTAGCAGTAAGAACTGTCTGGTCTGCATCTACTCTGTTTGCAAAGATGTATAAAGACGTGATTATGCTGTGAAGAGTTAACTGTTATTGCTCCTATAGGAGCAAATGCTCTATTTATCACAATGGTTTCAACAGGTGAATTTTACAGAGGCGTAGAAAGGCGTATTTAAGGAGGAAAGGGTTAAACCATCTTTTTGCCACCAAAGACTATGTTGTGACCATTCTTTAGAATCGTCTCAAAGTGGTCACAACATAGGGTTTGGTAGAGAAATAAAGAAGTTATTCTTGAAAATGTTTTAATTTACGTGTCTTATTTGGAGATCTGATAAAAGTTATATTCAGTGCAGTGTTTACCAAATGAGCACACTTTATGAAGACAAACTTTTAGGCTGTACAAACAATGCAGAAGCACATCAGCAGCCATGTTTTAACCCTTTCCTCCATAGACTATTTTTAGACCCAACCTATTTGAATGAATCTACTGAAAAGGAGCATTTACTAGAGAAAAGGAAAATGTTATAATTGTTTAGTATAGAAACCATTGTGATAAATAGAGCATTTGCTCTATAGGAGCAAATGCTCTATTTATCACAATGGTTTCAAGAAGTGACTATTACAGAGGCGTATAAAGGCATATTTATGGAGGAAAGGGTTAACCCTTCACCTGTTTAAAATTTATTCAAGATGTCTTCACCTCATGATTATTCATGGACAGAATCAATAAAATGGAACAGAAAAGGGATTTTTTTTCACTGCATAATCAGATCTATAAATTTCCATAAGCAAACAGCAGATCCTGATCATACGGCTTCTCTATGAGCCGTAAGATCTGGTCTACTCTGTTTGTAAAAGCGTGAAAAGACGTTTATATTAACCCATTACCTCATAGGCTATTTTTAAACCCAACCTCTTTGAATGAATCTACCTAAAACTAGAGAAAAGGATTTTTTTAGGATTTTGTAGTTGGAAACCATTGTGATAAATAGAGCATTTGCTCCTATAGGAGGCTCCGAGCAAATGCTCTATTTATCACAATGGTTTCAAGAAGTGACTATTACAGAGGCATAGAAAGGCGTATTTATGGAGGAAAGGGTTAATTTAAAGAAAGGGTTAAAATTGAACTTTTTGCCGCCTATCAGAGCCTATTCTGTTGTATTGACATGTGTGACAGACAGTGTAAATCCTGATCAGATGCCATATATTAGACAGAGTGACTGAGTTGGTTCTACACTGTTTGAAGAACCCAGACATTTGCTCTCTTAAAGCAAGGTGCAAATATTGTCAGAATGTAATTATCTCAATCAGCGTCAGTATCTAGCCAGTTACCAGAATGTTTGAATGAGGACCTTGTTACCATATTGTGTTCGTCATGTTTTGATTTAAAGATAAATAAACTTGTGTCATAGACAAAATTAACTGATAAAAGTAATTTTGTAAAAAAAATTATGGACTTTATTTGTTGTTGTACTTTATTCCCACTGAAAAGTTCCCAGGAGACTGATCATGTAAAATGTTTTCACGTGACAGTTTCTGATTATAACAAATTTACACCAGTACCGTTGCAATGTATAGTTATACATGTATATAATATTAAATTGTGTAAATTATATTGCTTACAGAGTATAGATCACAACGTATTCCCGCATACATGTATTGACACCTTTGTAAACGTCACTTTTTTAAACCATTGTGATAAATTAAGCATTTGCTCCATAGGAGCAAATGCTTTATTTATCACATTGGTTTCAAACGTACAAAATTCTGAAATTTTCCTTTTTCTCTAGTAAATGCTCCTTCGGTAGATTTATTCAAAGAGGTTGTATCTAAAAATAGTCTATTCATGGGTTAATGCAAGATATACACTTTATATTATATCAGCTTGTTTTCCTTACTGAAGCTTACATACAGCAGTTTTGTTTTATACTGTCAAATACTTATATAAACTATAAATAGACATATACATACATATGTATGTACAGTTGAACTTCGATATCTCGAACTTCAAGGAAAAATACAAATTACTAATCTAATTTCTAATCTAGACAATTTCTCAAGTTTACAGCTTAATGCATGTCTGAAATAATGCTGAAAGGTCCTCTTTAGGAGCTTTCAGTATTACTTTAGATCTGCATTAAGCTATCCTGTGTATTTCTAGATTTGCGTAGTGACACGTTTTAAAAATATTCTGTATTGTAACTTTTGGAAGACCCGAACTTTTACTTCGAGTTATCCCAAAGTTTGAGTCATCCGAGTTTGAGGCATCGAAGTTCAACTGTACATGTATCTGCTATAAATCATTGTTACTTTATTATCCTCCACCCCTTTGCAAAAAGGTGGCGTAGATTAATTTACAAATGTCGTTTGGTTGGTAGACCAAATGGTTTCTGACCTATAACTCGTCAAACCTTGTTAATCAGTCTTCAAATTGGGTAGGGAGGTTATCATTGATGATTAAACAACCCATTTTCATTGTTAGGTCAATAGGTGAAAGGTCATGGTCAACTGACCTTGAAGATATCAGCCCAAATCATATGCACGATACATATTCTGGTTATGATTATGTTTAAAAACCGGGCAAAACGTTGCTGCGTTATAGAGCAGAAACGAAATTGCAGCAGTATTGATATCAAACATTTTTCGTTAACTTGATCATGAACATTGCAGACGAGAAAGTTGCTTCGTGAAGATAGGCTTTAATTCGTTTACTGTCAATGCCGCATCTGTAATTTCCTAGGCAAACAGTTTGGATCCAGGATCCAAACTGTAAGTGTGGTATTGTTGTCTTTTTAAATAAAACTGGGGAAAATTGTAGCAGACGACAATGAGTTAACAACAGAGTTGCTTATACAGCAGAACCTGTCTTAAGCGACACCACCATAAAATAGGTCTGTAAGGCAGGTGGTATTTTAATGCAGGGCAAAAGTAATACAGAAAGCTCCTAAGGGAGCTGTTTGCATTTCTTTTGTCCTACATTAAACAGCCACTTGCTTTTTAACACTCCTATGGTCAAAAAATGAGTGGCCGCTTCTAAATAAAAGACAGGTTCTACTGTACATGTATTTGGAAGACAGCAGGTGTGTATATTCACATGAAATGAACACACGTGGGTTGTCTAGATAAAAAAAAATATTCATAAAGGAGAAGGAACTCATCATGAAGTTGGAGATACTCTTCCTTGCGATGTTTTTAGGTAATTTACGATGTTTGAAACGTTTTATTGCATTAACAGTTAACCCTATCAACACTACGTGACGTTTGTCTTCAGAAAGCGGCATCTGCTACAGTTTTGCTGCAACTCATGTCCAATACAGTAGAACCCCTCTAATGCGACCACTTAATGAATAAACATAGATGTCTTTATAAGCAGGTGGTTGCTTAATGCAGGACAAAAGTAATGCAGAAAGCTCCTCTAGGAGCTTTCTGTATTACATTTATCCAGCATTAAGCTACCACCTGCATCTAGCTCCCAGAATTATACCTCTTTTAGGTGGTCGCATTAGCGGGGTTTTGCTGTACTACCAGTGTCACACAGACTGGATTTTAATCTGGTTCCAAACTATTTGCAATGTCGTCAGTATTTGTTTCATTGGCATCCTGCTAACATTACCAAAAATCTATTTCGTTGACTTATATTCAAGTACGATATATGTGTGTCATTACTTTATTGTTCACGAAGTGCCACTGTGAGCTGTTAGGATAGTGCTCTGTGAGTAGGTCAATTTGAATCACACACAGCATGTATAGTTGTTCTACAAGATCCCACTCTCTAACAAACGTCTCCATACTTCTGTTGGTTTTTGTGTCACCTGCCGAGAGGCAGTGTGTCACTTAGGGTTCACTTTTCCGTCGTCTGTCTGTCTGTCCGTCTGTCCGTCACACTTTCTTCAATATTTTTGGAGTTATTCCCCTTTTTCATATTTTCTTGTCCGGACAATTACTCTTTATCTACTGGTTCAATTCATTTGAAACTTCACATATGTAACAAGCATGATGAGAGGAAGTATCATGCGCGAGGGTAATAACTAGCATCATTATATTTGGAGTTATTTCCATTTTGTCATATTGTTTTTCTTATTATATTTTACAAATACCATTCAGGTTTGTCATGTATATACCATTGTCAACTAAACCATGGATGGGTGGGTCAGTGGATGTTTCTTTTAATCCGGTTGGGGACTCATGTATTGCATAGCAATACAATATTAACTTGTTCCCCTTTGTTCTGATTTTCGCACTCCAGCATATTAACAGTTTTTGTGTCAGCTGCGAGCAGGTGACACATGTGTTCCTCCGAACACTCTTGTTTTGTTTGTTTTGGTGGTGTTTTTAGCTCACCTGGCACAAAGTGCCAAGGTGAGCTATTGTGATGATCCTATGTCCGGCGTCCGGCGTCGTGCGTCGTGCGTATGTGCGTATGTGCGTAGTGCGTAGTGCGTCGTGCGTACGTGCGGGCGTCAACAATTTACTTAAACATCTTCTTCTCTGGAACTACAAAGCCATGAGCTTTGATATTTGGTATGTAGTATGATGTAATGGTCCTCTACAAAGAATTTTCAAATTATGTCCCCCGGGCCAAAAATGGCCACGCCCCAGGGCTTATCAGTTTTTCATAGGAAAATCTTTAAAAATCTTCTTCTCTAAAACTGTAAGGCATAGACCTTTGATATTTGGTATGTAGCATCATCTAATGGTCCTCTACTAAGATTGTTCAAATTATGACCCCTGGGTCAAAAATGGCCCCGCCCCGGGGCTTATCAGTTTTTCATAGGAAAATCTTTAAAAATCTTCTTCTCTGAAACTGTCAGGCATAGACCTTTGGTATTTGGTATGTAGCATCATCTAATGGTCCTCTACTAAGATTGTTCAAATTATGACCCCTGGGCCAAAAATGGCCCCGCCCCGGGGCTTATCAGTTTTTCATAGGAAAATCTTTAAAAATCATCTTCTCTGAAACTGTAAGGCATAGACCTTTGATATTTGGTATGTAGCATCATGTAATGGTCCTCTACTAAGATTGTTCAAATTATTACCCCTGGGCCAAAAATGGCCCCGCCCCGGGGCTTATCAGTTTTTCATAGGAAAATCTTTAAAAATCTTCTTCTCTGAAAATGTAAGGTATAGACCTTTGGTGTTTGGTACATGTATGTAGCATCATGTAATGGGCCTCTACTAAGATTGTTCAAATTATGACCCCCAGGACAAAAATGGCCCCGCCCCAGGGCTTATCAGTTTTTCATAGGAAAATCTTGAAGAAATCATCTTCTCTGAAACTGTAAGGCATAGACCTTTGATATTTGGTATGTAGCATCATCTAATTGTCCTCTACTAAGATTGTTCAAATTATTACCCCTGGGTCAAAAATGGCCCCGCCCCAGGGCTTATCAGTTTTTCATAGGAAAATCTTTAAATATATTCTTCTCTAAAATTATAAGGTATAGACCTTTGATATTTGGTATGTAGCATTAATTAATCGTCCTCTACTAAGATTAATCAAAATATGACCCCCGGACAAAAATGGCCACGCCCAAGGGCTTATCAGTTTTTCATAAGAAAATCTTTAAACATCTTCTCCTCCAGAACTGTAAGGTCTAGGCCCTTGATATTTGGTATGTAGCATCATCTAATGGTTTTCTACCAAGATTATTCAAATTATTACCCCTGGGTCAAAAATGGCCCCGCCCTGGGGCTTATCAGTTTTTCATATGAAAAGCTTTAAGAATCTTCTTCTCCAAAACTGTAAGGCAGAGACCTTTAATATTTGGTATGTAGCGCTATCTAATAGTTTT
The DNA here is from genome assembly GCA_963576725.1 of Azorinus chamasolen. Taxonomy (NCBI): domain Eukaryota; kingdom Metazoa; phylum Mollusca; class Bivalvia; order Cardiida; family Solecurtidae; genus Azorinus; species Azorinus chamasolen. The sequence goes on from OY755240.1 coordinate 48,806,944, forward strand.
CTATCAAGATTGTTCAAATTATGTCTCCTGGGTTGAAAACTTCCCCGCCCAGGGGCATATCAGTTTTTTATAGGAAAGCTTTTAAAAATCTTCTCTTAAAAATCTTTAAAAGTCTTCTCTGAACTTGTAAGGCATAGACCGTAGATATTTGGTATGTTGCATTATCTAATAGTCCTCTACCAAGATTTTGAAATTATGAACCCTGGATCAAAATTGACCCTGCTCTGGGGCTTAACAGTTTTTCATAGAAAAATCTTTAAGGTCTATACTCTTTATATTTAGTATGTAGCATCATCTGATGGTTTTCTACCAAGATTTTCAAATTATGCAATCTGTCATTGAAATCATTAATCTGTTACGAACAGGTGAGCGATTAAGGGCCATCATGGCCCTCTTGTTTGTTGTTGTTGTTTGGGGGGGGGTTGGGGGGGGGGGGGGTTCGCAACAACTAAAACTATAATAACGATATAAGTTTTTTTTAAAATACAAGTGATAGCTTAATGCGGACTGAAACCAATTCAGAAAGCTCCCTATAGGAGCCTATGCATTGCTCTCATGCAAGTAGCTCCTTTTAGAAAATGTAATGCCCTCAGAGCATTTATTAGAGATGGTACAGTATGCTTTGAAAGACAGTGGCAAGGGGCGATGCTAGTTTTCCATATACAGTAAAAACCCTCCAAACCAGACGTTCAAATTATCACAAATTCTGGCCTGTAAGCCAGGTGGCAGCTTAATGTAGGATGAAAGTCATGCAGAAATATCCCAAATGAGCTTTCTGCATGACTTTCATCCTACATAAAGCAGCCACCTGCCTAAAAAGTTCTAAATTCCTCTTTACTAAAATTCCGGTTTTGAGAGGTTTTACTGTATGGCTATACATATACAGTGTGGATTTTACAAACTCCATCCTCGCAGAAATTAACAGTTTAATTTCAAGGATATTCTGAAGAAATAATGTTGTGGCTGATTGTCTTTAAAGGTCCTTGAAATTACATGTACAGTGGATTTTACAAACACCATCCTCGCAGAAATTAACCCTTCGCTTGCTATTCACGTCAATATACCTACCTGTAAATAGTGAAGACCCAGATGAGACAGCTCCTGCAGGACCTGTCTCATCAGGGTCTGCACTATTTACAAGTTGATTGTGCAACCAGTGCACTCCACAGCAGTGATTGCACAGCGAAATACTTGTACACAGTGAAGATATATGTAATTATACAACAGGGCATGGGCAAAGAAGGAGAAATGTATTTTAAAATTCAGCAACAGAAGGATTTATAGATTAATAATTTCAATGATGTTTTGGAGAAATATGTTGTCTATAAAGGTCCCTCATATTACTTCCATATGATAAAACCGTGGTAATGAAGTGCAGCTCTAGTTTCCATAAATGTCTACTATATTGAACGCTTGAAAAGTCGTAATAGATCTATATGTATATATTTATTTTACAGAGCCATTAGACGCTGGACCCGTATTCAATAACATTTAGGTCTAAATTTAAGACTCAAGCTCAAAAACTGCAAATTCAAATTGTTGTTGAATAACCCTTATAGTGCAAGACACGAGTCCCTAATATCCTTTGCAGACATTTTTCTGTTTGCTTCTGAAATAATATAAATCTGATTCTGTAGTTCTGTCATGGCGAAAACCCACCTAACTGATACATGTATTCTTGATTTTTAATTATTTCATTCACAGATATTTGTCAACGAAATAGTTAAATGCAGACTTCCACGTTAACCCTTCCCCTCATATAAACGTGTTTTCACGCATTTGCTAACACAGTAGACCCAGATCAGACGGCTCCTAGAGGAGCCGTCTGATCAGGGTCTGCTCTGTTTGCTAATATAATTAGATAGATCTGTGTCTTTGCTTTCTAAAATGTCTACAATGTACCGCCTTCCATATTTCTTTATAACTATTTTGTTAATGAATATTCAGTAGGTATTGAAATTTGGCCTTAATACAGAACAGGGAAAGGGTTAAAAGAGCCCCCCCCCCCACACACACACACACAATTTGTCTGATCTGTGTTCTCATGTATCGCATTTGTCAACAATATGCTCTGCAGGTGTGTCCCTTTGTACGGAGACATGCACACAGTCAAGTGATTGCTACCATCATTGCGGACGTCAGACGTTTAGCGTGTGTATGGATGGCATCTGTGTCTGCCCTCCCGGAAGTAAGAGCCTATGAAACAGTATACAATGGAATTTGTCTTAATCGGCCATCAAAATTGAAAAAGAGGCCAAATAATGGATTTTTAAAACAGGTTGTAGCTTAATGCAGGTCAAAAGTAATGCAGAAAACTTCTGCATTACGTTTGCCCTGCATTCAGCACCACCTGCTTTTTAAGACCTGTACTCAATAAATGAATGGCGGCTGAAGACAGGTTCTACTGTATTTCACATTGTCGGAACCCCCCCCCCCCCCCCACGCACACACACACACACACACACACACACACGGCCTACCGTTTTGCTTACTCAGTAGTTTTGTACTTGTCCAGAATAAAGAGAATGAGTAGCAATTGATGTCTAGCCACCTCATCACGAGAGAGAGAGAGAGGGAGAGAGAGGCTACTATAACAGAACCTGGGTTCCGTTTTACGAAAGATCTTATAACCACACTTATTGTAAGTCCTAATTTATGACGGGCCATTACAGATCCCATTGTTGAAATTATCACACATTCTAGCAGGTGACAAGTGGGTTTAATCCTTTCCCTATTGAATATTCATATAAGAAATAATGACATCATGAATATCTATTAGTTGTTTTTTTGTAATGGCATATGTGCATATATGGTTTGTCTCAGGCAGAAACTGTAGGAGCCGTCTGATCTTGGTCTACCCTGTTTGCATATGCGTGAACAGGCGTTTATATGAAGGGTTAAATTCATACGACGATCGCAACTCGAAGTAACGGTAATTAACGTAAGATCTTTCGTAAAATTGGCCCCATATCTGGTAGAACTCTAATAAACTCTTGACCAATTACAGAGGTTGAAAAGTTATCTTAACCCCTGCCTTCATATATATACGCCATGCACACATTTGCAAACATACCCGTATCATACTTCTACTATAGAAGGCGTCTGATCTGTGTCTGCTCTGGTTGCTTATGGTAAAATATAAATATGATTGTACAGTTTCTGCCTGAGACAAAATGCCCTGTGTTCATATGCAATCATAAAAATATAAAACTAATTTTTATTTATGATGTGTCTATCGGGTAGAGAAATAAAACAAATTATTGTCTCGAATGTTCAGTTTACCCGTTTTAACGGCCATCTTGAATTTTGCAAACTCCTTATGAAGTGAACTAAAGGTAAAGCTTTCGTTACAGTTTCATGAAATAATTAACAGCATGCTTATCCTCTGTGTTTCAGAACGAGAGGTGTTCCTATGCAAGAACACAGGCGATTGCCAGGGATACCCGTGTTACCACGCCCACCTGTCAGCCTATTGTCACTTTCATTCGCCCCATCATGGCGATGGAGTATGTGACTGCCATTAACGCTGTTTAACATCATTAAAGCAACCACTTAGTGAATACATATTTAAAAGTTGGGTAACTGCCTAACGCAGAACGAAATAAATACAAAAACTACTTTCGGAAAAACCTCAACTCATTCACGTGCCTTTGAACCCTTTACTCCATGAATATTTATGTAAGAAACAACGATGCCGTGTATATTAATTAGATTCATTTTTATAATGGCATATGCTCACAAACAATTTTGGATATGGCAGAAACTGTAGAATCGTGTCTGTATTATATTTCATAAGCAAACCGAGCAGACCCTGACCAGATGGCTCCAACAGGAACATCTGACCCGGGCCTTTCTCTGTTTGCAAAGACATAGAAAGGTGTATTTATGGAGTAACGGGTTAAGGGCCAATAATTAGATTTCTTTTGAGTGGTTGGTTTTGACAGGTTTGACGGCATTTTGTGTTTCGCTGAACACATTCTCAAACTGATATCCATTGTGATTGTTTTTATTTCGCCCATGACATTCGTTCGACTTTGTGCATGAGGTTGGATCGAGGCAAGGAAGATATCTCAAGTATACTGAGTTTAAATGCATAGAGTCCGAAAGGCCATATTTGACCATCGAATAGAAACAGTACCAGTGTAAATAACGATATCTAAATAAAACAAACGAAAATCCCCACCGACCCTTTAAATCTTCTAAAACCATCTCCAATATGACAAAGTAAAAACCAAGTAACATAAATTATAAATAGAGATAATTCAGAACGCTCAAAATAATGGAATAAAGCACTGTAGGTTGTGTCATAAAACAATTGAATTTAGTAGAACCTCTCTTAACCCATTCCCTCATATTGACGACTTTTGACGACTATGTAAAAGTCTCTGTGTGAAACCATTGTGATAAATAGAGCATTTGCTCCTATAGGAGCAAATGTTCTATTTATCATAATGGTTTCAAACTACAAAGGTCTAAAAATTCTTTTCTCTAGTTAATGCTCATTTTCGGTAGATTTATTTAAAGAGGTTGTTTCTAAAAATAGCCTATGAGGTAATGGGTTAAGCGGCCATCAAAAAGAAATCTAATTGTGGGTCTATAATGAATGACCGCTTAGAAAGGTTCTACTGTATACAAGTACATACAGGTATTACTTGACCAGATTAAACTGAGACTCCGTGCATATTCAGTTTAAAATGGTCAAGTAATAAAATTAGATCTTATGGCACACCTTTTGTTATCAATGTTTACAAACACTACAGGTATAAACACTGTATAATGCCCAGGTGGCCGCTATAATAGTTTGGTTCGAATCTGTTTTGTTTTTATTGTTTTATATTTGGAATAGGTAGTTTTGTTTTTACTTATGTTTTGATGGGCGTATGCATTTTTTATTTTTTATTTTTATTTTTCTAAAGAACACCGTTACAGGTATGTTTTGTTTACATTTTAAGTAGGTTATATTGGTGTGCCATAAGATCTAATTTGGACTGTATCTTGATCTGAATTCCTCCAAAACATCGTGCAGCAGCAAGCAAACTTGCTCATCCTGTTATTGATTGTCGACTTAACCAGGTCATGTTTACAAAATAAACCATTATAATATAGGTAAACAATTATCAGTGAACCGTGAATGTAATTTGCATTTTGGTTCGTTCCACGATTTAGGGGTGTCGGCATTGCTGCGGTCTAAGGGGAAAATCACGATTTTCTAATGCAAGTTTTAATGTCAAAGAGGGCCACGATGGCCCTGATATCGCTCACCAAACTATCAGAGGAGAATATTTTCAAAGTTTTCACTACAGTAAACCCACTCTAATGCGACCACTTAATGAACAAACACGGCTGTTCTCATAAGCAGGCAGTTGCTTAATGCAGGAAGTAAGTTGTGCAGAAAACTTTCTGCATAACTTTCATCCTGCATTAATATACCACCTGCCTTTGCCTCTGTGGAGTATGTCCCTTTTTGATGGTCGCATTAGAGGGGTTTTACTGTATATGTTTCTATAGAAAACTGGCCACCCCTTTGCAGCGGGGCCAATTTTGGCCCAGGGGCATAATTTATACAACTTTTGTAGAGGGCCTGAACATGGTGCTATTGCCAAATATGAAAGCTGAGAACCTTCCAGTTTCAGAGGAGAATATTTTCAAAGTTTTCACCATATATTTCTATTGAATACTGGACACCCCTGGGGCGGGATCAATTTTGACCCCAAGGGCATATTTTATATAACTTTTGTAGAGGACCTAAACATGATGCTATGTGCCAAATATACTGACACGAAAAAGAAACTGTGCACTTTTATATTTGAGATAACTTTTTTGCTATAAAGTTTATATTTATCACCATGAGTGCAGAAAATAACCCTCCACATGTTGAACTCATTTATGGACATTTTAAGTACATAGACGACCTTCAAATTGACCGCAGACGATTATGCAACTTTTCGCTCGTGCTACCCGTGCAACCTATGTACAGGTACAGATTAACCCTGACCGACATCTCTACTCGTTGTGCAATCATAAATCACAGTTCAATTTTGAATTTCACTCGTAAGCAAGATGCCACGGCTTCTAGAAAACGAACGAATGCAAGCTCTTATGCCACTCGCAGCTGGCGTCAGCGTTTCTGACGTCGCTAGGCAGTTCAACTGCCATCGAAATACAATTCGAAGTATCCGACAACGTTACCAGCAGAACGGCAGCGTTAGAGATAATCGTCGATCCGGTAGGTCGAGGGTGACGACGGCACCTGCCACCTGTCCTAAATACCAACTAATTAACACAATTTAGTGGCCGTTATAGAGAGGTTTTACTGTAGTACTTTATTCCTACTGACAACTTCCCAGGGGATTGATAATGTACCATTTTTTCTATTGTCAAGTACAGTTGAACTTCAAGGGACCATACAAATTAGTTCGAGATAGCAGTAGTTCGAGTTATCCGATTTCTATTCTGAACAATTTCTCGAGTTCGCAGCTTAATACAGGTCTAAAGCAATGCTGATCAGACGGCCTGTTTCGCGATACAGTTTAGAGCAAATTCTGTATTGTAAGTTTTGGAAGGGCTAAACATTTTGTTCGAGTTATCCCAATGTTCGAGTTATCCGAGTTCGAGATATCAAAGTTCAACTGTACTGTAAATCATGGCTCTTTATTATCCCCCACCCCTTTGCCATAAGGGGTTGTATATTAATTTACAAATGTCGTTTGGTTCGTAGACCAAATGGTTTGAGACCTATAACTCACAAAACCTTGGTACTTAGAGTCTGCAAATTTGGTAGGGAGGTTGTTAATGATGAGCAAACAACCCCTTTTCATTGTTAGGTCAACAGGTAAGAGGTCATGGTCAACTGACCTTGAATATATCATCCCAGATCACGTGCGCGATACATATTCTGGTTATGATTATATTTGAAAAGTGGGTAAAACATGGCTGCGTTATGGAGCAGAAACGAAATTGCAGCAGTGCTGATATCAACTAAGAACTTGACCATAAACATGACGGACAAGAAAGTTGCTTCGTGAAGAAAAGGTTTAACTATTTCACTGCCAATGTCGCATCTGTAATTACCACCTATGCAAACAGTTTGGATCCAGATGAGATGCCGAGTAAAGAAAACTGTAGCAGACGACAATGCATTTACAAAAAGTTGCTTATACATGTACATGTACAGTAAAACCTCTCTTAACCGGCCGTTAAATTTAGTATGAATATCGGTCTTGGCGACAGGTGGCAGCTTAATGCAGGGTGAAAGTCATGCAGAAAGCGCCTAGAGGAGCTTTCTGCATGACTTTCACCCTGCATTAAGCAGTCACCTGCCTAAAAGTATCTAAATTCTTATCTACTAGAATTCCGGTTAAGAGAGGTTTTACTGTATTCAGAAAACAGCAGGTGTGTATATTCGAATGGAATAAAACGTGTAGGTTGTCTAGGTAACACTTTATTCATAAAGGAGAAGGAACGCACCATGAAGCTGGAGATACTCTTCCTTGCGATGTTTTTAGGTAATTTACAACGTGCTGTTGCATTAATATTTAACTCATTCTCTCATAGGCTATTTTTTTTAGATCCAAAAACTTTGAATAAATCTACCGATAAGGAGCATTACTAAAGAAAAGCATTTTTTTGAATTTTGTATTTTGAAGCCATTGTGATAAATAGAGCATTTGCTCCTATAGGAACAAATGCTCCATTTATCACAATGGTTTTAATAGGTGATTTTTACAGAGGTGTAGTAAGGCGTATTTATGGAGGAAAGGGTTAACAATTTCAACAATAAATAACTTTTGTCTTCAGAAATTGTCATCTGCTACAATTTTCTGCTCACAATACAGTATCAGAGTGTCAAACAGATTGGATTTGGATCTGGTTCTAAACTATTTGCAAATGCCATTACAATTTAGCGCATGTTGTTGGAACAGTTAACCTGTTCCTTCAAACGCATTTTCACGCATTTGCAAATATAGTAGACCCAAAATCAGACGGCTCCTATAGGAGCCGTCTGTACAGGAGCCGTCTGACCAGGGTCTGCTCTGTTTGTTTAACCCTTTCCCTGATGAATATTCATATAGGAAGTAATGACGTTGTAGCCGGGTAGAGATTATGGTGAAATAAGTTGATAGGCTTTACTGTGTGGCTTGGTAGCTCAGTCGGTAGAGTGTTGGCATGGTAAGCCAGAGGCCCTGGGTTCGAGTCCCAGTCGAGTCACAACTTTTTCACCATGTTACATTTGGCGCCCAACGTAAACAACCCATAAGGTGATTTATATGAAGATAATATGAGGATTATATGAAGATAATGTGTAATAATAAGAAACTCGTGGAGTGTTCTTTGAGTAAGAATTCGGGACGAATTCTTGTGTAGAGGGGGTGTGTGTAGCCGGGTAGAGATTATGGTGAAATAAGTTGATAGGCTTTACTGTGTGGCTTGGTAGCTCAGTCGGTAGAGTGTTGGCATGGTAAGCCAGAGGCCCTGGGTTCGAGTCCCAGTCGAGTCACAACTTTTTCACCATGTTACATTTGGCGCCCAACGTAAACAACCCATAAGGTGATTTATATGAAGATAATATGAGGATTATATGAAGATAATGTGTAATAATAAGAAACTCGTGGAGTGTTCTTTGAGTAAGAATTCGGGACGAATTCTTGTGTAGAGGGGGTGTGTGTAGCCGGGTAGAGATTATGGTGAAATAAGTTGATAGGCTTTACTGTGTGGCTTGGTAGCTCAGTCGGTAGAGTGTTGGCATGGTAAGCCAGAGGCCCTGGGTTCGAGTCCCAGTCGAGTCACAACTTTTTCACCATGTTACATTTGGCGCCCAACGTAAACAACCCATAAGGTGATTTATATGAAGATAATATGAGGATTATATGAAGATAATGTGTAATAATAAGAAACTCGTGGAGTGTTCTTTGAGTAAGAATTCGGGACGAATTCTTGTGTAGAGGGGGTGTGTGTAGCCGGGTAGAGATTATGGTGAAATAAGTTGATAGGCTTTACTGTGTGGCTTGGTAGCTCAGTCGGTAGAGTGTTGGCATGGTAAGCCAGAGGCCCTGGGTTCGAGTCCCAGTCGAGTCACAACTTTTTCACCATGTTACATTTGGCGCCCAACGTAAACAACCCATAAGGTGATTTATATGAAGATAATATGAGGATTATATGAAGATAATGTGTAATAATAAGAAACTCGTGGAGTGTTCTTTGAGTAAGAATTCGGGACGAATTCTTGTGTAGAGGGGGTGTGTGTAGCCGGGTAGAGATTATGGTGAAATAAGTTGATAGGCTTTACTGTGTGGCTTGGTAGCTCAGTCGGTAGAGTGTTGGCATGGTAAGCCAGAGGCCCTGGGTTCGAGTCCCAGTCGAGTCACAACTTTTTCACCATGTTACATTTGGCGCCCAACGTAAACAACCCATAAGGTGATTTATATGAAGATAATATGAGGATTATATGAAGATAATGTGTAATAATAAGAAACTCGTGGAGTGTTCTTTGAGTAAGAATTCGGGACGAATTCTTGTGTAGAGGGGGTGTGTGTAGCCGGGTAGAGATTATGGTGAAATAAGTTGATAGGCTTTACTGTGTGGCTTGGTAGCTCAGTCGGTAGAGTGTTGGCATGGTAAGCCAGAGGCCCTGGGTTCGAGTCCCAGTCGAGTCACAACTTTTTCACCATGTTACATTTGGCGCCCAACGTAAACAACCCATAAGGTGATTTATATGAAGATAATATGAGGATTATATGAAGATAATGTGTAATAATAAGAAACTCGTGGAGTGTTCTTTGAGTAAGAATTCGGGACGAATTCTTGTGTAGAGGGGGTGTGTGTAGCCGGGTAGAGATTATGGTGAAATAAGTTGATAGGCTTTACTGTGTGGCTTGGTAGCTCAGTCGGTAGAGTGTTGGCATGGTAAGCCAGAGGCCCTGGGTTCGAGTCCCAGTCGAGTCACAACTTTTTCACCATGTTACATTTGGCGCCCAACGTAAACAACCCATAAGGTGATTTATATGAAGATAATATGAGGATTATATGAAGATAATGTGTAATAATAAGAAACTCGTGGAGTGTTCTTTGAGTAAGAATTCGGGACGAATTCTTGTGTAGAGGGGGTGTGTGTAGCCGGGTAGAGATTATGGTGAAATAAGTTGATAGGCTTTACTGTGTGGCTTGGTAGCTCAGTCGGTAGAGTGTTGGCATGGTAAGCCAGAGGCCCTGGGTTCGAGTCCCAGTCGAGTCACAACTTTTTCACCATGTTACATTTGGCGCCCAACGTAAACAACCCATAAGGTGATTTATATGAAGATAATATGAGGATTATATGAAGATAATGTGTAATAATAAGAAACTCGTGGAGTGTTCTTTGAGTAAGAATTCGGGACGAATTCTTGTGTAGAGGGGGTGTGTGTAGCCGGGTAGAGATTATGGTGAAATAAGTTGATAGGCTTTACTGTGTGGCTTGGTAGCTCAGTCGGTAGAGTGTTGGCATGGTAAGCCAGAGGCCCTGGGTTCGAGTCCCAGTCGAGTCACAACTTTTTCACCATGTTACATTTGGCGCCCAACGTAAACAACCCATAAGGTGATTTATATGAAGATAATATGAGGATTATATGAAGATAATGTGTAATAATAAGAAACTCGTGGAGTGTTCTTTGAGTAAGAATTCGGGACGAATTCTTGTGTAGAGGGGGTGTGTGTAGCCGGGTAGAGATTATGGTGAAATAAGTTGATAGGCTTTACTGTGTGGCTTGGTAGCTCAGTCGGTAGAGTGTTGGCATGGTAAGCCAGAGGCCCTGGGTTCGAGTCCCAGTCGAGTCACAACTTTTTCACCATGTTACATTTGGCGCCCAACGTAAACAACCCATAAGGTGATTTATATGAAGATAATATGAGGATTATATGAAGATAATGTGTAATAATAAGAAACTCGTGGAGTGTTCTTTGAGTAAGAATTCGGGACGAATTCTTGTGTAGAGGGGGTGTGTGTAGCCGGGTAGAGATTATGGTGAAATAAGTTGATAGGCTTTACTGTGTGGCTTGGTAGCTCAGTCGGTAGAGTGTTGGCATGGTAAGCCAGAGGCCCTGGGTTCGAGTCCCAGTCGAGTCACAACTTTTTCACCATGTTACATTTGGCGCCCAACGTAAACAACCCATAAGGTGATTTATATGAAGATAATATGAGGATTATATGAAGATAATGTGTAATAATAAGAAACTCGTGGAGTGTTCTTTGAGTAAGAATTCGGGACGAATTCTTGTGTAGAGGGGGTGTGTGTAGCCGGGTAGAGATTGTGGTGAAATAAGTTGATAGGCTTTACTGTGTGGCTTGGTAGCTCAGTCGGTAGAGTGTTGGCATGGTAAGCCAGAGGCCCTGGGTTCGAGTCCCAGTCGAGTCACAACTTTTTCACCATGTTACAACGTCATAATATTAATAAGATTTTTTTTTTGTAATGGCGTATGAACACATGCCATTTTGACTCAGGAAGAAGCTGTAGAATCAGATCTATATTACACCATAAGCACATAGAGCAGACCCTTGATCAGACGGCTCCTATAGGAACCGTCCGATCTGGGTCTACTCTGTTTGCAGATGTGTCAACATGCGCTTACATAAGGGAAAGGGTTATTAAAACATTGTAATAGACCTGACTCTATTTTCTGAAGTACCAAACACTCCTGTTTGCATACACTGCTATAAACAAAACTGAGGAAATAAATATTCACACATCCTACTAAGCCACTAACTAGATTTTACCAGATCTCCAGGTGGCAAACCAAATTTAAATACATTGTACATGTATATAGAATTTGATCAAATTTGATCAAACATAAGAGTACTCCTTAGATGGTCCTCTATTCAAAGGTGTGTCCATGCGTTTGACAGTGTGCTATAAGTAGATCAATGGTGTTGAATATAGTTTTAGAATGCCCTTAAATTCGCTCCTAGACTAGTTTTTAGACCCAACCTCTTTTGAATAAATCTACCGAAAAGAACATTAACTATAGAAAAGGAGAATTTTAACATTGCGTAGTTTTGAAACCATTGTGATAAATAGAGCATTTTCTCCCATGGAGCAATTGCTCTATTTATCACATGGTTTTAAATTGTGACTATTACAGAGGCACCAAAATGTGTCACTATGAGGGAATGAATTAAAATCGTTTGCAAACCTGTAGCCTGTGTTATCAGTGAAATACGAACTGGACATATTTTGATAGGTGTGCATAACAGATCACATGACGTACGTAATAACACAGTAAATAAGCAGGAGAGCGACTTCAGTTGATATTTGGCATGCATATGTATCTCTATCTCATAAAGCCGCACATTTTGAGTGGTGACATGTCAAGATCAGGGTCATCCTTCAAGGTCAGAGGTCAAATATATGAGGGGGCATAGTGTTTCACAAACACATCTTGTTTACCTCGATAAAAGATCTGGTCCTGTTGTTAAATTTGCAGATCAATATTTTCTGAAACAGACTATTACTATGTGAAAATATTCCAGCAAGCTTGCATCATTCATATTCAGGTTTTATTCACATAATGAACACTTTACAGCAAAACCTTTACACCGGACGTTCAATGTAGTATAAATTTCGGTCTTGGAGACGGGTGGCAGCTTAATGCAGGGTGAGAGTCGTGCAGAAAGCTCCACTAGGAACTTTCTGCATGACTTTCACTCTGCATTAAGTAGCCACTTGCCGAAATGTATTTTAATTCTTCTCTACTAGAATTCCGGTTTAGAGGGGTTTAACTGAATCTGGTGTATCTATGCGCCTTAATTAACCCATTCCCTCATATTGACGACTTTTCACGATTCTATTAAAGTTACTTTGTAAAACCATTGTGATAAATAGAGCATTTGCTCCTGTAGGAGCAAATGCTCTATTTATCACAATGGCTTCGAGCTACAAAATTCTAAAAAATCCTTTTCTTTAGTTATTGCTCCTTTTCGGTAGATTTGTTCAAAGAGGTTGTATCTAAAAATAGCCTATGAGGGAATGGGTTAATAGAGCAGATTCACATAAGACGGCTCCTGCCAGGGTCTGCTCTGTTTGCTTCTGGAGTAATATAAACCTGATTATATAGTTCTGCCATGACGAAACATTCATTTATTCCTAATACCGATACAAAACGAAGCTATTTAATTATTTCGTCAGTTAAATGGCGTTCAGGAGGCAGAAAACAAAAAAATGTCTAGTCCGTGTTCTCATTTTTTGCTAACTGTTTTCATAATATGCTCTGCAGGCGTGTCCCTTTGTGTAGAGGCTTGCACTCAGTCAACTGATTGCATTGCTCATTGCGAAGGTCAAGGGTCTGCCTATTGTGTGGATGGCATCTGTCAAGTAAGAGCCTATGAAACAGTATACAATAGAATATGTCTTATAATAAGCGACCTTCAAAAATAGTTATGGGTTTTTAGCTGTTAGCTCAATGCATGTCAGAAGTAATGCAAAAAGGTCATATATAGGAGCTTTCTGGATTACTTTTGACCTGCATCAAGCTACAGCCTGCTTTTATGTTAATTAATGAATGTATGCTTAAGACAGGTTCTACTGTATTTCACATTGTCGGACACCCCACGACTACGTGCTGCCTATTCAGTAGTATTGTACATGTGCATATGTGTCTAGCCACCTCACCACGACTGAAAGAGGATAGTATAATAGAACCTAGGTCCCGTTTAAATTGATATACTTATTGTAAGTTCTAATTTATCACATAATCTGCCGTGTGGGAGTACCGAAACAGAGTGCCATAAATCGCGGAAATGAAATAGTGCATGTTTATGCAAATTAGCAGTTTGACTCCGGCCGAGAATGGATCTTCCCGTGGAACCGCGGGGAGCCAATGCATGACGTCGTTTGATCGTTAGCCAATCGTTGTGCTCATTTAATCGTTAGCCAAAGGTATAGTTCGATTTTGACCCGTGAGCTGTGACCTTTAGGACGAGTCCACACGTAGAGGTAAAACGCGTCACAAACCATGTATTTGCTCCGGAGTCAGGCTATAAGCATAGTAGACATTTTTCGCTGCTGCTGATTGCGAGTAGCGGGTGACTGTACACGACTTATTTGAGGGGGCTTTCTCAAACCATTCGGACGGAATGCTGTTTGAAATTGAATTACCGTCTGCTTTCTTGTCGTCTGCTTATTTTCCTAATACAAATACAGTAAAACCCCTCTAATGCGACCACTTTATGAATGGAAATAAATGTCTTTAAAAGCAGGTTGTTGCTTAATGCAGGTCGAAAGTTATGCAGAAAGTTCCTGCAGGAGCTTTCTGCATAACATTCGACCTGCATTAAGCTACCACCTGTATTTAAGACCCAGAATTATACATCTATTTGGTTGTCGCATTAGAGGGATTTTACTGTAGTTTGTTTTCATTACTTGTGCACTAATGAAAAGCTTTGTCAAACATCTTTAGCCTCAGATTAACCCTTTTGGTTTGGTAGATTGTGTACTGTTTAACAGTCTGCCTACTACGGATGAACTTGGATCCAGGCGAAACGCCGCATGACGCGGCGTCTTATCTTGATCCAAACTGTCTGACACTCTGCTGATATTTTTCGGTACAAAAATGCAGAAAATTGTTGCAGACGGCAAAGTTTTGCAGACGACAACTGCGTACCAGGTAGAATGTTAACCAAACTTCGCAAGGCAACACAATTATCGTATGCGTACGACGTTTGGTGAAAAGGTACCCAATTCTGGATCCATGATGTATGGGTCTCCAAATCGGTAACTAAAATGATGAATAAGTTCAAACAAAATAAGTATTATGTTAATCATTTAATCCAATATTCTTCCGTCTGCAGATAATACCGGCACATATTTTCACAATTCGTCCTAAAAGGGACCGTGAATGTCTCCACACAGAGTTCATTGCTCTGTAAGATTTGAGCTTGGCAATGGCATGCTCAACACTCACTCGATATGATGAATGAACCCTATTAAACTTTCTGCACTGTTGCAAATCTCTTCCTTGCTTTCTGGCCAGCTGTGTAGAGGTGTTAGCAGTCAGAAGCGGATATCTGTTAGGATATATATTGTCTGCTAACAAATTTAATTCTGTAAAGGGAGATAATTTGAAACATATCGTCTTTGTCAACGGACGATTGTACACAAACTGCTTAAGAATTATTCTCCAAAATTCCAGTTTTTTGTCACTGACTACTTTTCAACATTATTGCTAACTTTCATGAGAAAAACATGATTCTATCTCGTTTATGACTTGTTAAGCAGTTACAATAAAAGGGGAGTTACTTCCCTTGATGCAAATGAATAAACACGGTCGACATCTCTTTCTGTTTTCGGACATTTATTGTTTATGTCAGTATGCAATTTGAGTGATAAAATGTACTAAGCAAGCGTAGTTTGCATCTTTAATGTATGACTAAACTTATTTTGTTCAGTAACTTAAACTGGATGAAAATATTCAATCGTTTTAGATGGATGAGCTGGGTTTTACCGCACTGCCACACTGAATAGGTCACATAGCGCCGACTTTGGTATCCAAAGCCTGTTTCATGACATATCATAACTGTTCTTTTGGTCATGTTTTCATTAATTAAGTTACAACAAAACAATATCAAATGAATCCCTTCTTTAAAGGCATATTATCCGCCCTTGTTATACAGGTACAAATTTAATACCTTATCATACGTTTTGAGAAGACCCCCATATTTAGTCCGCCACTCGCTTCTCGAGACCCGTGTTCAGCAGCAGCGAAAAATGTCTAGTAGCAAGAAGGAGTGGCATGTCGTTTTTATTTATAGATGACCCGTAGATTGGGATAATACCACTATTGTATTAGGTGAGCTCAGCATTGCACTATTTGGTTTAATCACTACAATGTATAGGCAGTCTGCACGAGCACGAGCTTCACGAGAAATTGGCTCGTCAATTTAAGCAAAAGCCTTTTGTATAGAATGGAATAGTTTGGGGAAAAAACAAATATCTAATAAAAACAACAGGTCACTCCTACTTGCTAATATATACGCTAATACTGCACGATTTCTACGAGCTTCTTGTGACAATCATTATCCACTTACCAATAAATTAGAATTGTTGCAACTTCTATAAATAGAAAAATGCAGTCACGGCTCAGCCCTCGAAATCGAACTATAGAGCCCCGTGTATAAGTAAATAACGAGCAGTGAACCATAAAAATCAGCGCAGTCCACTTTTTTTTTGGGGGGGGGGGGATCAGCATTCTGTCTGTTTTATATATTAAAAGTCTGTATGAGAAAATCGTGATTTTCCCCTTAGTTAGATGGACTGCAGCAACGCCGACACCCCTAAATCGTGGAACGTTCCAAAATGTAAAGAACATTCACGGCTCACTGCTCGTTGTTTACCTATATATCTCCCGTTGTTTTATTGTTCTGTTTTATTGACCTGTCAAATGTGAATATTCCTACGTCACTGAAAGGATATATTTAGCTTGGGTAAACCTATGTTTCAAACGCTTTTCACGAAATTCACAATAAATGTACAAGTACTCGAATGAGCCAAGTAAGAAAGCTTTTATTAGCGGAAACGATCGATATCAACCGAAGCTATATATTGCGTGTTCAGCAAGCTGTTTGTAAACAATGACCGAAACCGCCGCAAGCTATAGCCTGTTTCATTTTCTATGGCATTTTAAGGCTCATGTGATAAAAAGAATATTATATTCGTGTCCATTACACCAGTTCGCTAAAGCGAGTGTCATATTCATTATAGAAAACTCGTTTCATGAAAACAATTTGTAATGAACATCCATGCAAGATCCTCTATTAATGACAGGTCATTACTGTTGATATGGTCGAAATTATCACACATTCTAGCCTTTTTCTATTTAACCCTTTCCCTGTTCTATGTTTATTCCAAATTTCCGTACCTATTGAATATTCATGGACAAAATAGTTATAATGAAATATGGAAGGTGGAATATTGTAGCCATTTTAGAAAGTAAAGAAACAGATTTATCAAATTCCATAAGCAAACAGAGCAGACCCTGATCAGACGGCTCATCTAGGAGCCGTCTGATCTGGGTCTACTCTGTTTGCCAATGCGTGAAAACACGTGTATATGAGGGAAAGGGTTAATATTCATATAAGAAATACTGGCATCATGAATATTTTAGTTGAATTTCTATAATGTATGTACATGTACACATATGGTTTGACTCAGACAGAAACTGTAGAATTAGATCTATATTATACCGTAAGCAAACAGAATAGACCCTGATCAGACGGCTCTTATACGGGACGTCTGGTCTGGATCAACCCTGTTTGCATATGCGTAAACAGGCGCTTATATTAAGGAAAGGGTTAAAGTCACGATCGCAACTAGAAGTAACCACAGGGGTCTGGACCACTTCATGGGGGTCTATATGTACTATATAACTATATATGTTAGTATATAGTGCATATTATAGACCCCAATGAAGCGGTCCAGACCCCAGTGGAAGTAACGGCAATTTGTGCCGTACGATCTTTCGTAAACTTGACCCCAGATCTGGTAGAACCCTAAAAAACTCTTGACCAATTGCAGTGGGGGGAAAGTTATCTTAACCCCTGCCTTCATATGCGGTGAAAACTCGATTATTCGAACACTTAAATTCGAACTAATACTGATCTTTAACACAGGTGACACAAGTTCTAAAAGGAAGCCAATTAGAGACCTGCAGCAGGTTTTTTTTATCGAACATTTGCTATATACAGGGGCCGTTTGACAAGGTTTTGGCACCGGGTCGTAAATAGGTTTCTATAAATAACTATTGTGCATATCAAGTAGTACGTGCGCTATAAATAGAACGAAGACGATGAATATCAAGCACCAGGGCTTAGGGGATATATGATGCTTTAATCGTTGCAAGTACATGTAGTTCTTTGAATAAAAAGTATTCTTTGAATTGAAATTTATCCAGCCAGCAAGCTTCTCTAGCAACGTAATAAAGGGGTGCGGATAAACTTTGGTTTCTTAGAATAGAATATAATATATATTAGGTTTTATTTACCAACCATGGACCCTCTCGGGTTACAAATGAATGCATACTAAAACATTTATGATTAACATAATTGACATGAAACTAAAGCATGTGTATCATATCTTAAACACATATTGGTAAATCACATATAAACAACAATACATTTTATTCATCTTGCTTCCTCGTGAAGATCTAAGGCACATGGACACACCAGTCAAAACATTGGTTTATGTATCTAGCAAGCACTTCCAAGTGAGCTAGATCATCCAATTAGGTTTCTTCCGGTAGTATCTAGAAGGTTTAGGTTAGTGATAATACTAGCCGTTTCTAAGGCATACTGGTCCTTAACAATGTAATTACATGTATTTCAAATTTCTGTAAATATGCATATGTTGATGGAATAACGGAAAACTCACCAATAGAATTATACAAATAAGAAAAAAGAAAAAAAAGAGAAAAAAATATTTTTTTGGGGGTTATAGTTGGATTCGAACCCACGCCAGGTCATACAAAACGTAAACTGAAACGCTTTTTCTCCAACGTGTTAGCCCGCTCGAGTACTCCGCCACCGATGGCAAACAGCGCTGATTTATCACTTTTATTAACTTAATCCACCGCTGGAGAAACGAGGTTTAATAAGAATTAAGTCGGAAAGCAAAGATTATAGATAAAAAAGTACATTTTTCCATTCTACTCGCATGCTAATTAGATTAAGAAGCTCTTAAAGGGACGGGCAATGGCATAGACCTAAATAATATGTTCAGTTCCATCGATTTATGAGTAGGTCAATCTAAAAATAGAAACTGAGCCTTCCGTTACTCGAATTTTATACGGAATGCAAAAATCATTGCACTTTGTTCTGGGATAAAACAATCATGTCCATTTGAATTAAAATATCGACAATCTGGATTCAACTGATCCTATTGTTTAAATTCAATCACGTTTTCTATAAATACTTTAATATTCAAACTCCTTTGTTAGTGATAGTTTGACTGCGTATTTTTTATATAACCAAAACTCGCGCATGCGAATAGCCACAACTCGTTCCGTGACGGCGATATTCTTTTTACTATCCCAATTCAAAACTCCTTGAGATAAATTGTAAACCATCCCAGAATACGCCGGCATCCACTTCCAACACTGTGGAGAGACCCTGAGGGGTCTCTCCAATAAATTCTTCATTACTAAAGTTTCGTAGTATCTAGGTTTTACTGTATATGCCATCCACGGCTTTGCAAACAAAGTAGACCCGTATCAGCATTCTCCTATAGGAGACGTCTGATCCGTGTCTGCTCTGTTAGCTGATGGTAAAATACAGGTATATACAGTTTCTACAGTTTCTGTCTGAGAAATAATGCCCTGTGTTTATTATGTCGTCATAAAAATAAACTAATTGATATCAATGAGGTAGGTCCATCAGGTAGAGAAATAAACAAAATTTTGTTTCGAATGTTTAGTTTACCCGTTTTATCGGCCATCTTGAAATTCGCAATATATGAAGCGAACTAAATGTACAGCTTTCGTTACAGTTTTATGAAATAATAAACCCTTTGCTCCATATAAACGTGTTTTCGCGCATTTACAAACAGAGAAGTTCCAAAATAGACGGCTTCCATAGAAGCCGTCTGAGCAGGGTCTGCTCTGTTTGCTAATGGGGTTTGGAATATCCGTGCCTTCACTTTCTAAAATAAATACAATGTAAGTCCTGCCATATTGCATTGTAACTATTTTGTCCTTAAATCTTCAGTTGGTATTTAAATTTGGAATACATATAGAACAGGGAAATGGTTAACAACATAACATGTATTAGTCTGCTTATCCTTGATATTTCAGAACGAGAGGTGTTCCCATGCAAGAACACAGGCGATTGCCAGGGATAACCGTGTTACCACGCCCACATGTCAGCCTATTGTCACTTTCATTCGCCCCATCATGGCGATGGAGTATGTGATTGCCATTAATGCTGTTGAACATATTTAAAGCAACCACTTAGTGAATAAATATTAAAGCAATTGTCTAAGGCAGAACGAAGTAAATACAAAAGCGCATATCGGAAACAAAAAGACTCCTACGTGCATTAAGCTACCACATGCCTTTTAACCCATTCCTTCATGAGTATTCAGGTGAGAAGCAATGGCATCATGAATGCTACATGTATATAGAATATCTTTCATAATAGTACATCGACACAGAACCAACAATTAGATTGGTTTTAACCCTTCGCTTGCTATTCACGTCAATATACCTACCTGTAAATAGTGAAGACCCAGATCAGACAGCTCCCGCAGGAGCTGTCTCATCAGGGTCTGCACTATTTACAAATTGATTGTGCAACCAGTGCACACCACAGCAGTGATTGCACAGCGCAATACTTGTACACAGTGAAGATATATGTAATTATACAACAGGGCATGGGTAAAGAAGGAGAAATGTATTTTAAAATTCAGCAAGAAAAGGGTTAAGTGGTTGGTTTTGACATGGTTGACGCCATTTTGTGTTTTACTTAACACATTCTTAAACTGATATCAATCGTGTTTGTTTTTATTTCGTCCATGACATTCGACTTTGTGGCTGAGGTTGAAACGAGACGAGGGAGAGGACTCGAGCATATTGAGTTTGAATACACTTTATAACACGTACATGTATTGTGATTTGCGTCCATGTAGGGTCTAAACGGGCTGTTCGTGTAGTTTGACTTGCATTCATGCAGTATCTAGATAAATAGTTTGCGTATTCTGACTTGCATCATTGTAGAGTCTAACCTGGTCATTGGTGTATTCTAACTTGCATCTGACTTGCACCAATATAGAACCTAACATTCTCTAGGTGTATTGAGATGTGCACCTACGTACATCCTAAACGGGCACTTGGCGTATTGTAACTTGCACTTACGTAAAGCCTAAACGGGCACTTGGCGTATTGTAACTTGCATTCATGAAGAACCGAAATGGATACTAGGTGTAACGTGACTTGCATCCATGTAGCGCCTAAACAGTAAAGAGTGAAAGGTGTGCAAATGATTTTGACTTGCATCCATGTAGAGTGTAAACGGACAAATGCTGTATTGTGAATTGCACCGATGTGTAGCCTAAACGCGCACTAGATGTGACTTGCATCCATGTAGAGTCGAAATGGGTACTAAGTGCATTGTAACTTGCATCCGGGTAGCGTCTAAACGGGCACTGGGTGTATTGTAACTCGCACCCACGTAGAGCCTAAACGGGTACTAAGAGTATTGTAACTTGCATCCGCGTAATGTCTAAACGGGCTGTAGGTGTATTGTAACTCGCATCCACGTAGAGCCTAAACGGACACTTGGCGTATTGTAACTTGCACTCATGTAGAGCCTAAACGGATACTAGGTGTATTGTAACTTGCATCCGCGTAATGTCTAAACGGGCACTGGGTGTATTGTAACTCGCACCCACGTAGAGCCTAAACGGGTACTAAGAGTATTGTAACTTGCATCCGCGTAATGTCTAAACGGGCTGTAGGTGTATTGTAACTCGCATCCACGTAATGTCTAAACGGGCTGTAGGTGTATTGTAACTCGCATCCACGTAGAGCCTAAACGGGTACTAAGTGTATTGTAACTTGCATCCGCGTAATGTCTAAACGGGCTGTAGGTGTATTGTAACTCGCATCCACGTAATGTCTAAACGGGCTGTAGGTGTATTGTAACTTGCATCCGCGTAATGTCTAAACGGGCTGTAGGTGTATTGTAACTCGCATCCACGTAGAGCCTAAACGGGTACTAAGTGTATTGTAACTTGCATCCGCGTAATGTCTAAACGGGCTGTAGGTGTATTGTAACTCGCATCCACGTAGAGCCTAAACGGACACTTGGCGTATTGTAACTTGCACTCATGTAGAGCCTAAACGGATACTAGGTGTATTGTAACTTGCACGTACGTACAGCCTAAACAGGCACTTGGCATATTGTAACTGGCATTCATGTAGAACCGAAATGGAAACTAGGTGTAACGTGACTTGCATCCATGTAGCGCCTAAACAGTATCTGTGTATTTTGGCTGGCATCCATGTAGAGCCAAACAGTATATCACTCAGCGACACTTATAAGTGTACCAGTATAAAAATATCATTTATTTATTTTTTCCTAAATATTTTTCAAATAATAGTAGTAGTAGTAGTAGTTTATTTTGCACACGCGTTACATACAGCTATGTCGATATAACAAATTATTTATTTCTTAATAAATGAGCCAAGGATACGCTTCATTGCGTAATTCAGTTAAAACCTAAAAATGCACGTGCAAATCGAGCTGTGACCGGAAACGAAATCGCACATGGCGGACAGTACGAGAAGTTCACACTGCTATATGAATCAAAGCGCTGAAAGCGCTGAAGGCCTGGGGATCTTAAAGCTGACTAGTGTAGGTACAAAAGATAACATGATAGCAAAATAAAGATTTGTATATTTATTTTGAATGGCGTCATTTGAAGAAAGTAACAGTTAAATCGAAAGCTACAAAATAAAAAGAGGTCCAAGAGGGAGAGCTATAGCTTTTGGGGACAATTGAAGCCTAAAAAACGAAGGATTCTGCACTACAGTCTTGGACCTTTTTACTTGTATTTGTATAACGCATATCATGTACATAGGTAAAATTTGTGGAAAATGGTAAAAGAAAGTAAATGCATTCAAATGAAAGCAAGAGAATCAAGAAGGAAAGTAACAATTAGTGAATCTGCAAACTTCATAAACACATGTTCCTACATTTCTTTCTCAGATGTGTTGCTTTTATTGGAATAACATCCTGAAAGGCACATAATATTTACACTACAGAGCAACAGTTTCAATATCAACATTAGGGAAGAATAAAAGAAATTGCATTTAATAGACAATACTGACACAAAGCTGCATATTACAGGTCGGTCCATGTTTGTTCAGTAAAACCTTCCGACTATCACATAATAAAGGCTAATTGATTGTAAGACAGGAGACAGCATATAACAATTGGAAAGCAAGACAGAAAGCTACTGAAGGAGCTATCTGTTTTGATCTCAATTTGATTTTATGCCACCTGCCTTGAACAAGAAATGATTAATTATCAATGTAAGTTTGTGTTTGTGATAGAGACAGTAGAACAAACGGAAATTTGCCTAAACCAATGGATATGTCATCTTTTTTATCTCCTGTACTGAAGAGAAAAGTTCCATGACATACATAAATCAATAGGCACAATAAGAGATATTTACTATATTCTATAGCTGGTAGTTCATGAAGACTGAAGGGATGTCTTTCTCTTATATAAGAACATTAAATTTTCCTCCATAGTTCAATGGTTCACAGTCATGATCATATACCATAAGAAATATATTCTATATCCTAGCATTTGATAGCTTAAAGTAGGCTGAAAATAAAGCAGAAAGCACCTTAAGGCGCATTCTACTGAACTTTCAATCTGCTGAAAGTGGACACCTGTCTTCATAACTAGAAACAGGTTATTGGGTTAAGGATTTACTCATTTAGCAACATAGCCAGCCCGCTTAAGAAATGACCTTACAAGGTAATGGTAAATTTTTGAAACAGTTATCATCTATTGACAACTGTCATTATATCCGGTGAAAGAGAGGCACAATATAAATATTATCACAGCATCACAAAGCATAAATTTTTAACATGAAAAGCATAATAAATGATATTGTGTTTGTAAGGCACTTTCATTAGTATGATCGAGCAAGACGAAAACACAAAAAAAGAAAATGTATGTAATTGAGCTACTCAATTAAATACTATTTATTTGTCATTCAAGCTATAGACATGTCTTACCAAAATCTAAATAATGTTGAGTAAAGAAATACCTAGCAGTTAAATCAACTTTAGATTTGTCACTATATAATATTGATAGTAACAGTATGTAGATGATTTTTGACATCAAGCAAATTACAAGTACAAGACAAAAGATGCACTTAGATACTGTGTTAAGTACATTTAGCAATTTGGTAGAACCATGGACTTTCCATAAATCAACAGATTGACATATTTTATTGAATGAGTAAAAGGTAAAATGTGACTGTGGGTAACAAAGGTGAAGTTGTGCACAGAAGACACGTTCATAAGATGAGGTGTAATTTGGATTTTATACAAAAACAGAAAACAATACTGAGAAAGACTGAGCATGAGCAACAAGGGTCAAACTGTACAAACAAGAGTAAACATGTTATAAAAGTGACAAAACTAAAACTGAGAAAGGCAATAGACATATATCAAATGTGTAATTGACTTCTAAATGGTTTAAATCAAGAATGACATATTCAAAATCTACCACTTTCAGACAGAGGCATAAAATATCCAGTGCAACAAGGTTGAAAATGAAGAAATTCGGATTTGAATATTGCCATCATTGCATACCACCTCTTTAAATCTAATAAAGATTAGGAGGAATTTGGATTTCACACACAAAGAAAAAACAAAACTGAGAAAGACTGAACATGAGCAACAAGGGTGAAACTGTACAAACAAGAGAAAACATGTTAGAAAACTCACAAAAATAAATTGAGAAAGGCAATAGACATATTTCAAATGCGTTATTGACTTCTCAATGGACATATTCAAAACCTACCACTTTCACTTTTTGCAGACTAATGCATAAAATATCCGATGCAACAAGGTTGAAAAAAGTGAAATTCGGTTTAAGAATTTGCCATTTTTGCATACCACCCCTTTTAAATCTAACAAACTACACAAGCACTTCTTATAGAAATATAAAATGATAAGGGTATATATTATATGCTTTTATGTGTTATCAAGCTTTCCGAGTCTCATCTGATCAGCCAAATACTAGACCTCGTTTTCAATAAGAGTGATGTTATGTATAAGCACAGCGTTATATCTGAGGGCATGAAAGAGTTCTTGTTCTGCCTCAAATATTTCTGGATAGGAAATGATTTAAGCAACTATTTATTTGTTACTGTGGTATATAAAGGCATATAATAAATACATGACCAGTTGACAGGCTTTATACTGTTTGCATAGGACAGGTGTACTTATCACAGGTACACTATTAGTTAATGCCAAATAAAGCTAGTTACTAGGGTAGAATGTGTTAACAATGAATGAAATCCTAACATAACATATGAAGACTATTTAAGTTGTTGTCAACAATCCATGCAAAGGTTATAAACAAGGAAATAAAAAGTGAATGACAAAAATTCATGAATACTATCTTTTTTAAATATAAACTTTAACTACATGTTGTTGTTGGGCTGCGAAAGCAGCCCACCATTATACGGCTTTGAATTTTGCCCATGCGTTTCTGCGGTCCTATGTTTCTATAAATGCCAATCTTTTTAATAAATATGCTTTACTGTGAGACAAGTTTTTTAATTTATGTATATTCATTTATTTTATTTATTTTCATTCATATATTTTTCTCAGCATATTTTGGTCGGGAATATTTCTTTCTTTTCTGCCATGGTCCAGTTTCAGTGAAAATGCTATTGAAATAGGTATAAATAATTAAAATCAAATTCCCAAGCATAGCTGTCAGCGTAGTCTAAGGGTTATAACGATGGACTAGGAAACGTGAGGTCGTGGGTTCGATACTCGATGGAAGCTGAATTATTTTTTTTTCTCTCATATTTTGTTAGCACCCTTTGTATACGTGCTTTTGATTTAAAACCATTTTGTACATAAAAATATAAGACCTTTGTTTGCATTTTGGCTTTGTTAAAGTTATTTAGCTGAGACCTTTTACTCGTGGTTTTGTTGACCGTTTTGCATATTTCACCATTGTGAATTTGAATTTGCTTCAGCTAAACTGTATCTTATACTAACCTGTTCTTAATTTGGGGACAAAATAAATGAAAAAGTTAATGGGCATTGAGTCGACCTATCGGAATAATTTCATGTAGACTGTAAGTATAGGAGTTTATATGCCTTGTGAACATCACTTAATGTGATAATGGTTTCTACGTCAGTGTGTTTCAGCAAATGAATAACATTGATCTGTGACTAAATGTGTATTTTTGGTGTCAAACACAGGTATTATGCATCATGGCTCATTAAAACATTCCCCCGTTTCTGCTACATGTATTAATTCATACATAACAGTCATGTTTTCCCAATATTGCTCCCTCTTTTTCTTCTATCCTGCTTAAATACATGTTACGCAGCCATTTTACGCTTGCGTAAAACCTTGCTTGTTTTTTTCAGTGAATAGTTGACAACAGCTAAAATAGTCTTCATAATATTATGTTAGTGATTACTATTTTCCAACTTCATACACCCCATCCCAGCACTTATTCTGAAGACTATTAGTGGAGTATTTTTACCTGTCGTTTACACTCATTCAATATGCAAACAGTGTAGACCCAGATCATAGGGCTCCTACTTCTCCAGGAGCCCTCTGGTCTGGGTCTGCACGGTTTTGCAACTCCATACCCAATCCCAGCACTTATAACTAATTCTGAAGACTATCAGTGGAGTATTTTTACCTGTCATTTACACTCATTCAATAAACAGTGCAGATTCAGATCAGAGGGCTCCTACTCCTCCAGGAGCCCTCTGGTCTGGGTATGCACGGTTTTGCAACTCCATACACCCCATCCCAGCACTTATAACGTATTCTGAAGACTATCAGTGGAGTATTTTTACCTGTCGTGTACACTCATTTAATATGCAAACAGTGAAAACCCAGTTCAGAGGGCTCCTGTTCCTCTAGGAGCTCTCTGGTCTGGGTCTTCACGGTTTGTCATTTTGTTAATTTATTGCTGAAATCGTCACTTAATAAGAAGAAACTGACTAGACTTGATTCTAAACTGAGACTGTCTATTAGAAGTATCAGAGTTAAATGAGTTCTTTTAACTTGAGAATAACATAACACATTGGCTCCACCTTGTGGCAGCACATAAGCATATCTGTGTAAAGTGGAGAAAATGTTATTCTGTCCAACTAGTACTAACTTTATGCAGAAGGACGACCGAAATATGTGCCTAGTCTTCTTACATGCAACAGAGCAGTGTACACAAATTTCAATAGCAAACAAGTATAGCAATAAAGTAAAAATACCTTTTATATTAACATTTAAACAAGAGGGCCAGAATGGCCCTGCCATCGCTCACCAGACGATCAGAGGAGAAGATTTTCAAAGTTTTCACTATATGTTTCTTTTGAAATCTTAACACCCTAGGGGCGGTGCCAATTTTGACCCCAGGGACACAATTTATATAACTTTTGTAGAGGACCTGAACATGATGCTAAAAGAATGAAGTGAAAGAATGGATAGAGCATTAGACCACTGGAACTTGTATTCTATGGATGCTAGAAGCGGATTCTCCCACCACTAATGACCTATGCAAACAGTTTGGATCCAGATCAGGCCCCACATAATGTGGGGCCTGATCTGATATCAAAATTGTTTGTAAATGAGACTGAACTTCTGAAAAACTTAGAAAGAAAGTGTGTAGTGGGATTCTCCCAACACTAATGACCTATGCAAACAGTTTGGATCCAGATCAGGGCCAACATAATGTGGTGCCTGATCTGATATCCAAATTGTTTGTAAATGAGACTGAACTCCTAAAAGACTTAGAAAGAAAGTGTGTAGTGGGATTCTCCCACCACTAATGACCTATGCAAACAGTTTGGATCCAGATCAGGGCCAACATAATGTGGTGCCTGATCTGATATCCAAACTGTTTGTCAATGAGACTGAACTTCTGAAAAACTCAGAAAGAAAGTGTGTTGTTAGGATAACTTGTGAATATGCTGCAGACAACAATTTAGCAGATCACAATATTACCCAGCATGCAAAGAGTTAAGCTGAAATTCACAACAGATATGCTCTATATTGATAGCTGGTAGCTTAATGCAGGGCATAGGTATGAAAAAAGCTTTAAGAGTATTCTGCATTTTGAGAATTATCCACAGTTTTCTCAATCTTAAATGAGTGTGTGTTATTTATCTAAACACAATTTCTACTCTACTGATCAGGCTAAGGGTGATTATATAAGAACTCCCAGTGACTGGTCTCAGCTAAGAGTGATATTAAGGAGAAACCTTTAGAATGTAATTTCTGAAGTAAAGAAGAATATACACACAGGGCAGGGCCAATTTTAACCCAAGAACTATGATACTTATAAAACTCAAAAAGTTATGCTAAGTAAATCTATACACCAAATATCTAAGCTCTGGGACATGTAGTTTCTAACAAGAGCGCTAACACACTCGTGAACTTCCGCCTATAACTGTGTTTCAGCGAACCGTTCGGTCGTTTAGTAAGAAATCACTACGCCGTTTCCCAAGCGTTCATTAATTTCGGACAATATTTTACCTCATTTTAACTTGCACGAACTTTTAAGAGAATCTGAATAAACTCATCTGTTCATTTGCTCAACACTCTTTCCGAGATCTAACTTGAAAACTAGCTGTTTTTCTGCGTATACAAGGGATTACTTGTTGAGTTAACCGGAAGAAGAAGAAGACTGTGTTGTTCGGGCTTTTTTCACGAGACGATTCGTGTATGTGGACGCCTTAGTCTGCTTGATTTTGCTTTATAAATCCTTACCGAAAAGCCAAATTCTTAAAACAATAATCCAATTCCACTGCGTATTGAGCGTTTTAATGAATATTGTAAAAAACTACCACTGATTTGGATCGGAAAGAAAAGTATCAACAGAATTGTTGCGGCATTGCTGTGTGCATTGTAAGGGTGGGCAGTCGTATTACAAACTCAATGGCCTTGGGGTCTATCGACCCCAGGCCAAAAACAGAAGATGCCACAATTATCGCTTCAAGAAATGACTATAAATGTGGGCTTAATTCAATCCGATGTTTCTTATCGCGAGGTACGTGTTTTGTTTGTAATATTAACAAACCAATCATTTGTTTTAAAATGCCAATTTCAACAGTAATTAATTGCATATTATTGCTTTACAGACTGGTCTGATTGGTTTTGAAAATTGATATCCCATATTTCTTAAAAACGTACTTTTGACCGCCCATACGGCTAAACATTTTCCACAATGCCAGGATTACATAGAGAGTTATAATTTCGTTAAAACAATCTTAAAACGTCTATTAATTTATGCAGA
Source organism: Azorinus chamasolen (assembly GCA_963576725.1). Classification (NCBI taxonomy): domain Eukaryota; kingdom Metazoa; phylum Mollusca; class Bivalvia; order Cardiida; family Solecurtidae; genus Azorinus; species Azorinus chamasolen. The sequence continues at coordinate 48,835,971 of OY755240.1, forward strand.
AAGTACTGCTTCAATAGAGCGCGTAGGAAAAATTATATTGACATCTATAGTTGTTTTATTTTTTCATTTAAATGCCGGTTTACTGTAAAGTAACATTAACGTTGAATTCACTATAAAGTTTAACCAAGCATAAAACAATCGATATTTGATCTAGAAGAATGTCCGTTCACAAAAACACTATTACCAAATAAATAAGCTGGTACATGGCAACAGGACGTGTTGAAAATCTACGTAGAAGACCGCGAGGAAGAGTCACCACTCTGGCCCATATTTGTATAGAAAATAGTGCTAAGAAGCGGGGGTCCCCAATGGCTTTCCATAGTCCACAGACGACTAAATCTCTGTGAACATTGCGTGCAAGACACCCACTTGTTATTCAATAAAATCTGTATCACTATAAGGTTTGTCTCTTGAGTACAACTCCTAAACGTTTGACTTAATTCGGTTAATACGTTATCAAGATATTAAGAAACGAATATCGGTACACTTATAAGTGTCGCTGAGTGTACATGTATTTGTACTGTGGCTTGCTTCCATGAAACGCTTAAACAGGCTCTATTTGTAATGTCACTTGCATCCACGTACAGTCTAAACAGTCTCTAGTTGCAATGTGATATGCATCCACGTACAGCCTAAACAGGCTCTAGTTGTAATGTGATATGCATCCACGTGCAGCCTAAACAGGCTCTAGTTGCAATGCGCCATGCATCCACGTACAGCCTAAACAGGCTCTAGTTGTAATGTGATGTGCATCCACGTGCAGCCTAAACAGGCTCTAGTTGCAATGCGCCATGCATCCACGTACAGCCTAAACAGGCTCTAGTTGCAATGTGCCATGCATCCACGTACAGCCTAAACAGGCTCTAGTTGTAATGTGATATGCATCCACGTACAGCCTAAACAGGCTCTAGTTGCAATGTGCCATGCATCCACGTACAGCCTAAACAGGCTCTAGTTGTAATGTGATATGCATCCACGTACAGCCTAAATAGGCTCTAGTTGTAATGTGATATGCATCCACGTAGAGCTTAAACAGCTTCTAGTTGTAATGTGATATGCATCCACGTAGAGCTTAAACGGACTCTAGTTGTAATGTGCCATGCATCCACGTAGATCCTAAACATGCTCTAGTTTTAATGTGACATGCATCCACGTAGAGCTTAAACAGACCCTAGGTACATTGTGATTTGCGTCCATGTAGAGCCTAAACTGTCTTTTGTATTGTGGCTTGTGTGACTGGTCTAACGTGTTTTTTCTTACATCCACGTAGAGACTGAACGATATTTACCCGTGCGAGTAGTCATATTGTAACTTGTATCCACATAGAGCCAAAACCAGGCGCGGATTTAGAGGGGGACTGAGCCGGTGTACGCCCCTAAAATTGCCAAAACAATTGTTTTAGTAATATTTTAGATCTATATACAGTAAAACATCTCTATAACGACCAATAAACTGTGTTAATTAGTTGGTATTTAGAGCAGGTGGCTGCTTAAAGCAAGGTGAAAGTAAAACAGAACGCTCCCATAGGAGCGTTCTGTTTTACTTTCACCTTGCTTTAAGCAGACACCTGCCTTTAACACAACTCTTTTTCAACATGTATTACAAACACACTATATGTATTTATTTATGTCATCAAACATAAAATTCTACGCCCCCCTCCAAAATAAATTCTACGCCCCCCTAATCTGAAATCCTGGATCCGCACCTGAAAACGGTCTTTAGCTTGCATTCATGTACATGTACAGTAGAATCTGTCTTAAGTGACCATTAATTTATTCAACATAGGAGTTTTAAAAAGCACGTACATGTAGTTGCTTAATGCAGGGAAAAATTAATGCAGAAAGCTCTGTAGAGCTTTATGCATTAATTTTGACCTGCTTTAAGCTACCACCTGGCTTGTAGGTAGATAATTATACCTCTTTTTGAGGGTCGCTTAAGACAGGTTCTACTGTACAGCCTAAACTAACTCTCTATGTATTGTAAATTGCATGTACATAGAGGCTAAACGATATCTGTGTGTTTTGTAAATTGGGTAGAGCCTAAACGATCTCGACGTGTATTGTAAGTCCAGGGACGTGCCTGATCCTAATTCTTGGATATGCACCATAGCTATAGGGAGGGGGAGATGATGTAGGTGCTGACCCCCAATGAATACTGGAATATACTGGCTATAGCTATACATTTATGCTATCGATTGAAAATGCTACACTTTTAAACACATACACCATAAAATATAATATCAGTACATATACGGTTGTCCTGTTCATTTATTTTTTGTTAGTAAAAGAAGATAAATGAGATAATGAAACACGGAGGAAACCAAGGACTACTTAATAGTTCAATATACTTAGCTCAAGTAGGCGTATATACATATTAAAACAGCACGGGTGCACCCTCGTGTAATTTCCGTTCCATTAAGATTTAACATTTAAATATACTGGTTTCATCCCCCATCCCTTTATACTCGTATATAGATAGACATCGGGAAATTCGACTATCGCCTGACCGACAAAGGTTTAATTACAACTAATCCAACGGAACACGCTTATTAAATGTGAAAAATATTTAGATGAAGTAGAATCAATACATGCATGCATTAGCATTTTAATTAGATACATATCTCTGTTCTAGCTTCATTTAGTACTATATGTATGTCCTTAATTGGTGTGTATGGTATAGCGACGGTTTTTATTAAAACATTACCCCCTAGTGACGCATTTTTGCGCCTCTATAAAATTCATATTGTGAAACCATTGTGATAAATAGAGCATTTGCTCCATAGGAGCAAATGCCCTATTTATCACAATGGTTTCAATACTATACAGTTCTAAAACTAACTCTCATTTGCTATAGTTAATGCTCATTTTCGGTAGCTTAATTAAAAAAGGCTGGGTCTAAAAATATCCTAGGAGAGAATGAGTTAACAGCCCATGTTGTGCACACACGACTGATAAATAGAAAGCGTACATCAATGTGTATATATGTGTTGACTTTACTACACACATTTTATTTTAATTAATCTTTAACCGTTGGTCTTAACCAAAATTCCAAACACTGAACAGTGCCGTACGAGTTAAACCTGTTGCATCTCATATTCTTTCAATTTCTTTAGCTCCACTAAGCACCAAATGATCACTATGTACCATTTGTTAGTGGTATTGATATGTTTGTCGCCATGCGTCGTCTGTCGTCCACAATATACGTAACATCTCTTGTAAAACACGTTGGTACATTGTGATTAAAGTTCACAGAAATTAAACTCTTTTTGCCATAGCAACCAAACGAACAACTTTTCGCTGGCCGATATCAATATACATGTAGTTTGGCAGAAATGGAGCCTTTGGTTACTCTCTACCAACGTTGTCCAAACATCATTCTGATTTGTTGAAAAGCATGACCACCAGGGTTGGGATTAACTTTCCTTAAATAGCAATAGTGGACATTTAAAAGCCTTATTTCCGCGAAACCACTGGAAATATTTCGCTATATATAAATAGTTTTGCAGAATATTTTCTTAGGTGACCCCTACCAGATTTGTTCCAAACAATTTTGATTCGACAAGACATAGCCACCAAGTGTGGTGGTAATTTTCTTTATATTAATGTAGTGGAAGTTTCAAAGCTCTCCCACAAACGTTCCGTAAAGTCATGACCGCGCCTTTCATTCGAATGGATATGGTGGGTAGTTCAGAAATCTTCCCCATTGAAACCACTGGGAAGATATCAATATAATTTTGAGGAAAATTTAGCCAAGGAAAACAAATCATTTTGATCACCAGAAGTACATGGCCAGCCAGGGGCTAATTTTCCCAATATGGCTACACGTGTATATAGAGAAACTACTGAACCTCTGAAACCACTGGGCAGATTTTAATATGATTGTGTAGGAATGATCATAGGTAACCCTCTACTAGAATATTTCAAACCATTTTGATTCGTTTAAACACTTGGTTGTCAGGGGCATGGCTAATTGTCATTTTGTTGCTATATCTCGAACTCGGATAACTCGAACTTCGGGATAACTCGAACTAAGAGCTCAGTCCTCCAAAACTTACAATTCAGAATTGCTCTAAAAATGTATTATTGCGTATATCTAGAAACACGTGTTGTAGCTTAATGCTGAAAGCTAATACAGTAGCTTTCAGCATTACTTTAGACCTGCATTAAGCTGTGAACTTAGAAATCAGATAACTCGAACTAATTTGTATGGTCCTTTGAAGTTCGAGATATCGAAGTTCAACTGTAATTATGCAGACATGCTGCTTAGGTAATATTTTACTTAAGTTGTTCAAACCATTGTGATTCATTGAAAAAACATGACCAACAGGGACCGGGCTAATTTTCAAAAGAAACAAAACGGTAGACAACTAAGAGTGATGGGATAATTATTAAACGGTCAAAGGGCATTCTACTGTACGAGTTGCAGAGTAACTTCAACGACCACCTTGTCGTATATATTCTTTATCTAAATTTCAAATATTCTGAAAATCACAACATTCTAAATTTTGAACAGTTGTGTGAGAATTTCAATGTGAATTTCAACTTATTCTAGTGAGACACAAGTTTTAATGCCATTTCAGCATTTTTAAGTTTTAACTTGTTCATTCTCGTGTATACACGTGTGCACGTGCGTATGCATATGCACGCCTCTGTCAGAGGCGTGTCTATGAATACGCACATACACACGATACAATGTATATGGAAACCGTGTCGGCTCTACATGGATCCAAGTTACAATGTACATATATATCATTTAGGCTCTACATGGATCCAAGTTACAATGTACATAGATATCATTTAGGCTCTACATGGATCCAAGTTATAATGTACATAGATATCATTTAGGCTCTACATGGATCCAAGTTATAATGTACATATATATCATTTAGGCTCTACATGGATCCAAGTTATAATGTACATATATATCTCATTTAGGCTCTACATGGATCCAAGTTATAATGTACATATATATCATTTAGGCTCTACATGGATCCAAGTTATAATGTACATAGATATCATTTATGCTCTACATGGATCCAATTTATAATGTACATATATATTGTAATGAAAGGTACCCTTATGTCACATCTTCATATAGTTTAGTAAAAATAAACCCTTGTGTGTACGTGTACAACGATATTTCTTTGCAAAGTATCGGCATACATGCACAAGAGTTGTTCAGATGAAGGGCGTGTTTACATACGAGAACCTCACGTTGACACTTCTACCCTGAACCAAACTGCTAATCACTGCCTGTTTCACGGCTATTTAGGGCACTTGTGGGTATTTATAGGCTATGGATATATCATGTACTTCAATGCATAGCTCGGTCTTACCTTAATATGTATTGAATTGCCATGATAACTCCGAGAATCTGTAGCTTGTTTACGCTTTGAAACCGCCATTTCCTGTTGGTAAGCATGGCACTGATAATTCATGTTCAACTATTGGCGCCGTCTTTACTCAGGATTGTAGCACTGTGGCAGTCTTAAATATGTTGCCCTTGCTTAATGAATGATTTGTATGCATTTAATATTTACTCTGGACAGCGTTAGTCCAGTTTTAACTAGAAATGATCGTTCTCAAGACCAGGAGAACGGAGAGCTATATTTGATACGGCGGAGGGGTTTTCCGCATGGATTTCGTCGCACCGCAGCTGATTGGACGAGGATGTCGTAATGGGCTAATACCGCATTCTCATTGGATAGGGAGGCAGATTACCGCTGTGATGCAACCAGCAAATATCATGACGCAAGCTTCTATATAAGTAAGCGGGAAACCGAGTGCCGTCAGCTTCCAAACTTACAATAACACTTTACTGCATCACTCTACTGTATAGCAGGAATATTAAGATGACTAGCTTAAGCCACCCAGTGGAAATGTAAATACAAACTATATTATAAACATATAACAAATATACGTCCTTTATTTATATAAATTATTCATAACCGTAAATCTACTCTGGCGTTAAACAGGGACCACTATAGACCGTGACGCATCTCGGAATCTAGATCTACACTGTTGATCTTTGAATAGACTGCATTTAGACTCTATAGCGACGGCATTGATATATTATAAAGCATAAATGACAGTTTCAATTAGTCAGTTATTATTCATTTGATATATAGATCTGCATAAATGTATAAATTTATCCTTTAAATAAATTGTTAAACTTGTTCAGCGAATGTTGTCCTGATCGGTTTGCCAACCCCACCCGTTCTCGTAACCTTACACTCTGGATCCGTCGTTAGGCTTATGAGGAAAACAAACACACGCGGCCAGCGTGCGTGCGTAACAATATCATTTAGGCTCTACATGGATCCAAGTTATAATGTACATAGATATCATTAATGCTCTACATGGATCCAAGTTATAATGTACATATATATCATTTATGCTCTACATGGATCCAAGTTATAATGTACATATATATCATTTATGCTCTACATGGATCCAAGTTATAATGTACATAGATATCATTTAGGCTCTACATGGATCCAAGTTATAATGTACATAGATATCATTTAGGCTCTACATGGATCCAAGTTATAATGTACATAGATATCATTTAGGCTCTACATGGATCCAAGTTATAATGTACATAGATATCATTTAGGCTCTACATGGATCCAAGTTATAATGTACATAGATATCATTTAGGCTCTACATTGATTCAAGTAATTTTACTTGGATCAATTTAGAGCCTAAGCGGTTTCTTTGTGTATTTAACTTGCATCAATATAGAGCCTAAACGATTCCATATGTAACTCGGATACAAATAGTACCTACACGGTTTCTTTGTGTATTGTAATTTAAATCCATGTAGAACGTAAACGAACCCTAGGTGTATTAATTGTTACTTGAATTCTTGTATAGCCTAAATATTTGTTTGCATATTGTAACTTGGATCAATGTAGAACCTAAATGATCGCTATGTGTATTGTAACTTGGATCCATGTTGAGCCTAAATAGCCTCTTTATGTATATTGTAACATGGATCCATGTACAGCATAAACAGTTTTTATGCGTGTTGTAACATGAATCCATGTAGAGCCTAAGCCGTGTCTATAGCCGTATT